>OV121078.1:14150060-14750060 GCA_921293005.1 Nemoura dubitans | reverse complement strand
CTGGTGACTCACGTATGAGACAGTGCATGTGCCTGTTGTATCTCGAGCTGTCTGGGATCACGAAATGCCCGGTCTGGGGGAATCTGGGGGAATCTGGGGACATCTAGGGTGCTGGTGACTCACGTATGAGACAGTGCATGTGCCTGCTGTATCTCGAGCTGTCCGGGATCACGAAATGCCCGGTCTGGATGGCCAAGGTCGACTCCCCGAACGGCAGGGTGAAGAAGCAGAGTTTGTAGAGCAGGCAGCCTAAAGCCCATATGTCCGACTTGGTCGTGATCGGACGGCCTGGAACGGACAAACGACAAGGTCAGACCGCGATCTACTCATACCAGACCAGGGTTTAACACGGGGGGCAGTGATTTGAAATCGAGTGATTTCGAGCCAAATCGAACGAAATAAAGTTACACAATCGCACCCCAGCTCTATTTCAAACTTCTAGGCGGCAGCACTTACGACCAAAGCCTGCCGGATTTAACGAGCAAAATTTCAGTATGCAGGTGTCCGAAATTGGACCCAAATTCTATACCAATGAGCTAGCAAACAGCTGATCACGAACTGTCCAATGAACCTCTTATTATCATCGCAGAGAAATAAGCTCCGTTTCTGATTAAGGAGTCATGTCTAGCAGCAGTTGCTCCTCAAGGAAAAAGGCATTTAAACACTCTTTGCCAGAAAGTGGCTTGCAGACCAAAAGTTGCCAATTGTTCAAGGCCATATCGTTGAAGATATCATTTCAATATTTCAGTATGTCTAAAGTTTTGTGCCCATGGCCTTTTTTCGAAAATGTTCCCCTGGAATACTAGAACCACCCCAAAACTCTCTATTTATTTACACTTTTTAGAGGGATGTTAAGGAAAGAGCACAGACAAATTGGGGGAAAAGAGCCATGTGCGCAAACTAAAAACATACTCGAATATTGGAATGATAACTTTACCAGTGTGGCCGTGAGAACTCGGAGACTTATGGTCTGTTTCAAAATTTTCCATGATCAATCTTCGACTTTGGTTCACCCACGAAAGAAATAAGACACAAGGACTTGGATAATTTTACACCGATTACAGCTACTTAGGGGTGCACCAAGTTTGAGTTAACTCTTCGCAAAGTTTACAATCGGAACTTTGCCTGAGCCTTAACGTGAAACTGACTTAAGGGGCAACGAAACGTTTGTGTTTTCGTCATACGCGGAGGTTCACGCGGGAACTTCTCCTGGCCACAAATACTAACACAGAGTTTTGGACAAAAATACACGTGTAGTTGAAGGGTTGTTTGATGTCGGATGGTGTGTTAGGTTATTATACTTTCAAAAATGACAGAGGTGTACATTTTTAAAAAGTGCCTAAAATGCCCTTTTCATGGCATTTTTAACGTAGCTCGTTTGGAAAAAGTATGTCATAACTTCCATTGAAAACTACCATCCGACGTCAACTGATTCTTTCTCGGTCTATGGTTTTTTCTCCAGACTTTCACATAAATAATTGTTGGTGTGTGAAGTTCCCGCGTGAACCTCTGCACCGACCCCAGGCCACGCAGCCTGGCTTGTGAATCCAATCGTTTGCAACGCTCTTAAGACAGATGCTTGATTCCTCTCACCCGAGTAGAGGTCCACCATTTCGGGCGCCCGATAAGACAGCGTGGTGTACTTGTTGATCTCCTCCTCGACGCTGGCCACACCCATCGTTGCCGGGCAGAGGACCTTCCCGGTCGCCGAGCCAAAGTCGCACAGCACGAACGGCCCGGAATTCTCAGACACTCGCAGGATGTTCTCCACCTGCAAGCGGATATAATTATGTTTCGTCTTTCAAGGAGAGATTATTTTCAGCCTCAATCGTCAACTGAAAGGAATAAGAACGTAGTAGGCAATGTTGTAAGGGAGGCGAGAGTGGGCCCGGTGCTTACGCTAACAACACAGTTACCTATAAGGTTACCAAGATATTTACTCATTTAGAATGGACTAGTATATATATAGTCTTTTATATAGCATTACGTGACGACATAATCTTTGTTATAGAGTTGATCTGACCGATGATCACAGCTCCAAAGCCTATATTTTACAGATGACACGGAATAGAGAGAGCGCTGAGCTAGTTGCACATCCCGACTGGCAATGTTGAATGATCCAAGAACAAATGGGATTTGCTTATTGATTCATGATGAAAGGGAGCCGAAAGTGGACCCGGTGCCGGCAGAATTAAGCTGGTTTTCTTGGAGAATATTGATTGCTTGTGAATCAGCGCAACTTGCAAATGCCAAAGATTGAAATGAATAAATAAGGCAGCCGAGAGTAGACCCGGTGCCGGCAATTCACGTATGTGATTTTTCCCACACGAGGTTTTCCGAGGAAATATCAACTCTAATATTTAAAAAAAGAGCATGTTTCCAGCCTGCAAACGTCGACAGAATGGGATTGGATCAATTAGTAACTCGGTAAGGCAGCCGAGATTGGACCCGGTGCCGACCAAAACAAGGTATAAGCGATTTTCGTAGGAAATATTGATTCGCGATCCATATTTGGAAGCTGCAATCTAACTCTGTAAGGCAGCCGAGAGTGGACCCGGTGCCGACCAAAACAAGGTATAAGCGATTTTCGTAGGAAATATTGATTCGCGATCCATATTTGGAAGCTGCAATCTAACTCTGTAAGGCAGCCGAGAGTGGACCCGGTGCCGACCAAAACAAGGTATAAGCGATTTTCGTAGGAAATATTGATTCGCGATCCATATTAGCAAGCTGCAATCTAACTCTGTAAGGCAGCCGAGAGTGGACCCGGTGCCGACCAAAACAAGGTATAAGCGATTTTCGTAGGAAATATTGATTCGCGATCCATATTTGGAAGCTGCAATCTAACTCTGTAAGGCAGCCGAGAGTGGACCCGGTGCCGACCAAAACAAGGTATAAGCGATTTTCGTAGGAAATATTGATTCGCGATCCATATTAGCAAGCTGCAATCTAACTCTGTAAGGCAGCCGAGAGTGGACCCGGTGCCGACCAAAACAAGGTATAAGCGATTTTCGTAGGAAATATTGATTCGCGATCCATATTTGGAAGCTGCAATCTAACTCTGTAAGGCAGCCGAGAGTGGACCCGGTGCCGACCAAAACAAGGTATAAGCGATTTTCGTAGGAAATATTGATTCGCGATCCATATTAGCAAGCTGCAATCTAACTCTGTAAGGCAGCCGAGAGTGGACCCGGTGCCGACCAAAACAAGGTATAAGCGATTTTCGTAGGAAATATTGATTCGCGATCCATATTTGGAAGCTGCAATCTAACTCTGTCAGGCAGCCGAGAGTGGACCCGGTGCCGACCAAAACAAGGTATAAGCGATTTTCGTAGGAAATATTGATTCGCGATCCATATTTGGAAGCTGCAATCTAACTCTGTCAGGCAGCCGAGAGTGGACCCGGTGCCGCACACCGCTCTGTTTTCAGACCGGGCTCACGGCATGAGAGCCATGTTTCGCACCCAAAGGACGACTACGATTCCAAAGTCAATCACTCATGTGGGCAAATAAATGGCGTAAGAAAAGTATTGCGTTTATTTAGTCACACTCGTGGATGGCTCTGGAGCTGTGCTTTTCCACATACGGTGCTACTGGTCACCTTGCGGTCTCCACGCAGGATCGGTCCATGCAGGATCGGTCCATGCAGGATCGGGCCATACAGGATCGGTCCATGCAGGATCGGTCCATGCAGGATCGGTCCACGCAGGATCGGTTCACGCAGGATCGGTCCACGCAGGATCGGTCCATGCACGATCGGTCCATGCAGGATCGGTTCACGCAGGATCGGTCCATGCAGGATCGGTCCACGCAGGATCGGTCCACGCAGGATCGGTCCACGCAGGATCGGTCCACGCAGGATCGGTCCATGCAGGATCGGCAGTGGTGCTCCAACCTTCAGCCCAGCGATTTTGTAACATTTACGTCATGCCGTTATTGGTTCGGATGGATAAAATCCCCTTTGAGAGGAAATTGTTGCTGGTTTAAGCAGATACCAGCATGCAATTGATGGAAGGGAGGCGAAGCCGGAAAAATGTGCACCCGAACCGGGATACGAACCCGGGACGTCCTGCTTGCCGGGCAGGTGCAGTAGGTAGAGCACCTGCCCGGCAAGCAGGAGGTCCCAGGTTCGTATCCCGGTTCGGGTGCACATTTTTCCGGCTTCGCATCCCTTCCAAAATCCCTTTTGTTTTCCTCGTTAATTTTGTAACTTTGTAACCGAGAACGGCAAAGTCAGAGCTACGAAATCGACAGCGAGGGTAAAAGAACCATGTTGTTTTTTTACGTCCGCAATTCATATAAAGTGGTTGAAATCTTTTGATGAATTCTGCCCAGGAAGGCACAATAAATATGAAATTCCAACTCGAGGAGCAAATCATGGGTACCTTGAGGTCTCGGTGCAGGATCGGTGTCTGGCAGTGGTGGAGGCGGGAGACGCCTTCACACACGTCGGTGAAGATCTGCAGAACCTCCGACTCGGTGAAGCCCGTGTGAAGGCGGCTGTTCATCATCTGAAGCACCGTCGCCTGGGAAACACGGGACGAATGGCGATGCACTGGAATTAATTTGAGTTTGCCACTTTTTGGGGATCTCGTATCACAGAGTACCAAATAGAATCAAATGATAAGTTTTTGTCATTACCATTAAAAACGGTATTGATCATTACAATTATTTACCATCTAACTCTTAACAAATCGTTAAAGATTCAAATGATACTTAACTTCGAAGTCCACCAGGCTGTGGTAATCTTCGGCTAACTCGACTGTGTTTCGCCGTAGATACAAATTTGAATAAGTCCTAGCACACTATTTGATTTAGATTGGATGTTGATTGTTGTACCAACCAGAGTTGGATAGGGGAAAAGACCGGCCCGGACATTTCAGAAAAAACAGTCGGCTCTCAAGGAAATCCATTCCCTAATCCATTCCTTAAAAATAAAGTCACCCACTTTTTCCATAAGTCCAGTCCCCAAAACACCGTCGTTGCTCCTGTGAGGCCTTCCATCCATAGTTTGTTTCTTGTGTCTCGGACCACCAGGGCCAGTCTATCGGCCCAGAACGTATTGGCCCAGAACGTATCGGCCCAGAACGTATCGGCCCAGAACGTATCGGCCCACAACGTATCGGCCCACAACGTATCGGCCCAGAACGTAACGGCCCACAACGTATCGGCCCAGAACGTATCGGCCCAGAACGTATCGGCCCACAACGTATCGGCCCAGAACGTATCGGCTCAGAACGTATCGGCCCAGAACGTATCGGCCCAGAACGTATCGGCCCAGAACGTATCGGCCCAGAACGTATCGGCCCACAAAGTATCGGCTCAGAACGTATCGGCCCAGAACGTATCGGCCCAGAACGTATCGGCCCAGAACGTATCGACCCAGAACGTATCGGCCCAGAACGTATCGGCCCAGAACGTATCGACCCAGAACGTATCGGCCCAGAACGTATCGGCCCAGAACGTATCGTCTCAGAACATATCGGCCCAGAACGGCCCATTTACTTCTTAAAAGAATTAATTTTTACCATAGATTCGTAGCCATAATATGAATAGAAGTCGACGTATTTGAAAGAATTTTCTGAATGGATGGATTTTTAATTAATTAGCTAAGATTTCTGGCGTTCCGCGCGGCACGATCTGTGAGACGAGTATGATTCTCTTGTACAGTATCACAATCCCCTCCCACCATTCCTAGCGCTGTCCTGCCGCTACGGCTCGGCACGATCTGTGAGACGAGTATGATTCTCTTGTACAGTATCACAATCCCCTCCCACCATTCCTAGCGTTGTCCTGCCGCTACGGCTCGGCACGATCTGTGAGACGAGTATGATTCTCTTGTACAGTGTCACAATCCCCTCCCACCATTCCTAGCGTTGTCCTGCCGCTACGGCTCGGCATGATCTGCGAGACGAGTATGATTCTCTTGTACAGTATCACAATCCCCTCCCACCATTCCTAGCGTTGTCCTGCCGCTACGGCTCGGCATGATCTGCGAGACGAGTATGATTCTCTTGTACAGTATCACATTCCCCTCCCACCATTCCTAGCGTTGTCCTGCCGCTACGGCTCGGCACGATCTGTGAGACGAGTATGATTCTCTTGTACAGTATCACAATCCCCTCCCACCATTCCTAGCGTTGTCCTGCCGCTACGGCTTGGCACGATCTGCGAGACGAGTATGATTCTCTTGTACAGTGTCACAATCCCCTCCCACCATTCCTAGCGTTGTCCCTGCCGCTACGGCTCGGCATGATCTGCGAGACGAGTATGATTCTCTTGTACAGTATCACAATCCCCTCCCACCATTCCTAGCGTTGTCCCTGCCGCTACGGCTCGGCATGATCTGCGAGACGAGTATGATTCTCTTGTACAGTATCACAATCCCCTCCCACCATTCCTAGCGCTGTCCTGCCCCTACGGCTCGGCATGATCTGCGAGACGAGTATGATTCTCTTGTACAGTATCACAATCCCCTCCCACCATTCCTAGCGTTGTCCCTGCCGCTACGGCTCGGCATGATCTGCGAGACGAGTATGATTCTCTTGTACAGTATCACAATCCCCTCCCACCATTCCTAGCGTTGTCGCTGCCGCTACGGCTCGGCACGATCTGTGAGACGAGTATGATTCTCTTGTACAGTGTCACATTCCCCTCCCACCATTCCTAGCGCTGTCCTGCCGCTACGGCGCGGCATGATCTGTGAGACGAGTATGATTCTCTTGTACAGTATCACATTCCCCTCCCACCATTCCTAGCGCTGTCCTGCCGCTACGGCTCGGCACGATCTGCGAGACGAGTATGATTCTCTTGTACAGTATCACATTCCCCTCCCACCATTCCTAGCGTTGTCCTGCCGCTACGGCTCGGCACGATCTGTGAGACGAGTATGATTCTCTTGTACAGTATCACATTCCCCTCCCACCATTCCTAGCGTTGTCCTGCCGCTACGGCTCGGCATGATCTGCGAGACGAGTATGATTCTCTTGTACAGTGTCACAATCCCCTCCCACCATTCCTAGCGTTGTCCTGCCGCTACGGCTCGGCACGATCTGTGAGACGAGTATGATTCTCTTGTACAGTGTCACAATCCCCTCCCACCATTCCTAGCGTTGTCCTGCCGCTACGGCTCGGCACGATCTGTGAGACGAGTATGATTCTCTTGTACAGTGTCACAATCCCCTCCCACCATTCCTAGCGTTGTCCTGCCGCTACGGCTCGGCGCGATCTGTGAGACGAGTATGATTCTCTTGTACAGTGTCACAATCCCCTCCCACCATTCCTAGCGCTGTCCTGCCGCTACGGCTCGGCATGATCTGCGAGACGAGTATGATTCTCTTGTACAGTGTCACAATCCCCTCCCACCATTCCTAGCATTGTCCTGCCGCTACGGCTCGGCACGATCTGTGAGACGAGTATGATTCTCTTGTACAGTATCACATTCCCCTCCCACCATTCCTAGCGCTGTCCTGCCGCTACGGCTCGGCACGATCTGTGAGACGAGTATGATTCTCTTGTACAGTATCACATTCCCCTCCCACCATTCCTAGCGTTGTCCTGCCGCTACGGCTCAGCACGATCTGTGAGACGAGTATGATTCTCTTGTACAGTATCACATTCCCCTCCCACCATTCCTAGCGCTGTCCTGCCGCTACGGCTCGGCACGATCTGCGAGACGAGTATGATTCTCTTGTACAGTATCACATTCCCCTCCCACCATTCCTAGCGTTGTCCTGCCGCTACGGCTCGGCATGATCTGCGAGACGAGTATGATTCTCTTGTACAGTGTCACAATCCCCTCCCACCATTCCTAGCGTTGTCCTGCCGCTACGGCTCGGCACGATCTGTGAGACGAGTATGATTCTCTTGTACAGTGTCACAATCCCCTCCCACCATTCCTAGCGTTGTCCTGCCGCTACGGCTCGGCACGATCTGTGAGACGAGTATGATTCTCTTGTACAGTGTCACAATCCCCTCCCACCATTCCTAGCGTTGTCCTGCCGCTACGGCTCGGCGCGATCTGTGAGACGAGTATGATTCTCTTGTACAGTATCACAATCCCCTCCCACCATTCCTAGCGTTGTCCTGCCGCTACGGCTCGGCACGATCTGCGAGACGAGTATGATTCTCTTGTACAGTGGCACATTCCCCTCCCACCATTCCTAGCGTTGTCCTGCCGCTACGGCTCGGCATGATCTGCGAGACGAGTATGATTCTCTTGTACAGTATCACAATCCCCTCCCACCATTCCTAGCGTTGTCCTGCCGCTACGGCTCGGCATGATCTGCGAGACGAGTATGATTCTCTTGTACAGTGTCACAATCCCCTCCCACCATTCCTAGCGTTGTCCTGCCGCTACGGCTCGGCATGATCTGCGAGACGAGTATGATTCTCTTGTACAGTGTCACAATCCCCTCCCACCATT
The DNA here is from genome assembly GCA_921293005.1 of Nemoura dubitans. Classification (NCBI taxonomy): domain Eukaryota; kingdom Metazoa; phylum Arthropoda; class Insecta; order Plecoptera; family Nemouridae; genus Nemoura; species Nemoura dubitans. Next base: position 14,741,635 of record OV121078.1, on the reverse strand, counting down.
CCTAGCGCTGTCCTGCCGCTACGGCTCGGCATGATCTGCGAGACGAGTATGATTCTCTTGTACAGTGTCACAATTCCCTTTCACCATTCCTAGCGTTGTCCTGCCGCTACGGTTCGGCGCGATCTGTGAGACGAGTATGATTCTCTTGTACAGTGTCACCATCCCCTCCCACCATTCCTAGCGCTGTCCTGCCGCTACGGCTCGGCACGATCTGCAAAAAGAGTATGATTCTCTTGTACAGTATCACAATCCCCTCCCACCATTCCTAGCGCTGTCCTGCCGCTATGGCTCGGCACGATCTGCGAGACGAGTATGATTCTCTTGTACAGTATCACAATCCCCTCCCACCATTCCTAGCGCTGTCCTGCCCCTACGGCTCGGCAAGATCTGCGAGACAAGTATGATTCTCTTGTACAGTGTCACAATCCCCTCCCACCATTCCTAGCGCTGTCCTGCCGCTACGGCTCGGCACGATCTGCAAAAAGAGTATGATTCTCTTGTACAGTATCACAATCCCCTCCCACCATTCCTAGCGCTGTCCTGCCCCTACGGCTCGGCAAGATCTGCGAGACAAGTATGATTCTCTTGTACAGTATCACAAACCCCTCCCACCATTCCTAGCGCTGTCCTGCCGCTACGGCTCGGCACGATCTGCGAGACGAGTATGATTCTCTTGTACAGTATCACATTCCCCTCCCACCATTCCTAGCGTTGTCCTGCCGCTACGGCTCGGCACGATCTGTGAGACGAGTATGATTCTCTTGTACAGTGTCACAATCCCCTCCCACCATTCCTAGCGTTGTCCTGCCGCTACGGCTCGGCACGATCTGTGAGACGAGTATGATTCTCTTGTACAGTGTCACAATCCCCTCCCACCATTCCTAGCGTTGTCCTGCCGCTACGGCTCGGCATGATCTGCGAGACGAGTATGATTCTCTTGTACAGTATCACATTCCCCTCCCACCATTCCTAGCGTTGTCCTGCCGCTACGGCTCGGCATGATCTGCGAGACGAGTATGATTCTCTTGTACAGTATCACATTCCCCTCCCACCATTCCTAGCGTTGTCCTGCCGCTACGGCGCGGCATGATCTGCGAGACGAGTATGATTCTCTTGTACAGTATCACATTCCCCTCCCACCATTCCTAGCGTTGTCGCTGCCGCTACGGCTCGGCATGATCTGCGAGATGAGTATGATTCTCTTGTACAGTATCACAATCCCCTCCCACCATTCCTAGCGTTGTCCTGCCGCTACGGCTCGGCATGATCTGCGAGACGAGTATGATTCTCTTGTACAGTATCACATTCCCCTCCCACCATTCCTAGCGTTGTCCTGCCGCTACGGCTCGGCACGATCTGTGAGACGAGTATGATTCTCTTGTACAGTGTCACAATCCCCTCCCACCATTCCTAGCGTTGTCCTGCCGCTACGGCTCGGCATGATCTGCGAGACGAGTATGATTCTCTTGTACAGTATCACATTCCCCTCCCACCATTCCTAGCGTTGTCCTGCCGCTACGGCTCGGCATGATCTGCGAGACGAGTATGATTCTCTTGTACAGTATCACATTCCCCTCCCACCATTCCTAGCGTTGTCCTGCCGCTACGGCGCGGCATGATCTGCGAGACGAGTATGATTCTCTTGTACAGTATCACATTCCCCTCCCACCATTCCTAGCGTTGTCGCTGCCGCTACGGCTCGGCATGATCTGCGAGACGAGTATGATTCTCTTGTACAGTATCACAATCCCCTCCCACCATTCCTAGCGTTGTCCTGCCGCTACGGCTCGGCACGATCTGTGAGACGAGTATGATTCTCTTGTACAGTGTCACAATCCCCTCCCACCATTCCTAGCGTTGTCCTGCCGCTACGGCTCGGCACGATCTGTGAGACGAGTATGATTCTCTTGTACAGTGTCACAATCCCCTCCCACCATTCCTAGCGTTGTCCTGCCGCTACGGCTCGGCATGATCTGCGAGACGAGTATGATTCTCTTGTACAGTATCACATTCCCCTCCCACCATTCCTAGCGTTGTCCTGCCGCTACGGCTCGGCAAGATCTGCGAGACAAGTATGATTCTCTTGTACAGTGTCACAATTCCCTTTCACCATTCCTAGCGTTGTCCTGCCGCTACGGCTCGGCGCGATCTGTGAGACGAGTATGATTCTCTTGTACAGTGTCACAATCCCCTCCCACCATTCCTAGCGCTGTCCTGCCGCTACGGCTCGGCACGATCTGCAAAAAGAGTATGATTCTCTTGTACAGTATCACAATCCCCTCCCACCATTCCTAGCGCTGTCCTGCCGCTATGGCTCGGCACGATCTGCGAGACGAGTATGATTCTCTTGTACAGTCTCACAATCCCCTCCCACCATTCCTAGCGTTGTCCTGCCGCTACGGCTCGGCACGATCTGTGAGACGAGTATGATTCTCTTGTACAGTGTCACAATCCCCTCCCACCATTCCTAGCGTTGTCCTGCCGCTACGGCTCGGCATGATCTGCGAGACGAGTATGATTCTCTTGTACAGTATCACATTCCCCTCCCACCATTCCTAGCGTTGTCCTGCCGCTACGGCTCGGCATGATCTGCGAGACGAGTATGATTCTCTTGTACAGTATCACATTCCCCTCCCACCATTCCTAGCGTTGTCCTGCCGCTACGGCGCGGCATGATCTGCGAGACGAGTATGATTCTCTTGTACAGTATCACATTCCCCTCCCACCATTCCTAGCGTTGTCGCTGCCGCTACGGCTCGGCATGATCTGCGAGACGAGTATGATTCTCTTGTACAGTATCACAATCCCCTCCCACCATTCCTAGCGTTGTCCTGCCGCTACGGCTCGGCATGATCTGCGAGACGAGTATGATTCTCTTGTACAGTATCACATTCCCCTCCCACCATTCCTAGCGTTGTCCTGCCGCTACGGCTCGGCATGATCTGCGAGACGAGTATGATTCTCTTGTACAGTGTCACATTCCCCTCCCACCATTCCTAGCGTTGTCCTGCCGCTACGGCTCGGCACGATCTGCGAGACGAGTATGATTCTCTTGTACAGTATCACAATCCCCTCCCACCATTCCTAGCGTTGTCCTGCCGCTACGGCTCGGCACGATCTGCGAGACGAGTATGATTCTCTTGTACAGTATCACATTCCCCTCCCACCATTCCTAGCGTTGTCCTGCCGCTACGGCTCGGCATGATCTGCGAGACGAGTATGATTCTCTTGTACAGTGTCACATTCCCCTCCCACCATTCCTAGCGCTGTCCTGCCGCTACGGCTCGGCATGATCTGCGAGACGAGTATGATTCTCTTGTACAGTGTCACATTCCCCTCCCACCATTCCTAGCGTTGTCCTGCCGCTACGGCTCGGCACGATCTGCGAGACGAGTATGATTCTCTTGTACAGTATCACAATCCCCTCCCACCATTCCTAGCGTTGTCCTGCCGCTACGGCTCGGCATGATCTGCGAGACGAGTATGATTCTCTTGTACAGTGTCACATTCCCCTCCCACCATTCCTAGCGTTGTCCTGCCGCTACGGCTCGGCACGATCTGCGAGACGAGTATGATTCTCTTGTACAGTATCACAATCCCCTCCCACCATTCCTAGCGTTGTCCTGCCGCTACGGCTCGGCATGATCTGCGAGACGAGTATGATTCTCTTGTACAGTGTCACAATCCCCTCCCACCATTCCTAGCGTTGTCCTGCCGCTACGGCTCGGCATGATCTGCGAGACGAGTATGATTCTCTTGTACAGTATCACAATCCCCTCCCACCATTCCTAGCGTTGTCCTGCCGCTACGGCTCGGCACGATCTGCGAGACGAGTATGATTCTCTTGTACAGTATCACATTCCCCTCCCACCATTCCTAGCGTTGTCCTGCCGCTACGGCTCGGCATGATCTGCGAGACGAGTATGATTCTCTTGTACAGTGTCACATTCCCCTCCCACCATTCCTAGCGTTGTCCTGCCGCTACGGCGCGGCATGATCTGCGAGACGAGTATGATTCTCTTGTACAGTATCACATTCCCCTCCCACCATTCCTAGCGTTGTCCTGCCGCTACGGCTCGGCAAGATCTGCGAGACGAGTATGATTCTCTTGTACAGTATCACATTCCCCTCCCACCATTCCTAGCGTTGTCCTGCCGCTACGGCGCGGCATGATCTGCGAGACGAGTATGATTCTCTTGTACAGTATCACATTCCCCTCCCACCATTCCTAGCGTTGTCCTGCCGCTACGGCTCGGCATGATCTGCGAGACGAGTATGATTCTCTTGTACAGTATCACATTCCCCTCCCACCATTCCTAGCGTTGTCCTGCCGCTACGGCGCGGCATGATCTGCGAGACGAGTATGATTCTCTTGTACAGTATCACATTCCCCTCCCACCATTCCTAGCGTTGTCGCTGCCGCTACGGCTCGGCATGATCTGCGAGACGAGTATGATTCTCTTGTACAGTATCACAATCCCCTCCCACCATTCCTAGCGTTGTCCTGCCGCTACGGCTCGGCATGATCTGCGAGACGAGTATGATTCTCTTGTACAGTGTCACATTCCCCTCCCACCATTCCTAGCGTTGTCCTGCCGCTACGGCTCGGCACGATCTGCGAGACGAGTATGATTCTCTTGTACAGTATCACAATCCCCTCCCACCATTCCTAGCGCTGTCCTGCCGCTACGGCTCGGCATGATCTGCGAGACGAGTATGATTCTCTTGTACAGTGTCACATTCCCCTCCCACCATTCCTAGCGTTGTCCTGCCGCTACGGCTCGGCACGATCTGCGAGACGAGTATGATTCTCTTGTACAGTATCACAATCCCCTCCCACCATTCCTAGCGCTGTCCTGCCGCTACGGCTCGGCATGATCTGCGAGACGAGTATGATTCTCTTGTACAGTGTCACATTCCCCTCCCACCATTCCTAGCGCTGTCCTGCCGCTACGGCTCGGCATGATCTGCGAGACGAGTATGATTCTCTTGTACAGTATCACAATCCCCTCCCACCCTTCCTAGCGCTGTCCTGCCGCTACGGCTCGGCATGATCTGCGAGACGAGTATGATTCTCTTGTACAGTATCACAATCCCCTCCCACCATTCCTAGCGTTGTCCTGCCGCTACGGCTCGGCATGATCTGCGAGACGAGTATGATTCTCTTGTACAGTGTCACAATCCCCTCCCACCCTTCCTAGCGCTGTCCTGCCGCTACGGCTCGGCATGATCTGCGAGACGAGTATGATTCTCTTGTACAGTGTCACAATCCCCTCCCACCCTTCCTAGCGCTGTCCTGCCGCTACGGCTTGGCACGATCTGCGAGACGAGTATGATTCTCTTGTACAGTGTCACAATCCCCTCCCACCATTCCTAGCGTTGTCCTGCCGCTACGGCGCGGCATGATCTGCGAGACGAGTATGATTCTCTTGTACAGTGTCACAATCCCCTCCCACCATTCCTAGCGTTGTCCTGCCGCTACGGCTCGGCACGATCTGCGAGACGAGTATGATTCTCTTGTACAGTATCACATTCCCCTCCCACCATTCCTAGCGTTGTCCTGCCGCTACGGCTCGGCATGATCTGTGAGACGAGTATGATTCTCTTGTACAGTGTCACAATCCCCTCCCACCATTCCTAGCGTTGTCCTGCCGCTACGGCGCGGCATGATCTGCGAGACGAGTATGATTCTCTTGTACAGTGTCACAATCCCCTCCCACCATTCCTAGCGTTGTCCTGCCGCTACGGCTCGGCATGATCTGTGAGACGAGTATGATTCTCTTGTACAGTGTCACAATCCCCTCCCACCATTCCTAGCGTTGTCCTGCCGCTACGGCGCGGCATGATCTGCGAGACGAGTATGATTCTCTTGTACAGTGTCACAATCCCCTCCCACCCTTCCTAGCGTTGTCCTGCCGCTACGGCTCGGTCCGGCACGCTCAGAGCGGCACGCCACGAGAAATATGCAGCACGCTAATTACATGCTTGAGGTAATCCGCTTACCGCGGCTAAACGGTTGGTCCTATCAAAGTGTCAAATTATTTCAACACAGAGGAAGGATGGAGGACTATGCTCTTATTATTTGAATGATATTGGGCCAGAAGTTTGTCTAGGTGCTAGGGGTCGAAAAAGCGCTACGGGTTAAACCTTATGGGAGTTGTTTTTCTAAGCACCTAGGCCGAAAAACGCAGACTTTGGGAAATTCTGTACGGATGGCCGTAGACACAAGAAGTTTTTTTGCTTCCCAAAGGCCATTATAAAATCATCCTAATCGATGATAAAAATTAATTATAAGAGGTAAATGGTTCTTTACTGTTAGTAGATGTTCGAATAAAGTCCGAATTAGTGGTTGAAAGTGATGGCGCCTTACCTTGCAATGCGGCATCAGCACCATGACCTCGTAGACTCCGCTGGGCGCTGCCTTCACGCTCGAGTCCACGAATCCGATGATGTTCTTGTGCCCCGACAGGTTGCTCTGAACACCGAGAGTGAGGTTAGGTGAATGCGATGATGTCCTAGTGCCCCGACAGGTTGCTCTGAACACCGAGAGTGAGGTTAGGTGAATGCGATGATGTCCTTGTGCCCCGACAGGTTGCTCTGAACACAGAGAGTGAGGTTAGGTGCATGCGATGATGTCCTAGTGCCCCGACAGGTTGCTCTGAACACCGAGAGTGAGGTTAGGTGCATGCGATGATGTCCTAGTGCCCCGACAGGTTGCTCTGAACACCGAGAGTGAGGTTAGGTGAATGCGATGATGTCCTGGTGCCCCGACAGGTTGCTCTGAACACAGAGAGTGAGGTTAGGTGAATGCGATGATGTCCTGGTGCCCCGACAGGTTGCTCTGAACACAGAGAGTGAGGTTAGGTGCATGCGATGATGTCCTAGTGCCCCGACAGGTTGCTCTGAACACCGAGAGTGAGGTTAGGTGCATGCGATGACGTCCTTGTGGCCCGACAGGTTGCTCTGAACACCGAGAGTGAGGTTAGGTGAATGCGATGATGTCCTTGTGCCCCGACAGGTTGCTCTGAACACCGAGAGTGAGGTTAGGTCGGACTAACGTAGCCGGATCCAACGATTTTTGAGTCTCGTTTTAGGTCAACAACCAGGCCGGCCTTCAGCCAATCACAGCACTCGCTTTGGAGGCAAGCCACATGGAGTCGACAAGAAAATATCAACAAGTGACCCGAGTCTGGTAGGATTCAAAACGGTTGTTTCAAAAATGCATTTCTCACGGTTCATGCGCAGTTCATGCGCAGTTCATGCGCAGTTCATGCGCAGTTCATGCGCAGTTCATGCGCAGTTCATGCGCAGTTCATGCGCAGTTCATGCGCAGTTCATACGCAGTTCATGCGCAGTTCATGCGCAGTTCATGCGCAGTTCATGCGCAGTTCATGCGCAGTTCGCTGCCTGAACTCTCGTGTTTCAGGGCTGCGCCGCACTCTCCTTGACATTAAGATTGCAACATCAAGGGTGGTTTTTGTACTTTAGGGTGGTTTTACAGTTCAAATGACTAGCTTTTTTTTAGTTTCTAGCGGAACCAATTTCACTGCAATATTTTTAACGCGTTGTTAGCGATACGCCCAAAAGTCAAGGGACGCGCGGTGCCGTACCAAAACAGACCCACGTTAAGACACCGATCTGCGCATCAGCTGTGAGAGATGAAATTCTGAAGAAAAACTGTGCTTTTAATCTTTTAATCTTATTTAAATTACGAAAGCTCGTAATTGGCTATTCATTTTATTATTATGTACACAAATTAGCCTCCCAAAAATGTTTTAATCCTTCCTAGACCAGTCTCTTTGTGCATTAACAACTTAACAGTTACTTTTTTTTTCATTTTGAAAAATCATTTTTTCATTTTGAGGCCTGTGCTGATTTCATATGGATTCAGCGGAGACTCGTGACTTGTGTCGGCTTGTGAGCGAACGTTCCAGCTTTGAGCGTTTTGCTTTCGAGCTTTCAGCCTCAGCATTTTAGTCTGGCACTAAACGTGGAGATTCGTTTAGTACTAGCCCCTGCCCAGGTTTGGGAAATCTACTAGTAGAATTGAATTTCACTGTTTTTAACTTCATTTTACAATCTCAGAGATTGTAGAAATGAATTGTAGAATTGTTTACAATCTCAGAGATTGTAGAAATGAATATTAAAATGCGTTGGAATGGGAAAATGGGAAAAATGCGGCTTGGTTTACTTTGGATCTCAGCTTTATAACTTGGTACCTAAAGAAAGTTGTATAAATTGCAGTCAAAACATTATAAAAATTTTGAAAAAAACCAGTTCAAACTGGGATTTGAATGCTAAATATACCTAATACCCCGTTCACACTGGGGAAGTTAATCACTGTTAGGTTTAACTATGATCAGCAATGCGCAGTGCATTGTGGGCTAACTGTGTTCGAGTTTGAACTGAGGTTCACACTGAAACGGGGTTAACGCCGTAGCGGCCATCGTTTTCCAAATCTGTACGTCCACATACATAACCTTCTAAAACTCCGATTTCGACCGTTTCAATCATGGAAAATGAAGATGTGCTGCGAGTTTTGTTACTCTGATTAGCCAGTACATTTTGAAGCGTAGAAGCAAAAGGCGTCTTGATCTAATGCATAATATGTATTTAGTTTGATTTATAATTCGAGCTCCATATCTTTATAAATTGGGCCGTTTCTTTTGTTGGCCTGGACCCTGTTCACGTGCGACTCACACTCGTGAATCAATAATAACCTCGTGGTCCGTCCATTGCCATTTCTTTTCCCATCTTTTGCTTCGCACACAATATCCCTCGTTGACGTCATTTAAAAAAACAAAATCAACACTGCACAGCCTTCCCCAATCCTAAAAAACGTTCCTGCAGCGCAGTTCCGGTGGGCGGTGAGCAAACTAACTGAGTTAGCTCGCTAACCACGTTTTGGAAACGTTGTTAACGCCAAATCCGAGTTAACGCTAACAGCGTTCCGTTCACACTGGCCTCTTGATCATAGTTAAGCCGCTAACAGTGATTTACTTCCCCAGTGTGAACGGGGTATCAGTCACACTGGTTCAAATCCCATTTTGAAATAGATTTTTTCCAAAACAAGTGCTAAAGTTAGGACATGATACACATGAGCCTAAAAGTTCAACAGGAATAAAAGTGAATGAATGAGAAAGACACAGCGTCACAGGTGTAAGTACAGTACTCACGGCGATCTGTATCTCGCGCTTGCAAACACTGAGGTCGTACTCATTGTTGACGAACATCCGTTTCAGGGCGTAACGAACGCCGTTGGAGTTGTTGGCCTTGACCAGGTACACCACAGCAAAACCACCTGTCAAAGAGAGACAGGACTGTGACTTGGGAGGTGACTGGATTCTACAACATTTCAAGTGCATCACACTTCGTTTGAAAAGGAACCAATCAGTGCATTTTTTTATTCCCACTTTTATTCCTGATTTTATATTTGTCAGTTTTCATCATAAAAATCATAGATCTCTTGTGCATAATACTACCATTGATTACCTACCTCCTCAAAGAACTCTGTCTGAAGATAAAATCTAATGAGAGTTCATCAGGGATCTTTTTAAATCAGCTGAACTCCAGAACCTGTTTCTTTTATCAGTGGTAGTTACGACCCAGAAAGGTGCTTATTATTGCAAAAAGCTTACATGTGCCTGGTACAGAGCAACAGTGAAAATATATGTCAGAACGTTGGAGCCCAAGGAATCTACAGATTCATTACGGCTCTGACACATCCTGAAGCACAGCCGAATGCAGAATCTATTTGTTTGCATTTTGATCACGTCCATTTTGTGAGTCAGACAATTTGTCTAAAGATTAAACGTGAGAACCGGTCCTTTGTTTTAGAACCCTTTACTCTGTATTGCGACAAACTGGCCTGTGCAGGGGATCTACCATTTCTCTAGGGGGTCTACAAATATGCAGATCCAGATCCAGAATATGAAAATCCATGTCCCTGGCACCTGAAATACATGTGTTATCTCACTGGTGGACAGTATAATTGCTTTTTTAATGAGAATTAACATTGAGGTTGTCCATCAGTCAGTTTTAAAAAGGCTGCCATTGCAGGCACTCAAAATCAACAACCTGCCAAATTCAAACCATGTTACGTACATGTTACCATTGATTGAGGATTAGTAATCAATTAAGTTACGATAGATCAATGAAACCCCCTAGGTATCATTAATCTATGATGTTACGTTACAAAGCCACGACATCTGGCCGTTTGTTGCCAAAGCAGCAAGTCTCGGGTAACTTGTCAAAACATTCACTCACCTTCAGCGAGGACATCTTCCACGGTAACCGTCACACGACCCACCACGAAAACCTTCCCGACGTAACTGTTCGGTTCCTTCGCCGTATTGTCTATCTTCGTTTCGATCTTTGAGAACAGCTTCTTCATTTTCAAGCTGCGTTATTAAACAACTAGATCTCTGTTGATACCTACAATTGTAAATACTTGTGCTCAGCAAGCCATATAAACCTATCCTTTTATTTCAGTTGGTAGCCGATACCGATTTATTGATACCAGTTTAAAGCTTGGAGAAAAGAGGAACGTCAGGTTTATCAAGTGCTACTTAATATTTGCGATAAAAACGATTAGGCCTTTTGAAGTTGCATAGGCCTAGGATTAGCCGAGTTGACACCGATTCGATTGGATGGTCTGACATGAACACTTTCCACGCCACAAAGTTATCGCCTTAGTTAATAAATAGATACGGCGATCTGGATCCAAATCACTTCAAGCTCGCGAACAATCTACGTTTCTTCATTTTTTAAATAAATTAATAATTACACAATCGCAATTGAAAGACAGCTCTCGCTTCTCTATCGATACGCCCCCTTTCAAGAATCTAAGATGGCCGCTGGATGAACGTCAATGATGGAACCGGAAACAACGATCAGCTGACCAGTACGAAATATACCCGCTAATGGATATTCTCTTTTCTTTGAATATTTATTTACGCCCTCATTATTACCAATGCAAAAGTGTTCGTTAAGTTATTTAAAAAATTATACAACACAGTACCTGCGATGACACTGGCATACAAGTTACAAGAAAATTGTTCTGTCAGCAACAGCGTCTGTCGTCAAAAATATCTCGAAATCTTCGCTGAAATGATTTCGGAATCATCAGACATCGCATTTATTTCGTATTACGTGTCACGTATTTACAGATTATAATTTCCATAAATAATAATAACAGTGCACTAGTTAGTTGGCTAACAGTGCGAGATAACATATCATTCAACGACATTTGCAAACCGTCAAATTAAAATTAACATAAATTGGTACAACCTTCTCACCAAATCGTGTATCAAGCAAATGATAACGACAATAAAATACAGGTACATAGGAAAAGATTCCCATTGCAAAAACTAGATTGCAACAGGTACGACATTACAACTAGTTTCCAATATTAAAAACATGGCTTTGTTTCTCAAATCAGCCCAACTCAAAGCGCCAAATAGCTCACCTTTTAACGTTTGCAAAACGGCGTTTTGAAAATTCATATCCTTGCGACTAGCTTAGCTAATGAAACTGTCCAAAGGAGTCTTACTCAGATTTTTCTCTATGAGGACACAAAGAAAACCTCCCAAATAAACAGCAAAATAGTTATATAAAAGGAATACTTGACCCAAATTTCAGCAACTTCCATGCTATCTTAAATGGTAACTGAGTGATTAGGTACAGCTTGCAAAGTGAAAATTTTGAATAAAATGTACACTTCCTTTGAGAGCAAGCAATACTCCAAAATGTAGACCTGGATGGGGAATATGTAACTTTTTAGTGGTCGGTATCCAGGGGCATTTCAATGTTATTTGATCGAGATAACGAACGTTATCTCGAACGAAATTTTACATAATCGCCACCCAGTTTTATACAAAAGCAGGTTCGAGAAACATTGGTTCACAAGCAAAGCTTCGTGGATAGATCAACAATCGATGGGACCTAATTCCATGTTGTTGCTTTGTTTGATCAGTTGATCTAGACTTCTACATCCGTCTTTCAGTTTAACATACTTTAGTTTGGCTGTAATTATCTCTTAGGTATTTTCTCCAACCCATATTTCACCTATTTCCTACATGATTGATTATGTTGAAAGACTGGAACTAGAAATAACATGTCTTTATAAATGAAATGTTTTAAGATTACAGCACAGAATCAAAAGCTTCGGTTGCTGTTTTGTTCCACGTTTATCCGAAGCAATCTGTGATTAAGTTCGGTGCATTTGAAGGGGAGTGCAAGATGGCGACGAAAGAAACAGCAAAGACTGAGGAATATTGCAATGGAAAGCAAAGTGCGGTAAGCAGACTCCAGTTTTTGGTGGTGCTTGTGGGAGAAACCATCAAGTTCAGAAATTCGTATGTTGAATTGTTTTCACGTAGATATCTCTAAAATTCCATTTTCAGTGCTCACCAAAAAGCAAAAACGAAGAAAAGATAGATTTTTTTCGATATTAATTCTTCTTAAATGTCCAAAAGATGGAAGAAGCCTTTCGGATCCATGTATTGTTCGAAGTTGGACACCAATGCCTGAAATCAATAATCAAGTGCCAGCTCTACAGCGGTCCGTTAAGAGACTAACAGCAAGTAACAGCAAGTAAATAACAGGTTCCGATTAGATGTTGCCTCGCATACTAGTTAACAGACTGCTATGTATTAAACAAACCACTGAAAAACCAGGTCAAAGTTGACTGAAAATCAACCCCTGAAATTGGCGCACGTTCAAAAATGGAGATTGCAATTAACCCAACTGGAAAACCAAGATTGCAATCTGAATCAAGCAATCAATGCTTGAAATTGCCCCGGGATGGAAATTGAAAATTCCAATCAATCCAAAATAGACATCTATAACATTGCAGCCCCAATGCAAAGTAAGGAGGAAAGATGGATTAAATTGTTCGATAATATTTCTTTTAAAAGTCTAATAAAAGATGAAACGAGCCATCTGCTTCGTGGATTTATGGAGGGTGCAGCCCGAGCTGGAAACGGTGGAGGGCGCAAACGAAGGTCAGACGCAAACAGAAGGGCGCAAACGAAGGTTGCGAAGGAGACGCCACTTCTATCCGTGCGAGTGCAGCTCGTTGAGCACGTCGCACGAAGGCATGCGGATGTTCTGCGCCTTCTGGAAAAGTTCGCGGTCGCCGAAGTTGCGAGCCTTCCACACCATCGTCTCACCTGCAACACGACAAGACAAAACAAGGGACGTCAGATCACCGCAATGCTGGCACTTGTCCAGTATTTGGATGGAAAACAAATGTGTCGTTGATCCAAGAGTCAAAGTCTAAATGTCACGAAACAGTGACGCTTTTTTGGCATTCAAATCCCAGGGTTGAAATGGGTTTTTTTTGACAGAGCTCAATTGGCTTAATGGTTAGTTAGCTTATTAATGGTCCGTTACAGGGTTCTTCAGCAAATCAGATGCCTTAACAAAAAGTTTTGAACTCTTGCACCCTTAACCGGCCATTAAGGGCGTTCATTGATGGTTGTTGATGTTTACTTTTTTTGGATTTTCAGGAAATATTTCGAGGTTCTGAGGCATTCAATTGGTTGTCAAAAGTGTGAGGATTCCGTAGATGTTTGTTCCGTTGCGATCGGATAACGGATGTGGCCTGGAAAGCGTATACAGTATGAGGTGAATTCATAGCTAGAAGGGACCCCTAAAGCCCGTTTTACACGGTAAAAGATTTTCATCAAATCTATCATAGCATCTTTTATGACATCTATCGTGATATCTTTTATAAAATCTTTTACGAAAATGTATGATGGTATTTACACGGTCCTAGAAAAATGTTATGAAAAACACATGGTTGTGACAGAAGCACAGCCATCTATATGTCATTCTGTATGAAATTCAAAAGGCGGTGGATTAAAAAAATTTGTAATGAAGGTGCAAAATTAAAACTGTCAATATGTGTGTCAAATTAAAAATTTATGTGGATTTGGCAGTTTTGGTTAACATTCAGGCAATTGCTGATATTTTATCCATTTTAGATGTTGTAGAGAAGGTTTTGAATGTTTGTGAACCAAAGAAAAGGAAGGGGAAATGCTGGAGACGTGAGCGTGAGCTTTACAATCTTGGCACAGTACACCATCTATCTTTCAAATGCTGAACGCTGACTGGTTCATTATCACATCTATCACGGAAATAGAACCGCGCCTAAATGAAAATATGTCATCAAATCTTTTATCACATCTATCATGATAGACCGTGATTTGTTTTTTTCATCACATTTTTGCATTTACATGGTGATATTTAGGTACCTACGTAAAAGATATCATGATAGATTTGATGAAAATCTTTTACCGTGAAAAACGGGCTTTAGTACATCTTTCAATGTACCTGTAAAACAGTGTTGTTTTACAACGCTTGAAAGTAATTGACGGGTCAAATCTTTCGAAGCGAAAATGGTTCAACTGTTTGGTCAGAATCCGAACAAAGGTATGGCCTGGAAAGTGTATATTGTTCGAGGTGAAGGCAGCTTTGGAATAGTTTTATGTATTTTTCTTTAAACTAGTACTAAAGATAGGATATTTAGTTGACATGAGTCTAAGAAATTTAATACGCTAAGCAAGCCGGGCTTTGCGGGACTCACGGTAGTTCTTCTCCCGATAGCAGGCATGTCTGAGATTGGTCACGTATTCCTCCTCGACGGAGATCTCCAGTCTACGCAGACTGCCTTGGTACTCCGAGTGGAAGTTCTCCTTGACGTAGTAGGGCACCTTCAGGTTCAGGGACTTCCTCATCACAGGGAACTTGCTGCAACACAGGACATCACACTTTCAGGGTTAGGGATGTTCTAACCTATTAGGGATGTTCTAGCCTACTAGGGATGTTCTAGCCTACTAGGGATGTTCTAGCCTACTAGGGATGTTCTAGCCTACTAGGGATGTTCAAACCTACTAGGGATGTTCAAACCTACTAGGGATGTTCTAACCTACTAGGGATGTTCTAACCTACTAGGGATGTTCTAGCCTACTAGGGATGTTGAACCTACTAGGGATGTTCTAACCTATTAGGGATGTTCTAGCCTACTAGGGATGTTCTAGCCTACTAGGGATGTTCTAGCCTACTAGGGATTTTCTAGCCTACTAGGGATGTTCTAGCCTACTAGGGATGTTCTAACCTACTAGGGATGTTCTAACCTACTAGGGATGTTCTAACCTACTAGGTATGTTCTTGCCTACTAGGGATGTTCTAACCTACTAGGGATGTTCTAGCCTACTAGGGATGTTCTAGCCTACTAGGGATGTTCTAACCTACTAGGGATGTTCTAACCTACTAGGGATGTTCTAACCTACTAGGGATGTTCAAAAATGTGACATTATTGATTCAAAAAATGATATGTGGCTATTGAAAATGATTATTGACAATAATTTCACTACCAGAATGATTGGAATGATGGAAGAGGATGGTAAACCTTTGGTCCTTGCTGGCCAGGACATGTAACCAGCAAATTATGTAACTAGAATATGTGAGCACAATTGGTACCTAGGTATATTGTCATGGTGAAAGGGGATTTTATTGCTTTTCTAACGAGAAACATTCTGACTTTCTAGCGAGAGCTTTCTAAGCCCTGAACAGAGCCAAGTTTTGCCCAAAACCAAAATAATTAAGAACAAGAGCACAGAAGAGGCTCATTTTTACCCCCCCCCCCCCCCCCACAACACCAGAACCTGTGGCCCCAAAGATACAAAAAACCTCGTGGCTGATATTACAATGTAAAAATGGTCTTACAATCAACTTTCAATGGTCTTAAAATCGACTTTCAATGGTCTTAAAATCGACTTTCAATGGTCTTAAAATCGACTTTCAATGGTCTTAAAATCGACTTACAATGGTCTTAAAATCGACTTTCAATGGTCTTAAAATCGACTTTCAATGGTCTTAAAATCGACTTTCAATGGTCTTAAAATCGACTTTCAATGGTCTTACAACGGTCCGAACGGCTGTAGCATATTTCATTCCAATCACACGACAAAATAACAACGTCCAAACAAACTTAACTGTTTAATGTCAATTCGTAAATAAGTATTAATGAAAATTGCTAGCAACACGATAAAAGTGAAAAGTAATAAGGGGGAAACTATGAGCCAGTTCGACAAGATAACAAACAAGTGAGTGATTGAAGCTTGACAGCTGACTCACGACGAAGTGTGCAGACTGTAGACTGGGTCCGAGATGAAGAAGCTGCTCATCATGGAGAGCACGATGAGCAACAGGATGGGCAGCATCTGCAGCAGCACTGTGTAGCCGCTGCCAGGGTTAGGAACGATGATTTAGCGTCAGGCCATTTGTTGGTCGTTTGGGGTATGGAGCTAATCCCTAAGTAGCGCGATAACGAGAGGCACGGAGTGTCAACAACGTCTCATATTTTGTCGACAAGCAGTCGTAGGGTGTACAAAGTTAAAAATTGAACATGGAAAATTTTGAAACAGACCCATTTTTTCCACCGTTTGAGGGTCACATCGTTGAGGTAATCATTTCAATATTTCAGTATGTGGTAGACAAAAGACCTCAAATTGGGTAACCATGGCCCTTTTTTCGAATTCTCTATTGCACTTTCGTGTACATGGCTCTAAAGAAGGTCAACAATGAATTGTTTCCGGGTGGTTCTAGCGTTCCAGGGGGAAATTTTCGAAAAAAGGGCCATGGTTACCCAATTTCACATCTTTTGTTTACAACCTATTGAAAAATTGAAAAGATAACTTCAACGATGTGACCCTCAAACGGTGGAAAAAAGGGTCTGAAAGCCACTTTCCGGCGAACTGGACCGGCCACTTAAGCTCCAAGGCTCTATGGGCAGTTTTGAAACTCTTAGCTCGTGTCTGGCAGCAGTGGGTCCTCGAGGAAAATGCAAATCCACCCTCCGTCTCAACGTGAAATTGAGTTTATGTCCAAGAAAAGCTGTGGAGAAGGCATCAAGAAAGGATTTGAGGAATACGTTAAAATTGCAGCCAATTTTCCTTCGTTTTGGGGAATAGGTAAATATTGTCACCGATTTTCCTTCGTTTTTGGGGAATACGTCAAAATTGCAACCAATTTCCAGTCGTTTTTGGGGAATACATTACAATAGTCTGGGGAATACTTAAAAAATGTGGCCAATTTTCCTTCGTTTTGGAGAATACGCCAAAATTGCCGCCAATTTCCCTTCGGACGACAACACTGGTATGTCCCTTGGTCAACCCAGTAGGGATCCCTCGACACCCTAGCCTAAAGTGTCTGCACAGTTGAGTGTGCCCGTACCTGGCCTGCTCCCGGTGTTGACCTTGACCTTGAGCGGTGCCAGCGTGGGTCTCGGTGGCGCGTTGCCATCGCCCCCCTCTCCGCATGTACACGTTCTGATTGGGCAGCCCGCCCCCGAAGAACATGTTGAACAGCTCCTCTGCCGTGATGTCGGCTGCAACAACCACTCCACATTATACGTTCTGATTGGGCAGCCCGCCCCCGAAGAACATGTTGAACAGCTGCTGTGCTCAGAATAAAGATTTTTACTTTTTATAACCGATGGCAGAGGTAACATTTTTCAGAAATTTTTTGATTCCACCAACAGCATTTATGTGGAGCCCTCTATGACGTCATTGTGAGCTATGGGAATACTTTTTGGCCGTAATCACCTTCCCGAAGCACCAATTTGCTTCAAACGTTTGGTAGTGACTTTTGACAGCGATCACTTTGCAATATTAAAGTTTGGAATCGATTTCACAATTTTGAAAATGTATTTTTAAATTGGAAAGATTAGGCAAAATGGCAATTGGTGGACTAATTTTGTATTTATTTTAATTGCACCTCTAATAAATAGGCAAAACCTTTCGTCTGAGCACAACTTGTGTAACGATGAGAGAATTCCTTTCAATTATTATTTGTAATAATAACTTATTATTGGAGAGACCAATTTCTCGAGGTCAACACAACGCGAGCAAGATTGTGGTGCTGGAACCTAGAACTTGTGTGCAGAAAGGTAAGAGTAAGTTACCTCTTATTGCATTATTTCAACAAATATATATTTGATATCCTTACATAGGACTTTCGGCTCTTCTGCGAACCTACAAGTATTTTCAAAAGCTAATACAATTTTGTAGATTTTGATTTGTACAAAAATGATCCAATGGATTTTGCTGAGAAACGAAGGGAGTCCAGGCTCAGATTGAAGGCAAATCGTGTGGAAATTTCATCGAAATGGGAGCACACGTTTCGTCAGGAGGAGCAGTGCCAGGCTGAGTGCCGGCACCGGGTCCACTCTCGGCTGCCTCATATACAGTTATCCGGTTCCAATCCATCGATAAGCATACACCTTGTAGATTGGTGCCTACTACATTGATAATGACTCTTGACGAAACAGAAATAATTCCTATGCTCCTGGTACCTACTGACCATCAAGGTTCACTAACTTTTGTACCTGGAACGCCTTTGGAGAGTAAATAACAAATCGCAGTCTGGCATAAGACCTCCCAGGTACGTTTCGAAACCTTCGACCTGACTTCTCACAGCGTCTCATCATTCATTGTTCCTGATGGACATACCTAGTACTTGTTTTCGACTGAAGGGTTCTACGTAAACAGGACAAACAATACGTACTGATTTGCCCGACTCATGCATAGCTGTTGTTAGTAAGAAATCAATCAGTAAGAAGTATTCTGTACTTGACAACTTTGCGTAGAATCCTTCGATCTGTACCAAATGCCCTTTGGGCAAGACTAGGTTGGATTGGAATCGACGTAAATGTTCCTACGCCCGAAGAGATGGGCACACGGCCAGACATACCTTCGAAGCCCCGGGTGTAGTTGTGTTGGCGGGCGTGACTGTGTCGCGAATGTGCGTTGGTCATTCTGTCTTCGTCCGACCCGTACAAGTCGTACTGCTTCCTCTTCTCGGGATCCGTCAGCACAGCCACTGCATTTCCGATGGCTGCAACAGAGACACAGAGAGATGCACTGACGGTAGACACCAATTGCTAGAGGGTTGTCCGGAACACATGGTTTCACCAACTTTGCTCACATTTCTACACTATTCTCGTGACTTTGTCAGCATTTCATTAAATTTTATCAGATTTTAACCCATGATTTCTTGATTCACCAAATTTGCTCCGAGTTGCTCTTTCAAAAACATGTTTCTTTACATCATTAAATCCCAACGGTAGGTCTATTCAATTCTACAGTCTTTCAAAGTTCTGTATATCAAAACAACTATTTTATAAAATTAATAATTTAAATCAAAATTAAGAAATTAACTAACTCTCATATACCATGTGTTACTGCAGAACTATGAAAACAGTGGCATACCTCTAAGATTTTTCACAGCATTTCCATAAGAAGGAAAACATCAACAAAACTCTGTAAATTAAACACTTTGCTTTGAGGTACCTACCTATTTTATTTATTTTAATCATGTCCGTTTTGTGAGCAGACCCTTTGTTTTAACATTTACAAGAGAACCCTTTGTTTTCGAAATCCAGTTGCACTGATTTTGCGATAAACTACCCTTTCTCCGTACTGTGAGTTTCGGCATATCCGAAGCGAACGCACCTTGGAAAGCCTCCCTGACCCTGGACACGTGTTCTTGTCTGGATGGAGCCTACCTTTGATAGCCTCCCTGACCCTGGACACGTGTTCTTGTCTGGATGGAGCCTACCTTGGAAAGCCTCCCTGACCCTGGACACGTGTTCTTGTCTGGATGGAGCCTACCTTTGAAAGCCTCCCTGACCCTGGACAAGTGTTCTTGTCTGGATGGAGCCTACCTTGGAAAGCCTCCCTGACCCTGGACACGTGTTCTTGTCTGGATGGAGCCTACCTTTGAAAGCCTCCCTGACCCTGGACACGTGTTCTTGTCTGGATGGAGCCTACCTTTGAAAGCCTCCCCGGATCCCGGACACGTGTTCTTGTCTGGATGGAGCCTACCTTTGAAAGCCTCCCTGACCCTGGACACGTGTTCTTGTCTGGATGGAGCCTACCTTTGATAGCCTCCCTGACCCTGGACACGTGTTCTTGTCTGGATGGAGCCTACCTTTGAAAGCCTCCCTGACCCTGGACACGTGTTCTTGTCTGGATGGAGCCTACCTTTGAAAGCCTCCCTGACCCTGGACACGTGTTCTTGTCTGGATGGAGCCTACCTTTGATAGCCTCCCTGACCCTGGACACGTGTTCTTGTCTGGATGGAGCCTACCTTTGATAGCCTCCCTGACCCTGGACACGTGTTCTTGTCTGGATGGAGCCTACCTTTGAAAGCCTCCCTGACCCTGGACACGTGTTCTTGTCTGGATGGAGCCTACCTTTGAAAGCCTCCCTGACCCTGGACACGTGTTCTTGTCTGGATGGAGCCTACCTTTGAAAGCCTCCCTGACCCTGGACACGTGTTCTTGTCTGGATGGAGCCTACCTTTGAAAGCCTCCCCGGATCCCGGACACGTGTTCTTGTCTGGATGGAGCTGCAACGCCAGCTTCTTGTACGCCTTCTTGAGATCCGAGTCTGTGGCGTCCTTGGTAACGCCGAGGATCTCGTAGTAGTCCTTGCACGTCTTGATCCTGCGCACGGCGGCCAAGTGCTCGGCGCTGTACTCCTTCTCGGCGGCGGCGGGGGCGGCTTTGCGCGCGGCTGCAAACACCAACGTCTCAAGCTCGTCGTCTTTCCTCGAGGGCGAGTTTGGTTTCGACCGGAGGGAAGTCGCATTCATTTCATGCGGATTTAGATTTGCCCAAGGGCATGTGGGCTCAACACCAAAGGATTCCACGGCAAATCGCCAGACACCAAGTTTTTCTGACAAATTTACGAAGAAATCTTATTTTATTTTCTGAGACTCATGTCTAAAATCTTTAAAAGTCCATTCAATAGTGAGACCTTTGATTTAGCATTCAAATCTCAGTTTCAAATAGTTTTTTTCAAAATTTTAATAATTTTAATTTCAACTGTATTTTCTATTTTTAAATATGCCCCTGAGGGCTTGTATGGTTTCGGCCGGAGGGAATTCGCTTTAAGAGAGTAGTAAACGTTGTTGTTTTGGTCGATTTTCGCGTAAATTTCATATTCAAACGGAACGTCTCCTGGGGCCTTACCTAGCTCGGCCATTTGGAGCGGCTACCACGCGGCTAATAAGCCGGGCTGGCGGTGTTATATAACCCGGACCTAGAGCGGCCATTTCAACAATGGGCAGTTTGTTGATTTCGTAGCACCGCTAGCAACCAGTATGACGGTGGTGCTACGATGATAGCATTATCTAGAAGGCATACTGCTTTTTAAACGATCATCATTGTGCAGTGAGGTCAAATCAACCAATCTCATGGCTCGTTACTAAAGTCAGAGTCGATGTGCCCCGGCTATATAACCCGGCCGTAATACTGCCACTCTAGGTCGGGGTTACTGCTTGGTGCTACGGTGGTGTTAATTAGCCAGGGTAGATTTCTAGTAATCCCGGGACTACGAGTGGCCGCTCTAGGTCGGGGTTACTGCTTGGTGCTACGGTGGTGTTAATTAGCCAGGGTAGATTGCTAGTAATCCCGGGACTACGAGTGGCCGCTCTAGGTCGGGGTTACTGCTTGGTGCTACGGTGGTATTAATTAGCCAGGGTAGATTGCTAGTAATCCCGGGACTACGAGTGGCCGCGCTAGGTCGGGGTTACTGCTTGGTGCTACGGTGGTGTTAATTAGCCAGGGTAGATTTCTAGTAATCCCGGGACTACGAGTGGCCGCGCTAGGTCGGGGTTACTGCTTGGTGCTACGGTGGTGTTAATTAGCCAGGGTAGATTTCTAGTAATCCCGGGACTACGAGTGGCCGCGCTAGGTCGGGGTTACTGCTTGGTGCTACGGTGGTATTAATTAGCCAGGGTAGATTGCTAGTAATCCCGGGACTACGAGTGGCCGCGCTAGGTCGGGGTTACTGCTTGGTGCTACGGTGGTATTAATTAGCCAGGGAAGATTGCTAGTAATCCTGGGACTACGAGTGGCCGCGCTAGGTCGGGGTTACTGCTTGGTGCTAGGGTGGTGTTAATTAGCCAGGGTGGATTGCTAGTAATCCCGGGACTACGAGTGGCCGCTCTAGGTCGGGGTTACTGCTTGGTGCTACGGTGGTATTAATTAGCCAGGGTAGATTGCTAGTAATCCCGGGACTACGAGTGGCCGCGCTAGGTCGGGG
This sequence comes from Nemoura dubitans, assembly GCA_921293005.1. NCBI lineage: Eukaryota > Metazoa > Arthropoda > Insecta > Plecoptera > Nemouridae > Nemoura > Nemoura dubitans. Next base: position 14,719,517 of record OV121078.1, on the reverse strand, counting down.
TTACTGCTTGGTGCTACGGTGGTGTTAATTAGCCAGGGTAGATTTCTAGTAATCCCGGGACTACGAGTGGCCGCGCTAGGTCGGGGTTACTGCTTGGTGCTACGGTGGTGTTAATTAGCCAGGGTAGATTTCTAGTAATCCCGGGACTACGAGTGGCCGCGCTAGGTCGGGGTTACTGCTTGGTGCTAGGGTGGTATTAATTAGCCAGGGTAGATTGCTAGTAATCCCGGGACTACGAGTGGCCGCGCTAGGTCGGGGTTACTGCTTGGTGCTACGGTGGTATTAATTAGCCAGGGAAGATTGCTAGTAATCCTGGGACTACGAGTGGCCGAGCTAGGTCGGGGTTACTGCTTGGTGCTAGGGTGGTGTTAATTAGCCAGGGTGGATTGCTAGTAATCCCGGGACTACGAGTGGCCGCTCTAGGTCGGGGTTACTGCTTGGTGCTACGGTGGTGTTAATTAGCCAGGGAAGATTGCTAGTAATCCCGGGACTACGAGTGGCCGCGCTAGGTCGGGGTTACTGCTTGGTGCTAGGGTGGTGTTAATTAGCCAGGGTGGATTGCTAGTAATCCCGGGACTACGAGTGGCCGCTCTAGGTCGGGGTTACTGCTTGGTGCTACGGTGGTGTTAATTAGCCAGGGTAGATTGCTAGTAATCCCGGGACTACGAGTGGCCGCGCTAGGTCGGGGTTACTGCTTGGTGCTAGGGTGGTGTTAATTAGCCAGGGTGGATTGCTAGTAATCCCGGGACTACGAGTGGCCGCTCTAGGTCGGGGTTACTGCTTGGTGCTACGGTGGTGTTAATTAGCCAGGGTAGATTTCTAGTGATCCCGGGACTACGAGTGGCCGCGCTAGGTCGGGGTTACTGCTTGGTGCTACGGTGGTGTTAATTAGCCAGGGTGGATTGCTAGTAATCCCGGGACTACGAGTGGCCGCTCTAGGTCGGGGTTACTGCTTGGTGCTACGGTGGTGTTAATTAGCCAGGGTAGATTTCTAGTAATCCCGGGACTACGAGTGGCCGCGCTAGGTCGGGGTTACTGCTTGGTGCTACGGTGGTGTTAATTAGCCAGGGTAGATTTCTAGTAATCCCGGGACTACGAGTGGCCGCGCTAGGTCGGGGTTACTGCTTGGTGCTACGGTGGTATTAATTAGCCAGGGTAGATTGCTAGTAATCCCGGGACTACGAGTGGCCGCGCTAGGTCGGGGTTACTGCTTGGTGCTACGGTGGTATTAATTAGCCAGGGAAGATTGCTAGTAATCCTGGGACTACGAGTGGCCGAGCTAGGTCGGGGTTACTGCTTGGTGCTAGGGTGGTGTTAATTAGCCAGGGTGGATTGCTAGTAATCCCGGGACTACGAGTGGCCGCTCTAGGTCGGGGTTACTGCTTGGTGCTACGGTGGTGTTAATTAGCCAGGGAAGATTGCTAGTAATCCCGGGACTACGAGTGGCCGCGCTAGGTCGGGGTTACTGCTTGGTGCTACGGTGGTGTTAATTAGCCAGGGTGGATTGCTAGTAATCCCGGGACTACGAGTGGCCGCTCTAGGTCGGGGTTACTGCTTGGTGCTAGGGTGGTGTTAATTAGCCAGGGTGGATTGCTAGTAATCCCGGGACTACGAGTGGCCGCTCTAGGTCGGGGTTACTGCTTGGTGCTACGGTGGTGTTAATTAGCCAGGGTAGATTGCTAGTAATCCCGGGACTACGAGTGGCCGCGCTAGGTCGGGGTTACTGCTTGGTGCTAGGGTGGTGTTAATTAGCCAGGGTGGATTGCTAGTAATCCCGGGACTACGAGTGGCCGCTCTAGGTCGGGGTTACTGCTTGGTGCTACGGTGGTGTTAATTAGCCAGGGTAGATTTCTAGTGATCCCGGGACTACGAGTGGCCGCGCTAGGTCGGGGTTACTGCTTGGTGCTACGGTGGTGTTAATTAGCCAGGGTGGATTGCTAGTAATCCCGGGACTACGAGTGGCCGCTCTAGGTCGGGGTTACTGCTTGGTGCTACGGTGGTATTAATTAGCCAGGGTAGATTTCTAGTAATCCCGGGACTACGAGTGGCCGCGCTAGGTAAGGCCCCAGGCTATAACGGCACTTTTTGAAAATTCCCCCAGCTGCAAGTTTTAAAAAAACAACGAAAAAAAAATAGTATCCGCCATTCAGCAGCTCTTTAACAAACACGTGTATTTTTTTCAAAATTTTTGTAAATAATTTGTAGCCAGGAGACGATTTGTTTGAATGTGAAATTTATGGGAAAATCTAACAAAACAACAACCGTTTACTTCCCTCTTAATTTCATGCGAATCTAGATATGCCCAAGGTAGTGATGTTGGCCGAAACTTTCCATTTTGAAACTTTCATACATTTCTGAAAGTTTCGGAATTTTTCATGACGAATTGAAAATTTCGAAATAAACCATCTAAGGCCATAACAATATTATGAAGACAATTCTTATATGTACCTCATAAACTGTATGAAGTGTCCTCTAGCAGCCATTATTTGAAGCCCAGTACTAGTCTTCCGTGCTCAGAGTTGACCTACCTTTCGGGGAATTAAGAGTTGCCCTTTTTTAAAAAATTTGCCCCTGGAATGCTAGACAGTTCCCCAAAACTCTCTATTTTTTACCCTTTTTAGAGCCATGTATGTACGAAAATGCGAAGAAAAATAGGGGAAAGGGCCATGGTCACCCATTTCTATGTATTTTACTTATCAAATAACACACTCGAATATTGGAATGATAACTTTAATGGTGTGACTGTGAGAACTCGGAAACTTTTGGTCTGTTTCAACAAATTTAAATTATCAATTTTCGACTTTAAACTTTGGTCATCCCATGGGAAAGAGATAATACACAAGGGGTTGGATAATTTTACACTGATTACAGCTTCTTACTGGTGTACTAAGTTTGAGTCAACTCTCCAAAAAATGTACAATCAGAATTCTTAAGCCTTAAAATTCTTGCAATCCACCTTGCCTTCCCATTCACCATCTTCTATTCATTCTTGCTTATGAATAGTTCACACAATCCTTGTAATTTCTTAGTACATTGGCTGTAAACCGTACATTTCGTTAATTCCATTAATTTCGAAAAGTTTCATGAAAAGTTTCATGAAAGTTTCAAAATTTTAAATTTCATAAATTTAAGCATCACCAGCCCAAGGGCATGTGGGCTCTACACCAAAGGATTCCTTGTCAAATCCCCAAACACCAAGTTTACTGACAAATTTACGAAGAAAATTCGCAGTTATTATGACGTAGAATTGATCGGTCGAAAACAAATATGCCCTTGGGGCATATTTCCCTTTGGTCTTAAACACATAATATGCCCTAAAGGGGCAAATCAAAATTCGCATGAAATTGTTGCGAATTTTCCTTCCGCCGAAAACCTTAGGTATGCAGGACATTTAGTGCATCATATCTAACAATTCCCAAAATGGATATAATATATGCTCTTCTTCAGGAAAATTTGAAATCAGTAGGTAGGTAATGAATTTATGACTTTAATCAATGGCTGCATTTCTGGACAAATGAAATGTCAAGATACCTCAGCTGTCAGCTCAGCAAAGTTCAAACTGGTAAATTCTTTCAAATCAATGGCATTGTTGGGGATTGTAAAGTGCTGTGTTGCCTCGATTACAAATCTCTGCATTCACAATCGTACCTGGTTTACCAAGCGCCAGCTATCGCTTCTAGATGATTGTTTCACACATTTTGTTGAGTTCCAAATCATCCGTGAACGACATAGTAAAGGCCATATTCCACCAGGGTTGCAACGTGCGGGTTGGACCCGGCCAGTTCATTTTAACTACATTGCGCATGCGTGGGGCAGTTTGCGCGAACTACTCGGCAGATAGGATTTTTCCTATCGCGAATGATTGGGACTGGCGGGTTTTCGAGAAACAATCAGGCAATAGGAAAATGGCTAGTCAGTCAGAGCCATGCTGATACATTTTACCAGTCTACAGCTGTTTTCTTGTTATTTGTCAATATCGACATGAAAATAGATCATTTCTGAAATTTATTGAATGATTTGACAGAAATGCATTTCAATACCCTTATTTAGACAATAAATTCAAGACAAATAGCCAGCAACCAGCGTGAAGAGTATTGCAAAGTAGGTAAATTAGCTGAAAACATTATGCCATATTCCCCACATGAAAACTTGTCTTGCTAGGCTATCGTCATGTTTCAAAACATTGCGCATGCGCTAGGAAAGTCAGAGGTTTCTGTGTGGAATAGCAAAACATGCCGGCGGATCAGAATCGACGTTTCGGATCGGCAAGTTGCAGCCCTAGTGGAATATGGCTTTAAAGAGTTACGCAATCCTCCAGCTGATGTAAGTATGTGATTCCGGTTGGCTTTGGAAACATTTCTGACCTAAAAACAGTCACTTGTCAAACTGAGCTTGTTTGCGTTAACATCGTTTCGCAGTTCAGTTATCGCCTTGCTATCAGTACAGTTATCGGAACTAGCTGTGAGTTTACCTGTAGGCGTCGAAGCCTGTGGTCTCCGTTTCCGCACATTCTCTTCAGACTCGGGAGCTGCCGTAGCATTCAAGCCGACAACTTCAAGGAGGTCTGCGGGGAAAAGTTCCAATCGTACTTGTAACGTCATCAAGGAAGAACATTTTAGCAGATATCTAATAACTGGTGATAAACTAAATGAAACTTAGATGGAAAAACACAAAGATGAGGCAATAGTCATAAGAAATTGTGTCATGAAAGCAAATCACTGGAATGACGGAAGGTTAGAATGACAGCCTACCTTTTGCTCGCTGAGAAGGGAATAATCTCTCCGCTTTTTGAAGGAATTTCTCTGCCTTGTCGAAGTTTCCTTCTGCTACAAACTTTTCAGCGTATTCGATGCACCTGTCAGCCTCGTCTTTGTTGCCATCCATCATTACTTTTAGACTAATTCACGCTGATTTAATTAATAAACACTAGTGTAATTCTGACGACTGGGTCGCCATTTTGGATCGGCAATCGCAAAGGACGTCACTCGACAGCTGAAATTGGGTGGCAAACTTGAAAACATTATTGAGGGTCATGAACTGGGATGAAATAATTATTTCACAAAAATCCTACAGCATGGGTAACTAGGATAACATAATATGAGGGGGCAATTAGAGATGAGAAATTCCATTATTTTTGCATAAAAATTCTTCCTCATTGAAAACTTATACCATTGCTTATACAATTGTGGGTTTCTGAAATTGCACACATTTGCACATTTTGTGATCTACTCATTCACATCAACCCTAACAAGACCGTTTATCAACATCCTCTCTTGCTAGACTAAATACTTTCATTCGTAAAACAGTATTTTGAAGATATTTACATTTCAAATCTTTATCTTTATCTATGCTTATCACATGAACATAACAATCACCCATCCACATCCCTTATATATTCATCATCACCCCTCTAACAATCGAGCTCCGTGAAACGCGTGAAACCATCCCACCCCCCTAACAAGCAAACCAGCACGAAATGTACCTAACCACCCTATTCCACTCCGTGAGTCAGCCCCTACATAAACCTGAACCATATGTGCTTGAACCGTACAAGAAATCCAATCACACACAATTTGGTGGACAAGCCTTTATTTCAACGACTGTCCTTCACACAATATAGTATACCTACCTAAAGTCAACTTCAGCTTGGGAAGCTGAATGTTAGACAAAACTCATAATGTTGGATATTGTCATATAATAATAATATGAAAAGTTGACTGCAACGCCTGCTGTGGGCCAGATCTAGGCAGCCCATGATACACGAGTGAGTTGCGGGTTGCCGGAATACAGGCGTAGAAACGAGACTTGGAAACGCATTGTGTGGAAATCGTTCCCAAAGTCCACCTAGAACATGGTTTAAATGACAATGATGATAAGGTGGTTGTCAGTGCAATCGTTTGTTACTTTCGAATTTCTGTAAGGTGAGTATGGAATTAACCCACTTGTAAAGCTTCGTCTTCTTCGCGGGCCTTTAGCTCGACCAATCACGCCTCACCAGAGCCGATATTCGCACTACGCTACACCAGAGTCACTGCATAGCTCTCAGCGGGCTGTTTTAGTTAGGTCATGTCAATAGGTGCTATAGGTGATCGCAACCATATTATAATCATTGGATGTGAGGGCTCATGATATAATATAATCAGTAAATTTATAATAGTGTCTTGATAGACATGATATCAGAGTGTTATACTTTGTTAGGTTTTACCGTCTGCTAAAAGCTAGTGTGAAAATCGTGAAGGAGACAAGATGATCTCTTTTGCTGGCCACGACACTTCTGTGTTTTTATAGTGCGTTCATCGCGATATTTGACAGCGATAATTTGGTTTCACAATCCCCATCCATGTGAAATGGCCACAACTGGAATAGCTGAAGGTAGGTCATCTATGTTATCGTTCTATTTTTTATTAAATTCCTACTTTATTAAATTCAATGTTTTAAGGTTCCTGTTTTAATAATTACGTTTATTTCGTAGATACAATTTCTTCACAAACAATATCCCAGTCTGTCGGCTAGATATCACAACCTGCAACCCTGCCTTGAAGCTGAAGCAAGAACGTTTTGAAAATTCGTCATGAAATCTACAAAATACGGGCAAAGAGAATGAAGCACACCTACAGAGGTATGTGTAGTCAATTGTTGATATCTTGTAAATAATAGCTCTTTCTCCTATGTGAGAATAATTTGGGTATTTTTTAGCACATTTAACTTTTGAAACAATTGGAGGCAGTAGGTAGTTCACCACTAACTATTCAACAAATTTCTATGTGTCAGGTGCATATTAATTAAACTCGTAGCAGACACTGATAGCTGCAGATAGTAGAGTAAAATGAACCACAGATAAATGTTGTTTAAAAACAGAAAGGGTGAGATTTAAATAAACTAGGGCGAACGCAATTTGTGTTGCGTTGAAGATGAGCGTAGCGGTTTGTATATAGCGCATGAAAAGATTGAGGCAAAAAGCCTATGAAAATCATGGAGCAGCAAGCCGGACCAGTGCTTTCTCAAAAATTCTGATCACTTAAAAATGTAAACGATTCTGACCTTTCTTTGTTTCTGTCCGAGCTGTCGGGTAGCGGAAATATGCTCATTTTGAGATCATTGAGCAATGTTCTAATATCTGTCAAATCTTGAATTCAACTTCAAGTCCAAAAATCTGGTGTGATGTTTCGATTTGGTTCCGATGGTTACTAAAGGCAATAATCGAAATTGGCAAAATTTGATAACAAAACGCACTTTTAAATAAGTATCCGTACTTTACCAAACATCCCCAATTGTCGAATTTTGCTCTTTTTTCTGCTTTGAAAGTGAAGGGTGTGGAGGATTTTCTTGAAAAAGGCAGGGGGTCTAAGTTGAGAACAAAAGTAGACACCCTGAAAATTTCATCCCACTCGAAGCAGGCGTTTGGCCTGTAGAGCGCGCGCAAACACACATACAAAAAAAAAAAAACACACCAAGTGTTTTTTTTAGCAGTAGTGAAATTGATGATTTCGCTTCGCTCGCTTCGCTCGCTACGCTCATCAATAATAATGTTAAAAGGTTTTAAGAAAGTTGAACAAAAAAGACAACATTTAACCAATCCTAAGGAAGTACCTACCTACATTCACAGCAAAGGATTGAACAAATTATAACAAGCTCGGGAGCTCCGCTCCCTTGCTTGGTGCCCATAGGGCACGTTCATACGCCCATGGGGCGTAAATATGCCCATAGGGCATAGATATATGCCCCCCAAGGGCATAAATATATGCTTATAGGACATAGTTATATGCCCATTGGACATAAGTATATGCCAATAGGGCATAAACTCGTTAATATGACAGAAATATGCCTATAGGGTATAAATATGTCCATAGGCCATGAAAATATGTTCAATAATATACGCACACAGGGTGTAATTATTTCCTACAGCATAATTATGCCCTTCTGGTTAACAAACGCACGTTGAGCGTAGTAATAAAACTGAGTTTTCATATTTTTAAATCTTATAATAAGAACATAATTATACTATGCCTAAAGTCATACTATATGGGCGCAGCTATCCGGTAGAATAACTTCCAAAGGGCAAACATAAAATATTAGAAGATTCATTTATATTTTTATTTTAATAATAATAATAATAATAATAACATAGTTTGAAAAGTATGGGAGATACAAAAATAATACCGCGTCTCGGTAAGTTTGCCACTATTTACCCTAATGTCCCTATTCGCCCCACTTCACGATATACTTTACCTCGGTGTCCATAATTTTCCTAAGTAGCCAAGCTCAAAGGGGGGTAGTATTATTTTCTTATTGAAAAAAAAAAAGTGGCCACGTAATAGATAAGTTTGGTTTGGAGCGGGAAGGGACAAAATGTGTAGGAAAATGCTTGTTCTCAGTACTTGCAAGGCAGGTGAACGTTTAGAAGTTTAAATGCGTATAGGTAGTGGGTAGCCAAATTATTTTGTTCGATGATTGCTGCGCGCAAAGTGCCTATGTGTGACGATGGCGGACCAAAGACTTTTTCACCGATTGGCCCTTTCACGGCCCTCCAAAGCTGAATGCTCGAGGGTCCCTTGACTGGGGAAAGCTTCTGGCCCCATGCCTGTCCTGGCCCCTCGCCTGCAAATTCTTAATGATGTCCACATCAGCTGAGGTCATGCGAAGAATGCCGAGTAAAAAAAAAGTACCTTTGTGGGAAGCTACTCTTGCTTAAAACAGGGCATCGAATTGAAGTTAATATTGGTTCGGGTTAAGGTTATTAAAGTTTCGGTGAATGTGAAATTTCGGTCCGGGTTGGGTTTTTTTATTTTGCTGATTGCGGTATGGTTTTTTTCAATTTGGTAATTCTGGTTTCGGTTTGGATTTAACACAGAATTGCGGTTTTATCAGGTTCGGGTTCGACCGATCGATACCCTGCCCATGATTACATTTGCAAATTTACTTTCATCGCGTTCTGTCATCGCGTTTTCCAAAGGGCAAACATAAAATATCAGAAGATTCATTTATATTTTTATTTTAATAATAATAATTAATTACTGCAACAATTAATGCAACACGACACTTTAATTTGTATGTTCAGACACAAACTTCTAAGTATACCATCCTACCGTTGAAACATGTGAGTTGCCAGCCGAGACGTTCCTAGACCTACCTACATTTTGTTTAAATGTTGGCTTATGTAGTTTACCAAATTGGTACAAAACTGTCTTCTTAGGCCAATACCATTTATTTTCAACATACCAAGCACAAAAAAAATTTGTGTGATTCATTTTCATACCGATTAGACCCATATAACATAGATGTGGGTGAATGACAGATCGCAATAAAAGTGCATAGCAACGGACATCGAACAATCAAAGGGTCTTATAAAATGTAAACTACTATAATTCAGAACATTTATTTGTGATTTAATTAATTACTTATTTCCTAGCGTATAAATCTATCGCAGCGCAACTTTTCAGAATTTATCGCCCAAGTTTGCAGTTCGTTTGATCGCATTTGAAACTGCGTGTGGATTTCCATATCGCGATCTTGTACACGCCCAATATCTTAGCAACGCCTGAAACCAATCAGGGCATGAGCGCAGATTAACACACGATCCCCCCCCCCCCCCCCCCCCCAGGGCCCCAATTCACGAACGCGAGGCAAGCTGAGGTAGCTGAGGGTAGGCTGAGGTAAGGATTATGCCAATTCTTGAAACTGTAAATAAGAGCAATCACCGTGACAACGCTGCCTCTCGCTACCTCCAGCTACCCCTGCCTCTGAGCTCGAATAGCGTGAGGTAACGGCGCTGTCAACTCGCAACCACTCGTCAACTGACATTTCCTTTCCTGTAATCACTGTCACTGAAGTTCTCTGTAATCACTGTCACGGTAATCCCGATCACTGCAAGTGTTGTTGTTCAATAAGCTCTTAGTTTATTCTACGAAATATTATCTTTATACCCAGTTTTAGTTTGCAGAAATATTTGTTATTCTTATTATGTTCCAGATTCATGTTTCAATAGGTATATGATTTATTATTATTATTATGTATCATTAATGATCAATTACTAGCTTTAATTTCATTGTCTGTACATTCTGCTGTAGGTATACGTGCGTACAGCATTGGAATTCCCAAAACTTCAATTATAAATTAATACATTCTGTGCCAAATGATAATAAATAATTGGTCCAAACATGAGCTTGCATATTATATATATAATGTACATTACAAATGCAGATTAATTCAAAGTTTAATTAACATTTTCTTTCGTGGAATGTCAGTCCAGTTGCCTTGTCATTTTGGCAACTGCATTCACGGCAAACAGTAATATTTCTCCCATGCTTTCTGCTTGTGGGGTGGGCATTTGTGATACTTGCTGACAACTCACCCTTGATTATTCCATGATTCTTTATCATTTCAGCATCGATAACTTTCATTTCAGAGTGGATAATTTATGGCACGAGATTTCTTTGCCTGTCCTGTCATTTTGAAATGGCAGTGACTGACATTTCATTTTCAAACAAATGCCACTCGAAACTCAAAAGTCAGATGTAACGGCTGCTCTTATTGGTTATGTCTCCCTACCTCGGTGGCGGAACTTATTTTCTTACCTCTGACTACCTCTTCTCTACCTCTAGTTACCTCGACGTGAAGAATTGGCGCCTACCTCTCAGAGGTAAGGCCGAGGTAAGATACCCCCGGGGTAGTGAGAGGTAAGGAAATGTTCGTGAATTGGGGCCCTGGGGTGTTGTGGTAAAGCTGCGGTAATAACACACGATCCCCATCCTGGGGTGTTGTGGTAAAGCTGCGGTAAAAATCCGTCGTCCGCGCACACTCGAACTCGCAACCCCCGGGTGGTGCTAAGCCGACCAACAGACAACGTGCTAACCGAACGCCTCGGTGCCTGAGGCCTTCCGGGGGACTTGCGTTCATGAGGCCTCGCATAGTGTGACTGATTTCACGTTGTAAAGACGAGAGATGTAAAGATGTAGAGATGAGAGTACTTTTCTGTCACGTTAGCTCTTTGCTTATAGTTTGATCACGTCTTTTTCAACCTCACCTTTTTCCACCCGATTGCTGACGATGAGGAACTCGCACTGTTATTGATTGGGTTTGTTTTTGTTAGAAAATGAAATGAATGTCAGATTGGGGCGCTTATGACTATGAGTGTTGCAAGATGTATAATTATCAAATTGGTACTTCGTCAAGCTTAGAGCAAGGAAGGAACCTATCGTGTACCTTTATGTTATAGTTATGTTAAGTGCCTAATTAAAGGTGGCATTATTAGGGCCAAAATCACCCAGAAGACCACTGCAGATGATAGTTTGAAATGCATAACGTACCTGAAATTCAAAATTTGAACTAATGAAGTGCTAGAACCGGCGTTGGTGGGTGGGAATGTCTTTGTGCTAACCCAATATCCACGGAGATGCCACATGTAATTATATCCGCAGCGTTTAGTATGAAACATTTAATTAGTCGACATTGCCTCAGAAAAATTGAAAATTTTGGGCGCACTGCCCATTTTCCAGTTTCGAACTTTATTTTCAACGTCGACGATAAAATATGAAACACAAATCTTGAATCGAAAATAGTAGTCCGCCTCATGACTTGAACACAAACTTACCTACCAGAAGGCGACCGTGCTATCCGTTAGCTACGGGATGCTGACGATTTTGGGTGCGGAACCTTAACAAACATATTGATCATTTTGAGAGCAGGTATTCAAAATAAACCCGATGGTCACTCCAGTTCAATTTTTGAAATACGTAATAGAGAGGAAAAGGTGTCGATATTTAGGACTAATTTTTCCCCTGAAATCCAAAATTCGTCAGCCGCGCGTACTCGAACGGGTAACTCGGGGGTGAAGCATACAATATGACAAACCGACATAGTGCTCACCAAACAGCCACTGAGACGGAGTGTGCCGGGGAGTATTTTGTCCCATTCACGTCCACAATCTACGTCAACTCAGTGAAAGCTGGTGGGCAAAATATCCCCCCGAAGGCGCCCCGAGGGTGCCAGCGACACACGGTTTTTGGGATTCCATATATAAGTATAGGAAGAAGAGCTCTGCAAAATGGAAAACTCTAGTCGGTGAAAAAAATCAAAATTTCGAAAAAATGTGTCCAAAAAAGGGCCCATTTTTGGGCGAACGGGTCCGAAACCCTCACGTTGCACTGCAGAACGTCAAAATTAGCACGGTCCTAAAATTTGGCGAAAAAATCTGGAAAAATGTGGAAACGCATAAAGAATGACATTCGTGCAGAAACACACGGACAAACACGGCTTTTGGCAGTAGGAGACGATCCAGGGGCGTAACTACCACCCGGCCGACCGGGCAAAGCCCGGGGGCCTCCGACTCTGGGGGGCCTCGCAGAGGCAGTGGCAAGGAGCTAGTAAACTAGTAAAAATTAGTTGGTGTAGTTGGTTTGGTTGGGTGTTGTGGGGGGGGGGGGGGGGGGGGGGGGGGGGCGGCCTCCGATTTGAAGTTACGTCACTAAACGCCCATTTTGGCCACTGTTAAGTGGATTTTGCCTTTTAAAGACGCACTGGTAGGCACTTAATAACATAAACCATATTGCACAGTCCTCAGAGCGTAGCCCGGTGGCGAGGAGACCTCAGGGCCACCTTCCCCCGGGAGGAAGGGGGGTGTGTAAAGTTAAGATGATTACTAATTTGTATCGACTTATTAACACAAGATTCAATGCTTATTTCAAAATTGCTCAATAAAAGCGCCAGAAAAAAACATGCAAATTTCGAATCCTTGTGGTCAGATCAAACGCGGTCGGATCCCCATGCGTCGACGGCGAAGACGACGTGCACGAACCTATCCTGGCGCACAGTGTTTCGACAGCTTCCTCGATTTTGACACCACGTGTGCCTAAAATAAACATAAACTGGAAACAACATGATTGTGGTAGTAATTACCTTTAATCCCTCTAATCCCTAGGATGCGAGCCATAAAGCAATACTTCAATTCATCCATTTGCTGGCTGCGATCAATTCGTGAACGCACAGCGTACATCGTTCAAACTTTCATATTATGCTCTGATGAAGCAATCCTTGTTGGAAAGCGTTATTTTAAGCGTAATTATAAGCAAGATGGCTTAAAATTAGTACACAGGAAAGGAAATTCATATTCGAATGTAAGATATTACTTTCAGCACTGAATTACAAACTTCATACCAGTATAATATACACTGGAGGTAATTTCAGTGCCAGCCGGGCTTGGCTGGAACTAAAATTGCCTCGAGGCAACCCCAAGTGTTGTACAAACCCAGCCAGTCATGGTGCAAGAACAGGAAATGTAGAGGTAACATCTTATTTAGTAGTGATCCAGCTTTGGTTATGGGGCCAGATAGTGAATATCCTAAGTTCTTTAAAGCCCCATGCACTGCCGCCAGAATGGCACTCAGTCGCATTTTCCAACTCTCAAAACCAAATTGCATCAATGCGGTCAGACTCTGCTACTCCATGGTCGGCAGATTGCCTTCCCAAACTTTGCAACAGCTGGCAAGGAATGGTATCGGGAGTTGCCACGCGCAGTCTACGCATTTTATTCTCATTTCGTTCTTTTGCTCTCAAAAGTTGCAAAAGGGACACGGAAAACAATGTCATGCAAGTTCATGCCCGACATTCAATGCTCATAGTCACATGTTGTTTTAATTACATTTCTTACATGCTTCAATGTAGGAACAAAAAAAGTAGAGACATCAAAAAAAATAATACATACCAACAGAACTCTTTAATAGGTACCTACACCAAACAAAAGGTCCAAAAATGAACAAAACATAACCTAGGATAACCATAATGCTAGTTAGCCCGTGAGGCAGATTGGTCACGGCCATTTGTGAATGAAGCCCCGCATTATACCCTGCGTTATCCGCAGGGACGGGAGGAAACCGTGAAAAACTCCCGCCAGGGCCTACCTCACTGGTGCTAACAATGACATCACAATGTGTGTTATAAATATCTTGCTTGGAAATTAAAATCATGATTGCCAAGGAGTCTGAGATAACTTTCTAGCCTCCCACCTTGTTACAGTCCCAGTTTGGGATAAAGTGAAGTTGAAGTTATGTTATAAAAGAACATTTGAAGACTAGGAAACCACTGCGACATCCTACGACAATCGACACTGCGACATCCTACGACGACCTTTCCTGTGGGAATGGAACCTGCACAACAAACAATTCTAGGACAACTAAACAATCGACACTGCGACCACAGACAGCCCTTCCTGTGGGAATGGAACCTGCACAACAAACAATTCTAGGACAACTAAACAATCGACACTGCGACCACAGACAACCCTTCCTGTGGGAATGGAACCTGCACAACAAACAATTCTAGGACCAACTAAACAATCGACACTGCGACCACAGACAGCCCTTCCTGTGGGAATGGAACCTGCACAAAAAACAATTCTAGGACAAACTAAACAATCGACACTGCGACCACAGACAACCCTTCTTGTGGGAATGGAACCTGCACAACAAACGATGCTGCCAAACCTTGGAATACCCGATGGACTAGTCTCCAAATGTTCATGTAATACGCAAAGATGCGCACGTGTCGTAAAAGCAATTGATCAAAATAAGAACCCGTTAACTACAGAGTACAGACCCCTTGACAATCACGAAAACTGTCCTTAGGACAAAGTGCTTGCATGTTTAATATATTATATAAATATTAAATATCTAGCATACCTAATTAATATTTTAATAATTATCATGTAATGTAAAATGACGAGTGCCAAGAGTCTGAGGCAGCGATTTGTCTTGGGAACACGAACCCATCGCATTTTATTTACAGCACGACGTTCTTGGCGCCCTGCGTCGAAGTCGAAGTCGGGCGCAGAGTTCCCGTCGGATGTGTAGCTTCGTTCCGCTACGGCCGCCATTACGCTCGCCTTCGAAGCCTGCAGACAACCGATCAACACTAGTCAGGATTTGTTAATTCACTTCATTCTGTTAATTGTTCATTTAATTTACTTATATGACAACACAAGTTTATGAATGCAACTGGCAAAAATAACAATCCATACTTCAAGAATTAATTTGTGATTATATGACAAGGAATTCTTTGTAGCAGTTTCACTATTTTCAGGCCACCAAAAGACATAGAATGAGAAGTACCTACTTAGTATATTATGACACAATGTCAACAGCTAGAGGCAATTATTGCCAATGGGTGGGGATAACAGTGACTACGTGAGATGAGCTATCACAATGTGCATTGCTTTTGCTGGATTGCATCCCAAGTCATGCAATGGTAAATCTAATTGTTGTGTTTGGAAGAAAGGCAATGAATGGCCAAATAGGTATGTGTGTTCAAGTGGTAGCTGTAATGGAGTGAATCCCAGACAAACTTCAAATCAAGTCTACAAATACCATATCATTTCTCATCCACATGGCCGTACAGGAGATTAAATGTTTTGTGACTGGCTAGCAATTACATGGGACCCATGTTTAATCACTTGGAAAGGTAATTTATTTTGATTTGTGATAATTATTACCTGTTGCTAGAGAACAAAGTAGGAACTCAACCTTTTTCTGCTTTGGGCCATTAAAAAGGAATGTGTGACCTCAGCAGGCTGCAAAGGGCAATTAATTTACGTAAAGCTTGCGATTTTCAAGATATAGCTTTCGTGCAACTTATGGGTATTGAACGGATTCGTCCAACAGTTAGGTACCTACTTGATAAATGGAAATCGATACTTTCTACGACAGAGTCTGGGCTCTGCGGTTTTATTCCCACAACAAAAAGTTTGCGCAAATGTATGCATTTCAGGGAGTTTTGACCTCAAATAAATACCTCAAGTGATGCAAAACAAACAGGAGTATCATTACAAAGAAAGCTCCACAGTAATTATACCATGCATCTTTTGAAATAAGTAACTAAAGCAGCTAAGCAGTGGGAGCCATCATGGTAAAGTGAAGTTCCTTGTGGCAAAGAAGCAACTTACAGCCAATGTCGGTGTGGTATCTGTCGATGACTGTCGATGACTGTCGATGACTGCCTGTGTGGTCTGTCGATGACTGGTCGATGACTGTGTGGTCTGTCGATGACTGCCTGTGTGGTCTGTCGATGACGTGATTCAGCGCGGTGTCGTTCGGTTTTCAATCGAGTCGCAAGCGGCCGAAATCTGCAAGGAGCCAAAGATTGCAAAGTAAGATGCCACATTCCAGATAAGCGTGCAAAACCCAACCTAGGTGCCTATTCTAATGGTTGGCGTTATGATATTGTTCAACTGTGCATTAAGCATCTGCTCCCCTCGGAAACAGATGCATTCCATTGCACCCTATTGGCTCAGTTGCCATGACAAATAATTCAACACCTGTGTTAACTCTGGGTTGAGGCACTTGTGATACTGGTAACAATTGCATACGATGCTTGCACATGCAGACACCATGGTCAAGGTGGAGAGGACGAAGTTGCACATTGCCCATAAGACAAAGATATGACTTACAGACTTGGACAGTTCTTGGGTCCGACCGTGTGTGGATCTTGACGACGAAGTTCCGCGCAGACTTTTGGTGCAGAAGTGGGACCAGCCACGGTACGACAGCGCTCGACCGCCCCTCATCGACAAACGGCAAAAACTGCAACGAACCAAAGAGCCCAAATTACCCAACACATTCCACTGCAATTTGCATGCCTCACATGCACTTCGGGCTCTGGTAGGAAATGATTTCAACACATGAGTTGAGTTGAAATGATATAGTTTCAAGTGTGACAAGATAGTTTAGGTGATGCAAAATACTTTATGGGTACAGTGGAGTCTTGGCTTTGATGTTCTGGCAAGTGTTTAGAAATGAAAGGGCTCACCTGTGCTATCCTGGATGGCATGCCTCTAGTCCTGGACGTCCCTCGAAGATCTCGCAGCTCCGGATCAGTCGGCTGCAATGCAGAGAACAGAGATGAGCGTCCAAATATATGATAGGTACAGTGATGTCTTGGCTTTGATGTTCTGGCAAGTGTTTAGAAATGAAAGGGCTCACCTGTGCTTCCCTGGATGGCATGCCTCTAGTCCTGGACGTCCCTCGAAGATCTCGCAGCTCCGGATCAGTCGGCTGCAATGCAGAGAACAGAGATGAGCGTCCAAATATATGATAGGTACAGTGAAGTCTAGGCTTTGATGTTCTGGCAAGTGTTTAGAAATGAAAGAGCTCACCTGTGCTATCCTGGATGGCATGCCTCTAGTCCTGGACGTCCCTCGAAGATCTCGCAGCTCCGGATCAGTCGGCTGCAATGCAGAGAACAGAGATGAGCGTCCAAATATATGATAGGTACAGTGATGTCTTGGCTTTGATGTTCTGGCAAGTGTTTAGAAATGAAAGGGCTCACCTGTGCTTCCCTGGATGGCATGCCTCTAGTCCTGGACGTCCCTCGAAGATCTCGCAGCTCCGGATCAGTCGGCTGCAATGCAGAGAACAGAGATGAGCGTCCAAATATATGATAGGTACAGTGAAGTCTTGGCTTTGATGTTCTGGCAAGTGTTTAGAAATGAAAGGGCTCACCTGTGCTTCCCTGGATGGCATGCCTCTAGTCCTGGACGTCCCTCGAAGATCTCGCAGCTCCGGATCAGTCGGCTGCAATGCAGAGAACAGAGATGAGCGTCCAAATATATGAAAGGTACAGTGATGTCTTGGCTTTGATGTTCTGGCAAGTGTTTAGAAATGAAAGGGCTCACCTGTGCTTCCCTGGATGGCATGCCTCTAGTCCTGGACATCCCTCGCAGTTCTTGCAGCGTCGGATCAGTCAGCTGCAATGCAGAGAACGATTTGCTTGATGAGAATGATTGGACCACAGGGACAGGGTCAACACTGAAGCAGGCCTCGGTGCCGGCACCGGGTCCACATTCGGCTCCCTTGCAGACCGAAATGACATCTCCAAACGCGAAACACCGTCATTATTTCTAAATACGACACCGTACATTAATACCAACCTTGCGGCAGACAGACCCGGCCTAAGGATGGCTTCGACCGCTCATCTCGTGTGCATCTCTTCAGATGCGTTGCCTGGGACGTTGCCGCCACCGCCGATGAATGGCCTGCGATGTCTCGGAAGACTCCTCGGAACATGCAACACAGAACAAATCATGTGCAGTAGAAGTGTAGCTTCGTTGTTGCATCCCTGGGAAAAAATGACAAAATAAGTACAATATAAACAATGGTTAGCAATGTTTCGGCAATGGGCCGTTTCATACGTGGTGCTCCCGTTGCCTTTTTCTTCCACCGTCGGCTCTCAGTAAGTGGCAAACTTTGTGGCAGCCCTTTGCCGTTTTATTTTGGTCGTCGACCGATTTTAAGAGCAGACTTTCTGTGTTGGTCATCACAGCCACATTAAATCGCATCTCCGCGATATTTTCGGCGGAACACAAAAATGTAATTCTCGTACATTCCTGCAAAAAAAAAAAAAAAGTGCAATAGCAAAGGTCAGCATTTACCCATGGCATAACCCCAGAACTTGAACGGTGCTCACCTCCATGCCAAACAGTGCCAACCGCAGTCTCAGCGCCGTAGTCGTGGTACCTAACAGTGAAACTTCAGCACCTAAAAGGGAAACTTCAGCACCTAACAGGGAAACTTCAGAACCTAAAAGGGAAACTTCAGCACCTAAAAGGGAAACTTCAGTTCTGCAGTCATTTAATAGCGGCGCCAAGCAAACGTCTAGCAGCGCAACCCTCAGTTTCGTAGTCATAAATCGCAGCGCAACCCTCAGTTTCGTAGTCATAAATCGCAGCGCAACCCTCAGTTTCGTAGTCATAAATCGCAGCGCAACCCTCAGTTTCGTAGTCATAAATCGCAGCGCAACCCTCAGTTTCGTAGTCATAAATCGCAGCGCAACCCTCAGTTTCGTAGTCATAAATCGCAGCGCAACCCTCAGTTTCGTAGTCATAAATCGCAGCGCAACCCTCAGTTTCGTAGTCATAAATCGCAGCGCAACCCTCAGTTTCGTAGTCATAAAATCAGTGCAAAAAAAACAAACTTCAGTTTCGTAGTCATTAAATCGCAAAGCATAACGGCGCAAATCTCAGTTCGGTAATCACTAAATCGCAGAGCAAACCTCGGCAACTGAAATGCAAACATCGGAGCAAAGATCCCTGTGCCCAGCAGCGTAAAACCACGGCCGTCTCCCCCAACCAACCAACCAACCAACCACCCAATTCCCAACTCCCAAGTCCAACACATGCAACCCACACCTCATTCATTCAATCACTATAGACATTCACAAAAACCGATGGGGTTATAAAACTAGCCCTGCCTGCCACCCCCCTAATTGGGCCCACCCCCTTTGGGCCCCCTCCCTGAAGCCACCGAGCCCGGTGGACCAAGACGGGCCCTGAACGAGTACGTCACCCCTTCGCTGTCCCCCGAACGCGAGCCACACGTCACAATCGCCGCTTGGACGAAGAACGCGGTCGAGTCCACACGCGTTGGTCCTCGGGAGACCTGCAACAAATCATCGACGGAATCAGCAAAACAATAACTCATTTCATGCAAAGGTCATACACAATAATTAGCTCGGCAAGCGGTGGAATTGGCTGAGCGCCGGTTCCGCAATTGATCAAGTTACACACTGAATTTCAAAACAAGAAACAAAAGGGAAGAAAATTCCACAGCAGTGAAAACAGATCCCAGGAGAAAGAAATTTTCGGCATGTCAAATAATATAATATTCCATGGAAATGTAATAAATACCTATCGATAAAGAACTTTGCAGCAAAGCTTGGATTTGTACTCGCATTGAAAACGCAATATTAAACTTGCAGCCACGTGGTTTACGAGTGACCATGTGGTCCACTTTCCCAAGAACTGCATCCTTGTCTGGCATAATAACATGATTCAATCATGGACCAAGACGGGTACATGCTGCAAAGGCCGAGTTATGCCAGCTAGCTGGAATTGTTGTGCAACAAGCAATTTGCTACACTTGTTATGTAATAGGTACACCGTACCTGCACCCCAAACAGCAAGAACCATTTGTCATTGACCGTCAAGTACTGTAATTAACCTACGCGGGTCATTGACACTGACATATTATGACACTGACATTGCTCATCATAATGGGATTTTATCCAATGCTGGGTGGGAAGCTGCACGTGCACGCAGCATTGTTCTTATGTCGGATCCAATAAAAAACTTCATTATTATTTACGTGTTACTTGCAGGAAGCGATGAAAAAGGTCGGGGGCCGATGGCGATTCGAGGGCTGGCAAACGACTAGAAATTTGCAGACTGAATTGCTGAATTTGCTGAATTGATTCAGCAAATTGATTGAATTGATTGAGGACTGATTTGCTGAATTGTTCAGCTTGTTTGAATGGCAGAAAGATAGATGTTTACAACAAACATCAGCACTAGGTAACTCGAAACAAATCTGACCAACATGAATTGGAATAATCGACAAAATATGAACTTACCAGAACATCGTTC
Organism: Nemoura dubitans; assembly: GCA_921293005.1. NCBI lineage: Eukaryota > Metazoa > Arthropoda > Insecta > Plecoptera > Nemouridae > Nemoura > Nemoura dubitans. The sequence continues at coordinate 14,699,113 of OV121078.1, read as the reverse complement.
GCACGTGCTGACCCGGACTCCAACTGGATCGAAATGAATCGACCGGCTCGATCAAGTGCCGAAGAGCCGCGCTGATGATAGAAAGAGTCAAGTTACTAACTGTAAAAGGTAGTAAATCAGGTTCAATTTTATTTCTCGGGGTAACCAAAAATGTTTTTGTACATTTTTTAAATTTTGCATTCAGATCTTTTGCTAATTGTACATTGAATTTTGTGCTTAGTACCGCGATTTGGTTTTGGATTTGACTTTGCGACTTGCTTGTGCCGGCCTCTAGTGCCGGTTTGTGCAAACGTGTAGCATGTGTCAAATCTGTCAGGTAGATCTGTCAAAAATTTGTAAACATTTCGTGGTCGGAGTCTTATTTAATTAACTTTGTCGTATTATTACACAAGCGGTGCTACATGTAATAATGGTGTGAATTTTCGACGATAGCTCAACTGTAATTTACTTCTGCTCTAAAATGAAGTATGTTTTCAATCTATTTCATTCAGCCAGAAAGAGGATATTAATTGTTTTGTAGTGTTCATAGTTTTGGGTCATATAATGCTATTTAACATATTTTTTTAACTGTTGTTGTTGTGTAGACTGTTAGTAGATGGGCTGCTGGTCTACTTCCCGTGTGACTAACATCTATCCGGAACGGTTTGCGTACATGCAAGAGCTTAAGAAGGCACTCAATGCAAAGGTGAGACTTACTTTTCAACCTTCACACACCGATTTGCAAGCTGGAAAGTAGCTGATGGAGTTTTCTCTTCCATAGGGAACACTGCCTGCTTGAAATGCCATCTGGCACAGGGAATTCAGTGTCTCTGCTATCGCTGAACATATATCGTGGCATACATGGTGGAATTCCCACACGGCAGAAAAGCTTGTGTACTGAGTTCCCGTACCGTTCCCGAGTTCGAGAAAGTTGTGGAGGAGCTGAAAGGCGTGCTAAACTACCATGAGCGTGAGTATGGCGAGAAGCCAAACCTTCTCGGTCTGGTACTCAGCTCTCGCAAGAATCTCTGCATTCACACACAGGTGAGTTGCTTTGTTCGTTTATCAGGTTTGAAACGTGCGCTTCAGATTGTGTCTGACAAACCTGATAATTAATAGAATTAGGTGAATAAGGTTTTTTAGAATGAGGTTTTTTTTTTATAGAATTAGGTGTAGTTGTACCAATCTACAAGTAGGATAGGAACTACCAAAAAGTGGGTAGGTACTACATTGCAAAACAATGCATCGCAAAGCAGCCCCTAGGTGGGATCTCACCTAAACTCCATTTCACGTTATAAAGGAGACTGGATTTGCATCTTCCTCGAGGACCCGCTGCTGCTAGACACCAGCTAGAGTTCCAAAACTGCTGATATAGCCTTATGACATGTGCAAAGGAGGGTATGTAAGAGTTGAAACTCTTGGCTCGTGTCTAGCAGCAGCAGGTCCTCTTGGCAGATGCAAGTCCACTCTCCTTCTCAACGTGAAATGGAGTTAGGAGTTTGAAAATAAGGAAGTGTCCCCGCGGTCGCAGGTCGTGAAGGAGCGCGAAGTCAAGGCGGTGCCCCTCGTTGCCGGCATCGCACCGTGCCCGTCTGCGAGGCGTTCGACACCGATTGCTGCGTCCTCGAGGACCTCAAGGAGCTCGGCCGCGCCAAGGGCCGGTGTCCGTACTTCCTCGCGCGGTACTCGGCGAGCGAGGCTCTGAAAGCGTTCTACTTCTACTGCTTATTTTTAATTTCTTACATTCCATGTATATTATCACTGTATCTGCTTAATTGTGGTCAGTTACGTAATAAAATATTAACATATAAACCCCTACATTATTATATCCAGTTTTGTTACTCAACCTTTTATTGCAACGGGAATATAAATATGTCCATAATCCTAGCCAATGAAAATCTATGAACTAGGTATTTAGTGGTTGAGATAACAAGAACTGATTATTTAATTTGCCATTTGGACATTTCAAGGAACCTTGCCTCTTCCTTACCAGTGCCCTATAGGCATGGGATTTTTGTGATTTATTTGTATGGCAAAAAATCTCTCTTGAGCAAGATTCAACCCATGGATTGCAACAAAAAGTGGGAAGCAAACGGCACGAACACAACCGGGATTGGATGAGCGGCAAGCTTCACTTATCGGCCTGGATCTCACAAATTGGTATTCAACATTTCCTCGTTTATTTCACACACATATCACAAAACTGCCACAACTGTTTTGAGACTTATTACTAGAGCTAGGATAGTTATGCACAAAAAAAACAGCAAAACAAAACATGCAGGCAAAAGTGCCAAAACATGCAAACATGCAACTTTGAAAAAAAAGACATTAAAAAAACATGCAGAGTGAATTATCTTGTATTTGCAGAGCCATAATAGATTGTCATACGACAAAATGTGTTTCACTACGTCAAAACAAGTCAAATGTCGTTCTTTAAGCCAATTGAAACTAGGTTTTTTGAACAATCGGCCTATGGTTGGGACTGGGTCTGCGCAAAACAGTAGGTTACAATCATCATTTTAATATTTCCTGATGTGAGGCTGTGTTATTGGTCAGAAAGAAGGTTTTCATGAACCGAAAAAAAACCGTTTAAATTTGCATGATGTTCTCCAGACAATACTTCAACGAGCTTGCAAGTTGTGGAGTCACATTTTGAATTAACCAGATCAAATTCTTGGTCTGAAATAATTTTCGAAATACCACACAGGAGCTCGTAAGAAGAATTCTTTGCTAAAACCAGCTCGAGCTGGTTGAGCGCAACTTTCGTCTTCCGCAACCTTCAGCTTTTTTGGGGCAGACCATGTGTGTCGAGTTGTTTGATGTAACTCGGGTTGGTTCCGAAATTAGCTTTAATGTCTGCCAGATCACAAGCTATGGAGTTCAGCAAAAAAGCCTTTGTGTCTCTCTAATACTGGCTGCATCGGCTGCGTCAAACGTGAACAAAAATTACAAATCAACCCGTGGTGCAAACAAAATCGTTTGTTTTAGCAATCCGTAGAAGAAATTGCCAATTCATCGTAGGAAATTTGTTAAAATGGCTTAAATATGCACATAGGTACATGCATGAAAATGAAGAAATATGCAACTTTTTAAAAAAGTGCCAAAACATGCTAAATGTAGGTAACACACATTTTTGGAATCCTTGGGATTCAAATCAGATTAATATCTGTGTCTGCATGTGCTCTGCTTCTTAATGAAGAACATGCAATATTGCATAACTATCCTAGCTCTAATTATTACAATCATGTGGATGGATAATAAAGCCATATTTTGGATACGATTGCAAGCAATGGCGTGCATAGTTTCATTTTGATGTTTAAATAAAAGGCGATTTGACCCCATCCAAACTCCTGGCTCCATAAAGTTGGTATCTCCAAATCCCAGCTCCATAAACTCATCTCCATGCAACCAGCTACTGACACTGTCTGCACCACGAGCTACTAACACTGCTGGCAGCAAACCCTGGACACAAATCACTCAGAGGACGCCGCCAACGAAGCCACGTGTGGAACGCTGCTGTGCCGATGTTGAGATCCGATCCGCCATTCGTCACGGCAACGGAGGCCTCCGTCTGCAAACAGCGTGGAAACATTGCACGTCTTGCGCACGTCCGCTCTTCCACGCTCTTCCGGAACCGGGACCTGGAAGGGGACGGATCTGCGGTGAGCCACAAAGGGTTTCAGGCTGGAAGCGGCTTGGACTACGGCCCGGGAATGCCGAGATCAACGGCTTCCGGGGAAAACCCTCCGCGGGAAGGCTGGCCTGGATCATGGAAGGAACCAATGGAATGTACCGGATCACTAAGACGACAAGGGCTGGAAATGGAATATCAAACCCTGTGCTGGAAGGCTGGCCTGGCTTGCAAGGAACCAATGGAATGTACCGGATCACTAAGACGACAAGGGCTGGAAATGGAATATCAAACCCTGTGCTGGAAGGCTGGCCTGGACCATGGAAGGAACCAATGGAATGTACCGGATCACTAAGACGACAAGGGCTGGAAATGGAATATCAAACCCTGTGCTGGAAGGCTGGCCTGGCTTGCAAGGAACCAATGGAATGTACCGGATCACTAAGACGACAAGGGCTGGAAATGGAATATCAAACCCTGTGCTGGAAGGCTGGCCTGGCTTGCAAGGAACCAATGGAATGTACCGGATCACTAAGACGACAAGGGCTGGAAATGGAATATCAAACCCTGTGCTGGAAGGCTGGCCTGGCTTGGAAGGAACCAATGGAATGTACCGGATCACTAAGACGACAAGGGCTGGAAATGGAATATCAAACCCTTGTGCTGGAAGGCTGGCCTGGCTTGGAAGGAACCAATGGAATGTACCGGATCACTAAGAGGGCTGGAAATGGAATATCAAACCCTGTGCTGGAAGACTGGCCTGGCTTGGAAGGAACCAATGGAATGTACCGGATCACTAAGACGACAAGGGCTGGAAATGGAATATCAAACTGTGTGCTGGAAGGCTGGCCTGGCTTGGAAGGAACCAATGGAATGTACCGGATCACTAGGACGACAAGGGCTGGAAATGGAATATCAAACCCTGTGCTGGAAGGCTGGCCTGGCTTGGAAGGAACCAATGGAATGTACCGGATCACTAAGATTATAAGGGCTGGAAATGGAATATCAAACCCTGTGCTGGCAGAGTGGCTAGGTTCTGGATTGAAGCAAAGGAATGTCCTGGAAAACTACTGCAACAAGGACTGGAAATGAAATAACAAACACATAGCACAATCAGGTTTCCAGGATTCTTAGGATGCCAGGAAGAAACCACCAAGATATGTGGCTAAAACCAGCTGCTACCAAGGCTATCAGAAATTGTTGCTACCAAAATATTGCTATATCCAAAATTAGTTTCTGCAAACCCTCTGTATTTTGCAACCTGTCTACAAAACTCTTCAGGAACAGCTGTACACTGCTGCTACCAAGAATTTACTTTCATTATAGCATCGTTGTTTTCGACACGCAAAGAACTCAAATGACAGCCAAGTGTCTAGTGGCAAGGCTTCGTACCTGTTGCTCCTTGCGCCGACCGAGATGTTACCGTGACGACGGCTCCAAGTCGCTTGGTGGCCGCGTTGGGCGTTTGGTTTCCGTGGCGACGGCCGATCCCCGATCTGTGGACAAACAACGGTCGAGTAACGGACCAAGACGAATATCATACTGGCCGTGTATGGTACGAACACTGGCAACATTGGAAATCTATTCTTTTCCCAGGGCATTTGAACCAATCAGGATGTAGTGCAGACATATTTCCTAGGTACTAAAAACTGTGCTGATTTGTATTTTGTTCGTTCACAGGAAGCACGGCCGCTTCCTCTCTAAGAGATTCCTCTCCCACCCACCAAAGCAGGAGAATGTGTGCCTAAGTTGAGCTTGGTGGGTAGGGAACCTGACCAGCTAGAATATTATATGGGTCAACTCCACCGTGATCAAAGAAAGCTTGTTAGTTTTGAAACTCTAAGCTTAATATGGCTAGCAGTAATGGGTAAGTCCACTCTTGTTCTTAAGGTGGTATGGAGTTTAGAAGGACCATGTTTCTCAAGTATCTGTTATGACTGATAGCTACACAATTGCATCTATCCAATGGAGTGCAAGCCTGGAATTCCTTACAACCTTGCACAAAACACTGGATTTACTAGTCCTGACTCCTGGCAGATTAACATGGGACAAAGGACAGCTAAGGAGGTACAGCAAAGAGTGCTTGCTACTCTCGCTCTCAGCTGCATCCTAAGCTGGCTTGCTGACGACCAGCTTTGTTCTGCTGGTTGCTAGGCTTCCCATTTCACGTCGAGAAGGAGAGTGGATTTGCATCTACCTTGATAACCCTGACTGCTGCTAGACACGAGCTAAGAGTTTCAAAACTCACAAGCCGTGTCTTAAGTCGGACAAAAGGCTCTGTAGGCAGTTTTGAAACTCTTAGCTTGTGACTAGCAGCAGTGGGTCCTCGAGGAAGATGAAAATCCACTCTCCTTCTCAACGTGAATTGCAGTAGGTACCTACAAGCTTTCCGCGACAGACTCACTGCGTTGCGTTGGCCATCCCTGAGATGAGATCACAGTCACAGAGTCGACACCAGAGATTGTCGTCATCGAAACCAAAGAGCAGGGCCGATGGAAGCCAGCCGAGGCAAGGGACTAAACCACACCTGTAACACAAAACAAGGAGGCTTAGAAAAAGACAGGCCTAGAAGGGCACACTCACAGACCAGGAACAAATTGATTGCCATTTTCAGCATGCCGGCACCGAGATCACATGAATTAAGTATAAGCAACTGATGACAATAAATTGAATGTGCCCATCGTAACAAGTGGCTTGAGATTCTAAATGTGAATCAATCATTGGATTCCAACAAAACATAGACGTTCAGAGACTGAGAACGTGTTGGTGGAATCCCAAACCCTGCCAATTGTCACGTAATGCCCCGACCAATTTCCCCAAATCCCTCCCGGCATCCGGCATCGAACCGTGCTACGTGCCGCGAGCTCCGTTGAGTTACCACGACAACCGCAGGTTGTTTCCCTTGTCGCGAGACTCGAGTCTTTGCGGGGCTCGAAGCAGGCGTCGGTCGAAGTCAGCTCCGATTCCAGACGATTCGTAGGATTCCTGATATTCGAGTCAGATATCGAAGGGTTGCTTCTCAATCCCAGCACAGACATAGGCTGGTAGGTTCTACGGAGCCTATATACGGTTAGAATCTCTGCATATGGGCACCACGTTTTTACCAACTTGAACTATTCAACAGCCCTTTCAGCAGTAGTTGATACGTTACGAACTTACCTCACCGTACAACTATATAATGCGTAGATATGCAAAGGAATTATGACAAACTCATTTAGACACCTGCCTCGTGCTTCGTGATCAACTTGGTAAAAGCATGTCGTCTGTTTAGCACGGGATTTGAACAGCCAATAGAAAAGTGTTATCACGTTGGCCACTCTCTAAACGTAACAGGCTCCCCAGTAGGTACAAGAGATCTGACCGTATGCCGTGATGACATGCCACGATGAGGGTCTTCGTGGCATGGTGGGCCCGGAAATGTCCTACTGGATAGACCATGCATGCCGTGATGACATGCCACGACGTGGGTCTTCGTGGCATGGTGGGCCCGGAAATGTCCTACTGGATAGACCATGCATGCCGTGATGACATGCCTCGACGTAGGTCTTCGTGGCATGGTGGGCCTGGAAATGTCCTACTGGATAGACCATGCATGCCGTGATGACATGCCACGATAAGGGGCTTCGTGGCATGGTGGGCCTGGAAATGTCCTACTGGATAGACCATGCATGCCGTGATGACATGCCACGACGTGGGTCTTCGTGGCATGGTGGGCCCGGAAATGTCCTACTGGATAGACCATGCATGCCCTGATGACATGCCACGATGTGGGTCTTCGTGGCATGGTGGGCCTGGAAATGTCCTACTGGATAGACCATGCATGCCGTGATGACATGCCACGATGAGGGTCTTCGTGGCATGGTGGGCCCGGAAATGTCCTACTGGATAGACCATGTATGCCGTGATGACATGCCATGACGTGGGTCTTCGTGGCATGGTGGGCCCGGAAATGTCCTACTGGATAGACCATGCATGCCGTGATGACATGCCACGACGTGGGTCTTCGTGGCATGGTGGGCCCGGAAATGTCCTACTGGATAGACCACGCATGCCGTGATGACATGCCACGATGAGGGTCTTCGTGGCATGGTGGGCCCGGAAATGTCCTACTGGATAGACCATGCATGCCGTGATGACATGCCTCGACGTGGGTCTTCGTGGCATGGTGGGCCTGGAAATGTCCTACTGGATAGACCATGTATGCCGTGATGACATGCCTCGATGTGGGTCTTCGTGGCATGGTGGGCCTGGAAATGTCCTACTGGATAGACCATGCATGCCGTGATGACATGCCTCGATGTGGGTCTTCGTGGCATGGTGGGCCTGGAAATGTCCTACTGGATAGACCATGTATGCCGTGATGACATGCCTCGATGTGGGTCTTCGTGGCATTGTGGGCCTGGAAATGTCCTACTGGATAGACCATGCATGCCGTGATGACATGCCTCGATGTGGGTCTTCGTGGCATGGTGGGCCTGGAAATGTCCTACTGGATAGACCATGCATGCCGTGATGACATGCCTCGATGTGGGTCTTCGTGGCATTGTGGGCCTGGAAATGTCCTACTGGATAGACCATGCATGCCGTGATGACATGCCACGATGAGGGTCTTCGTGGCATGGTGGGCCTGGAAATGTCCTACTGGATAGACCATGCATGCCGTGATGACATGCCTCGATGTGGGTCTTCGTGGCATGGTGGGCCTGGAAATGTCCTACTGGATAGACCATGTATGCCGTGATGACATGCCTCGATGTGGGTCTTCGTGGCATTGTGGGCCTGGAAATGTCCTACTGGATAGACCATGCATGCCGTGATGACATGCCTCGATGTGGGTCTTCGTGGCATGGTGGGCCTGGAAATGTCCTACTGGATAGACCATGCATGCCGTGATGACATGCCACGATGAGGGTCTTCGTGGCATGGTGGGCCTGGAAATGTCCTACTGGATAGACCATGCATGCCGTGATGACATGCCACGATGTGGGTCTTCGTGGCATGGTGGGCCTGGAAATGTCCTACTGTATAGACCATGCATGCCGTGATGACATGCCACGATGAGGGTCTTCGTGGCATGGTGGGCCTGGAAATGTCCTACTGGATAGACCATGTATGCCGTGATGACATGCCACGATGTGGGTCTTCGTGGCATGGTGGGCCTGGAAATGTCCTACTGGATAGACCATGCATGCCGTGATGACATGCCACGATGTGGGTCTTCGTGGCATGGTGGGCCTGGAAATGTCCTACTGGATAGACCATGCATGCCGTGATGACATGCCACGATGAGGGTCTTCGTGGCATGGTGGGCCTGGAAATGTCCTACTGGATAGACCATGCATGCCGTGATGACATGCCACGACGAGGGTCTTCGTGGCATGGTGGGCCTGGAAATGTCCTACTGGATAGACCATGCATGCCGTGATGACATGCCTCGATGTGGGTCTTCGTGGCATGGTGGGCCTGGAAATGTCCTACTGGATAGACCATGCATGCCGTGATGACATGCCTCGATGTGGGTCTTCGTGGCATGGTGGGCCTGGAAATGTCCTACTGGATAGACCATGCATGCCGTGATGACATGCCTCGATGTGGGTCTTCGTGGCATGGTGGGCCTGGAAATGTCCTACTGGATAGACCATGCATGCCGTGATGACATGCCTCGATGTGGGTCTTCGTGGCATGGTGGGCCTGGAAATGTCCTACTGGATAGACCATGCATGCCGTGATGACATGCCACGATGTGGGTCTTCGTGGTACTTACCGACTGTCTCCGGTCGTCGATAGTCAGCAGCGCCACGAAGACGGTGATCTGGAAGACGAAGGCCGTCGCGAACAGCGCAAACGTTCGCACTGCCGGCATCTCGGACAACGCGCCTGCAAACGCAGAGAAAGAAACGAGTTAGATTCATTGGGCTCATGTCGACTGTGTCCTGTCTTTAGCACTAGTTTTGAAACACAACTATTTCACGCTGAGATTTGAATGATCGATAAAAGTCTCACTGGTTTCCCGACGTTTTGTTACATAATACAGTGACCAGTTTGAAATAGTTTTTCCAAGGACATGCTGATTACAAGTCAACGAATTGCCACGCGACTTTCAAAGTGATATGTCGATGCAACTCTGAATTTATCTCGCCTGCCAGTTCATCATTGTCACAAGTTGTCGTCAGATGAAAGATGTTTGCCATTTCGTAGCCCAATGGCAGAAACGCCAAACAGCCAGGAAGGTAAATAAAACATCTATTGAGATGGCAAATTGCCTTTTTGTGAGCTGCACAGACAACGTAATTGATGGCATTGGGATGTAGGCTGTAGCAATCGAGAGATGGAAACTGGGTTTGATATGCTAGGTTATCAAAAAACATATCTTAGATTCAATTTCTATCAAAACACAATAAATTCAACCTGGGTTTTGAATGCTAAGTACAGTCTCACTGGATTCCCGACGTTTCGTAACATATTCTCCTCCAGGGTGAATGTGATAGCTCGACTTGAATAAGCTTAACTTCATTGTTGACGTACAGGCAAAGGAAAAGGTTATAGGGATTTCGACGTGCATTCGGACTTGACAGCTGTTAATCGTACAGAAATGTATTATTACTGGCTACATTTATTATCAACATCAAGTGTCACCAGGTTCACGGACTGCACTTACCATCTCACTACTTGAACTTTATTCCGAACTATGAAGCACATATTGCTGAATTCACGCAACTCGACAAGTCCATCTTGACCTAGCTCTTCCTAAAAGTGTGGAAACCTGACAGGAGTCGCAACCATTTTGCTGCATTGATCTAGATTCTTTTATGTGAAAAATGGAGCTAATTCAAATATTGACACAGCCTTCTTGACGTTATCTGCGTATGAAACTTACTCCAGGGGGCAGTGTAAATTTAAAAAAAAAGATCTCAAAATTATAATAAAAGTATCTAGATAATTTCTCGAAATGGTCAGGACTGCTACAAAACACACACTACATTAGGAATAATACTGAAAAACTATTTTGATTATTTCGAGTGCATTGCTTGTGAAGTTTTATGTTTATTTTGGTTTCAGACAAGTCAATGGTATTTGTTTGAGCACAATTTTCGTACAATTGTAGATAATAAGGGAACCTGCCGATGAATGTCGCAATTTCATGCAAAACTCTTTCACTCAAATTTTGGGTAGTCACAATTTCAAAACTGGCTTTCCCTGCTATGCATACAACAACTGCATTACAACATGCAATTACAACGCAATTAACACAGACTATTACAGGTACGCATGTTTCACAGACGAAATCTTAAACGGGAAATAAATGCATATAGCTTCGATCCCAAAGTATTTCGTTGGTGTATCAGGATTCAGGTTTGCCCCCCCCCCCCAGAAAATAGCTACATGGCCGTACATTTCGAAACCCTAATTTTTAAAACCTCGTATCTACAAAACTTAAAATGTTGAGAAAGCGGGAAGAAACGCTTTCGAAATAATACTAGGGCTTCGCGAACGCAACGGGTTACAAACGTTTGAGCTCAATTTTATCTCGATGTACCTACGTAGGTGAACTTATTGCCGCAAAGTAACACAGTCCAACCAGTAATGAACACGTGCACTTCTAACTAAACCAGCCATGACTTACGACAGTAATTGCTGGGGATGTGGAGGAAAAGGGATTAGCCTTCAATGCCTGCATGTTATGAACACTAGCCAGATATAAAAGAGAAAGACAATCATTGTTTCTTCTTCAGACAATGAAATATTAACTAAAGTAACAAACCAAAAATACTTTTACATTGAAATATATTTCTGTGTTTGGTCCTGAAACATACACGGTATAGGTACTTCAATTCCATGTCCATCATTTTAGCAAATGCCTATTATTTCCTTTACTTGTCCTACCTACCAATTAATTTGTATTTTATTGGCTACATTCCCAGAAATAAGCAATTTTTTTTTCATTTTACTCTTGCACTAACAGAAAGTCATGAGAGCTCTTTGGTAGTACCTACAAGGATATGGTTACCTACTTGAAGAAATATCGGTTTTCTTGCATTTAGCAACAATAGTTTTATTCACATACAGATAACAGGCCACGAGCCGCCTAAAGAACTCTAATAGGTATCCCGATCAAACACATACTTGCTGGTGCACGATACATCCTCCGGTATATGTGCATGGCCCAAATGTACAAGGTGTTGAATCAAGTAGGCCAATGCAACGAGGTGGTTGCAGGACTGGGACGCACTGAAATGAATAGTTCAAACATTATCTACCCTTACAACGAAGTCAAAGCAGGTGGACAATCGAGAATATCTTCTAGGTTATGTTCACTCTCTAGACCATTCTTACCCGGCTTCACAGGAGCAGTGGGCCTCATCTATCTTCAAACCATCGGTGGAAGAAAGCTTCAACCACAAGTTGTGAGGCCGTTCGTTTTTCTTTTGGCTTTTATAGCACTTCGCTTTAATTTCATAAATGCTGTCCCCAGCCTTTACCCATACGTCGTGGACATAAGCCTCCGAGAAAAACTTGTAACCTCGTTTAATATTCCTCTCTCGTCGCCCTTTACTCTCGAAAAACGAATCAGCAAGAATGAAACAAAAACTTTCCAATCCTTCCAAGCTTTTTGAGAACATGATAGAAAAAATACGAGCATTAAACACACTGAAACTGACTTTATAGCTAGTCGGTCTAGCACGTTGTATCCCTACTGATGCGCGGAAAGACGAGTGCGCATCGATGCTCGTTGCGGGGCCGCCTTCAGCGGATTAGGTGTATTGGAAATTCAAATAACAACTAAAAAGAAATTATTCAAGCCGGCCAACTGCAACTTTTGGTCCAGCCGCATCGTTGCCAACATCTGAATCTGATCAGTGAGAGTCGACCTGTCATGGCGTCCGTTTGTGTATGCTTGGATCTAAAATTAAAGAATCTCGGTAAAATTAAATTATTACACCGAATTAGGCATTACAATTAGCAATTAGAAATTGCTAATTACAATTAGAAATTGAGTACTGATACTCGGATGGAAGGATCTCCTAGAGAAATAGATAGAATTTGATTTATTATCCAATGACGAACTGAAGCACTGTTCGCCGCATTACCATGAACGTTTCTCTGATGGTACACATGTATTGATTTGAAGATCCAGAATTAAAAAAAAAAAAAAAAAAAACACATGTGTTTTTTTGTTCAATTATAACTTTGGTTTGATTGTTGAGATCTCTGGTACCTTTTGTCCAATGTTTTGTTTTTTGTAGTTCATTGATTGACCCTTGAGAAAGACCAAACAATTTGGTCGAAACGTTGGGAAAATGAAAAATAAAACACCACAGTTTATCCAAAAGTCTTTAAAAAAAAATATATATATATATATATATATATATATATATATATATATATATATATATATATATATATATATATATATATATATATATATAATAAGAAACCACGGGCATAATTCACATTCATGTATATATGTTCAAATTACTCAATTAGCTTAAAATTTACACATTTTGGCTATCCGACAGGTTTAGAGAGAAACAAATGAAGGTCATAATCGTCTAAATTTTTGAGTGATCAGAGTTTTCGAGAAGGCAATGGTCAGGTTTGGTGCTCCATGGTTTTCATAGGCCTTCGGCCTCCACCTTTTTATCCGCTGCAACAAACCGCTACCTACGCTCATCTTCAACGCAACACAAATTGCGTTCGCGAAGCCCTAGTCTAGAAAACTTTTGGTGATCTTCATCTTCTATCTAGATAGTTTTGCTACTGTTATCTTTTTTTGTTATCTAGATAAAAAAAAATGTATCGTTATCGTTTTCTTTTTTCTAGATGCTGGGGAAATCGAGGTCTACAGGAAAACGCATGTCTTACAGCAAAAACGATGTTCTCTGGACTACAGATTGATTCACAGTGTTTTTACAAGCTGTATTGAATTTCTCTGCTATTCCACACTTTTACATGCGCACAAACGTAATAAAACGTAATACAACAAAATTAAATGAAAATGAAAATTATATGAATTATGAAGTGAAAAAAATCTATGCGTCCCACATTTTTCGTTTTTAAGTTTTTGTTTTGTCACTTTTTATTACAGGTTTTCTGTACGGGGCTTATGTAAATATGGGGGAGGATTAAATTATTTTTCCTTTTTAGATCATTTTTAAAACGTGTTAAAAATTGTTATTTTTTATTTTTTACCTATGTGTATAATTCATTAATTTATAGAGTAGATACTATATTACCCCGATTCAGAAAAGTAAAAAACATTTCCTAGCTTAAAGCATGAGAAATTTGATTGTATTTTTTGTGTAAGTGTATAAGTACCATTTTTTAAAGCATATTTTAAGTTAAATACAGCTGGATGAATCCAGGGCTTAGATTATAGAAAACATTTTTATTTTGCTAAATTAAACGAGGAAAGCTTATCCTGTTACACGTCACTACAAAGAGCATTCTTTTGTGGTTACACGAGTATTTTTTATTAATTGTGGGATGTGTGGTTCTCGAGAAAATAAATAAAAACCAAGCACTTGCGCGGACCACGTGTGGCCCACGGGTTGCCAATCCAACTTGCCTCCCAATCGAGATCAGAGTTGTTCGAGGTCACTATCACCCCCTAAAAGTTGCATTCCTCTAAAACACTTAGAACGATGTCTGAGTTATTACAACTAGGTACTAATACAATTAGCTAGACGGACACTCGCTATATTTATCATTTCGGTATCTAGTACAACCATACCTTCAACACGTTCTTATGACGTGTACCTACCTACTTGGATACATAATATTATTATCTGCAGTAGGTACAATACCTATATAACGTTACTTCTTATATCCCAAGTAACTGAAAATTGTAATGCCTGTAGGAACCAGTGTAGATATGACAGTTATAACCAGTGTGGATATGACAGTTATAACCAGTGTAGATATGACAGTTTGCCAAATCGAGACTAAAAGCAGAGTCGCGTGCCAACTAGAATCGCAGTTCCATTTGAAACCGCCAGATGGCAGCACATAGGTAACGTCCAGGGCCGCTGGATCTCTCGAGCAAAATTGCAAGTAAAACTAGACAGGGTCTCTACTGTAATGGTTCTACAATGTTTGTTTTCAGGTAATGCGAATGATCCATAATGAAGGCTCCTTGATCCTACAATGATTTGAATTCCCTCGCCTGTAGAAAGGTGTGGGGAATTGCAGGGCTCTGGAACGGCGAAGCCAAAATTAGCACCAGCAAGGACCTAAATAAGATCGAAAGGCTCGCGCACAACTGAAGTAAGTAGGAATAAGAGTAGCAATAAGAATAACGAATAAAACACAAATTAACGCAAGCCTATAAGTAACGGGAGCAACGATAAGAATAGTGAATAAGCGAGTTGGAATATTCCGACTTTTTTCTACTATTCTTATTTCAACCAATCATAAAGCAGTATTTAAAAAAAAGCATGGTGCAACAAACAAAATGTCGCCACGGCAACGTTATGAAATTCTGTCACTGACAGCGGCCAATGAACAATGTTCACGGTGTTTAGCAGCTTGTACTTGTGCATAATATTATTATTTCACTTTTTCCTCTTCCTATTCGAACAATTATTAAGCGCGGGCCTTAACCCTTTGAGTGGCAAGATATGGAGAGGCAAAATTTCGAAAAATTTACTGGTGCATTCCAGTGCTAGAGCAACACAGACTTGACTCAACAAACAAATTTAAAAAAATATTTTTTGAATTTTGAAAGTCTTGAAAGTCGATTATTGATTGCTTGTGATCTTTAAGAGGGGCTAAAATACAAAATTACTATTTGTGTGCATAAGGGTTTTCATTCCCTATATCGATTTTTAACATTGAATTTAACCTGAAGACAAAATTAAAGATTTTCAGTTTTACCAATGTCACTTCTCTAAAGGCGCAGTGGTACAACAGTATAGTACCACCTAAACTTTGAAGTACAATGAAAAGCTCGTGGGTGTTTTTGCTGTTGCTATATATTATTTTCTGAGAACCCTGGTTAGTACTGAAAGAAATATTACATTTTTCACCCCGATAGGATGGGAATTTTTGAAGAAACAGCCCCATTTATGAGGTGGTATTACAGTTGTACCTATGCGTCTTAAAGGGATAACACTTGGCAATCATGTTGTTTGCTTGACGCAAGCAATGTTCCAGGCATTTCCAGCCAAAATAATGCCACCTTTTCATGTGCTTCAGTGACCGCTGCTTCAATGCTATCTGGTCTTGTGTTCCTTGTGCTTCAGTGACCGCTGCTTCAATGCTATCTGGTCTTGTGTTCCTTGTGCTTCAGTGACCGCTGCTTCAATGCTATCTGGTCTTGTGTTCCTTGTGCTTCAGTGACCGCTTCTTCAATGCTAACTGGTCTTGTGTTCCTTGTGCTTCAGTGACCGCTGCTTCAATGCTATCTGGTCTTGTGTTCCTTGTGCTTCAGTGACCGCTGCTTCAATGCTATCTGGTCTTGTGTTCCTTGTGCTTCAGTGACCGCTTCTTCAATGCTATCTGGTCTTGTGTTCCTTGTGCTTCAGTGACCGCTTCTTCAATGCTATCTGGTCTTGTGTTCCTTGTGCTTCAGTGACCGCTGCTTCAATGCTATCTGGTCTTGTGTTCCTTGTGCTTCAGTGACTGCTGCTTCAATGCTATCTGGTCTTGTGTTCCTTGTGCTTCAGTGACCGCTGCTTCAATGCTATCTGGTCTTGTGTTCCTTGTGCTTCAGTGACCGCTTCTTCAATGCTATCTGGTCTTGTGTTCCTTGTGCGACGAACTGCCCCCCTTCTTGGCGTACTCTGCCCCGTGCTGCGACGACTCCTGATGGCCGTGCGAGCCTCGATGACCCGAGTGATCCGAGTGGTCGTGGCCGCCCTCGGACTCGCCCTTCTTGCCCGACTTGCCGCCCGACTTGGCGCTCTGGAAGGACCGAGTGGTGTTACTGACTTTAGGTCCACATAACTAACTTTAGGTCAGGATTACAGACTCAAAACTGTCCACAGAGCCTTTTGTCCGACTCAATTGACATGGCTCGTGAGTTTTGAAACTCTTAGCTCGTGTCTAGCAGCAGTGGGTCCTCGAGGAAATCCACTCTCCTTCTTAGCGTGAAATGCAGTATATATTATAGACCATGGCAGCGAGATATAAGGTTACCCAGATATTATGCTTTACCTGGCTATGGCAACGTCACAGATATTAAGTTACCCAGGTATTCTACCATACCAAGCTATGGCTACGTCACAGATATTAAGTTACCCAGGTATTCTACCATACCTAGCTATGGCTACGTCACAGATATTAAGTTACCCCGGTATTCTACCATACCTAGCTATGGCTCCGGCACAAAATTTGATGCTAGTAATTTCACCGGCAATCGCTGGGGTGCGTTGGCAACTTGTTTTAACATCATCCACTTGGCCATGGCACAATGTCAATTGTAATCAAGGGACCCAATGAACCTCAAGTGGTCACAGATACCTTGGTTACGGCTGGTGATAGGCGGATAGCTTTCGTGTCGCTGATTTAGTGTGGGAGTGGAACATCTGGGTAACCTTGGTATCAACTGTAGTATTAGTCTATACTCTAGACTATAAAATAGCTGTCCTCACCTGTTTCTTGCCGCCCTTCTTCTTCTTGGCGCCGAAGCCGTAGTGCGTGGAGCCCTTCTTGCCGTACTCCTGGAAGTCCCCGCGCTCCTGACCGTCCTTCCAGAACTTGTCCGACTTGTGGAACTCGTTCTTGCCGTACTTGGACCGGTAGCCCTTGACGTAGCCGCCCTTGCTGCGGTCGGCGCCCGCCTTGAAGCCGCCCTTCGATGACCCGCCTGCAAAACACACCACGAGACACAAGGCTTAGGGCACCGATGCGAGATGCGCTTGGATTTCATGCCAGTTGAGATTTGACCCGAAGGATTCGACGCAAAAATTGTTCTGAATTTGCCTTCTGTCCTAGCCACACAGACCCTTCGGGCAAATCAGTAAGCAGCGTTTGACGTATTGACGTGGGATCTTTGGAGTGAAAAAATATGTGCCCTTTGGGCAAACCAGTAGGTAGCATCAGTAATCAGTAGGCAAGCCAAAATTCGCATGAAATCATTGAAAATTTTCCTTAGGTCGAAAACATGACATATTATGACAGGCCTGGAACCGGGAGTAAATATTATTTCCATTCAGAAGAAATGCGATACATGGAATCTAGTGAAAACTCCGCGACGCCCCAGGGAGTCGTGACTCAGTTTTAGAACCACATGTTTTCAAAATGACCGTGTTCGACCATGAAAATACCTTCAAAGTACGCTGCACTTGCGAAGAAGGTTGCTGCATTTCATATCAAGACATTTGATCCAATTAGGGTTGCTTGCTTGGATCAGGATGGCATTAGACTGCGGGTTGCTAGGCAACGCCAACAACTCGCTCACCCTCCTGATGGTGGTGATCCGAGTGGCCGTGTCCCTCCTCGTGCTGCTTGTGCTCTTTGCCGCCGTCCTCCTCGTGCTGCTTCTTGGCCGCCTCCTTGCCGGACTTGCCCGTGTTGGCATACTCCTGGTGATGCGATGACGAACTTCCCTGCAAGCACGGTCAGGGAATACATGTACCACTATACAAGTGAACTTCCCTGCAAGCACGGTCAGGGAATACATGTACCACTATACAAGTGAACTTCCCTGCAAGCACGGTCAGGGAATACATGTACCACTATACAGGTGAACTTCCCTGCAAGCACGGTCAGGGAATACATGTACCACTATACAGGCGAACTTCCCTGCAAGCACGGTCAGGGAATACATGTACCACTATACAGGCGAACTTCCCTGCAAGCACGGTCAGGGAATACATGTACCACTATACAAGTGAACTTCCCTGCAAGCACGGTCAGGGAATACATGTACCACTATACAGGTGAAATTCCCTGCAAGCACGGTCAGGGAATACATGTACCACTATACAAGTGAACTTCCCTGCAAGCACGGTCAGGGAATACATGTACCACTATACAAGTGAACTTCCCTGCAAGCACGGTCAGGGAATACATGTACCACTATACAGGTGAACTTCCCTGCAAGCACGGTCAGGGAATACATGTACCACTATACAAGTGAACTTCCCTGCAAGCACGGTCAGGGAATACATGTACCACTATACAAGTGAACTTCCCTGCAAGCACGGTCAGGGAATACATGTACCACTATACAAGTGAACTTCCCTGCAAGCACGGTCAGGGAATACATGTACCACTATACAAGTGAACTTCCCTGCAAGCACGGTCAGGGAATACATGTACCACTATACAGGCGAACTTCCCTGCAAGCACGGTCAGGGAATACATGTACCACTATACAAGTGAACTTCCCTGCAAGCACGGTCAGGGAATACATGTACCACTATACAGGTGAACTTCCCTGCAAGCACGGTCAGGGAATACATGTACCACTATACAGGCGAACTTCCCTGCAAGCACGGTCAGGGAATACATGTACCACTATACAGGCGAACTTCCCTGCAAGCACGGTCAGGGAATACATGTACCACTATACAAGTGAACTTCCCTGCAAGCACGGTCAGGGAATACATGTACCACTATACAAGTGAACTTCCCTGCAAGCACGGTCAGGGAATACATGTACCACTATACAGGTGAACTTCCCTGCAAGCACGGTCAGGGAATACATGTACCACTATACAGGCGAACTTCCCTGCAAGCACGGTCAGGGAATACATGTACCACTATACAGGCGAACTTCCCTGCAAGCACGGTCAGGGAATACATGTACCACTATACAGGCGAACTTCCCTGCAAGCACGGTCAGGGAATACATGTACCACTATACAGGCGAACTTCCCTGCAAGCACGGTCAGGGAATACATGTACCACTATACAAGTGAACTTCCCTGCAAGCACGGTCAGGGAATACATGTACCACTATACAGGCGAACTTCCCTGCAAGCACGGTCAGGGAATACATGTACCACTATACAAGTGAACTTCCCTGCAAGCACGGTCAGGGAATACATGTACCACTATACAGGCGAACTTCCCTGCAAGCACGGTCAGGGAATACATGTACCACTATACAGGCGAACTTCCCTGCAAGCACGGTCAGGGAATACATGTACCACTATACAAGTGAACTTCCCTGCAAGCACGGTCAGGGAATACATGTACCACTATACAAGTGAACTTCCCTGCAAGCACGGTCAGGGAATACATGTACCACTATACAGGCGAACTTCCCTGCAAGCACGGTCAGGGAATACATGTACCACTATACAAGTGAACTTCCCTGCAAGCACGGTCAGGGAATACATGTACCACTATACAAGTGAACTTCCCTGCAAGCACGGTCAGGGAATACATGTACCACTATACAAGTGAACTTCCCTGCAAGCACGGTCAGGGAATACATGTACCACTATACAAGTGAACTTCCCTGCAAGCACGGTCAGGGAATACATGTACCACTATACAAGTGAACTTCCCTGCAAGCACGGTCAGGGAATACATGTACCACTATACAAGTGAACTTCCCTGCAAGCACGGTCAGGGAATACATGTACCACTATACAAGTGAACTTCCCTGCAAGCACGGTCAGGGAATACATGTACCACTATACAAGTGAACTTCCCTGCAAGCACGGTCAGGGAATACATGTACCACTATACAGGTGAACTTCCCTGCAAGCACGGTCAGGGAATACATGTACCACTATACAGGCGAACTTCCCTGCAAGCACGGTCAGGGAATACATGTACCACTATACAAGTGAACTTCCCTGCAAGCACGGTCAGGGAATACATGTACCACTATACAAGTGAACTTCCCTGCAAGCACGGTCAGGGAATACATGTACCACTATACAGGCGAACTTCCCTGCAAGCACGGTCAGGGAATACATGTACCACTATACAGGCGAACTTCCCTGCAAGCACGGTCAGGGAATACATGTACCACTATACAGGCGAACTTCCCTGCAAGCACGGTCAGGGAATACATGTACCACTATACAAGTGAACTTCCCTGCAAGCACGGTCAGGGAATACATGTACCACTATACAGGCGAACTTCCCTGCAAGCACGGTCAGGGAATACATGTACCACTATACAAGTGAACTTCCCTGCAAGCACGGTCAGGGAATACATGTACCACTATACAGGCGAACTTCCCTGCAAGCACGGTCAGGGAATACATGTACCACTATACAAGTGAACTTCCCTGCAAGCACGGTCAGGGAATACATGTACCACTATACAAGTGAACTTCCCTGCAAGCACGGTCAGGGAATACATGTACCACTATACAGGTGATGAAATGGGAGAAGAAAATTTCCTTGCTTCGAATGGGATTCGATTCAGATGTACTTCATCTGAATACCTAGCTGAATACCTAGCTGTATACCTTGCTGAATACCTAGCTGAATACCTAGCTGAATACCTAGCTGTTTACCTTGCTGAATACCTAGCTGAATACCTAGCTGAATACCTAGCTGTTTACCTTGCTGAATACCTAGCTGAATACCTAGCTGAATACCTAGCTGTATACCTTGCTGAATACCTAGCTGAATACCTAGCTGAATACCTAGCTGAATACCTAGCTGTATACCTTGCTGAATACCTAGCTGAATACCTAGCTGAATACCTAGCTGAATACCTAGCTGTTTACCTTGCTGAATACCTAGCTGAATACCTAGCTGAATACCTAGCTGTATACCTTGCTGAATACCTAGCTGAATACCTAGCTGAATACCTAGCTGAATACCTAGCTGAATACCTAGCTGCATACCTAGCTGAATACCTAGCTGAATACCTAGCTGAATACCTAGCTGAATACCTAGCTGCATACCTAGCTGAATACCTAGCTGTATACCTTGCTGAATACCTAGCTGAATACCTAGCTGAATACCTAGCTGAATACCTAGCTGAATACCTAGCTGCATACCTAGCTGAATACCTAGCTGAATACCTAGCTGAATACATAGCTGCCGTACCTTGATTTTGACAGCACGACACAGTTTTGCATATGTTTCAAGAATTCTAGCGCAAATCTTTAATCTAGTATTGTTAGTATCGAGTTTTTTCCAAGATTTCACTCTATGTGTAGCCTGGAGAATGTCCGTCTTAAGCCTGCTTTACAAAGAACTATGAACTTTGCAGCAAACTTTAAATCTTAGCCAATCAAATTGTGACAAAATCCACAATGCATGGGAGGAAATCATGCAACAGGTTCACCAAATGTATCTGATCGGTTCTCCACTAAGTTTTGTCTTTAACTTTCCATACGAGTTTAGCATGGTAAAACATTTAGCGAACGTTAAGTTCAAGTAATGTTTGTAAGTTTGTTGTAGCCAAGCTAAGGAATGTGCACATTCCAAACATTACTGCTACTGTTGATGCTTATACTGCTACTGTTGATGCTTATACTGCTACTGTTGATGCTTATACTGCTAAGTTGATGCTTATACTGCTTAGTTGATTGTAAGCCAGCAAATGACGTTAAATCTGTGCGAAACTCGGCCAATACCACAGCCGATTGGTTCTCCCTTATCTCTACTCCAGAGTCCAGACCTACCTTCCCCTTCTTCCCGCCGTGGCTGGAATGGTGTTCTCCTTCGCCCTCCCCTCCCCCTCCCTTCTCCCCCTTGTGTGCGCTGGACGTGCTGTGGGCCGACTGGATCGGCGCCGAGTGCTGCAGTCGTCCGCTAGGAGCGCTCAGGTGGTCTGTGGACGAGCGGTGACAAGGTGAACCAAATGATGCACTTTCAACGAGGCTAAATCCTGACACAATATAATATGTTGAAGTAACCATTAAGATAGGAAGCAGTATGAGCACGTGCTACGCACGGAGAGTGTTAAGCCACTTCACTTTGACTTCAAAATGTGCAAATTGATACTTAAAAAAAGCAGGTTATTGCAACCTTGTTATCAAAAAATCACAAGAAAATCTCTGAGGGAGTGTTGCACTGATTCCCAGAGAAGAGATTCCCAGATTGAGGAACTGCGCACTCCGGAACAACCGAAGTGCTCACAGATCTGATGCGCCCTCAAACCCCCACGGCAGTCTCGGATGGTCGGGGAACTGCTTTGATTGATTAGTTTAAACAAACTGCCGATTTACATGGTGGAAATCTAGGTAGGTAGGCACTAAATGGGAATATAGGTTATTCCATGAAACATTTGTGCAAATACCCTCCCAAAAAACCACCGCACGCCCCTGTTCTGACGTACCTAATACATTCTCAATGTCATTCTCTTGTTGGGGGGGGGGGGGGGCTGCACCCCCCAAACCCTCACTGGACCGGCCCCCTACTTGAACCCCCTGCCCCCACTCTACACGTTCAACGCGATGAATTAAACTGGAAGATTTCGAGTTGATTAGTGTCTAATGCACCAAACTGTCGTATGCCCCGACAGAAATCTGTTATTCCATAAAGGCAGTGCAAAATTAATGTCCCATAAACTAAATTCGCGAAGTGATTATCTTTTAGTGGGGGGCTGCGCCCCCCAAACCCCCGCAGGTAACACATCCTACTTAAACGCCCGCTCTACACTTACAGCATATGGAATTCACCAGACAGATTTAAAATCCATTTCTTATCTGTATCAAAGTCTAAACCCTTACACAGAGGGACTAAATCCAATCAGAGACTATTGAATCAGACTGTAGAACCGAAGCTCTTCAATCTGGGAATCTCTTGTCTGGGAATCTGGGGTACGCTCCCTTAGAGATTTCCTATGTTAATTTTTTAGAACAGGGTCGCTAAAACCTATTTTTTCGTAGTTTGAATTTGCAAATTCTAGGGTCACCAGTGAAGTGGCTCAGCCCCGATAACTCACTCCATGCGTAGCACGGGCCCATACTGCTAGTTTACTCAAATCATTTCTGATTGAGGAGGGCTGCGCCCCCCCAAACCTCCGCTCTACGGAGCCAACCACGTCCTTTATTTATAATTTGCGCTTTTTACAAATTTTCCCAATTTTCCTGACGGGGGTTTTATCGGTGGTTCCCGGGCTACCAGTTGTGATTGCAAAAATCTCGATTTGTATCCACGGAAGCACTTTCTTCGTATTTACTTTTCCAAACAAGCCTAAATTTTTTTACATTCAAACCGTTTTTTTCCGGTTTTTCGAGTTAAAATTTTACTGAACTCGAACAGAACCGGCTCAAAAGTAAAAAAATCCTTGTGTCAAGGAATTGCGCATTTTTGAGACCCTGTAAGATGGATTCGGTGCCGATTTCGCGACGTGCATTCAAAAACGGTGAAAATGTGGAATACAAAATTGGGAAAAACACTGGAAATTAGTTCTATAGGACACAGGCAATGTACAAGGTTTTCAAATACGTCCGTAACTATGGAAACTTTAATGCTTCCCAGAGTTACGGATGTTATTTTGCGAAACTAATCGTAACATAATCAGTATTCTTACTTGTTTTAAAAGCCTCATACAATAGACGAGCTTTTTTGGTGGGGCTGTCACTAACAGTGTGCCTGTAAACTATTGTTCGGTAGATATTTCTACGCCAATGTGATCATTTCACATTAAAGCTGAATGAATAAGTAAACTAGACTAAACTGAACTCACCAATTGACGCGTACTCGTTGTCGATCGCAGTCAACGGAAACGGTCGATCGGCCTTCGTATCGACCAATCCCTGTCCAGCATTCCCACGCCCCGCCCCTTTGCCGCTGTGCAGCAACACGATTGGCCGAACCGAGTTTCCCGCGCGAAATCCAGCCTCGTGATTGGCCAGCTTGAGAGCGGGCAACACAACCGGTCGCTTGT
This sequence comes from Nemoura dubitans, assembly GCA_921293005.1. Taxonomy (NCBI): domain Eukaryota; kingdom Metazoa; phylum Arthropoda; class Insecta; order Plecoptera; family Nemouridae; genus Nemoura; species Nemoura dubitans. Next base: position 14,674,742 of record OV121078.1, on the reverse strand, counting down.
TGATTTCGGCCAAATGTTCGCCGATTGTGATTGGCTGGACTTGACTGGCGAACGGCCTTGGGATTGGCTGGATTATAGAACTATATTGATTCGGATTTGTATGGACTTCACTGGAAAGTGTCTTGGGAATTGATTTCACTGGACTTGAATGCTGAACAGGTATGGGTTTAATTTTCCTCGTATATTGCTCTACGATTGGCTGGACTTTGCTCGTATATTGTGGCTTCGCGGCCTGTAGTTTCTTGCCCTGATTGTGTTGCAGTATTGCCAGATTGCCAAGTTCGGGGTACTGTGCGTTGATGCCCGTCGTCGGCAACACGGCAGGATATTGCAACGTGGCAATCACCTGCGCCTGTTGCGTCTGTTGCGGGATTTGCTGCACGTGGACGAAGCGCAGATGGCGTGGCAATGAGTGCGCGTGAGAGAGCAGATGGGGCGAGTGCGCGTGATGGAGAGAGAGCGACGGAGACACTGTGATCGAGTTGACGGCCGCCAGGAGCGCTGCTGTGGCGATCAGGGTGCGGTGGAGCTGTGGAGAAAACCGAAATGTGGCTTTTAAAATATGGAATTCGTGATTAGCTATCATTTTGCTAGCACAATGTTTGATAGAGAGCGATAAGTTCTACAAGATAACACATAGGTTGTAATAGTGTTAATTGCTAAGGAGAATTGAAGGAAGAATGAGGAAGGAAGGATGAGGGAGGAGGGAATGGTGTAAGAAGGAGAATGGATTTTCATCTTCCTCGAGGAACTGCTGCTAGACACTAGCCAAGAGTTTCAAAACTCACAAGTCATGTCTTGAGCTGGACAAAAGGCTCTATGGGCAGTTTTGAAACTCTAAGCTCGTGTCTAGCAGCAGTGGGTCCTCGAGGAAGATGCAAATCCACTCTCCTTCTCAACGTGAAATGGAGTTTATAGTAAAGGGGGCTGGTTTTATGGATACGGCTGGGATTACTTTGTATACGTTTGTCGATCGCAGTCTTTTCGTGTGCCGTTCGTTTGGTTCGTATTAACTTTCCCCATTGACTATGACAATGGATGTGTATGACGTCATGTTTGCGACTCTGCCATGGAGTCTCTGATTGGTGCAGAGCCAATGTTGATGACATCGTGTCACTGACATTGCCAGCTGTAAACCCAGCTTGATTGGTGCAGACCCAATGTTGATGACATCGTGTCACTGACATTGCCAGCTGTAAACCCAGCTTGATTGGTGCAGAGCCAATGTTGATGACATCGTGTCACTGACATTGCCAGCTGTAAACCCAGCTTGATTGGTGCAGACCCAATGTTGATGACATCGTGTCACTGACATTGCCAGCTGTAAACCCAGCTTGATTGGTGCAGAGCCAATGTTGATGACATCGTGTCACTGATATTGCCAGCTGTAAACCCAGCTTGATTGGTGCAGAGCCAATGTTGATGACATCGTGTCACTGACATTGCCGGCTGTAAACCCAGCTTGACGAAGTTTGTAATATACTCGACGAGAAAACACTTGGTATTTATGCTTCGATAATCGAAGTATAGATGGTCGAATGGATCGATATGTCGAAGGTCGAATGGATCGATATGTCGAAGGTCGAATGGATCGATATGTCGAAGGTCGAATGAATTATCGATGGTTTTGGATTCACCTCCGATCCATATCGAGAGGTTCCAACCTTAATTCAAGCATAGCACAATTATTCTTTTCCGTTTGATGGAAATCATCAATTTCACTACTGCTAAAAATAAAGCTTGTGTGTGTGTTTTTTTGTTTGTATGTGTGTTTGTGCGCGCTCAACAGCCCAAACGCCTGCTTCGATTGGGATGAAATTTTCAGGGTGTCTACTTTTGTTCTCAACTTAGACCCCCTGCGTTTTTCAAGAAAATCCTCCACACCTTTCACTTTCACAGCAGAAAAAAGAACAATATTCGAAAATTGGGCATGTTTGGAAAATTACGGAAATTCATTTGAAAGCGTGTATTTTATTCAAATTTTTCCAATTTCGATTGTTGTCTTTGGAAACCATCGAAACCAAATCGAAACATCACACCAGATTTTTTAACTTCTTGAAGTTGACTTCAAGATTTTGTCAATTTCGTTCATGCAGGTTTTTGAAAGTAAGTCCGCGGCAGAAATATATCTCCAACCTAATAAAAGACCTGGGGCATGAGTTACATTTATGAATTTACATGCACATTGCTCAATGACCTCAAAATGAGCACATTTCCGCTACCCGACAGCTCGGACAGAAACAAAGAAAGGTCAGAATCGTTAACAATTTCAAATGATCAGAATCTTTGAGAAAGCAATGGTCCGGCTTGCTGCTCCATGATTTTCAAAGGCTTCTTGCCTCAATCTTTTTATGCGCTATATACAAACCGCTACGCTCATCTTCAACGTAACACAAATTGCGTTCGCGAAGCCCTAGTAACATAACACACATAATTTTTACTTTTCAACATGTTTATACAAATATTCAATATCGATTTTGTTTTCTTATTACGCTTCCAAATAAGTACATTATACTCACTAATACCCTTAGTCAAAATACTATTTAATTTGTATTATTTAACAAATATAATTTTCTTGTTTCTATGCCCCATTTCACGTTATGAGAAGGAGACTGGATTTGCATCTTCCTCGAGGACCCAATGCTGCTAGACACGAGCTAAGAGTTTCAAAACTCACAAGCCATGTCTTGAGCCGGACGCAAGATTCTATGGGCAGTTTTGAAACTCTTAGCTCGTGTCTAGCAGAAGTTGTTCCTCGAGGAAGATGTAAATCCAATCTCCTTCTCAACGTGTAATGGCGTTTAGTATCATGACTGTGCATCTTAACAACAATATTAAGTACATCTATTAACTGCTCTGGTGCCAATCCTAACAAAGTTTTACGAGTAAATACAAAAACACAGAATTCAGTCGCAGTCCGCGCCGCAGTCACCGCCGCAGTCGGCGCTGCAGTCTGCGAATTGCTCAGAGCTCGAGGTCATCCAGACAGAATGACCGGCAGTCCCCCTTTGCCCCTTTTGTCCTCTTAGAGCTGTGAAATTATAACAGATTATCCATAGTGACACAATTGTCATTATCATGGCAGCTGTTAAATATAGGTAATATAATATTGTGTTCATATTTTCTATACCTTGTCCTTTCAGACACTTTATGATGTCAGAGATAGCAGCAGCCAAGACGAGGATCCCTCCAATAGCAATGACCATCCACAGCCACCAGGGCCTGGCAGACAAATGGAGCGTACCTATAAAAGCCCAAAATATGCATAATGCCAACAATATAATGCCAACATTTATATTTGATCGCTTATCGAATACTTAATGAACGACTGAAATGCGTGTGTACTGACACACTATCATCGTCTGCTCAGGTGACGACATGCGAAGGGAAAGACAAGGGTATTGAATTAGTATCGTGTATAGGTAATGTCACGTTGTGCCATGCAATTCACACCGAATTGGATCAATATACACTTGAATTAATTTGAGTTCACAACTTTTTGCGGATCTCATATCAGTGAGCACCATACCAAAGAGTCGAACGATTAAGTTTTTACATTAAATTTGAAGGCTTTCAAATTCAATGGTTTTTTGATGAGCGTAGCGAGTGGAGCGAGCGGAGCGAAATCTTCAATTTCACTTACCCCAAAAAAAAGTCACTTGTGTATGTTTTTTTTTTTTTTTTGTGTGTTTGTGCGCGCTCTACAGACCAAACGCCTGAACCGATATGGATGAAAATTTCTGAGTATCTACCTCTGTTCTCAACTTAGACCCCCTGCGTTTTTGAAAAAGATCGGTTCAGTAAATTTTTTATAAATCAATTTTTACGAAATTGTTAGATTTTTTCAGAATTTTGAACCCCTGTAAATTTCAAAGTTCTGAACATAACTTCACCAAAACTTGTAAACATGTTGACCTTATACATATTTATCATGCCTGCAAATCTTAGTTCGGTAGGTTTTTCCAATTGGTTTTTATTAGCACTTTTGTGGTGTTTTTCTCGTGATTTGACGGCTGATTCAATACGAGTCCGGTTTCCTTCGTTTCCTTGGTTACCAGCTTTGTTGACCTCGAAGAGAAACAAAGGAACGTCAGAATCCGCATACATTTTCAAGTGATTAGAATTTTCGAGAAGGCAATGGTCAGGTTTGGTGCTCCATGGTTTTCTTGTGACTGCTGCCTGCACCTTTTAATCCGCTATACACAAACCGCTACCTACGCTCATCTTCAACGCAACACAAATTGCGTTCGCGAAGCCCTAGTATTATTACCATTAATCATGGTATTTATTATTGCCATTATTTATCATTTTCCTCTTTACAAATGGTAAAGAGTCAAATGATACTTTACTTCGAAGTCTACCAGGCCGTGGTAAAGTAATAAAGGCTAATACGACTGAACATGGCTTCAGGTATCAGCATTTCAAATAACTGCAAGTTGAGTATAAAATACCAGCTGATGATAAGTGATAATTGATGATTTGTGATGATGAGTGATAATTGATGATTTGTGATGATGAGTGATAATTGATGATTTGTGATGATGAGTGATAATTGATGATTTGTGATGATGAGTGATAATTGATGATTTGTGATGATGAGTGATAATTGAGAGCGAGCGATCAATGCTCTGTGCTTTGACTTGTTGATTGATAAAACATCAAAATGGTTCTTGGACCAATTTACCTTTATCACGATGATGTTGACCATCGTCGTCGTCGTCGTCGTCGTCGTCGTCGTCGTCGTCGTCGTCGTCGTCGTCGTCGTCGTCGTCGTCGTCGTCGTCGTCGTCGTCGTCGGCCTGCACGTCCACTGGCGCCAAACACTGAAGGTGCTTGACACAGAACCAAGATGGCCGCCGTGTACCACAGGGACATCGTGTGGACATCGTGTGGACAGTTGGGATTAACTATGTCGTGTTTGATAAACCCATATGTTCTCTCGCCGAGCAATCTGTCCTCCAGATTGTGTTTGATAATTCGACGGATCGCGATCTGCCGCGTTTGATAATGCCGAGCAGATCGATCCGAGCGCGCTCAAAGCGCTCGGCCAAAATTCACGGATTGACAGATATCGATCTGCCAGATTCGTTTGAAAACTGGCGTTATGCGTGCTGTGAGTGCGGCGTTACTTCCGTGATAGTGAAAACTGTCCTTTCTCAAATGGCCAATGCTAATGCAGTTATCATCGGTTAACTTTAATCGTGTTATCTTCCCACTTATTTGTGTTTGGTGGTTTGATAGATGAACCATAACCTCTATTTACGTTTGATGACCAGAGAGAGCGCTCTATCCGAGCGATCTGTCACGTGACGGATACGAATCTGGATGTATTTATCAAACTGCAGGTGTCGTAGTTTGATGCCAACGCGTTTCATGACCGTCCGTGTTGCCGGCTCGGAGACCGTTATCTGACAAAGGATTGCCGGTTTTATCTCAAAAGTTCTAAACTCTGCATCTTAGATGTTTTAGTATACCTAAACAAATGGAATAGGCACCATGGGTAGGCGTCCCTGTTTGTCTTCATCTTCATCTTCGGTCTTCACGCATTTTCTGCCATCTTTGCGAATCATTGAACTCACTTTATCTGACTCACTTTTATATTTCTATTTCTATTTTTGCTGTACATTTATGGATGTTGGAAAAGTAGTCGTATAGGGATTACTTTTCAACATTGCCCAAATGTTCCTCAAGATTGTGATCAACCAATGACTGTTGAGGTGAACGTAGTTACCAAAATGTTAACTTAATCAAATCAATCCAAGCGCATTCAGAAGTAAACTGTTGTGCTAGACTCCATTTCACGTAGAGGAGGAGAGTGGATTTGCATCTTCCTCGCGGACCCACTGCTGCTAGACACGAGCGTAGAGTTTCAAAACTGCCCACATATAGCCTTATGCCATGCTCAAGACATGGCGTGTGAGTTGTGAAACTCTTAGCTCGTGTCTAGCAGCAGTGGGTCCTCGAGAAAGATGCAAATCCACTCTCCTTCTTAACGTGAAATGGATTTTAGATGAAAATATACGTAAGATCTTGTTATGATGGTTCCGGTGGTGAATGGAGATACTTTTTGAAAAATTAAATTGATGCTTCACAAATTATCTGTTGTTTAGTCTACATAAAAATTCGTTTTCAATGTTCCACATTGAAACAATTGGTCGTTCATTGATGATACACAAAGACAAACGTATAATTTATTGCAAATTAAAAATAAGATAAAAATGAATTCCTCTACGTCATTGCGAAATTTCCAATATTCCATAAAGATATCACGTCGCACCGGATACGTACCCAGAAATAGCACACATAAAGATATACCCAGATTGCTCACCATCATATTGTTAAGGAGGCTGCGCGACAGCTCATGTCTGCTTGTCTTATCTTTAGCTTTTATTCTCAAACAACCATTTCAACACTGCGTTGTTTGCTAAACTAAGCCTCACTGATTTCTCGACGTTTCGTAACACGTACTATACTATAGATACTTCCTCTAAAGTGATAGCTCGTTTCCTCAATATTGATAAGATTAAATTTTAAAAATGATCTTAAACGGTAGTTTTTTCGTTTTCATCACACCGAATTTCCTTTCCCAAACTTGTACACATTTGGAGGAACCAATTTAGTCTTTAGATTAGCAACTAAAACGCAGTTCCAAAACGTGTTTTGACGTTAGTACCCTCATGTATCAACTCACCGCCATCTTGAAATCGTCCCACGAAGCGACCTGTCACCAAGATGTCCTCAAATCCACTAAACGGCCACAGAGACTTTTTACCGCGTCTTATACAACGCCAACGCTTCCTGGTGCCCTCTCAGCAAAACACCGCCCGCTGTTCGCCGCGTTGACAGCTGGTGACAGCTGGTCCTTTCACTGACACTGACAGCACCGCACTAATCGAGAGTCCGAGACAAAATGATCGGATCGGACGCAGTGCGCTTGCGCACGGGATTAGAAATCGAAGCGAAAGACTTGAGAGGCGGCTGTGATTTCTCGAGTTGCGACCGCAAAATGTTATGGATAATTCGTTTGTAATCACATTTCGTACAATGCGTTGTACACTAGGATTAATTTTAGTTTACCGTCAAACCGCCTTATAACTGTAACCGGTAAACACTGGCTCTTACGCCCATTGTATTACCTACTGAACTCCATTTCACGTCGAGTAGGAGAGTGGATTTGCATCCTCCTCGAGGACCCACTGCTGCTAGACACGAGCTAAGAGTTTCAAAACTGCACGTAGAGCCTTTTCGCCGACTCAAGACATGGCTTGTGAGTTTTGAAACTCTTGGCTCGTGTCTCACAGCAGAGGGTCCTCGAGGAGGATGCAAATCCACTCTCCTTCTCAACGCGAAATGGAGTTTAGAAGCCAGATAGCTGTGCAGGGAACGTATCCCATAAATAAACTTTACTGTACCTGAGTTCTTGAGTGGTTGTAGGTAGGTACCAGTTAAATAAAGCTGCGGTTTTTTGGACCGTAAATGCTACGTATGGATAATTTGTGAGTAATGGGCTAAATTTAATTTGTTCACTGCGTGTTGTGCGATTGTTTTAAGCGATTTCATTGTTGTGATTCGGTGTGGATAATAAGTTTGTAACGAAAGGGCTGGATACATCTGTAATCCGCGCTTTTTATTGAATTGCGTTTTAAAGAATTGTAATGCATGACTGCGCATGACAAAATAGATCCAATGTGTGATTGATAATTGTTTTTTATTATCAGTATTAACATTAAAGAAACCTTATGGCAAGCATGTTGGAATTTTTTCTGATCACTGAAGTCAAGAAACGCTGCGCCGAGTCGGGCGTTGGACGGGTGACCCAAGTTAAGCAACACTGAGAGGAGTCGGGCGTTGGATGGGTGACCCAAGTTAAGCAACACTGTGCGGAGTCGGGCGTTGGACGGGTGACCCAAGTTAAGCAACACTGTGCGGAGTCGGGCGTTGGATGGGTGACCCAAGTTAAGCAACACTGTGCGGAGTCGGGCGTTTAATGGGTGACCCAAGTTAAGCAACACTGTGCGGAGTCGGGCGTTGGATGGGTGACCCAAGTTAAGCAACACTGTGCGGAGTCGGGCGTTTAATGGTTGACCCAAGTAAAGCAACACTGTGCGGAGTCGGGCGTTGGATGGGTGACCCAAGTTAAGCAACACTGTGCGGAGTCGGGCGTTTAATGGGTGACCCAAGTTAAGCAACACTGTGCGGAGTCGGGCGTTGGATGGGTGACCCAAGTTAAGCAACACTGTGCGGAGTCGGGCGTTTAATGGGTGACCCAAGTTAAGCAACACTGTGCGGAGTCGGGCGTTTAATGGGTGACCCAAGTTAAGCAACACTGTGCGGAGTCAGCCGTTGGACGGGTGACACAAGTTAAGCAACACTGTGCGGAGTCGGGCGTTGGATGGGTGTCCCAAGTTGAATTAGATTGGCGGCGGGCAATGAAATGGAAGTGGCGTGTTTCTCAACTTTTTGTTAGTTGTGGGGTTATTGTGGGGAATTAGCGTAATTGAAATTATTTAAAAGAGGACAAAGCTTGAACCACGAAGGAGAAAATTTCAGACTTATTTGTATCTTATTTTCAAATCCGCTTGGTTTAAGTTCAGCAAAATGCGCATTGCTTTCTACTTTTAGTCTAAAGACTCTTTTGTCTACGGTAAAATATTTAAAGATCAGAATGGTCAGGTAAATTAGCAAAACTATTCCCAAATCTAAATATGCGGGACTTCGTTAAATAGCATTCGAGATCACGACGAGGGTCTGCTGGAAGGACTTGTTCGAGTGTCACCAGAAGGCTTTGTAAAGCAGCAAACCCAATCAAAATAGCGTTCGAGATTACGACGAGGGTCTGCTGGAAGGACTTGTTCGAGTGTCACCAGAAGGCTTTGTAAAGCAGCAAACCCAATCAAAATAGCGTTCGAGATTACGACGAGGGTCTGCTGGAAGGACTTGTTCGAGTGTCACCAGAAGGCTTTGTAAAGCAGCAAACCCAATCAAAATAGCGTTCGAGATCACGACGAGGGTCTGCTGGACGGACTTGTTCGAGTGTCACCAGAAGGCTTTGTAAAGCAGCAAACCCAATCAAAATAGCGGCGCAGTTCATCAACCCGTGTGTGAATTTCGAATCGAACCATCAACAAAGCCGTGACTCGGCGAAAACAAAACCTCCCGTCCAAACTGGCAGACAAAAAACAAACTAAAACCGAAACGTTCATCACCTCTCGTTAACCACAACATAATCAATCGTTAAACATTATAACACACCACGTATTGTCTTTAGAGTAACACCGGCAAATCGTAATCTCATTCTTTGGCCGCCGAAAACCCTTTCCAAACCCAAAAGGCGCACAAAAACCGCGGATTTCTGCGGAGAAACTCTGAGGTATTTCACTTTCACGGCGTTTTGTCAGAGAATCGAATCACCGTGACCAACGCGACGGCGATTGCCACGCTTTTTGCTCGGTGGCTCGGTCGGCAATCCTTTGTTTTGTGGCGCAAGCCAAGAGATTGCTTCGTTTGTCAACTGCCTCCGTTTTTCTGTCGAGCGAGAATGTCTCGCGATTGACTACTTGTGGAATTTCCGATCGATTTGCATATAGGTTTTATGATTTGTTTCTTTGAAGTTGATATTAAAGAGGCCTGAATTGAGTATATTTTCGCTCTCTGTTTCGCCGCACATGATTGTGTGGTGTTTAACGACGCACTCCGCACATGATTGTGTGGTGTTTAACGACGCACTCCGCACATGATTGTGTGGTGTTTAACGACGCACTGTTTTGACAACTGGCCGTGTGGCACCTTGGACATGCTGGTGATGAAGCTAGCCTTGCCTGGAACGGAGCCGAGGGTGGACCCGGCGCCGTTAAAATTAATAGCAGTAATAATTGATGAGTGTAGCGAGCGAAGCGAGCGGAGCGAAATCTTCCATTTCATTACCCCAAAAAAAAGGTCACTTGTGTATGTTTTTCTTTTTACTTTTCTTTTCTTTTTTTTGCGCGCTCTACAGACCAATTACGCCTAAACCGATTTGTTCTCAACTTAGACCCCCTGCATTTTTGGAAAAGATCGGCTCAGAATATTTTTAAGAAATCAATTTTTACGAAATTTTCCGATTTTTTAAAAATTTCGAATCTCTGTAAACTTCAAAGTTCTTAACATAACTTCACCAGATTTTCTAAGCATGTTGACCTTATAAAAATTTACCGTGCCTTCAAATCTTAGGTCGGTACGTCTTTCCAATTGGTGTTTATTAGCATTTTTGTTGTGTTTTTTCGTGATTTTCGGTACTTTTTGACGCCTGAATCAATTTCCTTCGTCACCTTGGTGACCAAGCTTTGTTGACTTGAAGTTTGTCCAAGGCAATGATTTGACAGATATATCAGAAATAAGTAATTCTCATTTATGGAAGAAATTGAAGAAAATTCGCATTAGATATATACCTATCCCTTATAATGGCGTAATTCACATCTATGTATATATGTTCAAATTACTCAATTAGCTCAAAATTAGCACATTTTGGCTATCTGACATGTTAAGAGAGAAACAAAAGAAGGTCATAATCGTCTAAATTTTGGAGGATCAGAGTTTTCGAGAGAGCTTGGTGCTCCATGGTTTTCATAGGCCTTCGGCCTCCACCTTTTTATCCGCTGTATACAAACCGCTACCTACGCTCATCTTCAACGCAACACAAATTGCGTTCGCGAAGCCCTAGTTTAAAACAACAGCAGTACATACAGTATTTTAAACGTTAAGCAGTGATGCTCAACTCCAATCCCTCTAACCTCTATCTTTAATTGGACCTCTAACCTCTATCCTATATCTTTAATTGAAATAACAGAGGAAGTTTGCCAAAAACGTGTATTTTGAGAGCAAGGCAAGCAAACAATCAATTAGGTACCTACTCAGCTCACGATCTAAAATCAATCCTAATCAATTTAAAAACTGACCCTACTGAATCTGAGTGGTGACGTAATCTCCCAGCTCTATGAGAGGCTTATGGAAACCTACACGACCGAGCGATATGTCACGTGGTCAGAGCTCTCCGAGCTGCGGACGTTTTCGAACGCAAACTTTACAGTCGACCGCGGAAAGTCGAAAATGGCCGACAACGAACTAGCTGAACTTTATTGGCAATTGATCAGAACAGTGAAAATTCTCTTGCTCGTGCAGTTTCTCTCCTGCACAGATAAAATGTTGCAATATTTGCTTTGCAAAAATGATAACGAAAAAACGTTAATGTAGGTTGAACGGTCTAAAATTACCCGCCCGTTCGTACGAACAGAACTCGCGCACCAGGCTGAAAGATGGTACGCGAGTTGAGCGCTCTGATCGCTCCAGACTGGGTTTTCGGGAGCAGAATAGCGTCGATCGGGTCACTCCGAGCAGGTTTGCGAACGCTGGAGAGCGGCCGGAGTAGGTTTTCGTAAGCCTCTATGGCGAGTTTTAATAAACAATTCTAAAACTATCACGTCATAGAAAGTCTTCAAACAGATTTTATAACGATAACAGACAAGAATAACTTAATAATAACATGATAATAACATATTATTTAATTACGTATTGTTAATAACGTTATCGCATTTTTTTATTATTTATATTATTAAATTCGCGACAAAGGAATGAAAATTAGCCTGGATTGCGGATGAGTAGTGATTTCCATAGGTGTGCCAGACATAGGCGTTCCACACTAGGTGGGGCCAAACAGGAACGGTTGGTGGTGGTCGGGAAGGGGAACTAATGTTTAATCCACAGAAATAAGGGGTTCTGTCAAGTAATTTTTCGAAGAACACTGGTTATTCGCAGCTTGAAACACGTTGGATTCATTATCAAGCTTGGACAGGCAAGCAGGAACGTTTTACACTCAGAGCCGCACCGACTTGCACCAGGGGGGGGGGGGGGGGGTTAAGGCTCATGGCAGGCAGGGGGGCTCGGGGGTGCTGCCCCTGGAACTTTTTTGAACAATCAAAGTTAATTTAAAGCAAATGTAATCAATCTATGCGTTTCAGAAATGTCATTAGGTGGGGCCCAGGCCTACGCCCCCCCCCCTGCACTCGCCTCTGGTGTTTGCCATTTGCTGACTTGGATAACGTGTGGAATTTGACGCGTTTCTTGTGGGGCTATTTATCTCTACAGTTGTGAACGCATCTGGTACACTATGCGCCCACTGAAATCGTGTTCGAATTTCATTGAAATATCAGAGTTGAAAAAAACCGTGCATCCTTTGAGCAAGGCAAACAATCGATTCGAAATGCTATCTTGAGTAAAACGAAATTCCCACGATCCTAAACCGTTACGTGTGTCACTGTGATTACTGACCCGACATAACCTGAACGTTGACGTAATCTCTCGGGTCTTTAGATGACGTCACTCGAGCGTGTGACCGAAAGCTGGCAGAAAGAAAGAAAGAAAGAAAGAAAGAAAGAAGGTGTAATGGAGCGCGGAGAAAAAACGGTTTCCCTCCGGCCAATTAGCTGCCAAAAAGCCGGCCAGCTTCCGACAAAAACCGAACGGACATTTCTCAATATGTCAGATTTGGCTTGCTGATATCTGATCGTTTGGGAAATCATTATTTGCGGAGCTGAAGCTAAAGCGGGACTACCTGTAACCATTGATACGTGTTTTTCTACTGTTGGGTTCTCCCATGAGAGGGCTTGATTGCACCCTCATGTACTTGGCTTGTACATAGGCAAGGGGAATGCCGGGATATGATTGAGGGACTCCCTTGCCTTTAGGTAAAGGGATTTTGGCGAAACCAATATCAGCACAGACATGGACCGTCTGTGCAAGCTCTGTCTGTGCCAATATCAACACAGACATGGACCGTCTGTGCAAGCTCTGTCTGTGCCAATATCAACACAGACATGGACTGTCTGTGCAAGCTCTGTCCAAAGTCTCCAAATCTCCAAAGTCTCCAAATACAAGTCTGTTACTGATTGACCATTCTTGGTTCTTCGACTGCCGACATTCGAGAGAAAAAATCCGTTGTCACTTTCTTATAAATTGTTTGAAAACAATTGGCTATTTGTGGAATTCCAACTTCACTGCGGCTTGATTAAAGATTGAGGTGGACAGCAAAGCAAATGCCTTTCTTTTCGATTCAATTGCGGTTCCTTAAACCAACGGCTACCGCGCAATACGTTTCTTACGTCTGCCATTCATTAACTTCACGGGCTGACAGTTTCAGGCAAAGGGCCTCTGAATATTTCCAGCAAGGGAACACAAATTTGTCGGACATTTTCTGTACCTACCAACTAAAGAGGGTCGAGCGCCAATATGGTAAGATCAAAATACAAATCTGCACAGCTATGCTGATTTAGTCAAGAACTCTATACCAGTTACTTTTTGATAAGAACCGGATTTACAATGTACATGGTCAAATAGTTTACCATGTGAGTCACAAATATTCAGTGTGTAATAATTTCAATCTGACGGTTATGTTATAGCTGGGAATTGTCTGTAAAACACCACAACAATTCCTAGTGTAAAATGTTCAATTTACGCTGTATAATTTTTTGAGAGAATTAATTGCAAGCGAAGAAAACATGTTCTGTCACGGAATATCACAAGAACAGAGCTCGCCACATGAATGGCGGTCACCCATCCACCGCCCGACTTGGCGCAGTGTTGCTTAACTCAAATCCCTCCAACCTCTCTCCCTCTGAGAGGTGGCCAAGTGTATGGCGGTCACCCATCCACCGCCCGACTTGGCGCAGTGTTGCTTAACTCCAATCCCTCTAGCCTCTCTCCCTCTGAGAGCTGGCCACGTCCATGAATGTTTTGAGTGTCATTATAATGCTCAAAGTCGGTGAAAAAGCAAGGTTCAGATCAAAGAAACAAAGTGATCATTAACTTCTCGGCGTTTTGCGAGGAAAGGTTCTGGCCACCTTTACTAAAACGCCATCATCCATCGCGTAGGACGCGAAGAAACTGCAATCAGGCGCTCGTCACCTGTTTCTTGGTGCATCTCTGGGTGCCTGGCCCGAGCCGTCCGGCTTTTTGGCGCGACACGCCCGGCTGCCTTCGTACGTGCTCGGCTCTTTTCGCGCAGAAGGACTTTTACCCAGACGAGAACTGTTCACGCGCGCTGCGTTAAGTGGACTGTGATACGAGTCCCAATAAAGGAAATGTAGTCGAGGTCTTTGTTTTTTGGGATAAGTTTTGGTGGATTTGGGGACACAATTGAACGATTGGACATGTGAGAAGCTATCGTAGAAAACAAGTTTCAAATCATCCAATCGAATTGAAGTTGATTAGAGGAATATTGAGATTGTGTTAACATTCTGTTAAACTTGAAACACAAATCAAGTTAGTGCAAGCCTTGTTCCCCCCCCCCCTTACCCACCTTCTCAAAGCAATGCCACCAATTTCCAGAATAAGGAACTGATTCAAATTATTGAACCCCCGTGGCTCATAATGTAAAGTACTATCAAGATTTTGATCAATGAATTGATTTGAATGAAACATTGAACGGAGTAAACTTTATCCCAAGTAGCACAAATACGTTCTGTGAACGTTTTTTCGAACGTTCGGTGGACGTCGAAAAGCCAACGGGGGGTAACTTGCGTTCGACATTCACATTCGCCTAACGTTCGATTTGGTTCTACCCGAACGTTGAACGCAAGTCATCCCCCGTTAGCTTTATCTTTAGGTAGTTCACAGAATATTCGTAATAACGGTTTTCGTCATACTTTAAGCAAAAGCTATGCCATCGACAATGATGTTCTCTCTTAAGCCATGAGACAATCGTTGTGGTTATACTGCTCACTCTTTTTCACGTTAAGAACGCTAGTATTGTTCTGCAGATTCCCGACACTGCGCTGTCAATCATTCTATAGAATTTACGGTTCAGGACCGGAGACCCTTACTTGCGAACCCTTTAGCGGAACAATGAGACGCCCTGCGAATGTTGAAACCTCTGGCTTCTGCCTACCAGCAAGTCTCTTTGACAGTAAAACACCACTAGCGTTCTTAACGTGAAAATGAGACTGCTAAATTTTGTTGTGAATAGGGCTTTAGGCTAGAAATATAACTCTCCGTGAGGGAAAACAGCTTTTCGACGTCCGCCGAAAGTTCGCAAATCGTTACAACGTCGTGTGTTCTGCTTGACATTGACGAAGGGGACTCACATCATAATATCGTAATGTATTTGACCAAAGCAAACGCTATGCCATCTACAAAGATTTTAGTGGTTTGGATGCCTTATTAAGATTACGACCAGTTCAAATTGGAAATAACGCGCCACGCGTGAACAAGCCTTCGCCCATATCTAACTCACGTCCAGCCTCCACTCGAATGCACCGTCCAGTGGTGCAGATCGTGGCCATCGGACGCCACTGGACCGTGACTGCAGCCGTCGAGCACAGAAGGCGGTGGATTGGTGGGGGGGGGGGGGGGGGTGGCGTTTGTCCTCGCCTATAAGACGGAAAGTGGGCTGTGGAAAGGGTTCATTTGAGTTTCGGCAGTGGCGGGCTACAGACTTGAGCGCGGTGTTTGCATGTGCTTTCGTTTCGAGTGAAAGTGTGCGTAACTCTGTCTTCTTTTGTGCGTGTGTGTGTGCCTAATATTGGGGGTGGATTTGGAAAGTTTTTTCCAAGATGGCTGCCACTAGGTGTGGTTGGTTGCGCAAGGTAAGACACAATTGTGTTACGTTGGTTTACAATCAGTGTGAGAATCAGCAATCAGCAATCTACTTATAGTTAGGTACTACTAAGTTCATACGTGCACCAAGCGTTTTGATACACGTAATCCTTTCTTGCATGGTGGTAGGTATGTTTACATTTATAGATTCTAGAGTTACCTTCTTACGCGTGATCTCTTTTAGCATCGGGTAAATGCGAAGATGTTTTTTAAAACAACTGTCATATCAATCTGGCATCAAAGATGTCGACAATTAAGAACAAATGTTAACAATTTAATTGCACATTTATCGTTACGTAACATCATTTTGTTGGTTTTATATCACATTTTCTTTCGACTTTGAAATATTGGACTGTCAAATTTTAGATTTAAAGATTTTATCAATTTGATTTCTTGAAAGGCAGCAGTTAAAAGGCAGCAGTTAAAAGGCAGCAGTTAAAAGGCAGCAGTTAAAAGGCAGCAGTTAAAAGGCAGCAGTTAAAAGGCAGCAGAAAGACATCAGCTCGGTGTGTCATAGCTCAACTGAACACTGAACAAACGATCACTGGTCCAAGCGATCGATAACCGGCCAAGCGATCGATAACCGGCCGAGCGATCGATAACCGGCCGAGCGATCGATAACCGGCCGAGCGATCGATAACCGGCCGAGCGATCGATAACCGGCCGAGTGAAACGAAATGAAACGCAAAGTTGGTTCGAAAACGGAAAGCGTGACGACGAAAACCGCGATTGCGTAATTTGATTGAAAATGGCAAGTGGTCCGTTGCCCTAAAATTGCAGCGACAGCGATGCTCGGTTGTCCGACTTCAAAATACCTGGCTCACTTTCCGTCTCAGAGTATCCTGTCTCAGAGGTATTGCCTCTCAGAGGTATTCCGTCCCAGAGGTATTCCCTCTCAGAGGTATTCCCTCTCAGAGGTATTCCCTCTCAGAGGTATTCCGTCACGGTTCGTTCTGCTAAGATTTAGCTCTGTAACGTCACGTTGCTCAGGAAAGTATTGCTGTTGTGACTCCAGACATGGCGCGGTCAATCATTCGATGCTCAGACCATTCAACCCTACATTTTTTTGCACAGTGTAACCGCTGCGTACAATAATTCAAATTCTTCGTAATATTTTCTCCTCTCTCTATCATCTTATGGTAGGTGTAACCTAATTGGCATAGAGAGTGGCATATTCACGCATTGTATATGAGGCCCATAAGCGGTGCTTCATACCCGCCCTCCCCCGAAGTTATCTAAATGAGTTAGGACGACACAAAGCCGGTACTTCGGTGCCCTAGCAACTCCCTTACATTTTATTATACTTATAATATATTATACTTATATATATATATATATATATATATATATATATATATATATATATATATATATATATATATATATATATATATATATATATATATATATATATATATATATATATATATATATATATATATATATATATATATATATATATATATATATATATATATATATATATATATATATATATCATATATATATATATATATGTCTCATTTCCCACCCACCCATAGCACACCCATTTACATTTGAGAAGTAAATCGAGATATGCTGACGTGTTTTAGTTAAACCCAAGCGAAACTGGTCGTAAGCGCCAAACAACAATATTTGATTTGTGAAAAAGGGGGGTTTTCAAGCTGGGTTTACAGCCGGCAATGTCAGTGACACGATGTCATCAACCTTGACACTGGACCAATCAAGCTGGGTTTACAGCCGGCAATGTCAGTGACACGATGTCATCAACCTTGACACTGGACCAATCAGAGACTCCATGACAGAGTCGCAAACATGACGTCATGCACATCCCGCGTCTCTGATTGGTGCAGAGGCAATGTTGCTGACATCGTGTCACTGACATTGCCAGCTATAAACCCAGCGTAAGTGTGATGAAAATATGTAAATAAGAATTCAGTTTCATTTCCACTGCACTTCCCCCCCCCCCCCCCCCCTCCTCATCAGAGGTTGACGAAAACTTAGCGTACACCCACATTTATTTCCTGGTTGTGCAGGCCAACAGTCTGAGGTCAGACGTTTCTTTGGAGAGACTCGGTGCACAGAAAGCGACCTCAGTAGCAAACTGCAGCCTTGCGCTAGAACCACGAATAAAAGATCACAATATCAGCACATGGTATACCAGCATAGTACAGCGGTGAGGTACCACTAATACAAACACCATGGTCACTAAAGTACGTCTCAAGCTCGGATATCACAGCACACCGGTATTCTCCGATGTTATGTTGTTATGGCACCTGCCCAATGCCCAGAGGAAATAACATAACATCATGAGACGTAGTATAGACTCAAATTCATTGTGTGGTCAAAACTCCTCAAGTGAAAGTTTGTCATTGGTGGCTGGAACACAAAGCGTCGATTCGACATGCGCACTGCAACGTGCTGTTTGCTTTCAATGTACAACGCACAGCCTTCTGACTGCAGTTGTTAGACTTCTTATGACCGTTTGTGGTGCTAGAAGGCGTTGGGCCGGATAGATGGATCAATGATTAAGCCTGGATTAAGACCAAAATAAGATATTACTGAACTTTTGACATTTTTTAAGATTTCAAAGAGAATAATGACTTTGATACACACAAAAATTATTGAAAATACTTTTTAAATATTTTATTTCATATAGCTGTCAATATTTTCGTTGTTTGCTCATCACCAATAAAATTGTATTCCCAGAATCGCATCGGTTTGTATTTCAATCATCCATTAGAATTAAAGTAAGTAGTGCCAGTTACAATACTAGTACTGTAGCACGTGTGTGTGCTACTGTAGCACGTGTGTGTGCTACTGTAGCACGTGTGTGTGTGCTACTGTAGCACGTCCGTGTGCTACTGTGGCACGTGTGTGTGTGCTACAGTAGCACACCGACGTGCTACAGTAGCACACACACGTGCTACAGTAGCACACACACGTGCTACAGTAGCACACACACGTGCTACAGTAGCACACACACACGTGCTACTGTAGCACGTGTGTGTGTGCTACTGTAGCACGTCCGTGTGCTACTGTGGCACGTGTGTGTGCTACTGTAGCACGTGTGTGTGCTACTGTAGCACGTGTGTGTGCTACTGTAGCACGTGTGTGTGCTACTGTAGCACACACACACGTGCTACTGTAGCACGTGTGTGTGCTACTGTAGCACGTGTGTGTGCTACTGTAGCACGTGTGTGTGCTACTGTAGCACGTGTGTGTGCTACTGTAGCACGTCGGTGTGCTACTGTAGCACACACACACGTGCTACTGTAGCACGTGTGTGTGCTACTGTAGCACGTGTGTGTGTTACTGTAGCACGTGTGTGTGCTACTGTAGCACGTGTGTGTGCTACTGTAGCACGTGTGTGTGCTACTGTAGCACGTGTGTGTGCTACTGTAGCACGTGTGTGTGCTACTGGAGCACGTGTGTGTGCTACTGTAGCACGTGTGTGTGCTACTGTAGCACGTGTGTGTGCTACTGTGGCACGTCTGTGTGCTACTGTAGCACGTGTGTGTGTGCTACAGTAGCACGTCGGTGTGCTACTGTAGCACACACACACGTGCTACTGTAGCACGTGTGTGTGCTACTGTAGCACGTGCTAGGAAATGAATGCAACGCCGATTCGTAATCGGTCCAAGGTCGGCGTGGTTAACGGAGCGTTACGATCTTCTGAAAGAATAATCTGGTAAACACAATGACTACAATGTCATGCAGATTTGATTGGTTAACCTTTGTAAACAAAGTCATTAGAATTTAGAACTGCCATTTGGATGCCTAGCCCTTTAAGTCCTATAGTAAATTTTTTTCTTTGCGTGTTAATATTAATATCTTTAAACATCACAAAGAAGCAAATAACGAATCGAACTTAAAGAAAATGTTTATTTGACAGTCCTTCCCTAAATCAGTCATAAAATATAGAAACACAAATTTTTTTCGATTTTTTCGGGGAAAAATGCATTTTTTTGTCCCAAATAAATAGGGCACTGTAGGCCCATTTACAAATGGTCATAAGGTTTAAGGATGAGTGATTCGTGCTTTATAGGTTTCAGGTTTAAAATCTCAGTGCGATTCACAATTCCTGTTTCTAATACCCCAAACAACAGTGTTTTAAACTATAATACGGTTTCCATGGACAATTCCTGTTTATGAAAATTCAAACTTCAAAATCCATTGTCTGTATCAAATCTGTATTTTACAATCACATAATATTATGTGGTCTCGTGGAACTCATCGGTATCCAATGCGACAAAATCTTGTGATGAATATTCTCTGCTACTCATATAATGTATATATCTTTACAATTTCAATCTTTCTAAAGTCTCAAAATCATATTTATACTCATCCAAAGTTTGCAGGTGAGGCGCATTTCCGGTCGTTTGTTTGCCTTGCCAGGTGAATAGTTATTTTTGCCTGCTTTGATTGGTCGGTCATAAGCCGTCGCTAGGTTTAAGGTCACAGAAATTAAGTTATTTCATTTTTTAATCCTTGTAAATAAACCTAAAAACAGTTTTAAGCACCCAATAATTGACCCATGTGACCCAATAATTGTGAACGGAAACACGCCTATCTTATTCATGTCTGTTAAACCTTATGGTTAAACACTTATAATCACTAATCCTAAAACCTCATGACCAATTGAGAATGGGCCTAAGTTCACTTACAAATAAACTTTATAGAGAAACGCTGTTACATATTTTCCAAGACTGGTCTCTAGAGGCATGATCCTCCCATTATCCCTAGTTCACACCACACGAGTTGATCGTGATCAAGTCCTCAACTCGATCAAATATGGCGTTGATTGGGTTTCAAAAATCAGTTGGTGTTCACACTTGTTTCCTTACTTGATCACGATCAAGTCATTCGGACAAGTTCGGAATATGCTCGGGAAACGAACACAACTGGAAATCGTGACGAATCTAACCTCACTTTATCACCGAGCTCATAGCACACGGAACACGCTCTCAGGTTAATGTTTCAACGTTTCCGGTGGGGGATTTTCAAATAATCACGAACTCTTCCGAGCGTTCACGACGATTCCCGAATGATTTCATCTCGATTAAATAGATAACTGAGTTGTGGAAACCCAATCAACGCCATCTTTGATGGCGAAGAGAGTTGATCTTGATCAAGTCTGTAGTGTGAACGAGGTATTAGAAACCGTGCTGAAATTGACCGAAATCAGCCCCGTGCACAGTTCGAGCTGATGGTGCCGGTGGTTTCGTTTTGAAACTGTACAAAGCGCTGTAAGAATCTAGAGGCGTGTTCCTCCCATTTGAAACCGTGCTGAAATTGACCAAAATCAGCCCCGTGCACAGTTCGAGCTGATGGTGCCGGTGGGTTCGTTTTGAAACTGTAAAAAGCTCTGTAAGAATCTAGAGGCATGTTCCTCCCATTAGAAACCGTGCTGAAATTGACCGAAATCAGCCCCATGCACAGTTCGAGCTGATGGTGCCGGTGGTTTCGTTTTGAAACTGTACAAAGCGCTGTAAGAATCTAGAGGCATGTTCCTCCCATTTGAAACCGTGCTGAAATTGACCAAAATCAGCCCCGTGCACAGTTCGAGCTGATGGTGCCGGTGGGTTCGTTTTGAAACTGTAAAAAGCTCTGTAAGAATCTAGAGGCATGTTCCTCCCATTTGAAACCGTGCTGAAATTGACCAAAATCAGCCCCGTGCACAGTTCGAGCTGATGGTGCCGGTGGTTTCGTTTTGAAACTGTACAAAGCGCTGTAAGAATCTAGAGGAATATTCTTCCCATTAGAAACCGTGCTGAAATTGACCGAAATCAGCCCCGTGCACAGTTCGAGCTGATGGTGCCGGTGGTTTCGTTTTGAAACTGTACAAAGCGCTGTAAGAATCTAGAGGAATATTCTTCCCATTAGAAACCGTGCTGAAATTGACCGAAATCAGCCCCGTGCACAGTTCGAGCTGATGGTGCCGGTGGTTTCGTTTTGAAACTGTACAAAGCGCTGTAAGAATCTAGAGGAATATTCTTCCCATTAGAAACCGTGCTGAAATTGACCGAAATCAGCCCCGTGCACAGTTCGAGCTGATGGTGCCGGTGGTTTCGTTTTGAAACTGTACAAAGCTCTGTAAGAATCTAAAGGCATATGTTCCTCCCATTTGAAACCGTGCTGAAATTGACCGAAATCAGCCCCGTGCACAGTTCGAGCTGATGGTGCCGGTGGGTTCGTTTTGAAACTGTACAAAGCGCTGTAAGAATCTAGAGGCGTGTTCCTCCCATTTGAAACCGTGCTGAAATTGACCAAAATCAGCCCCGTGCACAGTTCGAGCTGATGGTGCTGGTGGGTTCGTTTTGAAACTGTACAAAGCGCTGTAAGAATCTAGAGGAATGTTCTTCCCATTAGAAACCGTGCTGAAATTGACCAAAATCAGCCCCGTGCACAGTTCGAGCTGATGGTGCTGGTGGGTTCGTTTTGAAACTGTACAAAGCGCTGTAAGAATCTAGAGGCGTGTTCCTCCCATTTGAAACCGTGCTGAAATTGACCAAAATCAGCCCCGTGCACAGTTCGAGCTGATGGTGCTGGTGGGTTCGTTTTGAAACTGTACAAAGCGCTGTAAGAATCTAGAGGCGTGTTCCTCCCATTTGAAACCGTGCTGAAATTGACCAAAATCAGCCCCGTGCACAGTTCGAGCTGATGGTGCTGGTGGGTTCGTTTTGAAACTGTACAAAGCGCTGTAAGAATCTAGAGGCATGTTCCTCCCATTAGAAACCGTGCTGAAATTGACCGAAATCTGCCCCGTGCACAGTTCGAGCTGATGGTGCCGGTGGTTTCGTTTTGAAACTGTACAAAGCGCTGTAAGAATCTAGAGGAATATTCTTCCCATTAGAAACCGTGCTGAAATTGACCTAAATAAGCCCCGTGCACA
Organism: Nemoura dubitans; assembly: GCA_921293005.1. NCBI lineage: Eukaryota > Metazoa > Arthropoda > Insecta > Plecoptera > Nemouridae > Nemoura > Nemoura dubitans. The sequence continues at coordinate 14,652,223 of OV121078.1, read as the reverse complement.
GTTCGAGCTGATGGTGCCGGTGGTTTCGTTTTGAAACTGTATAAAGCGCTGCAAGAATCTAGAGGCGTGTTCCTCCCATTAGAAACCGTGCTGAAATTTTACCAACTAAACTAAACTTGAAACTGTGGCCACGGCCCGGCAGATCACGGTGTTTCACCCTGTGTGTTTGCTGTCCACGCCACCAGGCACTGCTGGTGTGCGCGCTGAGTGCTGCCACGGCCCGTCAGATCACGGTGTTTCACCCTGTGTGTTTGCTGTCCACGCCACCAGGCACTGCTGCTGTGCGCGCTGAGTGCAGTCACGGCCCGGCAGATCACGGTGTTTCACCCTGTGTGTTTGCTGTCCACGCCACCAGGCACTGCTGCTGTGCACGCTGAGTGCAGTCACGGCCCGGCAGATCACGGTGTTTCACCCTGTGTGTTTGCTGTCCACGCCACCAGGCACTGCTGCTGTGCGCGCTGAGTGCAGTCACGGCCCGGCAGATCACGGTGTTTCACCCTGTGTGTTTGCTGTCCACGCCACCAGGCACTGCTGCTGTGCACGCTGAGTGCAGTCACGGCCCGGCAGATCACGGTGTACGACGACCACGGGGACTCGGGCCCCTCGAGGACTGCACACGACTACTCGGACTTCGTGGGGGACGACGCGCCAATCGGGGACGCCGACGACGACGCCAAGGTACAAGGGATGGGCAACGGTTGGCTGGACGTCTCAAAGCGTCTGCAATTCCATTTATAGCTTTAAACAATTTGTAAGTGATAATTTAGAGTGGATGATTTGTTAAAATCTCATAATATGTTTGATGTAGCTTTCTTGTTAACAATTTCAATGGTTCCAAATGAGGTAATTGTCTATGACGACTGATTCAAGCATTTTAGAATCAGTTACGCCTGACGACAGTTTAACTCCTGTTTAACGCCTGTTTACTGCCCGTTGGCGTCCTTTTCATGCTCGTTTAATGTTCATTCTACGCCAGTATAACCCACGGATAACCCCCGCTTGACGCCCTCATCCCCCTTTCAGTCTAGCTCCGGGTTCGCACAGCCGCTGGACTTCTCTTCGTTCTTCACGTCAGGCTTCGGTGCTGCCCCCAGCGGCGGCGAGGCGAACTTCTTCCAGCCGGCCAGCAGCGAGGTGAAGCCCTTCACGCTGCCCTTGGGCGGGGCTGGCTCGCCCTTCCAGGACCAGCTGCAAGGTACCTACCACTAGGGGCTAGGGCCACCCTTCCAACTGCAAGGTATCTACCACTAGGGGCTAGGGTCACCCTTCCAGCTGCAAGGTATCTACCACTAGGGGCTAGGGCCACCCTTCCAAGGTATCTACCACTAGGGGCTAGGGTCACCCTTCCAAGGTATCTACCACTAGTGGCTAGGGTCACCCTTCCAAGGTATCTACCACTAGGGGCTAGGGTCACCCTTCCAAGGTATCTACCACTAGGGGCTAGGGTCACCCTTCCAAGGTATCTACCACTAGGGGCTAGGGTCACCCTTCCAAGGTATCTACCACTAGGGGCTAGGGTCACCCTTCCAAGGTATCTACCACTAGGGGCTAGGGTCACCCTTCCAGCTGCAAGGTATCTACCACTAGGGGCTAGGGTCACCCTTACAAGGTATCTACCACTAGGGGCTAGGGTCACCTTTCCAAGGTATCTACCACTAGGGGCTGGGGTCTGTCGTGATGGCAGATGATGGTGATGTGGAGTTTTCGAGGTCGTCTATCATTGGGATTTTGGATGGATTTTTTTAATGTAGTACCAAACTAGTATACATTTCTTATTTTTTATTATTTTTCAACTTCGACAAGGCCAATAGATGCCTAAATAAAACAATAGTTCTGTCTTTTGTTTACGTTTTTGACGTCAGTCGAGCCATCACCCTTGAAAAAGTAACTTACATATTTTACGAAACGTCGGGTAACCAGTGTGCCTTTTATTTAGCATTCAAATCCTATTTTGAAATAATTTCTTTTTCAATGATTGAACGAAGCTTTTTTTAGATTTCCAGGGCGTATTCGAGATGCAAAGGGTGTCAATTTCATGTCTTAAGGCCATATTCCACCAGGATTGCAACCTGCCGATCCATGGCCCTCTTAATGGTTTTGTTCCATTGGTGGTGATAGTAAATGTGCGGTAAGAAGTCCTAAGATCAGCAGGCTGCAACCCTAGTGGAATATGGCCTTAATGAGTGAGGTTTGCGTTACACTAAGAACTAAACACAATATATAAGTCTGGGAAAAGGAGGTAACAAACAAGGGAATCCCACCTGGATTCCGTTGTATAAAGCTGCGCTAAAAAACGGTTGGAGCCCCCGATAAAAAACGATGCACTAGCCACTCTTGCAACGAAATTGGATTATTGTAGAGAGTAACAGTTCCCCGTGTTTGCCACCAGGCAGCGCCAGCAGCGTGAACGGCACCGGGTTCACATCCCCAGCGGTGCGATTCCAGTCGTTCTTCGACGTGGCGGGATCCGAGGCCGGCTTCCGGGCCCAGGACTTCCTCGGTCAGAAGGTACGTGGACCCTCTGAAGAGGGACCTACACGATCACGTGGTTTCGGCCGATTTTCGCAGAGATTCAACGTTCAAACGGACCTTCTGGCTACAAATATTAACGTAAAGGTTTGGGGAAAAAATACAGGTGTTGTTAAAAAGTTGCTGGATGGCAGACACTGGTCCTGTTCCGAAACCTGCTGAGTTTACTGAGCGCCAGTAGGCTCTCAGTAGAGTTCAGCAAGTCTGCTGCCTTCAGTAACGGAACGCAATACACGATCTCAGCTAAGCTTGTTTGATTTTTTTTAGCGGCAACGTACATAGTTCTCAGCTCTCAAGGAGCCAAATTTATTTTTCAATAATACAACCAAATTACATAAGAAACATATAAAATAATAATTGGCTTCTCGACAATAGACGTTCTAAATTCTTCTCTACTAACTTTCAACTGAAAGTAACCACGCAAAAAAAAAACTTTAGATCTATTTTGTAGCCCGCCATCTTGAAATTAGAATTGACTGAGCTCAGTAGGATTGACTGAGGCTGAATCCTCCAGTCAACTTCAGTGGCTTTCAGCAGGTTACGGCACGGCCAGCTGGGTCCAGCTCTGTCACTGTGATAGGTTACGGAACGGATCTCAGTAAGATTTGTTACTGCGCAGTAGTTTCAGCAGGTTTCGGAACAGGACCACTATATTTTTTGTTGTATTTTGAAAACTTACAGCACCGGGAATTCCTTATTATTGTAGACCCTTTGCAATATAATATATGGCCAGCTAAGATCAGTGTAAACCCTCTGTTCCAATCACCAATGAACACGCAGCCTGATGTTCAAGATGTTCATGCTTTTCATTAAAAATGTTCAAGATGTCTGATTGGTGACAAAAGACTGCTATCTGACAGCTTATGGGAACGACAAATATCAGTCACTGTCATCGAAATTTTGGCGAGACTGAATTTTCGGGAAGGCAGTTTGTATTTTCATTTAATTTTTACTGCTCACAGACTATGTCACATAATATAGACATTGTAAAACATGTCTATGCAATAGCTTCCAGACCTTGGATGGCTCGATTACGGATAGGTACCGGAAGTGTGTTTGAAACTCGCTCATCCTACAACGCGAAAATGAACGCTTGGCGTATTCCTAGTGATACACTTCAGTTGGCTATGGTTCTACCTACCATGGATGAATGAAGCATGTTTCTACCAGCGGTAAATGATCGGTATAATATTTGCACAAATCTGTTTGAATGAGATATTGTCTAATCCCCTCCCCCCTTCCCCCCACCAGACTGACAACCGTGCCCCCGACGGCGAGGCCAGCGCCAACGCCCCGGCTGACTTCTTCATCGGCACAGGCTTCGGCTTGGGCGACGACAGCTCTGACTTCGGGTACTCGAGTGACGCTAGCGACGGTAAGGGTCTCGTCTGGCAGCCGAGCGGGCTTTCATGGGTCGCCGGGGTTTACATGCCCTCTGAGGCTGGGCTTACAGCTCGAAAGGCAATGGCAGGGACACGATGTCATCAACATGGACTCTGCACCAATCAGAGACTCTGGATGTGCATGGCGTCATGTTCGCGAATCTGCCATAAAGTCTCTAATTGGTGCAGAGCCATTGTTGATGACATCGTGTCACTGACATTGCAAGCTGTAAACCCAGCTTGATTGGTGGAGAGCCAATGTTGATGACATCGTGTCACTGACATTGCCAGCTGTAAACCCAGCTTGATTGGTGCAGAGCCATTGTTGATGACATCGTGTCACTGACATTGCCAGCTGTAAACCCAGCTTGATTGGTGCAGAGCCAATGTTGATGACATCGTGTCACTGACATTTCCAGCTGTAAACCCAGCGTGATTGGTGCAGAGCCAATGTTGATGACATCGTGTCACTGACATTACCAGCTGTAAACCCAGCTTGATTGGTGCAGAACCAATGTTGATGACACCTTGTCGCTGACATTGCCAGCTGTAAACCCAGCTTGATTGGTGCAGAGCCAATGTTGATGACATCGTGACACTGACATTTCCAGCTGTAAACCCAGCGTGATTGGTGCAGAGCCAATGTTGATGACATCGTGTCACTGACATTGCCAGCTGTAAGCCCAGCTTGATTGGTGCAGAGCCAATGTTGATGACATCGTGTCACTGACATTGCCAGCTGTAAACCCAGCTTGATTGGTGCAGAGCCAATGTTGATGACATCGTGTCAATGACATTGCCAGCTGTAAACCCAGCTTGATTGGAGCAGAGCCAATGTTGATGACATCGTGTCACTGACATTGCCAGCTGTAAACCCAGCTTGATTGGTGCAGAGCCAATGTTGATGACGTCGTGTCACTGACATTGCGAGCTGTAAACCCAGCTTGATTGGTGCAGAGCCAATGTTGATGACGTCGTGTCACTGACATTGCGAGCTGTAAACCCAGCTTGATTGGTGCAGAGCCAATGTTGATGACATCGTGTCACTGACATTGCCAGCTGTAAACCCAGCTTGATTGGTGCAGAGCCAATGTTGATGACATCGTGTCACTGACATTGCCGGCTGTAAACCCAGCTTGATTGGTGCAGAACCAATGTTGATGACATCCTGTCACTGACATTGCCTGCTGTACATACTGATATTAAGGCTCAAGCACAGTTCCTATTGTAAAGTGTTTAAAGAGTTGACTAAAACTTTGGTACACCCCTGAGTAGATGTAATCAGAGCTTCGATCACTGCTCCGGTACGGGATAGGCAACTAGTGTGCCGTGCCAGCTCTTACTGCTCCGGTACGGGATAGGCAACTAGTATGCCGTGCCAGCTCTCACTGCTCCGGTACGGGATAGGCAACTAGTACGCCGTGCCAGCTCTCACTGCTCCGGTACGGGATAGGCAACTAGTATGCCGTGCCAGCTCTCACTGCTCCGGTACGGGATGGGCAACTAGTATGCCGTGCCAGCTCTCACTGCTCCGGTACGGGATGGGCAACTAGTATGCCGTGCCAGCTCTCACTGCTCCGGTACGGGATGGGCAACTAGTATGCCGTGCCAGCTCTCACTGCTCCGGTACGGGATAGGCAACTAGTATGCCGTGCCAGCTCTCACTGCTCCGGTACGGGATAGGCAACTAGCATGCCGTGCCAGCTCTCACTGCTCCGGTACGGGATAGGCAACTAGTATGCCGTGCCAGCTCTCACTGCTCCGGTACGGGATAAGCAACTAGTATGCCGTGCCAGCTCTCACTGCTCCGGTACGGGATGGGCAACTAGTATGCCGTGCCAGCTCTCACTGCTCCAGTACGGGATAGGCAACTAGTATGCCGTGCCAGCTCTCACTGCTCCGGTACGGGATAGGCAACTAGTATGCCGTGCCAGCTCTCACTGCTCCGGTACGGGATAGGCAACTAGCATGCCGTGCCAGCTCTCACTGCTCCGGTACGGGATAGGCAACTAGTATGCCGTGCCAGCTCTCACTGCTCCGGTACGGGACAGGCAACTAGTATGCCGTGCCAGCTCTCACTGCTCCGGTACGGGATAGGCAACTAGTATGCCATTCCAGCTCTCACTGCTCCCTTACGGGACAGGCAACTAGTAGGCCGTGCCAGCTCTCACTGCTCCGGTACGGGACAGACAACTAGTATGCCGTGCCAGCTCTCACTGCTCCGGTACGGGATAGGCAACTAGTATGCCGTGCCAGCTCTCACTGCTCCCTTACGGGACAGGCAACTAGTAGGCCGTGCCAGCTCTCACTGCTCCGGTACGGGACAGGCAACTAGTATGCCGTGCCAGCTCTCACTGCTCCGGTACAGGATAGGCAACTAGTATGCCGTGCCAGCTCTCACTGCTCCGGTACGGGATAGGCAACTAGAAGCCGTGCCAGCTCTCACTGCTCCGGTACGGGACAGGCAACTAGTATGCCGTGCCAGCTCTCACTGCTCCGGTACGGGATAGGCAACTAGTATGCCGTGCCAGCTCTCAATGCTCCGGTACGGGACAGGCAACTAGTATGCCGTGCCAGCTCTCACTGCTCCGGTACGGGATAGGCAACTAGTATGCCGTGCCAGCTCTCACTGCTCCAGTACGGGATAGGCAACTAGTATGCCGTGCCAGCTCTCACTGCTCCGGTACGGGATAGGCAACTAGTATGCCGTGCCAGCTCTCACTGCTCCGGTACGGGATAGGCAACTAGTATGCCGTGCCAGCTCTCACTGCTCCGGTTCGGGATAGGCAACTAGCATGCCGTGCCAGCTGTCACTGCTCCGGTACGGGATAGGCAACTAGTGTGCCGTGCAAGCTCTCACTGCTCCGGTACGGGATAGGCAACTAGTATGCCATGCCAGCTCTCACTGCTCCGGTACGGGATAGGCAACTAGTATGCCGTGCCAGCTCTCACTGCTCCGGTACGGGATGGGCAACTAGTATGCCGTGCCAGCTCTCACTGCTCCGGTACGGGATGGGCAACTAGTATGCCGTGCCATCTCTCACTGCTCTGGTACGGGATAGGCAACTAGTATGCCGTGCCAGCTCTCACTGCTCCGGTACGGGATGGGCAACTAGTATGCCGTGCCAGCTCTCACTGCTCCGGTACGGGATAGGCAACTAGTATGCCGTGCCAGCTCTCACTGCTCCGGTACGGGATGGGCAACTAGTATGCCGTGCCAGCTCTCACTGCTCCGGTACGGGATGGGCAACTAGTATGCCGTGCCAGCTCTCACTGCTCCGGTACGGGATGGGCAACTAGTATGCCGTGCCAGCTCTCACTGCTCCGGTACGGGATAGGCAACTAGTATGCCGTGCCAGTTCTCACTGCTCCGGTACGGGATGGGCAACTAGTATATCCGTGCCAGATCTCACTGCTCCGGTACGGGATAGGCAACTAGTATGCCGTGCCAGCTCTCACTGCTCCGGTACGGGATAGGCAACTAGTATGCCGTGCCAGCTCTCACTGCTCCGGTACGGGATGGGCAACTAGTATGCCGTGCCAGCTCTCACTGCTCCGGTACGGGACAGGCAACTAGTATGCCGTGCCAGCTCTCACTGCTCCGGTACGGGATAGGCAACTAGTATGCCGTTCCAGCTCTCACTGCTCCCTTACGGGACAGGCAACTAGTAGGCCGTGCCAGCTCTCACTGCTCCGGTACGGGACAGACACATAGTATGCCGTGCCAGCTCTCACTGCTCCGGTACGGGATAGGCAACTAGTATGCCGTGCCAGCTCTCACTGCTCCCTTACGGGACAGGCAACTAGTAGGCCGTGCCAGCTCTCACTGCTCCGGTACGGGACAGGCAACTAGTATGCCGTGCCAGCTCTCACTGCTCCGGTACAGGATAGGCAACTAGTATGCCGTGCCAGCTCTCACTGCTCCGGTACGGGATAGGCAACTAGAAGCCGTGCCAGCTCTCACTGCTCCGGTACGGGACAGGCAACTAGTATGCCGTGCCAGCTCTCACTGCTCCGGTACGGGATAGGCAACTAGTATGCCGTGCCAGCTCTCACTGCTCCGGTACGGGATAGGCAACTAGTATGCCGTGCCAGCTCTCACTGCTCCGGTACGGGATAGGCAACTAGTATGCCGTGCCAGCTCTCACTGCTCCGGTACGGGATAGGCAACTAGTATGCCGTGCTAGCTCTCAATGCTCCGGTACGGGACAGGCAACTAGTATGCCGTGCCAGCTCTCACTGCTCCGGTACGGGATAGGCAACTAGTATGCCGTGCCAGCTCTCACTGCTCCGGTACGGGATAGGCAACTAGTATGCCGTGCCAACTCTTACTGCGTTCAACATGTTTGTTGCCGTTTTTCCGTTATCGTAAAACTGAATAAACTTTCAAACAAACAAACAAGGGGATTATTTAGGTTACTTCTAACATTCAATTTACTTATTTAGAATGTACTAGTAAATATTTTATCTTTTAAATAGCAATACATATAGCATACATTATAGAGTTCATCTGACCGATGATCACAGCTGGAAAGGCCTATACTTTAACGTTGCATGGGATACATAGGTACAGCGCTAAGGTAGTTGCGTATCCCGGCTAGCAATGGTCGAAGATCAGAGTAATCAGTATAAAATTATCCAAGTTCTCGTGTGTTATTTCTTTTGCAGGGTGACCAAGGCCGATAATTGGAAATAGAAAATGTTGAAACAGACGAAAAGTTGCCGTGATTTTACGGTAACACCGTTAACGTTATCATTCCAATATTCGATTATACTTTGTTATCAGTTCTTTGCACATTCGTATGTATTTACATGACTCTAAACAGGGTAAAGAATTAAACGTTTAGGGGTGGTTCTAGGATTCCAGGGACAAATGTTTTAAGAAAGGGCCACGGGCACCCCATTTTACGTCTGTTGTCTACAAGATACCTACTGAAATATTGAAATGATAACTTCAATGGTGTGGCCGTGAGAACTCAGCATTATTATGTTTGAAAGCCACTTTCTGGCGATCTGCTCTGTCCCTTAACATGCGCTTTGTCCCACATGTCCTGTGCAGACGACCATTCCTCGGAGTACCGCTCGCTGGTGTCCACGCCCTCCGGCCCCAAGTCCAGCAAACAGAGCGCGCCTTCGGGAGGCAAGTCCAGCTACCCGGCAGTCAGGGGTCAGAACAGTCCGCCCAGGACCCAGCAGAAGTACCCCGCCTCTTACGGGGGACACCAAGGTAACCAACTGCTAGAGCTACGTGCAAATCGCTCGCTATTTCTGTGCTATGATTGGTTTCGCTAAATATTTTCCGTACTTATGAAAAGCATTAGTTTCTTCAGTTACCATACTTGCTGTAGTTGTGGCCGTTAATTAGCCAAACTTATCATGGCACAAAAATTATTCTTACGTAATTTGAAATCCTCATTTACATTACCTAGGTGGTGAGATACTTTGGTGGGACGTTTTAGCTTCAAACAGTGCTCCGGTAAGGGAAAGGCAACCAGCATGCCGTGCCAGCTCTTAATGCATTCACGATGCATGTTGCCGTTTTTACGTTATCTTAAAACTGGATAAATATTAAAACCATGGCCTACTGTTATATTATCATACCAGGCCGTCCCAATCAAGATTCGAGATGTTTTAGTTTGTAGTGTTCCTGCTAGATCGCTGCACTTGTTGGGGAATCTCTCCCCCCCCCCTCGCAATCAGAGTTGATAAACAACAAGGTGACATTAGCTCAAAAGAAACGTCAAGAGATTTTGTTGAATTCACTTATGCGCAAAAATGTGAACGGAAACACAAAATGATTGCTTACAGTCAATTTATGAATAAATATGATTGGAAATTGGTATTTATTTTGGGGAAAAGTATGTAGGTACATGAAATATTATGTAGTGTTCGCTGGCTGCGAAGCTAGGTTATGTTGTTGAAGTTGTTCGAATTGTTGATAGATTTTTTTAAACATTCAACCACACAGTTTTGGATTGAGAATAACGTGAAGGCAGATTAACTTGCAAGATAAAGGAGGTCTTTACGACCCGACTGCGAACTTTGTTGCTCTTCTGCACTCCACACAGCTTTTTGGAGCATCTGCAGCAGTTTACTACAGCTCAACTCATCTGGCAGATAACCAAATTATAAGCCAGTCAGCAAGTTCAAAGAAAAAATGAAAGCAAAAGTTATCTAGGGATTAACGGTTCAAATGCTGAATTATTGCATTTGCATATCGTCCAATACAAAGCAATCCTAGCTCAATTTCAAAACTTTTCGGTTTAGTAGCTTAGCATTGAGGTATTTCACTTTTTCGTGTATTTCAGTGGTTGCACTGGCCACATTACATAATACCAGTGGCACAAATGTCTGGCATATGATGTACTTCAAAGTTACAAACCTTGTGAAAATTACTTGGCAATGTATGGAAGAAGTATTTTTTATAATTATTACAGCGATAATTTACTGTTTTTGAAGGCAGAAAAACATAATTTACCGAAAAAGCAGAGTTAAAATAAACCGCCGTCTAGATTTCAAATAGTCCGCGCACTTAAATTCCCCAACAAGTGCAGCGATCTAGCAGGAATACTACAAACTAAAACATTTCGAATCTTGATTGGGACGGCCTGGTATAATAATATAACAGTAGGCCATGTTAAAACAAACACACAACGAGATTATTTAGCAACTTCCAAAATTAGATATACTTCTTTAGAATGGACTAGTTTTATATCATCTTTTAAATAGCAATACATAACGGCATAATCATGGTTATATGGAGTAGGTCTGACCGAAGATGACAGCTGGTTAGGCCTATACTTGAACATTGGAAAGGATGCATACAGCGCTGAGCTAGTTGCGTATCCCGGCTAGCAATGGTCGAAGGTTGCATGGGATACATACAGCGCTGAGCTAGTTGCGTATCCCGGCTAGCAATGGTCGAAGGTTGCATGCGATTCACACAGCGCTGAGCTAGTTGCGTATCCCGGCTAGCAATGGTCGAAGGTTGCATGGGATACACACAGCGTTGAGCTAGTTGCGTATCCCGGCTAGCAATGGTCGAAGGTTGCATGGGATACATACAGCGCTGAGCTAGTTGCGTGTCCCGGCTAGCAATGGTCGAAGGTTGCATGGGATACACACAGCGTTGAGCTAGTTGCGTATCCCGGCTAGCAATGGTCGAAGGTTGCATGGGATACATACAACGCTGAGCTAGTTGCGTATCCCGGCTAGCAATGGTCGAAGGTTGCATGGGATACACACAGCGCTGAGCATGTTGCGTATCCCGGCTAGCAATGGTCGAAGGTTGCATGGGAAACATACAGCGCTGAGCTAGTTGCGTATCCCGGCTAGCAATGGTCGAAGGTTGCATGGAATACACACAGCGCTGAGCTAGTTGCGTATCCCGGCTAGCAATGGTCGAAGGTTGCATGGGATACACACAGCGTTGAGCTAGTTGCGTATCCCGGCTAGCAATGGTCGAAGGTTGCATGGGAAACACACAGCGCTGAGCTAGTTGCGTATCCCGGCTAGCAATGGTCGAAGGTTGCATGGGAAACACACAGCGCTGAGCTAGTTGCGTATCCCGGCTAGCAATGGTCGAAGGTTGCATGGGAAACACACAGCGCTGAGCTAGTTGCGTATCCCGGCTAGCAATTGTCGAAGGTTGCACGGGATACATACAGCGCTGAGCTAGTTGCGTATCCCGGCTAGCAATGGTCGAAGGTTTTAGCCTGTAAACATTTGTTTGGTTGATATTCGTAGACCAATGTGACCATTCCACCTTAACTGTTTCATGGCAAAACGTGCTTCGACCGTCGACCGTTTAAAGTCAATACTAACGGCTACCGCTCGTGTATTTCACCTTCCCCAGCCGCGTCGAAGACTCCCAGCTTCTCTCAGTACAAACCCTCGACGGCGTCCCGACCCTCGAGCTACAGGAGTGCGGACACCCCTCGCCCGGCCACGCCCTACGACGGCTACCCCAGCAAGAGCACCACGGCGTACAACCCGTCGGGTCCCCATCTCAGCAAGCTCGGCTACAAGCCGAACGACAAGCCGAGCGCCGGTCGAGGATACCCGAGCTTCGACCACGAAGCCAAGTCGGGCTATCCGAAGAAAGCCACCGAGTTCTATCCCACCAAGGTTAGTGCGCTGTGTACCACAGAACTAGACGTACAACCCCGTGCTATCCCACCAAGGTTAGTGCGCTGTGTACCACAGAACTAGACGTACAACCCCGTGCTATCCCACCAAGGTTAGTGTGGTGTGTATCACAGAACTAGACGTACAACCCCGTGCTATCCCACCGAGGTTAGTGCGCTGTGTATCACAGAACTAGACGTACAACCCCGTGCTATCCCACCGAGGTTAGTGCGCTGTGTACCACAGAAATAGACGTACAACCCCGTGCTATCCCATCAAGTGTAGTGTGCTGTGTCTCTAAACTGGACGTACAAACTACGGTGTGAGTGTGTCTGTGGATTCCATTCCTGATTTTACTCAAATCGAGTTAACCTTGGTTCTTACATGTATACCTACTTGAAAGTAGTTTTTAATTTTGGTATACAGTTTATGATACTTTGAAATATTTTGTATGGGAAAGTTACAAACTAAATAAACTTGTTGGTTCAAAAAGGTGGTGTTTGAATCTCAAAGTGGCTCCCCTCTTGTTGGAAGACGCGAAGGTGTCAACATTCCGTCCTATTAACCGCTAAAAGGTTGATTGGTCTGAGCTCGCATGATTGACGACACAATACCTGAAGTCTAAACAACAATACCAATACTGCAGTCCATGACATCTAGATTCGACAAGAAGACCATGGTCCAAAATGCACGAACGGCTTGATGAATTATGTAGCGTTCTACATAAATCTACAGTATCTTGAAACCTTAGTTACCTTCACTTCACTTCTTATAAAAACCTCGGCGTAAAGATCCGAAATTAGAACCAGCTGTCAACTGACCTATATTAACTTGAAGTTGAATCGGTGTTAGTGTCTCTCTGTAGTTTGATTCCATTTTCAAATAGCAGTTTGCCCTTTGCACAACTTCTTATCGAGCAGTTTCCCGAACTTCATCTCAAAGCACACCCGTCAAATGTTGCAGATCGGCACCCGCTACACGGCAGCCTCCACCAACCAGGACTACAGCACCCCCCACTACGACACCTCCCGAGCGTTCGACGCCGACCACGAGTACGACCCCACGCCGTCCAGTCCCTACACCCCGTCCGAGTACGGCAGGGACGCCGAGGAGTACAGGGAGGCGCCGCAGACGGAGGCCTTGGTCGAGGAGGTCAAGATCACAGTGTCGGCCGACAACAAGAACTGCAGGAAGATCGAGAAGAAGCTGGCCAAGGACAACACTATGACCTGCTACGTTTGCGAGGTGAGTTCTCGGCCTCTCAGAGCGTTTCGGGCTCCGACGGGCCCAGCCCTGAGGGCTCCAAAGCGCAGTGTGTATTGCGAATCCGTCTCGTTCTCGGCCTCTCAGAGCGTTTCGGGCTCCGACGGGCCCAGCCCTGAGGGCTCCAAAGCGCAGTGTGTATTGCGAATCCGTCTCGTACTCAGCCTCTCAGAGCGTTTCGGGCTCCGACGGGCCCAGCCCTGAGGGCTCCAAAGCGCAGTGTGTATTGCGAATCCGTCTCGTTCTCGGCCTCTCAGAGCGTTTCGGGCTCCGACGGGCCCAGCCCTGAGGGCTCCAAAGCGCAGTGTGTATTGCGAATCCGTCTCGTTCTCGGCCTCTCAGAGCGTTTCGGGCTCCGACGGGCCCAGCCCTGAGGGCTCCAAAGCGCAGTGTGTATTGCGAATCCGTCTCGTTCTCGGCCTCTCAGAGCGTTTCGGGCTCTGACGGGCCCAGCCCTGAGGGCTCCAAAGCGCAGTGTGTATTGCGAATCCGTCTCGTTCTCGGCCTCTCAGAGCGTTTCGGGCTCCGACGGGCCCAGCCCTGAGGGCTCCAAAGCGCAGTGTGTATTGCGAATCCGTCTCGTTCTCGGCCTCTCAGAGCGTTTCGGGCTCCGACGGGCCCAGCCCTGAGGGCTCCAAAGCGCAGTGTGTATTGCGAATCCGTCTCGTTCTCGGCCTCTCAGAGCGTTTCGGGCTCCGACGGGCCCAGCTCTGAGGGCTCCAAAGCGTGCCTAATAGATACTGAAAGTTATTTTGGACTATGATTTTATTAGTTCTGATAAGGTGCTCAAAGAATGACCGCTCCAGACTTGGCCCTTTGCACCCTTTTTCTACCGATGTCTCATGCCGTTTCCCCCCCATTAACGCAGGACCCGAAAACGGGAGGCAACATCGAACGCTGCTCGTACGAGTCGGACCCCTCGGCCAAGTCGCAGTCCTACTTCCACGGCCACGCCGACTCGTACTCGAGCGACAAGGGCAAGACGCCGACCTCGTACCGGTACCGCCGCGGGCTGGCCGGCAGGTACCAGTCCCCCTTCGAGCAGGGGAGCGGCAAGGGGCGCTACGCCCGGCAGCAGAAGGACGACGGGGACAACTACAGGTGCGGGGCGTGGCTCGAAAACGGGCAGAAATGTAGGGCTGTGGGGTGGTTCTGGTGTTCCAGGGGAAATTTTTCGAAAAAAGTACTGGGCACCCAATTTTTATATATTTTGCCTTCAAAAAACTTAAATAACGAAACTATAATTTCAAAGATGGGGCCGTGAGAACTCGGAAGCTTTTAGTCTGAAAGCCACTTTCTGGCGAACTGCCGCCAATGTCAGTGACACGATGTCATCAACATTGGCTCTGCACCAATCAAGCTGGGTTTACAGCTGGCAATGTCAGTGACACGATGTCATCAACATTGGCTCTGCACCAATCAAGCTGGGTTTACAGCTTGCAATGTCAGTGACACGATGTCATCAACATTGGCTCTGCACCAATCGGTGACTCCATGGCAGAGTCGCGTACATGACGTCATGCACATCCAGAGCCAATGTTGATGACATCGTGTCACTGACATTGCCAGCTGTAAACCCAGCTTGATTGGTGCAGAGCCAATGTTGATGACATCGTGTCACTGACATTGCCAGCTGTAAACCCAGCTTGATTGGTGCAGAGCCAATGTTGATGACATCCTGTCACTGACATTGCTAGCTGTAAACTCAGCTTGATTGGTGCAGAGCCAATGTTGATGACATCGTGTCATTGACATTGCCAGCTGTAAACCCAGCTTGACGTCTGGACGCCTGTCTGATTCTCTCTCTCTCTCTCCCCTTGGCAGGACCAACTACGACGATTACATCGCCAAGTTCAGCGAGCCGTCGCAGTCCCAGTACCGCTACGTGCCCGAACACTACACGCAGGACGCCAGCCACGACGAGGCGGAGTACAAGCCTCCGCAACAGGTACGACTAAACAACAGCTGGGCCGAGAGAGCCACCAATCTGCTGGCATAGAACTCCCGAGACTCGTGTCTGCTGGTCCTGAGACGGTCACCCCAAGACGGTCACCCATCCAACCCGTGCAATGTTGCTTAACTTCGGTCTCTGTCTCTGTCCCCTAGGACGCTAACAACAAGGACTGCAAGACCGTTGTCAAGGGAACCATGACGTGTTCCGTGTGTCAGAACCCCAAGACTGGCGGACAGAGCGAACAATGCTCGTACGCCACGAACCCCGACGAGAACAACTACTTCGTGGCCAGGCAGAGTTCGTTCAACACTAAGAACAAGCCTTACAGGTACCTGCACAAAATGGGGCACCCGCGTTTTGATTTTCGTACGATTTTAAGAGAGGACCAAACGGTCATGTGATTTTGGCCGATTTTCGCACAGATTTTACGTTACAACGGACCTTCTCTTGGCTGCAAACTTTTAAGTATAATAGTGTTTAAATAAACTAGGGCGAACGCAATTTGTGTTGCGTTGAAGATGAGCGTAGCGATTTGTATTTATGGCATAAAAAGATTGAGGCAAATAGCCTAAATCATGGAGCAGCAAGCCGGACCATTGCTTGTTAGAAAATTCTGATCACTTGAAATTGTAAACGATTCTGGCCTTTCTTTGTTTCTGTCCGAGCTGTAGGGTAGCGGAAATATGCTCATTTCGAGGTCATAAAGCAATGTGCATGTTAATACATAGATGTAACTCATGCCCAAGGGTTTTTATTGGGTTGGTTTTTATTGGAAAAAATCTGGTGTGATGTTTCGATTTGGTATCGATGGTTTCTAAAGGCAAATCGTAATTGGGAACATTTGAAAAAAATACGCACTTTTAAATAAATTTCCGCACTTTTCCAAACATGCCCAATTGTCGAATTTTGCTCTTTTTTCTGCTTTGAAAGTGAAGGGTGTGGAGGATTTTCTTGAAAAACGCAGGGGGTCTAAGTTGAGAACAAAAGTAGACACCCTGAAAATTTCATCCCACTCGAAGCAGGCGTTTGGCCTGTAGAGCGCGCGCAAACACACATACAAAAAAAACAAACAAACAAACAAACACACCAAGTGTTTTTTTTAGCAGTAGTGAAATTGATGATTTCGCTTCGCTCGCTTCGCTCGCTACGCTCATCAAATACACGTGTTTTTAAAGATTTGCTGGATGGCTGATATACTATATTTTTTGTTCGATTTTGAAAAATTAAAGCGGAGCGAATTTCCAAAAAGTTCCTTATAGAGCAAAAAATGACACTGTTGTTTAAAGTTAGCTACTAAGGGATGTTCGCAGTTTGCGTCAACTCTTTAAAAAATCAACAATTGGATCGGGGATTGGACCTTGGGCTCGAAAGCGAGGAGAAAGCGTAATGTGACCTAGCCAAATGATGTCACCGTCAATTAAACTCGCACCGCGTTGTCGTCGTCCCAGGAAGGAGATCTCCAGCGCGCGGTCGACGCAGCCCAAGAGCGGCGAGGCCCAAGACCGAAGCAGCGCCTCCAGCTCCAAGGTGCCGTACGAGACGTCCACAGAGAGCGCGTTCATCGTGACCAGGAAGGCCGAGCACAAAGGTACGAGTCCAGGGGACCGGGTCTTGTTTGCAACTGTATGATGGCTGCCCCTGAACGCAGCCCGCAGAGCAGATTTTAGTAGATATCTAAACTCCATTTCACGTCGAGAAGGAGAGTGGATTTGCATCATCCTCGAGAACCCGCTTCTCCTAGACACAAGATTAGAGTTTCAAAACTCACAAGCCATGACTTTAGCCGGACATAAGGCTGTACGGTCAGGTTTGATACTCTTGGCTCGTGTCTAGCAGCAGTGGGTCCTCGAGGAAGATGTACATCTACTCTCCTTCTCAACGTGTAATGGAGTTAAGATGTTCGAATGTCTAGGTATCCCAGACATTCGTAGATATTCGTAGGCTGTGTAAACCTTGCAGGTCAACTCCAGATGGCAGATGACGTCACACCCTCTTTGTCTGCATGTCAAAGGTCCGCTCGAGATCAGCGAGCATGACGTCATACCCTCTTTGTCTGCATGTCAAAGGTCCGCTCGAGATCAGCGAGCATGACGTCACACCCTCATTGTCTGTATGTCAAAGGTCCGCTCGAGATCAGCGAGCATGACGTCATACCCTCTTTGTCTGCATGTCAAAGGTCCGCTCGAGATCAGCGAGCATGACGTCATACCCTCTTTGTCTGCATGTCAAAGGTCCGCTCGAGATCAGCGAGCATGACGTCACACCCTCATTGTCTGTATGTCAAAGGTCCGCTCGAGATCAGCGAGCATGACGTCACACTCTCATTGTCTGCATGTCAAAGGTCCGCTCGAGATCAGCGAGCATGACGTCATACCCTCTTTGTCTGCATGTCAAAGGTCCGCTCGAGATCAGCGAGCATGACGTCACACCCTCATTGTCTGCATGTCAAAGGTCCGCTCGAGATCAGCGAGCATGACGTCATACCCTCTTTGTCTGCATGTCAAAGGTCCGCTCGAGATCAGCGAGCATGACGTCATACCCTCTTTGTCTGCATGTCAAAGGTCCGCTCGAGATCAGCGAGCATGACGTCATACCCTCTTTGTCTGCATGTCAAAGGTCCGCTCGAGATCAGCGAGCATGACGTCACCGACCGTGAAGCGGCCAGTCGCGACTCAGAGCGCCGCAGCGACGCCAACGTCAAGGAGAAGAACTACGACGACTACTTCAAGGAGCTCTTCCCAGAGGTCAGCACTCAATGCATTCTATCAGATCTAGTTGTTGGACTTGAGTTTGACAGTCTAAGCCTCCAAGGGGAATAAATTCCCATGCATTCTATCAGATCTAGTTTTTGGACTTGAGTTTGACAGTCTAAGGGGAATAAATTCCCATGCGTTATATCAGATCTAGTTTTTGGACTTGGCAGTCCAAATGGGAAGCATTCTCATGCATTTGGACGTTTTGAGATTTGTTTAGTGCAATACGGGGACTCTCAAAGGAATTCTCTAACCTTTACTCACCTGAGAATTCTCTCAGCTTCGGACAATGTTGACATCTTTAGGGGAAACAAGTCTACAATTGGCGAGTATTTTACCGGGTCACAATGAGCCACATCGGCATCTAATGCTTCGAGGTTCGCTGAATCCCTGTATGAATGGGAGCATGACTTGACCACACAACATTCATAATTAGAGCCATGCTATTTGGAGGGCATAACACTTTTGTGGCAGACTCTTGTCAAAAGTGCTCCCATGAAAACGGGGCCTTAGAACGTTCCCAACCCAAGTTGTGCCCAATGGGTGACTGCTTAGAGGCCATATCTCACCTCCACCCAAGCTGTGCCCAATGGGTGGCTGCTTAGAGGCCATATCTCACCTCCACCCAAGCTGTGCCCAATGGGTGACTGCTTAGAGGCCATATCTCACCTCCACCCAAGCTGTGCCCAATGGGTGACTGCTTAGAGGCCATATCTCACCTCCACCCAAGCTGTGCCCAATGGGTGACTGCTTAGAGGCCATATCTCACCTCCATACAAGTTGTGCTCAGATTAAAGTTTTACCTTCTATGACCAAAACAGAAACAAATAAAGTTAAAAAAAAACTTGTATACACCAAATGCCAATTTGTCTTATCTTTCCAATTTCAAAATAAAATTTCGAAATTGTAAAATCGATTCCAAATTTTTATATTGCGCAGTTCGCTGTCGCTGTCAAAAGTCACTACCGAAAGTTTGAAGCTAATCGGTGGCAAGGGAAGGTGATTACGTCCAAAAAACTATTCCCAGAGCCCTCGGTGACGTCATAGAGGGTTCCACATCAATGCCTTTAGCGGCCTCGAACAATTATGAACATCTTTTCTGCCTCTGACGTGGGGTATAAAAGTAAAAACCCATATTAATCTGGGCACAGCTAGTCACGAGATGAGAGATGGCCTTGACAACGTGGTCCCTGTCAGGTGGTGGCTGCCCGACATGCGGAGTCCCGCAAGGCCGAGTCGGACTCGCACGACGACGACGACCGCGACGGCTACACGGGCTCGGCGAGCGACGCGTACAAGGTGGACAGCAGTGTGGACGAGTTCGACGACTCCCATCGCAGGAACAACGGACCCAAGTCGCTGTCCTACCGCCCCAGTCTGGGGGCGTTGGGAGGAGTCGAGGACTTCGGCGTCGAGGACAGCAACTCGGGTAGGTGTTGGTAGGTTAGGTTAGGC
Source organism: Nemoura dubitans (assembly GCA_921293005.1). Lineage (NCBI taxonomy): Eukaryota > Metazoa > Arthropoda > Insecta > Plecoptera > Nemouridae > Nemoura > Nemoura dubitans. The sequence continues at coordinate 14,632,760 of OV121078.1, read as the reverse complement.
TAGGTTAGGTTAGGTTAGGCTAGGTTAGGCTAGGCTAGGTTAGGCTAGGTTAGGCTAGGTTAGGCTAGGTTAGGTTAGGCTAGGTTAGGTTAGGCTAGGTTAGGCTAGGTTAGGCTAGGCTAGGTAAGGTTAGGCTAGGCTAGGTAAGGTTAGGTTAGGCTAGGCTAGGTTAGGCTAGGCTAGGCTAGGTAAGGTTAGGCTAGGTTAGGCTAGGCTAGGTAAGGTTAGGTTAGGCTAGGCTAGGTTAGGTTAGGTAAGGCTAGGTTAGGTTAGGCTAGGTTAGGTTAGGTTAGGTTAGGCTAGGTTAGGCTAGGCTAGGCTAGGTAAGGTTAGGCTAGGTTAGGCTAGGCTAGGTAAGGTTAGGTTAGGCTAGGCTAGGTTAGGCTAGGCTAGGCTAGGTAAGGTTAGGCTAGGTTAGGCTAGGCTAGGCTAGGCTAGGTAAGGTTAGGTTAGGCTAGGTTAGGTTAGGCTAGGTTAGGCTAGGCTAGGTAAGGTTAGGTTAGGTAAGGCTAGGTTAGGTTAGGTAAGGCTAGGTTAGGTTAGGCACGGTAAGGTGAGGAAAGCTAGGTTATAAGTAAATATTATAGGTTATTGATGAGCGAAGCGAGCGGAGCGAAATCTTCAATTTCACTTACCCCCAAAAAAAGTCACTTGTGTATGTATGTTTTTTTTTTTTTTTTTTTTTTTTGTGTGTTTGTGCGCGCTCTACAGACCAAATGCCTGAACCGATATGGATGAAAATAAGTATCTACCTCGGTTCTCAACTTAGACCCCCTGCGTTTTTGAAAAAGATCGGTTCAGTAAATTTTTTATAAATCAATTTTTACGAAATTTTTCGATTTTTTCAGAATTTTGAACCCCTGTAAATTTCAAAGTTCTGAACATAACTTCACCAAAACTTCTAAACATGTTGACCTTATACATATTTATCATGCCTGCAAATCTAAGTTTGGTAGGTTTTTCCAATTGGTTTTTATTAGCATTTTTGTGGTGTTTTTTTCGTGATTTGACGGCTGATTCAATACGAGTCCGGTTTCCTTCGTTTCCTTGGTTACCAGCTTTGTTGACCTCGAAGAGAAACAAAGGAACGTCAGAATCCGCATACATTTTCAAGTGATTAGAATTTTCGAGAAGGCAAAGGTCAGGTTTGGTGCTCCATGGGTTTTTTGTGACTGCTGCCTGCACCTTTTAATCCGCTATACACAAACCGCTACCTACGCTCATCTTCAACGCAACACAAATTGCGTTCGCGAAGCCCTAGTTCTCATTCATGGAAGTAATTGAAGTAAACCCTGCGCTAGATATATATCTCTAATATAATAAGAATCCACGGGCGTAATTCATATCTATGTATTTATGTTCTAATTACTCAATAAGCTCAAAATAAGCACATTTTGGCTATCTGACAGGTTTAGAGAGAAACAAAGGAAGGTCATAATCGTCAAAATTTTCAAATGATCAGAGTTTTCGACGCTCATCTTCAACGCATTACAAATTGCGTTCGCGAAGCCCTAGTAGTATATAAGTAGGTTATATTAAAGCAATATGCGTAGCCCATAATAATTGATGAGCGTAGCGAGCGAGGCGAGCGGAGCGAAATCTTCAATTTCACTACCCCCAAAAAAAAGTCGCTTGTGACAGGTTTTTTTTTTGTGTTTGTGCGCGCTCTACAGGCCAAACGCCTGAACCGATGTGGATGAAAATTTCTGAGTACCTACCTCTGTTCTCAACTTAGACCCCCTGCGTTTTTGGAAAAGATCGGTTCAGAATATTTTTAAGAAATCAATTTTTACGACATTTTTCGATTTTTTGAAAATTTTAAATCCCTTGCGAAGCCCTAGTTAAGTCAAACGAAAGTATCCCAAATGTTATAAAAATAAGTCCCTGACAAGCCGTACCGACCTTCGTGACCAGCAACCTTGAGATGGACACTAGACCCTTGAACAACAAGAGACACAGAATCGCACCAAAAGGAGCCCGAGAATGATTGCAGACTCGGCCGAAGAGCATGAGAAAGTAGTGACAAGGCTCCCAAATGTGAGACACCAAAATAAATAGTCCCTTCCGTCCCTCCCAGGCAAGGCGTACCGACCTCGCCCGAACTTCCCCGAAGCGCCCAAGAAGCGACAGTCAGCGCCCCGAGTGCCGGCCTACGGCAACAAGCCAGTGGCGGCCTACGGCAACAAGCCAGTGGCGGACTTTGACGAGTACAACCAGGAGTACGTGCAGCAGTCGCCGCAGTCGCAGCGCGGAAACGGCCGAGCGGGGCCGAAGACACACGAGGCGCTCCGGAGCAACGCGAGGAGCGACACGCAAACGGACAACGAAGGTGGGTGACCCGAGTTAAGCAATGGGGCGCGGGGCAGGCCGGTGGATGGGTCACCGCGATATCACAATCCTGAAGCCCTATTTGGCAAGCTGTTGGGTGGGTGACAGCTAATTGTTTATTAACCCATTAAGCCATCCTATCGGCGGTTTCCATGACAAATATTTTACTCCTACTTTATCTCTGGGTTAAGCCGATTGTACTACCGGCCCTAACTGCTAAGTGTCACTAGAAACCACTAGAAGTCACTAGAAACCACTAGCTCAGTCACTAGAAGTCCCTGTAAGTCTCTAAAAGTGCCCGTGCTTGCTTGTCCCCCTCTAACAGAGTACTACAAGTCTTCGCTGCCCGACTACTTTGCCGACACCGAGCCCAAGCGAGACCTCGAGCAAGTCTTGGGCGAGTTCAGTCAGAAGGACCGCTCCGCCTGCAAGAAGGTAAGTGTGCATAACATTGGCTCCCTTTCTTATATTGACCTTGTGCCATGGCCTGGTAGATGGAGCCATAACTGTAACCACCTGAGGCACATTGGGTCCCTTGATTATAATTGACCTTGTGCCATGGCCTGGTAGATGAAGCCATAACTGTAACCACCTGAGGCACATTGGGTCCCTTGATTATAATTGACCTTGTGCCATGGCCTGGTAGATGAAGCCATGACTGTTACCACCTGAGGAACATTGGGTCCCTTGATTATAATTGACCTTGTGCCATGGCCTGGTAGATGAAGCCATGACTGTTACCACCTGAGGAACATTGGGTCCCTTGATTATAACTGACCTTGTGACATGGCCTGGTAGATGAAGCCATAACTGTAACCACTTGAGGAATATTGGGTCCCTTGATTATAATTGACCTAGTGCCATGGCCTGGTAGATGAAGCCATAACTGTATCCATCTGAGGAACATTGGGTCCCTTGTTTATAATTGACCTTGTGCCATGGTCTGGTAGATAAAGCCATAACTGTAACCACCTGAGGAACATTGGGTCCCTTGATTGTAATTGACCTTGTGCCATAGCCTGGTAGATGATGTTAAAACAGGTTACCAACGCACCCCAGCGATTTCCGGCGAAGTTACTCTTACTACCATACAATTTTAGCCGTATCCCTAGCTAGGTATGGTTGAATATCTAGGTAACCTTATATATGTGGCGTAGCCATAGCTAGGCTTGGTAGCATATCTGGGTAACTTAATATATCTTAACATATCTTAATATATCTGTAACGTAGCCATAGCTAGGTATGGTGGAATGTCTGGGTAACCTTAAGTCTGTGACGTAGCCAAAGCAAGGCATGGTAGAATATCTGGGTAACCTTATATCTGTGATGATTAGAGAGGATGGGGTTGTAGCAATGGTTACCCAGCCGTTGAATGGATCGCATCAATGTTGCTTAACTTCGGGCAACCCCAGTGGTGTTGCCGTTGTGCAGGTGATTTGAGACAAGATGTCCTGCTACCAGTGCGTGGACAAGCAGGGCATGCAGCACGAGGTGGCCGTGGAGTGATCCTTGGGGCAACCCTGGTTATGTTTGACCGCAGTGCAATTGCAGTGACCTGACCCTGGTGTGTGTGTTGTGTGACAGGTGATCCGAGACAAGATGACCTGCTACCAGTGCGTGGACAAGCAGGGCATGCAGCACGAGGAGTGCATGTTCGTGGCGGCGTCTGAGCCCAAGAGCCAGCATCTGGCGTACCACGAAGTCAAGGAGTTCAGGTGAGATCGGTTTGCCTAGCTGCAATTTGCAAACCTCTAAAGCTGGGTAGAAAAAAAACTATTTTAACTCTGGGATTTGAACATAAACTTACAGTATTACTGGTTTCCCAACGTTTCGCTACATATACTAGTTATTTATTTTAAGAGTGATAGCTCGACTGACGTGAACAATAAATCAATAGCTGTTTTTTTAACGTAGGCTTCCTAAATTCGAATCATCCTGTAGATTTATTATCCTGATTAATCCAGTTTATCCAGATATAATCCAGATTAATCCTGATATATTGATCCTATTATTTAGCATTCAATTCCCAGTTTTAAATAGTTTTTTTCAATGCTGGTGCTAATTAGCTCGAGACTAATAAATTTAAAAAACTGGGTTTTCAGCTGGCAGTGTCAGTGACATGATGTCATCAACATTGGCTCTGCACCAATCAGAGACTCCATGGCAGAGTCGCGGAAATGACGTCATGCACATCCAGAGTCTCTGATTGGTGCAGAGTCAATGTTGATGACATCGTGTCCCTGACATTGCCAGCTGTAAACCCAGCTTTATGTTTGATGCAGGTTAGAGGCATATCCCTAAGCTTGCCTACAAGAAACATTAATTTAGCTTAACGTTATAATTGTGGTAGCCTCGCAATTGTGTTAGTGGATTCCCCTCGCCAACACGCGAAGAAGGTGAGAATGCAATTGACCACCTACATTCTTTGTCTACACTCTCATCTTGAGCACCAAACCAAGACAGCTAAGCTAACTTAGCGCCGGTTTTCAGTGGCCCGTTAAGATACTAACGGTCCATTAGCAAGAAAATTCAGAGCTATGATTACACGTTGCTAAGCACATAAAAAGTTAACAGACCGTTAGAAATTTAACTTGCCACTGAAAAACCGGGTCGTAATATCAAAGGCTCAGACTGAAGATACTAAGGGTTTATATGCTAGAAGCTCTCTAAGGTTTTGTAAGATCTCAGAAGATCTTGCCTCGATTGTACGAAATCCTGACAGACTGACTTGACTTGACTTGACTTACATGACTTGTAAACGGAAACTCCAATTGGCATTGTCTCATGCGCCTCATGGCTCATGTCCTTTGTCCTTTGTCCCAAGTCCCCAAGTCCCAAGCCCCAAGTCCCAAGTCCCCAAGTCCCAAACCCCAAGTCCCACGTCCCACGACCCACGTCCCACGTCCCACGACCCAAGTCCCACGTCCCAAGTCCCAAGTCCCACGTCCCAAGTCCCAAGTCCCAAGTCCCAAGTCCCAAGTCCCAAGTCCCACGTCCCACGACCCACGTCCCACGTCCCACGACCCAAGTCCCACGTCCCAAGTCCCAAGTCCCACGTCCCACGACCCAAGTCCCAAGTCCCACGTCCCAAGTCCCAAGTCCCACGTCCCACGACCCACGTCCCACGTCCCACGACCCAAGTCCCAAGTCCCACGTCCCAAGTCCCAAGTCCCACGTCCCAAGTCCCAAGTCCCACGTCCCAAGTCCCAAGTCCCAAGTCCCAAGTCCCACGTCCCACGTCCCACGACCCAAGTCCCAAGTCCCACGTCCCACGACCCAAGTCCCAAGTCCCACGACCCAAGTCCCACGACCCAAGTCCCAAGTCCCACGTCCCACGACCCAAGTCCCACGTCCCACGACCCAAGTCCCACGTCCCACGTCCCACGACCTAAGTCCCAAGTCCCACGTCCCAAGTCCCATGTCCCAAGTCCCACGACCCAAGTCCCAAGTCCCACGTCCCACGTCCCAAGTCCCAAGCCCCAAGTCCCACGACCCAAGTCCCACGTCCCACGTCCCAAGTCCCACGTCCCACGTCCCAAGTCCCACGTCCCAAGTCCCACGACCCAAGTCCCACGTCCCACAACCCAAGTCCCAAGTCCCACGTCCCACGTCCCAAGTCCCACGTCCCAAGCCCCAAGTCCCACGACCCAAGTCCCACGTCCCACGACCCAAGTCCCAAGTCCCACGTCCCACGTCCCACGACCCAAGTCCCACGTCCCAAGAAAATTTGGTTCGTTTAACAAAACCGCGACTCTGGGCAAAATACGCACTAACGAGTGAATTTCACATTGCGTCTTACATGCGTCTTACATGCGTCTTACGGCGTCTTACATGCGTCTTACGGCGTCTTACATGCGTCTTACATGCGTCTTACATGCGTCTTACATGCGTCTTACGGCGTCTTACATGCGTCTTACGGCGTCTTACATGCGTCTTACATGCGTCTTACATGCGTCTTACATGCGTCTTACGGCGTCTTACATGCGTCTTACGGCGTCTTACATGCGTCTTACATGCGTCTTACATGCGTCTTACGGCGTCTTACGGCGTCTTACGGCGTCTTACGGCGTCTTACATGCGTCTTACGGCGTCTTACATGCGTCTTACGGCGTCTTACATGCGTCTTACGGCGTCTTACATGCGTCTTACGGCGTCTTACATGCGTGAAACCGCCGACTTCATTTCACGTCGAGAAGGAGAGTGGATTTGCATCTTCCTCGAGGACCCACTGCTGCTAGGCACGAGCCAAGAGCTTAAAACATACAAGCCATGTCTGGAGCCGGACAAAAGGCTCTGTGGGCAGTTTTTTTAAACTCTTAGCTCGTGTCTAGCTCCTTGAGGAAGATGCTAATCCAATCTCCTTCTTGACGTGAAATGGAGTTTAGTCCTATAAAAATTCATAATCCCATATATTATATCCCATTTCAAATGAATAAGATGAAAGGTAGCTCGGCGGACGCCCTCGCCTAAAGCCCCGTGACCCTTGTCTGCCTCAGAGTGCTACCGACACCGACTCCCGAGGACCCCGCCAACACCGACACAGACTCAGACTCGACCAAGACCAGACCAGTGGCGAACACGCCTGTCCCAGCGGCGCTCGCTCTCAAACCCATCGTGGTGGCCGACTCGACCGGATCTCAGAGCGAGGACGTCACCCGAACCGCCGCCACTGCCAGTCCGGTGGAAGCCGGCAAGCGGAAGACAGTGGCGTCTCGTGGACAAGACGTGTACAAGCCAGTGGTGGAGCGGCGATCGCGTTTGGCGACGAAAGAAGCGGGCAAAGAGACAGTGATTGCTGCCTCTGTAAGACCGATGGTTGAAAGCAAACGGAAGGCGTTTTTCAAGAAGGCGACGACAGCGAAGCCAGCGGTGAAAAGAGTGGTCAGGGTGTTTAAGAGGCCTGTTAAAGGCGATGGTGACGTGTCAGCCACAGAAGGAAAGGCGGTTGTTGTTGGCGCCGAAGTGAAAGGAGAGAAAGTTGGCAGGAAGTTGCTGGGATTTGCTGATTCGCAAGAGAAGGATGTCGATGTTCGAAGGAAAGGTCACGGCAAAAAAGTTAGGTTAAGTTCCGGTGTTTCGGGTCAAGATGACGATAATGCTGGTAGGAAGTTGTTGGGTTTTGCCGAGACGGCTGCTTCAGAGGATAGAGACGTCGAGGCGCAAGACGCTGGGGACAAAGTGGTGGACGCCGAGGCGGTGGAGGAAGACGTCGAAGCCCGTTGGAACAGAGAGCGACGACAGCGCCGACGCGGCAAGAAGGAGCGGCTGGCGGCCGAGAGGGAGCGATTGCAAGAGGAGCAGGAGTCGAGCACCGAGTTCTTCGTGCATCCGGACGACCTGTACCCCGCCAAGACGGAGAGGCTGTACGACCCCGTGCTCAAGGTCCATCTGCCTGCCTTCATGGTCGAACGCAGCGAACACGAAGAGATCTTCGACGAGGTTTTGGCGGCGGGCATTTAAAGGTGACCGCCTGAGAGACTCCTGGGGTTTTGGCGGCGGGCATTTAAAGGTGCCCGCCGGAGAGACGCCTGGGGTTTTGGTGGAAAATCTGGGATTATACCTCGACTGACTTGACTATATGACGCATTTTATCCACCCTCGACTGTAAGAAGGTGACCCAAACAAAGAGATCCTTTTAAGTAATTGATAGTTAAGTAGGTCATTACTAATTAATAGAGAAAAACGGTAAAACGGATCCAAGATATCGCAAAAACGAAAATGGCCAGGTTTTTAGAGTTAGTCACATTAAGAAACCTAACTGTTTGTCAAAAACCCATTTGATTGGCTCTTGCAAGACAAATACCAAGATAACAGCCTGTTACAGGCGCTAGGAAACAGGAATTTATTTAACTTGGTTACTTTGAATATAATATCCAATTAAGAAGGTACGTATCTATGGAATACCTAGCTCATATTTCATGGTAAGGTAAGGTCCATATATGGAGATAATAATTTTCGAGCTTTGTTTTACTTATATCTTCTGCCTATGTAACAAGTAAACCTTTTTACTATAATGTTGGGAAACAGATCGACTTCACTTGGAATTCGAAATCCACTAAAATAGGGGTTTCTTGGGGGCGGGTGGGGGGGGGGGGGGGGGATGTGGATTATGTATAATACTTATTGAATACGAAAAGCGGATCCGGAAAGATGATTTCGCCATGCCGGGATACGAACCCGGGACGCTATATTCCGTTTCGTGCCTCTTAGACGCAATGTTAAATTTCTACCGCATGTTAAGCATACTTGTAGCGTCAAATCGCTGGTAGCGGCAAGTGGGCTGCTGGCCGCGCTAGTAGAGCGCTTGCTCACTGTTCTGAGGGTCATGCGTTCAATCCTGCGTCTGGGCGAGGCTTCCGTTTTTTTCGAAAAACGGTTTGTTGATTCATAACATCTTCTTTACACGCATTTGCATAGTCTTTTGCTTTGTATTCATGTTAGTAACTAGATTCGTTTACATTTCTTTGTTTACCCACGGACTCTATCGCGTATGTTTTTCGGGCGTGTACTGAAGTTTTTTTTTGTTTGTCCCCGAACACATTACCATACGTTGTCGTTTAGTGTACCCTAGGTAATTTTTTTAAGGACGGCCCGGTCAAATTGCCCAAAAAGCCTATCTAAATGTGGGAAATTTAAAATTGCGTCTACGAGGCACGAAACGTAAACACGCACCCGGGACCTCCTGATTGCCGCTCGGTTAAATCGTTTATCCGGATTCGCTTGCTGGTTGAAGCTTTCACCCAGATAAAAATGTGTTTGATTGCTTGGGATTCTGGGCTGGTATTTAAAAATGTAACACAAGTAGAGGTGATTTCGATTTCATTATTTTGGAATATTTTGGACTAAGACAGGATCATAAGAATTTAGGAAGCCTTTGTTTAAAAACAACAATTTGTAATTTTTTTTACGTTTTTGACTTCAGTCGAGCTTTCACCCATGAAGAAATAAGTAAGTATATTATGTTATACGAAACGTCGGGAAACCAGAAAGACTTTATTTAGCATTCAAATCTCAGTGTTGAAATGGTTGTGTTTCGAAACCAGTGCTCGAGTCGAGACAGGACATGGGTTGAAGAAATGAAAAAACTAAACAATAATCTTAAATGTACTAACTGATGGCCTTCGTTTTGTTTGCAGCCTTCCTTCCGGGCTTCTCTTCTAATGGACAACGCCCTGTCTTCGACGACTGAAAAGTCAAGACATGAAACCAAATGGAAAACCAAGTGAAATGACACCAAATTTCTGAGTTCTCCCGAAGTTCGGGCCGAATGGATTTTCATCAAATTTATCACAAACTTGAATTGAAAACATGAAGATAATTGACACTTTTCCCGGTTGCTCATCGAAGTTGGCAGGTTTCACTTTTTATTTGACGCAAAAAGTCGCGCACTCTTCCCACAACGTCAAGGCCATGTTGAAACGTTATTACACGAAGCAAAATTTGCCTCTTGGATTGGACAAGAAAAAAAATGTTTGTTTTTCAAGAAAAAAATATCGGGTCTAACTAAAAAATTATATTTTTTGTTCAATGATGATGATGATGATAATGGTGATTTGTTAATATCGTCGTATTGATACTTAAAAACATTGCAGAAATGCAAAGTCATCGTAAGAACCAAAAATGACATGATTCGCCACAAATTTTCAATGAAATTCATGAAACGTAAACAGATTCGCATTTATAACATGATTTTTGACAAATTTTCGCTTGATTCATTTACTGGGTAGCATACTAAAAAATGATTTTTCTCGAGCTGAAATCTCCAATTCACTCGATGGTTTAACAAAAAAAATCACCATATTTTTTATCTTCTATTTTTTGTACACGCGAATATCTTGACTGCATAATTTTAGCAACAAACTCTTTTTAGAACTGAAAAGTACTTGATGGTCCAATAACCATTGATCCCAAGTTAATTGTCATTTCCTGTGTTAATTAAATGAAATTTCAATAACGTGGTAAAAGCACCTTAAAACAAATTGTTCAAGTCCATGACAAAAAGCCATTGAAGTGGTGACGAAAATTCAAAACCAAACAAACCCCAAACCAAACCCTCAAACCAAAACAATTAGTAAAGTCGAAGCCAAGAAAGTCTACGCTTTGAAAATTTTAAAATTTTAAATGAAAATTTTTTAATGAAAATTTTAAAGCGTTTGGTCTGTAGAGCGCGCGCTCAAACACACACAAAACACACACAAAACACACACAAAACACACACAAAACACACACAAAACACACACAAAACACACACAAGTTACTTTTTAACCAGTAGTGAAATTGACGATTTCGCGTCGCTCGTCAGAAACTGTGTAACGAGTCACAAAAATGTTTAATAAACGCAGAGCAAGCCAAGAGCAGCACCAAGATGACCAACTTGTTTCTGCACATGCTGCTTCTCCGGAAATAATTGCAATACGTTTGCAATTTGAAATGATTAAAATATAATGGAAACAATTACTTTTACAGTGAAGCTCCGGAAAGCATAATTTCAGTGGGGTTCAGAGTTCTTGTTCCGAGCACAATTCGATCCAAACTAACAGGAAATGAACTGCTTAGCCCAAAACCGTTTTGTCCAAAAAAGTCTTTCGAAAGCAAAAATAACCACACGTTCAAATGTCAGCCATTTTTAAACAAACTCTGGTAGTCACTTCAAGTGAAAAACAAACAGGGAAGTTAAAAATCACACAAAATGCTCTTGTACGACAACTCTTTTTGGTTTTAATCTCAAAGTTTTGCTTCGACAAAATCGCGCAAAACTGCAAGAAAACGCTTATATACGAAATTGCTCGACGATCAATCGGAAAAAATCCGAAAACAACTCAAAACAATTCATGTCTCAAAAAGTAAATAGTCCCTAGACAATTTACGAGTTATCAATTTTTGCATTGAAAATATAACATTTTGTATCCCATAGATTTACATTTACTTAATAATCAACCATGCACGAGCGAGCGAAGCGACTGAATGCAAATGAATTGTACCCAGTTTTCGGTTTTTGTTTCCACGCCTGCCAACAGCACTCAAAAGTCCGAACGTTAAGTAAATAAGTAGCCACGCAAAACCGGGTCCCATTGTGTACCAAAAGACGCCCACAGCCCTCTGAAAGAATTTTCTTTCAGTCTCTCTTATGGAAAATTTGTCCTTAATCAGCTTAGAGTTGATTTTTGAAAATTCAATACATTATGTGATTTTTTATACAACTTTTAATATTAAGAAAATAATATGTACACATCACAAGAAATCAAAATATAGAACATTCGCTTTTGATTTTTGCGCTAGGAAATTTCTAAATATGTTTGATAGAGCCGAAAATATTTATCCTGCAGCAAAGAAGATTTTTAATAGCCTTGAATATGATGAAGTTAGGCAACATTTTAAAGAGCCATGTGTTGAATGAGTGACCATATTTTACTGCAAACACAGGAGAAACATAGAAAATAATGTACCTACCGTTAAATTGATCACTCGACCATAGATATTGAACAAATAGCATTAAGGACAATTGATTTACAAAATCGTCTTAAGTTAAGCAATATTTTTATGAGCCACGTTTTGAACGGGTGACCATGTTCCGGAAAAAATACAAAAAATTGTACCTCAAAATTGAAACTAGGCATTGAACAATTGCTTTGAGCACAATCGACCGTCCAGATCCTCTCTCTGAAAAGTTAAGTAACATTTCCATGGGAGCTTTGTTTCAAATCGGTGACCATTATAATTACAGATTTCCCCAACAAAGGAAATATCTACGTCAAGATTTCCACCAAAAGCCGCACAAATATTTCCCCAAAAATGAAATTATCACATTTTCCTCGCGTTGTCCAAATCTCTTTCGCGTCGTTGATTTGTTGTTGTAAATAATTCTAACCTTTCCTCATTGTTTCTCCTTCTTGTTATTGTTATCACTGCATCTCCTTTGCATCTGTCTCTCTCTAGCTCCTTAACACACTAACACTAGTTATAAGTTGTACGTTGTAGCGTAATCATGTTAATAAAAAACCTAACCCTGTTTGAAAATTGTTGGCGTCTGTTATTTTCCACGTGGATTTGCATCTTCCTCGAGGACCCACTGCTGCTAGACACGAGCTAAGAGTTTCAAAACTCACAAGCCACGTCTTGAGTCGGACTAAAGGCTCTATGGACAGTTTTGAAACTCTTGGCTCGTGTCTAGCAGCAGTGGGTCCTCGAGGAAGATGCTGATCCACTCTCCTTATAAACCTGTAATGGAGTGTACTTGTAGGTAATCTGCCCTGTGACGACGTCGACATGCTCGCTCCAAGATTCTCTGTCAAAGCGATCAGAGAACCGAACACGCACGGGTCGCTCTGCTCAGACTTGCCAGATTTCAGTGCTGATCTGACAAAATTCTCAGCGTAAGAAAAAGCACTCCCAGAACGAGCAACCGTACTCTGGTCGTGCTCTGGTCGTGCTCTGGTCGTGCTCTGGTCGTGCTCTGGTCGTGCTCTGGTCGTGCTCTGGTCGTGCTCTGGTCGTTCTCTGGTCGTGCTCTGGTCGTGCTCTGGTCTGGTGCTCTGGGTTTACCAACCGAACACGTGACAGCTGTGTGACGTCACGATCGTATGTTCGCAGATCGAAGCACGTGGTTTTGTCAAATTTCCACATTTTATTCGATTTTCCGAAATTACAGCTCAGTTTGAATGAATGAATAGTGGGGCTTTGAGGCGCGTCAACCTGTTGGTCATTTTGCGCCTGATAAAAAGTTTTGAAATTAAATTCTTATAAAAGTAAAACTCCTCAAGTGAGACACAAAAGTCTCACTACGTCAAGATACAATAAAGCTAAATGATTAAATAAATGAGTATGCTGTGATTAGATTTTCCGTAAGACATCAATAGCTTTTAAAAATTTGAACAATTTATCGATTTGTTTAGGATCGTCACCTAGGACCTTGCTAACAGTGTCCTCGAGCGAGAGGCGCCTTCTCAACCGCCTGTAATCGGGACATTCGATAAGGAAGTGCTTGACTGTAAGCACTTCATCGCAGGAGTCACATCTAGGCGGGATCTTGTCAAGTGAGAATAAAAAGGAGTGAGTGAGAAGAGTGTGCCCGATCCTTAGGCGTGTGAGGACCACCTCCTCCCGCCGCGTGGGTCTGATCGAAGAGTCCCATGGGGAAATGGTGGTTTTAATATCTTTCAATTTGTTGTTTTCCTCTAGATCCCAGGTACACTGAAATTTATTTTTGAAAAGCGACTTGAAATGGTTTTTTAAATCATTAAAAGTCAGCATATCATTGTCTAGTGCGACCTTCGTTGTTGCGGCCTTGGCCGCCCTGTCTGCCAACTCATTGCCCTGTATCCCCACGTGTCCAGGGACCCAGCAGAACACCACCCTGACGTCCCTCGACGAAAGGGACGCCAGCAGCGAGTGTATTCCCTGGACGAGAGTGTGTGGGGAACACAGGGTATGAAGAGGGCTGAGCGAGTCGGAGCAAATTAGAAATGCCGTTTCATTGCGGCTCGACTCAATGAATTTCAGCGCCTGTAAAAGCGCATGCAGCTCAGCTGTTAGAATGCTGCACTTGTCATTTAGTTTAAAACCATGCGATATATCGCGACCAGAGATAAAAGCACTGCCGACCGCAGTGTCATCTTTTGACCCATCAGTGAAAATTGTAAGAAAACCTTCGTACTTTGAGCAAAGCACGGCGAACTGTTTCCTATATATGGTTGAGCTAGTGGAGCTCTTGCTGTTCGCCGCTAGACCGAAAAGGCAAGATTGGCGCCCGGTTATCCACGGGGGTGTGACGCTCAGACCATGTGGATAACATTTCGGGTAGCGGAAAGCCGCTTCCACCAAGAGGCGGTTAAACCGTATGCCTGCAGGCAGAGTGGAGCTGGGTTTCGCGTTATAGAGAGCTTCAAAACTGGGCTTGAAGAGAGGCAAGAAAGACGGGTGTTTCTTCATGCACATTAGTTTTGATGCATATGAAGCGAGAAGGTATTGCCTGCGAAGGGCCAGAGAAGGTTCATTCGCCTCACAGAACAGGCTTTCGAGCCGGCTGGTGCGGAGAGCGCCAGTGGCAAGCCGGATACCCGTATTGTGGACGGTGTTCAGCGGTTTCAGGTAACTGTCCCTCGCAGATGCGTAAACGATGCTACCATAATCCAGTTTGGATCGAACTAATGATCTGTAAACCCTAAGCATGACCACCCGATCGGCACCCCAGCTGGTGCCAGTGAGCAAGCGTAGCAGATTGAGCGATTTCTGGCACTTTAATTTCAACTGTCGAACGTGCTCTTTCCAGTTAAGTTTCTGGTCCAACCACAGACCCAGAAACTTGACAGCGTTCGCAAATGGCAGAGCAGCTCCCCTAAGAAGAATATCGGGAGCTGGATGTAAACCTCGATGCCTAGAGAAATGCACACAAGTGGTCTTGGTGTCAGAGAACTTGAACCCTGTTTGATGAGCCCACCTCACTAGTTTGTTGACCGTCATCTGAATTTGTCGAGCCGACGTGGCGATCGATCGAGCTCGGCAGATGATCGCGAGATCGTCAACAAAGAAACTGGGGAACGAACACAATCCACAATGCCATTGATTGCGATTGCAAACAGCGTCACACTGAGCACGCTGCCCTGGGGCACACCGTTCTCCTGTGTGAACGTGTCGGATAAAACATCGCCAACACGGACGTTAAAAGTTCTGTCGGTCATAAAATTTGTAATAAAAACAGGAAGTCGACCTTTAAAACCCCATGAGAACAGGGATTTTAAAATGTTAAAACGCCAGGTGGTGTCGTAGGCCTTCTCCAGGTCGAAGAATACAGCAATCGAGTGCTGCTTGCACAGAAACGAATCCTGAATGAAGGCCTTCATACTGATCAGATGGTCGATCGTACTTCTGTTTTTTCGAAACCCACATTGCAAGCTAGAAAGCAGGTTTTTAGTCTCCATGCCACCAAACAAGTCTATTGTTGACCATTCTCTCCATCACCTTACAAAGACAGCTGGTCAGGGAGATTGGCCTGTAACTGGCCGCCAGTTGCTTGTCCTTGCCAGGCTTAGGAATTGGGACTTGAATAGCATGCCGCCACTCATCCGGAAAGATTTGTGATATCCAGATCAGGTTGTACAAATCGAGCAAAGCCGAGCGAGCGTCTGGCGTGAGGTTTTTCAAGAAGGTGTTGTGGACCCTGTCGGCCCCCGGAGACGTGTTCTTCGATGTCCGTATGGCGTTGTCCAGCTCCCACTCACTAAACGGCATGTTGTAGCACTCGGTGTTGGCAGAGGCAAACGACAGTTGTCTGCGCTCTGCTCTGTGCTTGATCTGTTGGAACGATGCCGAGTAGGGGCGGGAACTGGAGACATCTGCAAAGTATTGGCCAATACTATCCGCGATCTCTTTGGGGGCTGTGAACAGGTGCCCATTGCTCTTAATGCCAGCTATGATGTTTGGTTTGTGCTTGCCTCTGATCTTATTTGCCCGGTGCCACACCTTGGTGAGAGGCGTGGTACACGTTAGTGCAGACACATAATCATTCCATGATTGGCGCTGAGACTTTTTAAAAATTTGACGTGCCTTGGCACGGAGCTGCCTGAACACCTCCAGGTTATAATTTGTGGGTCGTCTGGAGAAAGCACGGAGAGCCTTTTTCTTGCCTTTAGAGCTTGATCACACTCATCGTTCCACCAGGGAACAGGAATGCGACGCGGCTTCGTGGAAGTAAGTGGAATTGCCGCCTCTGCTGCACTAATAATTATCTCTGCCACCTTTCTGACTCTGCAATTGACCTCTGTTTCTTGGAGTGAGCCACTGAGGTCTGCCAGTCCAGCAAACCGCTTCCAGTTCGCCCGTTTTAAACTCCATTGAGCGGGGCGAGAGGGGATCTGGAAGTCGGTTTGGAGCCTCAGGATAATCGGAAAGTGGTCACTTCCACAGAGGTCATCGTGTACAGTGAAATCAAATAATGGTGCCACAGAAGGCGAACAAATGCAAATGTCTATCGCCGAGAAATTCCCATTAAAAGAATTAAACCTTGTTTTCTGTCCGTTGTTTAAAAGAATAAGATCGTTGTCATCGATAAAACTCTCGAGCATACGACCCCTGCCGTCAGCCACAGTGTCGCCCCACAAGGGGCTATGTGCGTTGACGTCACCCAACAACACATAGGGGTGGGGGAGTTAAGAAACAAAGCTTTGAAGGTTCGGGGCCGTAGCTGGCGCCCACTCAGGAAGATATATGTTACAAAAGGTAACCGGTTGTGGCACGTGGACCCGGACTGCCACTGCCTGGAGAGGTGTTGTCAGCGGCAGTGGACTTGACACCAGACTGTCCGAGACCAACGTGGCCACTCCACCGTGAGCGATATTGCCAGTTAGATCGTCACAACGATAAAACGAATAGCTTTTAAGAACAGGTTTGTCAGTTGGTTTAAAATGTGTTTCTTGTAAAAAGATGCACATGGGGTTAAAATGGGATGTTAAAACCTTAACCTCGTCTCGGCGTATGTTAAAACCACGAACGTTCCACGTCATTAGAGCTATTTTTTACCAGGTTTTGGATCGGGCGGCTCTAATAAAGTGATGCGCTGTTTTTTGGCGCCCTTTCTTGCCGCAGCGTTCAATTCGCTGCCGCTGCCACTGCAGTCCATGATGCTTTCACCTTCGTTTTGCGAGTCCAGAGACTCGAGACTACATACCTTCTTGAGCCTGCTAGGGGCAGACTGCTTCTCACCTGTTTTCAATATGGCAAGCTTATCTTCCATTTCTTTATTTTGGTTCTTCAGTGATTCATTTTCTTCCCTAAGCTTCTTTATTTGTTTCGTCTGTTCTTCGATTTTCTTGGATTGTTCTTCTATTTTCTTGGACTGTTCATCAAGTTTTTCTTTGGTCTCCTGTTGACCAGCTAGAATTTTGCTCAACATTTCCACCATGTTTTTCATTTCAGACGAGGGAGGTTTGTTTGCCGAATCAGAAATCTTTGTGGTAACAGCCTGAGAGAAGGTTTTGGACAGATCAGATTTCGGAGATAGGAGGTGATATCGCCTCCGCGCCTCAGCGACGGAAAGCTTCTCCTTGGTCTTGATCTCGAGAATCTTTTTCTCCCTCTTCCACGAAGGACAGTCCCGCGACCAGGCCGGGTGGGAGCCACCACAGTTCAGGCACTTTGCCTCCTGATCACAGGGCTTGTCCTCGTGTGCAGCCGACTTGCCACAGCTTGGACACACATGCTGCTTTTGGCATGTGGTCTGAATGTGCCCTAACTGTTGGCAATTCAAACATCTCATCGGGTTGGGAATATGCTGTCTGACAGAGACTCGAATGAAACCCACAAAAACACAGGACGGAAGTTCTGCAGAGCTGAAAGTCAGGATATGCAGAGGGGATGGCTTGAGGACGCCTTCCTTCCGTGCCATAATGCGTTTAATTTCGATGACATTTTGTTTACGGAGCTCATCCAGGATTTCCTTTTCATCGATGTCGATCAGATCAGGACAGTAAATTACTCCTTTGGAAGTGTTGAGCGATTTGTGGGGTTCAACGCTGACCGTGAATGAACCTAGAAGTTTAAGAGCGGACACCTTTTTCGACATCTCCTGCGATGCGACTTGGATCAAAAGGGATCCATCCCTCAATCGGTTTACGTGCTTTGGCACGCCTTTGTCTTTGTCAACGAACGATTGAATTTTAAACGGTGATACATTGTTAAAGGTGAGAGTGTCTGTGCGTTTCATGATGAAGAACTGAATGTAGTTTGTTGGCTGTAGCGATCCCACATCAATGAGGCGATCGAATAAGCCAGGAAGATGGTTAGGGGGGGGGGGGGGGGGGGAAAGGGGTTTTTGTCGTGGGAATCCATGCAAAAACGTTGAAAATTTCGTCTCTCACGATCCCTGCCCACCACGGAGCCCAACCTGGGGGACGCAGCGTTGATATAAAAACAACGACTTACCTTAGGTACTATAAAACATACCTCTTTCGCCGGGGTTGTCGGAGAGATATAGCGGGGGAAACACCGACAGTCGCAAGTGACCGTAGGGTTAAGGACAAACCACTATTTTACAGCCATCACGCCACCGGTGCCCCCCCACTCATCCTGTGCAAGGTTTTAATGCCGATACACGAGCCGATTGACTGGGGGTGGATTAGCCCCCAGCCGCCTGTTTTGAGTGAAGCCGAAACCAAAGGGGTGTGTTGGAAGGTATTCCCCGTCTGTTCTGCTGGCGAACTGGAGAATACCCCCTCAACCCCCAGGAAAATCCTTTCCACCCGTTCAAGGATTCCACACACGGCAAACATGTGGGTTAGCGTTTTGGCCTGCATAAGGGGTCGGCCAGAAGAGAAGACAAGGATATAGGACAGAGAAGGGAAAGAATCGAGAAGGCAAAGACTCGAGTACTCCCTATGCAGGCCACCAGTCACCAGCTGCCTGGCACCGACAATCGACTGTGCGTCAAAAAAGGTATTCCAAAAGAAAAGCCAACAACGACAGCCAAATCGTCACTCGGGGAGAGAACCACACCGCTGTCGCAGAAGACAGACGGTGGTTTCGGGAGGCGGCAAGAAATGAAGGAAGACAGGAGACGAAGGAAAGGTGGTGAAAGGAAGAGTTAGAAAGAAAAGGGTGCACAGATCCTCCCTTGACCAGAGTCCGCGTACCGCAACAGCGGCGTGGCCGGACTACTCTTGGTCTGGGTCCTCGCCGGGAGCCTGTCCGGTATAGGAGACCTGACGGGGAGCGAGACCTCCCCTTCCGGCATGGCCTCCCGGGTCATCGGACCACGCAAACCCCCTCACCACGGTACGGTGGTAGTCCACGAGGGGGACAGCTCAGTTTGGTGAAATCTTTTGGTTTCGTGTGAAATTCGTGGGTTCTATATTATATATCGTGGGATCACACAGTAATCGTGTATCGAAGAGATCGAAGTGTAATCGAAGTAATCTTTGTAATTTTAATGCTATTTCTTTTGATTTATTTGAATCTCGACAGTTATCAACTTTCTGCATGTTGCTACACTGATATGAATATTTAGCATAATGTAGTGTTTTTGTTCCCGCCTGATATTAAAATATGACAGATAGCGCCTCAAGCAGCCATTAAAAATGGCGGTGAGCTCTCGGCGTCCGGTCGTGGACAAATTCCGTTTTCTGTGCTCGCTGATATTTTTCACGAAATACTGTTTGTATAAACTGAAAACTAAGATCTTGATCAATCGAAGAAAGGAATTTTTTATAAACGACGACAAATTCTCGCAACAGCACCATGTGCCTGCTACGCCTACTTGCTCGTGTGCCTTCCAGAAGCCTAACACGATCTGACATGATCTATGCATCAAAGTATTTGAACGTCAACGCTTTTGTTCCTTGAATCGACGAATGGTTATGGAGGTAAGTTATTTCAATTTAAACGCATTCAGCAATCGTCACAATAAACGAATTCAAAGCCAATGATATGTTAAATTGGATTCAAGTAACTGTCAGTAGAGCAAATGTATTTTTGAGTGTCAAACTCAGGGGCGGCTCGTGAGGGAGGGCTGCGGGGCGGCAGACCCCCCCCCTGGCAATTTTACAGAATAAATTAATAATATTATAAGTAAAATATTAAATGTCGTGTTCATTTTAATTGATCTTAAAATTAGTTGCGTATAAATATTGGTTGTAACTATTAAATTTCACTACCCGCTAAGAATTATCACGCCGTTTGCGTCGCGCGGACGGCACGAGCCGCCGAATGCAACGAAACGTTTTGGTAGCGCCCGAGCACCGCACGTCTGCTGCCTTCACCCTGGACGCAACCCTCCTCGCTCGGGGCAGCAAGCGCGGCCGCCCTGCATGCCCAGCCATTAGTGCGAGGAAATGGCCTTGAACGCGAGCCGCTCGTCGTCGCTCGCAAGTCCGCCGAGGGCAGCAGAGATTTGTGCCCTCGGGTACCCTCGGGCTCTGTCGGCCAGCCGCGGGCGATGCATCGGCGATGTGCCGAGGATTGCGAACGGAGAGCGAGAGAGACAGAGCGATACACATGGAAACCACGAATGTGTCTGCGACGGTGGCATCTCACCGACGGTGCCATTTCTCAGTATTACGGAAAATGGTGTCGAAAAATGTATATTGTTACGGAAGTTGCGGCGGGTGCCAAGGGGGGGGGGGGGGGGGTACGAAATTCAATTGTTGCCCCTCCGAGGAAAACACTCACGAGCCGCCACTGGTCAAACTCGTGTTTGAGCATAATTTTTTTATGTGCTACCTATTTTTAATGTTCTGCGTTTCCTTTTTCCATAACCAAGGCACTTCATTTGTGGTTTCAGCCTTCTCAGCTGGATGACATGATCTGCGGACCTCTCTAACTCTCGGCGTCACCTACATGTGTAGCTGCGATAATCGACTTGGCGCCGCTTTCTACCGTCCTAGGTATTTATACCTAGTACCTAGGTATATATTACAGATGGACACTGACAGTGGTGTAGTGCTGGAATAAATGTGGTGAGCTTCTGTCAAATGGGAAGGGGGGGGGGGGGAGGGTGTTACTATCCTCATCTTGTCACTTATTGGCACTTACCTTGAATCTTTAGACTCAAATAGTATCCTTATGTCAAACATGGTTGATATGGCACTTAGCTTGAATCTTTAGACTCAAATAGTATCCTTATGTTTAAACATGGTTGATATGGCGCTTACCTTGAATCTTTAGACTCAAATAGTATCCTTATGTTTAAACATGGTTGATATGGCGCTTACCTTGAATCTTTAGACTCAAATAGTATCCTTATGTTCAAACATGGTTGATATGGCGCTTACCTTGAATCTTTAGACTCAAATAGTATCCTTATGTTCAAACATGGTTGATATGGCGCTTACCTTGAATCTTTAGACTCAAATAGTATCCTTATGTTCAAACATGGTTGATATGGCGCTTACCTGCGACAATTTTCTGTTGTGTATCTCTAAAACACAGGTGCACATTTCTTTGGGTTCTGTACAAGCACTTATATTTTTGCAATGTAGGTATCCCCTTTTACCACAATTTTGCACATAGGTACTATGTCTGGAACTTCGACCATTTCTGGCCGGGGTACGCAACTAGCTCAACGCTGTGTGTTTCCCATGCAAAGTTAAAGTATATGCCTTAGCAGCTGTGATCATCGGTCAGACCAACTCTATAACCATGGTTATGTCGTTATGTATTGCCATTTAAAAGATTAAACATTTACTAGTACATTCTAAATAAGTAAATTGAATTTTATAAGTAGCTAAATAATCCCCTTGTTTGTTTGTTTTAATGTTTACTCAGTTTTAAGATTTAACGGAAAAATGGCAACATGCATGTTGAACGCAGTAAGAGCTGGCACGGCATGCTAGTTGCCTATCCCGTACCGGAGCAGTGAGAGCTGGCACGGCATACTAGTTGCCTATCCCGTACCGGAGCAGTGAGAGCTGGCACGGCATGCTAGTTGCCTATCCTGTACCGGAGCAGTGAGAGCTGGCACGGCATACTAGTTGCCTATCCTGTACCGGAGCAGTGAGAGCTGGCACGGCATACTAGTTGCCTATCCCGTACCGGAGCAGTGAGAGCTGGCACGGCATACTAGTTGCCTATCCCGTACCGGAGCAGTGAGAGCTGGCACGGCATACTAGTTGCCTATCCTGTACCGGAGCAGTGAGAGCTGGCACGGCATGCTAGTTGCCTATCCTGTACCGGAGCAGTGAGAGCTGGCACGGCATACTAGTTGCCTATCCTGTACCGGAGCAGTGAGAGCTGGCACGGCATACTAGTTGCCTATCCCGTACCGGAGCAGTGAGAGCTGGCGCGGCATACTAGTTGCCTGTCCCGTACCGGAGCAGTGAGAGCTGGCACGGCATACTAGTTGCCTATCCCGTACCGGAGCAGTGAGAGCTGGCACGGCATACTAGTTGCCTATCCTGTACCGGAGCAGTGAGAGCTGGCACGGCATGCTAGTTGCCTATCCTGTACCGGAGCAGTGAGAGCTGGCACGGCATACTAGTTGCCTATCCTGTACCGGAGCAGTGAGAGCTGGCACGGCATACTAGTTGCCTATCCCGTACCGGAGCAGTGAGAGCTGGCGCGGCATGCTAGTTGCCTATCCCGTACCGGAGCAGTGATCGAAGGTCTGGAATGGGTATATTTAGTGCTCATGAACGATATTGAAAATTTGCAAAACTTTGCCGCAAAAAAAGCTATAAATGAATACACCAGTATATACCTGAGTGTTTCTTTAAAATTAAGGAGAGTACATGCAAATTTTAAAAATAAAATGTGAGTATACCCTGGACTACACCACTGGACACTGGTCCATCTCCACAAGAGAGAATAAAAAGAAAGCTTCCAAGCACTGGTACCTACCAATCTCGAAACACGAGGCTCTAAGAGTAACAGTGTAGGCTTCTTAAAATTATCGTGTTTAATCGTAGATTCATGAGATGGAGGGTTACAATGCGTAAACGGTGCCGGAAACTTTCTTGTTAGTGCAACCAAACCATCATTGTTTGTGGGGGGGGGGGGGGTGGTGTATTTAAAAGCCATAATAGAATATACATTATGCTGTATCGCTGGTGGCGCATTTTTGCACATGTTGTAGCTGTAAAATTGCTATGTAATAATTGCGTAAATACCGTCAATCTGTTACTGATTTACATCTCTACTTGTACCCATCTATCATCAAGATGGCAGCTATTCCAGTAACCTAAGTGCTGCAGCAGAAAGAATATTCTCTCATGGGACAGAGTGTAGCAGATAATATGTCTATGTATCTTGATTATCATGTTCTTTTACATCCTCCCTCCCTGCACACACCAACCCACCCTATTGTAGCATTTCTGGCAATGATCAATTTGCTTGGTCAAGTAACCGGTTATCTTGTTGGCGTTGTAATTATCCAGGGTTTGTCCTGGAAATGCACAGAGATTCGAGGCCGCATCTTTTTAACATGATCTTGGGCACAATTTTTCTGAGAACTAAAAATGGCAGTAAAAGGCCCAAATAGTGAATAAGTACCCGGACCCCTAAGTCAATGCTGGGCTTCTTGTCACTTTGAAATCCCAGAAAGGCAGATAGTAGCTCGGTATAGCTGAGTAGCTTGAAGGAGCATGGAATGCTCAAATCCGTAGAGAGCCCGATGAAAACCGAACAAGCCGAAAGCAAATAGTCCAAATATGGACCAACCACTGGATCAGTAACATGTATTTACTTTTAAAATGATCAGATAGCCATTATTCTAATGGCCCATTGATATTTTTAAATTGCTTTTAAACTTGGTGCCAAAATCAGACTTAGACCTGGTTTTTCAGTGACACGTTAAATATCTAATGGTCTGTTAACTTATTATTTGCTTAGCAACGTCCAATCAGAGTCTTTAATTTTCTTGCTAATGGACCGTTAGTATCTTAACGGGCCACTGATACTTAGTCTCTCTTGCGTTTGGTCTTCGTATCCATGATAACGTCAATTTTTCAACGTAATTCTGTGCGAAAAAGTGTGCACAATTGGAAAAACATGTATATAACTGCTCTACTTTAATGGGAAAAATATTTAAAAAGCGCCAAAAACGTCACCCTCAATATGCAATGTCATTTTTTATATGCTGTTTTCAATTATCATAAAAGTGAGTTTTGTGACCCCAGTTTTTCTTTTGCTGTGAGTGTTCATCAGAGAAATACCTTTTAAGTATATAGAAATTTGTTTAAATACTATGGTTATATTTGGAGCTATCCTGGGTTATATGCCGGTTTTGACCTGGTTTCCTATGCCGTCTATGTTAAATTTTGAGTTTTCAAACCCTAATATTTATGTTATCGGGCCGGTGACCCTCCAATGTTATTTCACCGTTGGATGCGGCGTTACGTTTTCAACATCACAGCATCTCGTACTGAGCCCTAAAATTTGAAAAAAGATTTGCCCAAGCCAACCCCTAAAGCAGGGCTGGACCTGGACCATCCTTTCGGGGTTTATGCAATACAGTCGTCTGGTCAAATCTGACGCCGATTGCTTTTTAAGTATTCTACGAGAACCGCAACGGCTTAAGGTGGGAGGAAACCCTTAGTGTTCGAATATATCTTTAAAGTATTTTTTTACAGATAAACTATTAGTGACCTTGACAGCCCAAAACATTGAATCAAGTAAGAATCAATTTCGTGTTGTGATTATACTTGCTGGAAATTATGAATAACATTGGAAATTTTGTTTAAATTGCTATTGTCTAGTCATTACACAAAAAATGACTAATTCTTAATTTGAATACCTAATTTAAATTGCCTAGCTATTTTGGTTTGGGCTGTCACTAATAGTGTACATCTGTACAATTTTATTTTAAAGGTGTTCAAAAGACAATGGTTCCTCCCCACCTTAGGAAAATTCTTTCTATGCACTTCTAGTCCATTCACACCGTTAAATCTACTCGCATGTTCACATGTGTCAAACTAATTTCTATTGTTTCTATGAGTCCATGTTTTATGCCTTGGAGTATTATACCTTTATTATCTGTGAAATCACCAACCTTCTAGTCAAACATGCTCCCCCCCCCCCCCCCCCCTAGATTCTGCATGGTTTTGGGAGTTCGCTATACTGGACGCGTGACACCACTGACAGTAAGATATTGGTTGTAATTAAGTTTCTTTTTTCTTTTTCCAGGCAAAGAACAAATTTTGCATGTAACAGTCGCCTACAACAGCCACCTAGTGAGAAGCTCCGTAGAATTTGACAAACGCTGGCAACCAGTATCTAGAATTCATTATAACAACACACTTTTACAGATAACTTTTACCGGGTTTTCAGTTTCACCCAAAATAATTGAACCTACTCGTGTGCGGCATTAGTATATTCTCCGTCAATAAGTTCATCAACGTGACATTTTGAATTAAATTGGTAGGGGAGTCGTAACCTTACCTGATTAGACAGTGCGTGTGCCTCGTAAGTGAGCCAATGAAGTACCATCTCAGTCTTAATCTCTCTGGAAATAAAGTTACTATTTACTAGTTTTCACCCAAACGTGGGAGATTTAAAAGTGAACATTTTTTGCTCGATTCTGTGTATAGGTGCAAATTACGTTCTTCTTACTTGAGCAACACGTGAGTCGTTTGGCGCTTTCAGTAACACATCATATCTGATATTATTAAGCATCAACACATGCAGCACGTTAAAAACAGTTTCATGTCGAGTGAAATATATATTGCAACAATTTTTATGCAACGTGCACCCACATTTTTTTTAGTATCGATCGATAATTGATATTGCTAGTTATTTTAATCCTAGAAATCTGTTTGGGTGCTCACAAACTGTTGTACTGTGCGTTGTAAAACAAATAAATATGTCTTTTAATCTTATTTAAATTACGAAAGCTCGTAATTGGCTATTCATTTTATTATTATGTACACAAATTAGAGCACCAGCCGCGAAAGTTGGGGACCCGGGTTCAAATCCCGGAATGGACAACACTTTTGGGAGGCTAATTTGTGTACATAATAATAAAATAAATATGCTTTTTTACAGTTAAATTTGTGAGGTTCATCTAATTTCACCCATGCTCCTGGCCTCCACGTGCCAATTTTAGTTAATCTTTGATAAGACGACTCCTGGGGCGCCAGCTTTCTTGCCGTGGTGTGCATATTGCGCCATAGTTGCGCAATTCGTAATCTCTTGTAGCCGACGATCGCGGAGGGGGAGCCTGCCGACGCTTGCAGTTTGGTCCGGTCCTATACTCCATCCTGAACTGCCGAGGTCCTGATTTTTGAAATGTTAAATTTAGTAGAAATATAACTAGATATTTGTAAGTTAGAGAGTAGAGCGCCATCCAGATTCCATCGTCAGCAGAAATTCTTTCCGACCATATATGGTAATTTCAAGAAACGCGCGACCTAATTGGCCGGCAAGATCACGCGGTACGCCTGGAGGGGAATCGCCTGGAGGTCCGCCTGGAGGAACGGGCACCAGAAGACCAGAGAGGGCCGCGGAGCTTCGAAGCGGCGAGGTGCGTCTGCTCGACCACGCGGGTCCGCACGACGCACGCGACAAACGGAAGATCTCGGAGCTTCGGAGGAAGAGGAGCGGCTGCCTTGTCAATTGTGGTACGCACGACTCCTCGTCGACGCGCCTCGTTGTCGCACCTGTGGACGCTTCATCGACGCCTCGTCGACGCACTCTCGACACCTCGTCCGGCGGCTGCTAGACCCCGCGGTCATCACTACTGTACTTAAGTACCTTTATATTTTTAATTCTGGCCAGATTCTAGCTAGCTCAGGGACATGGGGAGTTGTGTACCTTGTTTAAAAACTTAAGTAAATTCGCGTTATGTTAGAATTTTGTTTATATGTAAATTGGTCCCTGCCTCCAAAAGTTCCCTATTTGGACCCACACGGTAGGCTTCGGCAGTCGTCGGGCGGATCGGGAGTTGGCGCCCTGGTGGTTGGGAGTAAGAAGGTACGTGACGTTACATATTATTGGAATTATTACACTTTTTCAATTACAGACTTTTATTATTTTTCTTGGCAAGATCTTGAAACAAGAACTTACAGGATTCTATTTTTATGTACACAAATTAGCCTCCCAAAAATGTTGCCCATTCCGGGATTTGAACCCGGGTCCCCAACTTTCGCGGCTGGTGCTCTAACCGCTGAGCTAAATAGACACGAATTTAGCATCACGCGGTACCAGAGCCACTATGAGTATTCGTAGACTCTGGACCATACCCCCCTGGGGATATTCAATTCTCACACCTGTATGCAAATTACTTCTCTCAAATTTCGTGTCTATTTAGCTCAGCGGTTAGAGCACCAGTCGCGAAAGTTGGGGACCCGGGTTCAAATCCCGGAATGGGCAACATTTTTGGGAGGCTAATTTGTGTACATAAAAATAAAATGACTAGCCAATTACGAGCTTTCGTAATTTAAATGAGATTATAAAAGAGAACTTCCAGGATCCTGGTATTATGGTATAAGCCTCTGCTAATTTCTTTGTAAGAAATTGGTAAAATCATTCAAGATCTTGTGTCACAAATCTTACAAGATCTTGGCTAACGTTTCTTGGTAAGATCTTGGTAAGATCTTGCAAGATCATAGGTAAGATTTTTCAGCAGGGTACTTTAATGGTATGGGGAGTAACACGAACAACATGAAGTGGAGAAGTGCGAAATCATCAAATTCGTATCCCTCCCATGACGCATGGCAGGCAGTTCTGCCGTCATCTTGCCAGTTGTTGCCACTATTCCTCAGAGGGCCTCGGTTAAGAAAGGACGTGTGCTGGAGAGTGATCCTACTATCGTCGATATGGCACCAAGAAAGCCTGGAAAGGCGTCGTCGATACGAGCTGAATGTGAGTTCCTTTCTAACATAAAGCTATCAATTTTCCATTTAGAATCGAGCAGCGATTACTGAGTGGGAAGCCGAATCTACAAAAGTTGACAAACCAAACTGGATTATGCCTGGTTTAAGCGTTCATTTTTTTGCGCAAAGTTTCAAGACATTAGCATGAGGACTTGTCTCAAAGAATTCAATTCAATTAATTAGACAGCACGTAATGGAAACGACGGCGTTTTTCACAGCTTTAACACGAAAGTTAATGTTAGTCAATATCTCTCGGATTTGTTCACGACACGGACCAATTTTGTTCCAGATGCAAAGTGGGTTGTCGTGAAATATTTGGCTGACGGCTGGTTTGGCTGTGCTCAGGTCACCACGGCGGGTCACCACGGCGGGGCAGATCTCCACATGTGAGGTGGAGGAATGGGCTTTACTATGCCGCTGAGATCTTGTTTGAAGGAGGTGGGCTCTTTTTTCAATTTCATTGTCATTAAATTATGCAAATTTGGGTAAAGTGCATGGATCAATTGGAAATTATCGAGAAATTTAAGCCTAGCTACTAGAGATGGGTAAAAAAGTCCGAACGGTCTGAAAGTCCGGCCCGACTTTCAGGCCGGGCCGGACCAAACTATTTCGCAATAGCCGGAACTCAGATCTGAGACGTCGGTCCGGGTCGGGACGGACCGAGTCGGACACCCTAGAAACTGTCGGACAGCTTCGGACTGTCGGACAGTCTCTGCCTTTCGGACAGCGTCAGACAGATGTTAGGACTGGACATATACTTCGGACCGGGCCGGAATGCAAATTTAGAGACTCGACGGGCCTTGGACTGGGCTGGATCTCATGACCGGTCGGGTTGGTGTTGGGCCGGGCCAATGGAATGTCTACAAATCCCATCCCTACTAGGTATACCTACCCCATCCGTTTCTCATTCTTAGCCAAAACAGAGCAAGAGACTTCAGACCTTGTGTGACTCCATATTGTTACGATGGGGACTAATTCGTCCCGGTCGTTTCGTTTGGCGCAAGCACCCCACCTTCGGCTAGAAGACCGGAACGCCTAGGCAACCCGCGAAACACCAAAACACCATGGGTTGCCTAGGCGGCAAGGAGTAGATCCCGCTGAGCACGCGTTTCCACCTTCGTGCGCTCAGCGGGACCGTTCAATCCCCCTCTCTCGACTCGCGACCACGACACTGACAGCAACAAGACCCCTCGCGCAGCTCAACGCTCAACCATCGAACAAGAACTTCGAGCGCCCACGACTTCGCGTGTTCGCCGCCCGTGTGTTGTCTAGTGCCAATAGCCCCGAGTGAGTCCAGCGTTTCCCCAGACTGTACCTCTGGCAGGGGAGCCCGTCACGGACGGCCGGTCGGCACACGGTGCTAGACGCGACGTGTTGGGGAGCGTAGCTCTGTACTGCCTAATAAACGAGCCCGAACATAGTGAAGGACGTCTGTTTAGTACGTGTGAGGACAACCCCCTCCCCTCGGGCATCCCTGGGCCGCCGAGCGATTCCCAAGGCGGTTCCCTCTCCCAGCTGCGCCCCCACGCAAGGACCGGTGAGGAAACCAGAATCTCCACAGTGGTGGAGGCGCGGGTTCGAGATAGATTTCTCTATCAATGAGAACTATCTCGATCGGCTTGGGCTCCGGGTTCCTGACAGGGGAGAGAGCGGTGGCTTCATGACGTATCAGTGGCCGTCCTCCACTGTGTTCGAATCGGTGGTACCGGCTGGGGCGACAGGCGGTTCCGAGAGGACGTTGGAGTCCACACCGGAGAACGAATCTCCGTTTTCGCACTTGGATAGGACCCTACGGAATTCGGAGTTACGCAGGGAAATTGAGGAACGAGAAGCGTCAGGGTTCGAAGCGGCTAGTGTGACAAGAGGGTTAGGCCCTGAGGGGGTGGGCGAGTTACCGCCGTTTAGGGCCCGTTTCGACGGAAGGTGTGGACAGGGGGCAATTCGTAGGAACGGGA
Source organism: Nemoura dubitans (assembly GCA_921293005.1). Taxonomy (NCBI): domain Eukaryota; kingdom Metazoa; phylum Arthropoda; class Insecta; order Plecoptera; family Nemouridae; genus Nemoura; species Nemoura dubitans. The sequence continues at coordinate 14,603,185 of OV121078.1, read as the reverse complement.
CACGGAGTTCACCTGGCACGTTGCCAGCGTTGCGGCTGTGGGGCGAGGGTAGTCGACAGGAGACCGGAAACAGCGGGCCGTTAACCTCGCGTCAGACAGGCTCGAGTTCGGGGACCGGTACAGACGGCACAGGGGCTCACTCATCACATCCCGCAGCCATGATAGCCGTGAAGGTTTATAAATTTCAGCCAGGGTCGGAGTCCATCACGGACTGGCTGGAAGACTTTGAGGGAAAGGCCGGGGCAAACAGGTGGCAGGATGAGACAATACTCGTGGCTCTACCGTGCCATCTGGCGGAGCGCCTCTGAAATGGTTTCGTGGTCTGCGTGAACGCGCACGCCAGCTCAGGGGCAGTGATGCCGTTGACTTGGGATGAAGTTAGGAAAAAGATGCGCGAGGATTTTACGAGCGCGGTAGCACAGGACGAATGGAAATTTACACTAAGGGAGAGGGTGCAGGGTCCCACAGAGTAACGGGGAATACGTCTACGACGTCATCGAGTTGTGCAGACGAGTAGACCCCAAAATGGACGAGCGGGACAAGGTCCAGTACATAATTGCGGGGCTGCGCCCGTCCTCAACCGACAGGATCGCGATGAGGGATAACCGGACGGTAGAGGAGTTGAAGGAGAATCTCCGGCGGGCGGTGTCCTCCAAATTCCTACTGGACCAGCGGTTAACTCGGGGTCGGGAAAATTGTTTGCAAGTAGACGTGGTAGCGGCGGGCCAGGGTCTCGAACTAAAATAATTGAGGGGCCAGTTGGGCGAGATTGCGCAGGAGTTGAGAGCCCGGAAGTTAACGCAGGGTGATGGAATAGCTGCTGGTCCCAGCTTCGAGTTACGGGAGTTGAAGGAACAACTGGGGGACATAACTCAGGAGCTGAGGGCGCAGAAGGAAGCGCTAATATTCGCTGTACAGCAACAGCAGTAACTTCCGCTGCAACGGCAGGAAGGGACCGACCGCCAGGATCGTGGTCGAGGGGAAACAACTTCGCCTCAATATCGAAGCGACGGATACCGCACGCGGGAGCAGGGTGACTTTTACGAACGCGATAGCAGGGGGTATCTGGAGCCAGAGCAGGGGAGATATCAGCAGGAATTCCGGGGGCCTTACCGAGACCAGGGGAGGGACGCCCAGCCAGAACAGGGGCGGGGGCGCTATCGACAGCGTGCGTGGAACGGTAAGCCGGTATGCTACCTATGCGAGAAACAGGGCCACGTGATCCGCATGTGCCCAAATCTGCGCGCGGTGAGAGGTGCGTTCCAGTCACGTGATGGAGGGGTCTCGGGAAACGGGAAGCCACCGCTGTAAGAGCGGGAGATCCGGCTGTGGGGGTGTTTTCGAATCGTCGAGGAAGTCTTCCGAATTTGTACAGGCTGCGCGGTTGGAACAAGAGAATTGGGTGGAACAGGTTAGGAAGCGTTTTCTGGTTTCGGTTCCCGCAGGGGCGGTAGAGGAAAAGGTTGAGTTGGAGATGGTCATGATTAGAACTAACGGGTCTTTGCGGATCATGGCAGAAGTGGAAGGTCAATCTATTTCGACCATTCTGGACTCAGGGGCGGCGGTTAGCTGTGTAGAGGAAGGGTTGATCTCGCATTTGCGTCACGAGAAGGTCGAGGGGCTGGTTCTTAAGACGGCGAACAATTCGTGCCTGGCGGTGACGGGGGTGGTGGAGGCAAAGGTGACTCTGGGGGGACACCGGTTTTTACTACCTCTTCTTGCAGTGCAGGGGTTGTCAGAAGGTTGCCTCTTGGGGAATGACTTCTTCGAAAAGCACATGGCCGCGCTAGATTATAAGGCGAAGAGGGTGATGTTGGATCACGATCAGGGTCAGGTAGCGATACCATGGGCGGCTCGGGGGGCCGGTTGATCGTGGCACGCGGCCTAGACAGCGTAAGCGTAGGTGAGTTCGGGGCGGAAAATCGGGTCCTTATAGAAGATGTGGTTTTCCCAGAGGTGATGGTGTCCGTGTGTAAGGACCAGTGTTGCGACTTATCTAGATAAAATTATCTAGATAAAATTATCTAGATAATTTTTTAAATCTATTATCTTTATCTAGATAATATTGTGCACTGTCATCTTTATCTTTATCTAGATAAAAAAAAACTTTATCTAAACTCCATATTTTAGATAATAGATAAAAGATGATTTTAGCCAATTTTATTCCAATTTTTGACATTGTCATTCAGATTGTCATTATTTCCAAAACCATTGCCATCCCAATAAAAAGTTTCAAAAATGTATAATCTTGAGAGTAATGATTCGGGAATTGGAAATCCGATTCCAAGAGCTCATGTTGTACTGTTAGGTAGGTGTAATATAATATTATCAGTCACTTATGTGGCTTTTGGAATTTCGCCACAATCCAACATCATTTTCCAATATTCCCAATTTCAAAAATTATCTATTATCTAAAGAAAATTATCTAGATAGATTTTTTCATCTTTTATCTTTTATCTAGATGATTTTAAAAAAATCATGATTTAAAAAAAATCATCTATTATCTTATCTAGATAACAAATTTGCCCATTATCTTCATCTTTATCTAGATGAAAAAAAATTATCTAGTCACAACACTGGTAAGGACGAGGATGGCGTGCAGTTGGCTCAGAACGAACAGCTGTTAGAACCAGCTAAAGAAATGCTATGGAATAAAAACGTGCTGGCCCCCGTGGTGCTCGTGAACAAAGGATCCGGTATGAGTCTAGAGGGCGTGAACGCAGGGAAGTATCCGGTCACGCTGGACACGGGGTGCAATGTGGGACTGGTAGGACTCGAAGTAGATCTCGTGACGGACATCCCAACGGTGGCGGATACGGCACCAGAAACCAAGATTGGGCAAACTACAGGAGATCGACGGCGGCAATCTTGATGTTTGGTGGCAGGGCAGGCGCACGTCATTCCAGCTCTCAGCGATCAGCAGATGGAACAGCTGGTGGTCGTGTTTCACAAGTTCGATATCTGCCTTCTGCTGCTCCTGCTGCGCCAACTCATATTGCTCGCCACAAGAAACAACACGACTCTCCCCGTCTTGCTCGCTCAAACATGTCGGACCTATCCTCCCGGTCGACATGTCGTCCGAGGTCGCGAACCAGAGGGGACGGTGGGTCAAAGCCGTGCGCTACATCATCCACGTGAACCACATAAAGTCTCTCTATCCGTCGAACCTTTGGCGAAGTCGAACCTTTGGCGAAGTCGAACCTTTGGCGAAGTCGAACCTTTGGCGAAGTCGAACTTCGATCCAGGCTTATCGGGTTAGGGCCCGAGGGCCGTTCTTGTAGGGTTTTCGGGGAAAGCCTATGTACCAGATTCAGATTACCTATATTAGTTTCGATTAGGTTATAGGTTATTATGGCGGCTTTGCACATTGTTGATGTTTATTATGATTAATTTTAATTTTGTATCTATTGCGTGTAACATTCGGACATTGATAGTTCAAACTCAGTAGGCCTGTGTTTCCGTGTCGCCCGAGCGCTTCGGTTCGGCGGATGCGAAGTCAGCGCTATTGGGTGTCGATAACGCCCACCGTCTGACCGGACGGTCAGACGACGTCGCGGCCGGTCGACGGATACTGGGATTTTTGCGGGCTCAGCAGAGCGGGCATTCGGCAATGTTCCAAGCGGAGACGGGCTGTCACCAGCTGAGTGATCGAGGGCATTGCACTCGGAATATTTTGTGCGAAATTTAATTAGAGAAACTGATCTGTAGACAAAGGCTTGGGACATTGGGGCGCACACTTGTGCGTTATGTTTGTGGTTCGTCCCAAGGATATTTTGGTCCGGGCTGTGGTTTGTTTTGCTCCCACTCGCTGTATATGTGACATAAGTCGGCAAGGGCAGGCGACACTGGGAAGGCATGGCGAGTTGGTCGTAGCCGGGGAGCTTCACGTCAATGAGTCTTTTCCGTTTGACACTGGGTCCGGAGAAAGTAAAAAGTACTCTGTTTTCTGAGCGTCGGGTGACGACCCCGCGCGCGAGACGGAGACTGATTGGGCCGGAGCTGCTTTTCGGTCCGGTTTGCCCCCCCCCCCCCCTCTCACGGGGTGCTTTGAAAACTGGGCACTTTCGTGTTGCCAATTTAACCACCCGGACCACACGGAGGCCAATTTTGGGCAATTGAGTGCTCTATCCTTTTCGACATGATAACAGTTTTGATTCAGTTTCAACGCCATTCGATTTGCCCCTCAATGCTTATATTCACTTGGAGGCTCTGATCAACTGCACGCAGGTGTTAAGTTGCGTGATGCCGCGATGCATAGACGGCGTTCATCCAGTCGGTCACTGTTCGGCACTGGGGCGCAGTTACGCATTACGCATTACGCATTACGCAGGGCGATCTTCCGGAGCTCCGTGGGCAACGGGAACAGCCGGTGGTGGGAAACACCCCTCCCCTCCCCTCCCCACCCCTCCCACGCAGAAAAGGAGTGGAACACTCAGCTCCAGAGGAAGAACCCCAAAGGGAATCCCGGGCGGCGATCACTACTGATATGGCCGTTTCTTATTTTTATATTTATTTTTTCGAATAATTAATTTCATTTTGAGTTTCACTATTGGAGTTTTGTTTAATGCAGATAATGGGAAAAGTCCCTACGCATTTCTAAGGAACATCCCGGTCACTTCTGATGTTTGCTATGGCCGTTTCTTTTTTTTTCGTTTGTTCGATTTAATTTTGAGTTCCACTATTTGCGTTTCGTGTAATGCATCAAAGGGACGTAATTTGGGCCTGGCGAGTACGTTAGTTACTTTTGCCCTACATTTATTTTATGAGTATGGTTGTCATTGGCGTTTATTCTCATTTTAATTGAAGTTCCTAATTGTTAATTTAGATCAGTCTACTGATCGGTAGACCATCAAAGGGACGTAATTTATGTCTGGTGTTGGCGCGGAGTGCCAGGGGTAGAAAGCAAAACGAAATGAAGTGGACTGTATTTGAAAGAACGAAAATAAAACTGACTTACCAATTGTCGACTCAAAACGGTGACGGGGTCACGGCCGGATGGAAATTTGATGTGCCTAGGGTAGGTGCAGTTAGGAGCGAACAAGGGGGAGGGAAACAGGGGAAAGGCTTAGAAAGTAACTTAAATAAAATGAAAACACTACTGCCTTCTTGCGTTGAGATGCTACACTTTCACGATGAATAGTAGTTTGAAATGACTAATGGCCAACGAGTGTCCTCTCCGAAGATGAGAGATAACAACGGCTACCTGCCGACAAGCACGGCCCACGACGAACGACAGACTGACAATGATAAGAGACCTGACCCACCAAAAGGTACCGGTGTGGTCAGAATCACTACTAAACTAACTAGTCAAAATAATAATTAAAAGTAATTGTAAATTGCGAAATGGCGCGATCATACCGCCCACCATGAACATTCCTTACATGTTCGTAATTTAACAGAAAATGATACGAGAGAAAGATTTGCAACTAAGCAGAGGGAAGCGTTACCAATTTGTTCACTGGGCGCTTCAAAACACCGGTCGCTGTGCGAATAGAGGCGACTCGAACCACTCCATCCTGGCCAGGATGAACTTCGACCACTCGTCCGATAGGCCAAGAAAGAGGGCGACTAGGTTCTCCAAACAAAAAAACGACGTCCCCGACTAGGAGATTGGGGTTGGCCCTAGTCCACTTGCCACGCTGCATCTGCGTGTTCAGATACTCAGAAGACCATCGGTGCCAAAAGGCTTGGTGAAGTTGTCGCACTCTGTGCCAACGAGACAAGTGTGAACATTTTACCGGAATGGCTTGTTCAGGAGGTGCGAGAAGAGGCCTGCCGATGAGCAGGTGACCAGGGGTCAAATAGTCTGAAACTTCAGCGGGATCAGCTGAGAGGGCACACAGAGGACGACTATTTAGCACTGCCTCAATGCGTGCGAATAGAGTAGCATACTATTTTATTATTATGTACACAAATTAGCCTCCCAAAAGTGTTGTCCATTCCGGGATTTGAACCCGGGTCCCCAACTTTCGCGGCTGGTGCTCTAACCGCTGAGCTAAATGGCCATTAAATTTGGGAGAAGTAATTTGCATACAGGGTGAGAATTGAATGTCCCCAGGGGGGTATGGTCCAGAGTCTACGAATACTCATAGTGGCTCTGGTACCGCGTGATGCTATACTGCAACCACATTTTACATTCAACCTCGAGTAACTCCAAATTACCGTTGGATGCGTTGAATTCTCTTTTAATCTTATTTAAATTACGAAAGCTCGTAATTGGCTATTCATTTTATTATTATGTACACAAATTAGCCTCCCAAAAGTGTTGTCCATTCCGGGATTTGAACCCGGGTCCCCAACTTTCAAATCCCGGAATGGACAACACTTTTGGGAGGCTAATTTGTGTACATAATAATAAAATGAATAACCAATTACGAGCTTTCGTAATTTAAATAAGATTAAAAGAGAGTAGCATACTCTTCGTAGGTGTGAGGAGTGTCTGAGATAATGCGATGCAACAAATTTTTGGCCGATTTCACGCCAGCTTCCCAAAGTCCACCAAAATTGGGTGCATACGTAGGGTTGAAATGCCAGTGCACCTGCTTGGTAGCTAGAGAATCGAAAATATGCGTTTCGTGCTCAGTAAGAAAGGCATGCATTTCGCGCAATTGACGAGAAGCGCCGACAAAATTGGTGCCGCAGTCAGAGAAAACATGATTGGGTAAGCCGCGCCGAGAAAGAAATCGGTCAAAGCATGCTAGGAAAGCTTGGGTTGACAGCTCTGAAAAAATTTCCAAACCGGTGGCTTTTGATGCCAAACACACGAAAAGACACAGATAACCTTTCGTGATTGGAGGATTGCGCCTGTTGCTCGATTTTACCGCGAAAGGCCCGGCAAAATCAGTCCCAACATGGGAAAAGGCGCGGGAGGCCTGAACTCGAGGGGAGGGGAGGTCAGCCATTGAGGGCTGTAAAGGACGAGCACGAAACTTGTGGCACTTTAGGCAACGATGTATTCGTGTCCTGAGCAGCCCGCGAAGTGACACGATCCAATAAGTTTGCTGTATCAGGGCCTGCACTGTTCTAGGTCCGGAATGAAGCGAGTTTTTATGATAAGCGTCGCACAATAGAGCGGAGAGATAGGCCTCCTTAGGGAGTAAAAGGGGATGGCGTGCTTCTTCGGGCAAAGAAGATCGGTGCAGCCGTCCGCCCACTCTCAGGAAACCAGCGGGGTCAATGAAAGGTTTCAGCGAAGCGAGCTTGGACTGAACTTGACCACTGTGGGCAATTTGAAGCATCTCAGCAGAGTAATAGTGCCGCTGGGTGGCCTTTACAAAATTGTCGAGAGCCTCTTGGATCTCTAGGGGTTCTAAGGGGACCCTTAGGGGGGAGGTTTCCAGTTCGGTTAGCTAGGAGAATGCGAGAGAACCGAAAAACGTAGGCGAATACGCGCTGGGCTTTCAACAGCGTCGAGAAGGTTAGTAACCTTTCGAGCAGTGGGTCCGGGGTGACGCGAGCGATTAGCGTGGCAACGAAAGGTTTCGTTTCCGGCAAATCGACGTCGAGAGAACGTTCGGAGCGTTGCCATGCATCGTACGGGTTGTACAAAAACGATGGACCGGGGAGCCACAACGAGTGCTCCAGGAGCTGGGAGGGAGACAAACCTCGAGAAGCACAATCAGCGGGGTTTTCTTCGGAGGGAACGTGGGCCCAGTCACTGGGTGATGAATGCTCAAGAATTTCAACCACGCGATTAGCAACAAAAGTCTTGAGACGGTGCGGGGGCGTGGCAAGCCAAGCGAGAACAATAGTCGAATCAGAATAAAGCGAAACGGATTCCAACGAGATGGAACTGAGCGAGGGAACGGTATTCTGAAGCAACCGAGCCAGTAACAAGGCCACGGAGAGCTCGAGCTTAGGAAGTGTCAACGGTTTGACAGGGGATACCTTGCTTCTTGCTCTTAGCAGCGTGACTTGAGAACCGAGTGTAGTTACGGAGTGCAGGTACAGTACTGCAGCGTATGCCTTTTCGCTGGCATCGCAAAACCCTACTAGGCGGTAGGTACCATCGGCGGGAATGGAACGCGAGACACGAAAATCCGCGAGGTTTGAGACCTCACCGGCGGATGATAGCCAACTGGAGCTAAGTTGAGCGGAGAGAGGCTCGTCCCAGCGTAGCTGGAGCAGCCAAAGTTGCTGGAGAAACAACTTCATCCAACAAACAAAGGGCGTGAGAAGACCAAGGGGATCAAAAATCCGCGCAGTGTATGACAGTACAGTGCGCTTTGTTACGCGTCCTTCGAATGGGCTAGTGCGAAACGAGAAGCTTTCTGAGGGGGGATCCCACAAAAGACCGAGAATCTTAATTCCTTGATCTTCATTTGAGAATGCGAGGGGGGACTCTAGATGGTCCTTGGGGAGTGCAATCAGAGCGTCAGGAGCACTACTTGACCACTTTCGAATCTCAAAGCCTCCACGAGCGAGGAGAGATTGCAACTGTGTTTGCAGCTCACGAGCTTGCGCGAGATTCGCAGCACCGGAGACAATGTCATCTACGTACGTTTCAAAAGTGAGAGCGCGAGAAGCTAGAGGGAACTTATCACCTTCATCATGTACGAGTTGACGCAAAACACGCTGGGCGAGAAATGCGGATGGAGTCAGTCCATATGTTACCGTGTTTAGTTCAAACTCTTCGACGGGAGAGGATGACGAGGGTCGCCAAAAGATGTGCTGATGTGCACGATCGGATGGTTGGACTAGAATTTGACGGTACATTTGACGAATGTCCGCGCACACAGCAATGGGTTGAATGCGAAAGGACGTAAGAATGCAAGGAAGGTCACCCTGCAACTTAGGTCCACTCAAGAGTTGCTCGTTGAGAGACACACCTTTGTCGTCAGGAGCAGAGGCGTTAAAAACTACTCGCAGCTTCGTGCTGGAACTAGTTGTCTTAGGCACGCAGTGATGCGGAATTACGTAACTTGAGTGATTTTGAGCAGTTTGCATGTGTTGCGACTCACAGTAGTCTTGCATGAACTTCTGATAAGCATCATCATGCTCGGGGTTTCGCTTCAAACGTCGTTCCAAATGTAGATAGTTATGTTCGGAGGACACGCGGTTAGAGCCTAGAGTAGATCGAAGCGTCTTAAAAGGAAGTGCCACCGAAAATCGTCCACAGGAATCACGTTGGTGCGTAGCGAGAAAATGATCTTCGCATTGTTGATCATCAGGATTTACTGGCGTAGGACGAGAAACTTCTTCCGACTACCAGAAAAGACGAAGAGTGCGATCTATAGGGGTCGTTGTACAAGCGAGGAGAGACAACGGAGGCGAGGACTCGATTTGCGTCGAGCGAACCGGTCCAAGCACTACCCAACCGAATATCGAGTTGATAGCTGACGGGCTACCACCGATCACCATGTCGCCTGACTTGGTCAGTATGTCAGGGTACAAGTCAGCGCCGTTTAGAAGATCGACCTGATCGGGAATGAGAAATTTGTCATCGGCCAGCGAGAGGCCACGAAAACGCTCAAACACATCGAGTGCAACTGAATTTGATGGCAAAACACTTGCAATGGAGGATAGGACAAGAGCCTGAACGTTGAGAGGGACTTCCGGAGCTAAACGGGAAGCAATGCTACATTGCACGATACCGAATACCCGCGCGGACGCACTGCCAATCCTTGACAGTTCTGAGTGGCTAGGGCGTATCTTGAGCCCGAGCCGTTGAATCAACGAGTTGGTAACAGCCGAGATTTGTGAACCGGAGTCGATTACTGCACGGACGGGTTGCAGTTGTCCGAGAGAGTCGCGTATCAACGCGCGAACCGTTCCTAACAATGCAGTCGGTTGAACAGCATTGTTGCCTAATACGTGGCATGCGAGAGCTTGTTGACGAGGGGAGCTGTTATCCTGAGAGGGGGATTGGTCAGCAGACGACATGACGGGAGAAGAAGACCTCTTATGCGTATGCAGCATGGAATGATGCTCTTTACTATTGCATGAAGAGCAAGCGCTCTGAGACGTGCACTTCGACCGAATATGCGCGCCCATGCAGTTAAAACAACGATGCAGGCGCCGCAGCGAATCGTCCTTCTCGGCAATGGATTGCTTTATGAACACGGGGCAACGATAAAGCGAATGAGTGCCTTTGCACAGCGAACATTCCGTACGCTTTGAGGTGAACTTGGTCTGAATCGAATTGTTGTTCCGAGATTCGGCAACTAACAGAGAGTTGACCCGTTTTGGAGTCAAGGGACTGGCTTTCGAATGGCCATCTGTAGGCTGATTGAAGCCACACAGTTCCAACGTCCGGGATTGCTCCTCTAGGAAAGCAATTAAGCTATCGTAAGTTGGAGTGAGTTGCGAAGATTGGCGATTTTCAAACGCCTTGCGAGTCGAGACATCGAGATGAGAAAGCGTTAGAGTGAGCAGGATGTAGTCTGCTAAATCGGGAAAGGCTAGAGCTTTGAGTGCAGCAACAGAGGTTTTGTGCACTCTTAGCAGACTTTGCAAACCGGAATGAGACGAGGATTTAAGCGGCGTGAATTCCACGATCTGCTTAATGTAGAGACTAGCCAGCAAACGAGGATTCTGGTACCGAGAAACTAGAGCTTGTAACGCGAGAGAATAATTAGCTTGTGTGATCGGGAAACCAGATACAATAGCATACGCGGAGGACTTTAACGTGGAGCGCAAATACTGGAATTTCTGAACGTCATTGAGAGAGACGTTTTCATCGATGAGTGACTTGAACAGAGAATAATATTCAGGCCATTCCACTATCTCACCCGAGAAATCAGGTATGTTTATAGCAGGCAATTGACCTACCTGCATATTAGAGGCAATATGCGGAATGGAAGGTTCACCAGTCACCCGAGGTCGTGACGCTACGAGGAACATCTGTTGAGCGTCATAAAACATCTTTTCGAAGCTTTCCTGAACTTTGTCTATCTCGACCGGTTCAATTCCAGCTATCAGCTTCGAGTTGATCGTCGTCAATCTCAAATTAATGGCATCGAAATTATTCTCCAACAATAACATACGATCATAACGAGGCTGGAATGTAGCTGCGTTCTCCGAGGTGATCGCTTTGAATGCGTCATAGCAACGATTTACACGAGCGAAAATCTGCTCCCGTTGAGAAATGAGTAGCTTTTGCTCGGCCTGTTGTGCTTCCATTTTCAGGCCCTAACAAACCCCTACGAGAATTACTAACAAATAACACGAGAAACTAGCGACGAAAATTGCCTTACGAAAAACTAAGCAAAACGAGAAAACACGAACTAACGAATGAGTGATGACGAAAACTGGCTGAAGCTCCGGCTCGAGTGACCAAAATGTTGGCCTTCTTGCGTTGAGATGCTACACTTTCACGATGAATAGTAGTTTGAAATGACTAATGGCCAACGAGTGTCCTCTCCGAAGATGAGAGATAACAACGGCTACCTGTCGACACGCACGGCCCACGACGAACGACAGACTGACAATGATAAGAGACCTGACCCACCAAAAGGTACCGGTGTGGTCAGAATCACTACTAAACTAACTAGTCAAAATAATAATTAAAAGTAATTGTAAATTGCGAAATGGCGCGAACATCTGGCGAGGACGTTCGTTACTTTGCCCCTCCATCTATTTTAAGAGTGTGGTTATTTTTTATGTGTATTTTAACTTTAATTGCAATTACTAATTGTTAGTGTGGACCCGTCTACTGATCGGTCATATTATATGACTCTGTGTTAAATGTGCGTGTTACGTATATGGGAGCCGAGCGACCGTGATGGGACGTCTCCTCTTTATTTTGAAGGGTTAGTTTCGGTAGTTTGAAAGCAAGGCGCTGAGTTTCCGCCATAGTCCGGGGCTCCTGGTACTGAAACACACCGGGCGGGCGACCTGGAGAAAAACACGGGCGAAGAACACAACCTGGAACCTGGAACATCGGGACCCAAGAATTTGCGTCGGCTTCAAAGCTGCAGCTGGAAAGGAGGCCGAGTATTTTGAATAGGTAAGCGTTAAAAACAGTTTGAAACTAGAATTGAATAAAAACATGTAGGTACTAAGTACAAAAATCGTAAACGAATTATCGAGCAGCATCCAAACTTCGTTACATCTCCTCGGACCGCGAGTTTCGTGGTTGCGCTCGTACTTACTCGATTTTCGGTTTCGGGATGGGGGCAATATTTTGAGGAATCAGCAGGCTGGCGTCAGTTTCAACCTCGTATGATTCTAAACGCATGATTTTGGCCACAGAGTGTCTCTCCAAAGGGTACTTTTACTTGCGTACTTTTTTTTTTAACCCATTGTTTTGAATCCATTTTGACCCATTTTTGACCCATTTGTTTAGAATATTGCAGCGACTCTCTGACAACAACCCTACCTGCGTTTGCATTGGGGTCTAGTATTGCAAGCATTCCTCGAGTTACCATGCCTTCGAAAGAGAAGTGTATTCTCTTCGGTAGGTATTTTAGACGCTCATTGTGATAAGATTCTAGATTTCCTGTCAGAGTGTAAAGAGATTACAAATTAAAACATTTCGTTATCTGACGTTTTTCTTTCATATGTTTTTTTCATATGTTTTTACTTTCTTACCCGTGTGGCAAAAATTGCTGGTATGACGTAAATCTTTCAAGAATGTTGGATTGTTTATTATTTTGCTCAATGTAATGTAGTCAGGAGAATTTCGCTTTACCCACTTGGTCTCGGCGATTTCTTGTGCCGTGAGTTCTGTGTGTTGGCAGCCATGGAAAAGATTGCTACCAGTCCATTTATGTTAATTCTGATATGGTTTAGAGCACTTGTAAATTTTTCAACAAGCATATCGTCATTGCCCTCAAAAGTTTGGGAGGCCCACCACAAGTGGTTTTGCAGACTTGGTTGCCATAATGTTATTAGTGGAGAATTATTGACACCAGTGAGCCGTTTGCGCAGACTTTTAGCCATGTGCCAAACGTCAAATTCATGCCTGATGTCTGGGTAGTTGGATCGCATCAACAAGGTGCAATCCCTCGGTGTCGATCTGAGATAAACAGTTTGAAATCTAGAATGCTACTCAGTTCTTTCATTAGTTCAGTGCAAGCAGCCTTTACCAAATCCCCAACTGTTTGTTTACGCGGCATAACTTCAAAGCCCACAATTTTATCTGTGCGGACATCCATGATTGAATATGTAACGTATTTGCCACTTTATCCTGGAGAGTCATACTGTCCATCACCCGATAGCCAAATGTCGTCTCCTGCCAAACTCAGGCTTTAAAGTTCGATTTCTCCCTGAGATTTCCACGTTCTCACTATAGCTGGTTGTACATATGCACTGACAAGTCTGTAATATGTAGATTGCGTCATGAAATGCAGTTTTAATGCTCCGGCAAAAGATTTAAAAGCGGTAAAACTTATTCCGCACGTGTACAGAGCGGCCACAATGTTTATGGCACCCGAAGCAATATTTCGGCTTTTCGATTGCGACATCCACGCGTAGTTGTGGCCATCGCTGCAAACTGTTTTGATGGTTATTATTGATCCGCGACATTTTTTGATCACGTCGCAAACTGGGCCTCCGCAAATATGGCAAATTGCGAACAGCAAAGAAAGGCTTTTCCAAAATACGAGGAACACGTTGTACTCGGATCCGTTCTCGCGCACTGCTGATACAGAGTCTGTTTCGGAATCCATTGATTGGCTTTCCTCCTCGTCGCTATTCAGCCTGAAAGACTCGTCGAAGTCTGGCGATTCACTATCACTAGAATCTGTTCCATTATCTTGCTGCTCATAAACTGACTCCGCGCAAGGTTTCGACACCTAACTCACACTGAAAGCTTCTTTCAAACGAAAAGTGCTCTTCATCACACGTCTGGACTGCATCAGCATGGTTGTCTTTGGCCGTCTCTCGTTTACGCTTGCCACGTGCTTCACTTGTGGATGCTGCAGCGACGGGCTTGGCACATTTCTTCGAATTCGATTTGCTAGTTGAAGCAATTTGCAGGCTGCGATCCTTGAGGACGTGGTCTAGTAATTCACTTTTTTCCTTGTTGCTCAAAAATGTGGACTCTCGGCGCTTTTTTGGAGTAACAAAAGGGTTCGATGCACCAGACAACAACAGCGATGGAACTACCGTAGGTTTTAAAATTGGAAGCGATTTGACACCCATTAATTGACGCTTTAGCTTATTTTGAAGTTCATAGTCGTCTTCGAGGAAATGTGCAGAGCACACTACCGTGTTTAGTTGGTACAAAACATTTCCTGTTCACTTTGTGCAACCACTGCCGAAAAAATTGCGGAAACTTGTCTTTGTTGGGAAACCTGTGCAAAGACCTTTTTTCAGTTTTAACGCGTATGTTGTACGAACACCCATACACACAGTAATATTTCACCATGACCACACTTTACACAACCACGATTTACATAATATTATAACACGGTTATCGGGACGAACGCCAACCCTAGCACGGCGGTGTCGCGCTTATTGACTATACTTCGTTTTATTTAAGAAGATACCATTCCGCTGGGAGCGCTAGTAGTCACTTTTGCTCTCATCAGCACCAACTTACAACAAAAAATCATCATCTCGCTCCACTCCGCCATCTTGGTTTCGCTCGCTGTCACGCTGCTTTGTTATTGTTTGGTTTAAGATAATTGTTAGGATTTCAATAGGTTTAAGGATACCTAGTTTAATTATTATTGAAGTAGACTGTGAATTGCGATGAAGTCGAAGAGTCGGAAGGAAGGAGTGCCGCTTCGAAACCAATTTCAAGAGGCCATGCTACTGTTGCATGACCATTTTACTTTGGAAAAGAGTGCCGGCCACATGATTGGAGACATCAAAAATCCGAAACAACGTGTAATGGACATCCTCGATGTAAGTTTAACGATTTGTTTATTACGCTTTTATTCATTTAGCTTTTTAGGACTTTTCAATTCTTCCATAAATATAAATTAAAGATAAAAAATACAAATTCTAACCTTACTTTCCAGGTCGGCCTCATTGCTTTGAAAATAGTTCTGAGCAAGGCCAGGCAAAACCAAAGCTTCGTGACGCCCAACCAAAAGAAGATTCGTCAAAAACTAGTACTGAATCCCGATCAAGGATGTAATCGCCAGGACAATTGCCCGAAAGCACCGTGATCGCATGCCCTACCAACCTAAAATTGTTTTAGTCCAGCGTAAAATTGTCATGCCATCTTGTGAATAGCAAACCTATCTAACCAAATTCTATAGTTTCCAAGGTGACCCTGGATAGGTTACAGGCATGAAACTATTATTTGTTTATGATTCTTGTAAATAATTGTGAAAATCTGACATGTTCCCTATTTTTGTGATATATAGAGATGGTCTTACTGTAAGTATTGGTTTATGTTCCTTGTTTTATGTTCTATATAGGTAAATCATTAATCACCAATTCCATTACCAAATTTTACAGGTGCTTTATGTCGCAATGTTTTTTTTCCGTTCGCTGCTCTTGTAAATAATGTTTAGACCCTGTTATCGGTTATATTATCAATGTTCCTTTTGCTTGAAGATGGTACTGGTGCATATCTTTCATTCTTAGTTCCTGAAGTAATTATTGCAAACTTTTGTTTTTAGGTTACATATTGCCCGGAAGCTATGTCAATGATCTAATTTGATTTCGCCGTACGATGAAATCCATTTTCATTTTCAGCTGCGGTTTCTTCGCTATACTGTTCCTACTCAATGTCTTGGCTTTAATTTACCTACCTTATTAGGTTTCAATATATAATTTTATCTATGATACCATACTAATATCTTGTTTCCATTTTTTAATTGCAAACTTTCGCCAATATTTTGCTTTGGCGATTAGCTGACAAGCTAATCCCAAAAACTGACCCAAAAACTGAATTTGAAAAATTAATAAACAATCTAATACTACAAAATCATGTGTTTTTATTTTCCACCAATTTATTTGCTTAAATTTTTTGTAATAATTATGAGATGCAGTTCAAATCGAAGTCCTTGTTTGTAGCTCACCTAAAGTGATTTGAATTCCCGCCATTGAAATTAGTTTTTTATAAGTTGGTAGGGCGGGAAGGGCGGTCCTTTAAGTGGTATCTTCTCTCACGGGCTAGACTATAGTGAAGTGGCTTGCCTCGCGGCTGAGCGCTGGCCCCAAGGATACGTCACGAGGAGGTGCCGCGCCAAAACGAAAATGTGCCATTATTCCTAAGCAACATTTTTTTCTCAAAAAATTCAAACGGGATGTTTAATTAATTGGTATTCTGTACACTATATGTTCTTTTAAACGCAATTGGGAGGGCTCCTTTAATGAATTCGATTTTCGCACCGGTGAAAAATTAGAGTGATTAATTTCCTTCCACCCCTTACAGCGCTTGGTCTCAATGAAAAACCCGTTTCTGTACTATTATTTTCATTTTCGCGAATCATAATTTTGTCCGTGGCCGATGGTCACTGATTGTATAGCAACGGCATAGCGCAGGCAAAGTAATGGCAAGATGTAGGACAACCGCGGCGGCACGGTGGATAATAATAATAATAATAATAATAATAATAATAATAATGTTTATTTGTCCGATTGATCAATACATTGATATGAACACGTAAAAATGTATACAGTAATAACAATAACAAATTTAAAAAATAACAAATTGTGCCACGTCCCAACTACTATGTACAATGGTTTTTGTCTTGAGATAAAATAAATTCTTCCACTGAATAAAAACGTTGGGTTAAAAGATATTCTTTTAGTGCTAATTTAAAACGATCTTCCTCTAAGCATGTTAACCTCTTTGGCATTGCATTACACAGCCTAGATCCCACATCTAAAGGGGAGTGTTGAGCCTACGTTTTACAACTGGTATTTATGCGTATATCTTCCTTGGATCTCGTGTTATAATTGTGGATCGAATTATTTCTTCGCGTCACATGAAAATTTTCCCTTGTATAATTAATTAATGAGTATATTTACAAACATGGAAGACTCATAATTGCAAATTTGATAAACAATGGTTTACAAGAATCTTTGAAATAAACTACCGCACACGGGTTGTAACTAGCATTGGCCATGTATCTTATGGCGCGTTTTTGCAAGATAAACAATCGTTTTACACGTGATGATCCCCTCCAAATAACAATGCCATACAACAGTAGTGACAGTACGTGAGCGAAGTGTATTAATCGTACTACATCAAGCGATACTAAATTCATCATTTTTTAAATTAAAAAGCATCTAGACGCTAATTTTGTGCTGAGCATGCTGACGTGTGTCTCCCAGTTGAATTTGTTGTCTATCATTAGACCTAGGAATTTGGTTGTTTCCGCTTCCTTAATGCTTTTCCCATCTAGTATCACGAGTGGGCTTGATCAAGTGGCGAGTTGTTTTGGTCGGAAACGCATGATGGCTGATTTTCCTTTGTTTAAAAATAAACCATTATGGGTACACCATGCCTCCATTTCTTTGACCGCTATATTGCCACGCTCACCCTGGTCATAATCCCCTGATACAACTCATTGTGTGGTGTCATCCGCGAATAGGGTTAGTTTGCCTTCTTTTACATTTTGTGGCATGTCATTGGTATACAGTATAAATAAGAGGGGGGATAGGTGTGACCCCTGCGGTAATCCGACTCTTAGTGTTTCTTCTGATGAGCTTGGTCTGACCGTGGCAATTTATGCAAACAATCTGCTTGCGATTTAGCAGATAGGATCTCAACCATTTAGGTATTCGCTAAGCCCCTGATTCCTAGTTTGTCAAGTTTGTCTAAAAGTCGATCGTGACCTATTGAGTCGAATGCCTTCGAAAAATCATAAAAGATGCCCATTGCATCCTGTTTTTGACTAAGCGCATTCATCACTTCACTGACATAACCTGCTACTGCTGTGGACGTGGACCTTCCAATGAGTTTATTCTAAACTAACGCTTTCTCTAATATCTTTGAGAACACCGAATTTAGCGTGATCGGGCGATAGTTTGCGACGTCAGTGCGTTCCCCTGATTTAAATAGTGGGATCACTTTTGATTTCTTTAATATCTCTGGAAAACAGCCTTGAGAAAACGAGCTGTTTATCATCCATGTGAGTGGTTCCAGCAAATTTACAGCCACATGTTTTATGGTATTGCATGGTATTTCATCCAATCCGTATGATTTTTTTTTTTTGCTAATTTCGTCAATTATTTGAATTTCCTCCGGTCGAAGTGGATTCAAGAAAATTGTTTTATTTAGCTCCAATTTGTTGACCCCTGAGTTTTGAGATTTGCAAGTTCCCCTTGCTCTTGTGGCCAACAACTTTTCCATAACGTTACTGAAATGTGCATTAAATTGATTTGCAATGTCTGTTTTGTCTGTTATTGTTATTGAATTTAGAGTCAACTTGATGCTGAGATTTTCAGACGTTTTTTTGCAATTTCGGTTGTCATTGATTATGAGCCACGATGCTTGCCCTTTATTCACCGCTTTGCTAATTAGAGAATCGTTATGATTCTTTTCCTCCGTTTTACACATTGCAGAGTAAGTACTGTCTTTTAAGAGCGATGTACTCGGCCTTTATATTTCCGTCATTTTGTCGGCAGCTTTTTGTATATAAGTCAATTACTTTATTTGCCATCAGTTTTAAAGTGTCATTATACCACTTTTGATGGTTGCTGGTGCCCATTTTAATAGCTTTATTAGTTTTAGGGAATGCTCTGTTGAAAACTATCAAAAATATATCTAGGAATGTGCTAAACATTTGGTCCACGTGGGATTAGTTGTAAACAGGGTCCTAGTTTATGAGAATCATTTCTGATTTGAATTTATTTAGATTTGACTCGTTGAATACTCTTCGGGTTGTGTACCTGACTTCGGGGTTTTTAACACAGTTTGTTTTTAACCCCATTGATTGGAAGCAGTGGTCCGACAGACCGAGATCGGGGACCCTTGTTTCTACTTGCTCCTTACAAAAATTTGTGATAATGTTATCAATACAGGTGCTAGAAGTTTGTGAAATTCTAGTAGGTTCGGTAATTAATGCTAGGAGTGAAAGAGATCGGATACCCTTTGCTGGTCATTTCCCTCTAGGTCAAACTGTACGTTAAAATCGCCAGAGATACACACTTAGTTTTTTTGAACGCCACTTCCTCTAAGACTCTTGCCATACCCTCTAAAAACAAGCGCATGTCACCCGAAGGGGCTCTGTATACAATTATGACAATTACTTTCTCGCCATTTTTCTCAGTTGATACTGCCGTTACTTCAAAGTCTTTCTCACGGCAGTGATTCTTAAACGAATTTACCGGCACAATCGGAGTTCCTATCCTGGCAAATATTGGTACTCCACCATTCTTATACAATGATCTACAAAATGCATTTACAATAACGTACCCTTCGATAGTCATGCTGTCTAGCTCTGCTTCTAGCAGCCAGTGATCTGATAAACATAGGAATTCCGGCTTGTATTTGATTAACACATCTAGTAATTGGTTATACTTGTTTCTCAAACATCGAATATTCCCATGCAAAATGTATTGTAATACCTCTTTCTTCATTTCTTCTTCTTTCTCTCTTTCTCTGACTACACGTTTGATTATCTTTTCTTCTCCAGTCTTAGGGGTTTCTTTATCAGTCTTTTCTTCTCCAATCTTAGGGTTTTCTTTATCAGTCTTTTCTTCTTCAGTCTTCGGGTTTTCCTTAACAGCCTTTACATCTCCAGCCTTCGGGATTTCTTTATCAATCTTTTCATCTCGAGTCCACGGATTTTCTTTATCGGTCTTTTCTTCTCCAGGCTTCGGCTTTTTGGAGTCAGTCTTTTTTAATGTTTTCTCATCTTTATCTTTCTTTTCTTCATGGGTGACCGTCATTTGTTGGTATATTTTGTCTATCGCATCCTTCATCTCAGTTCGTTGCTATGGGCTGAAATCTACATCCTGATTCATTTCCTCGTATATTTTTCCTGCTCCTTCCAGGATCCTTCCAGGATGCCTGCTGCTGGCCTGGTGTCGGCATCTTACTGGCCCTATGCAGCCAGACCTTCACCGAGCCGACATGCTGGACAGCCAGCACAGGGCCGATGAAGGCAGGTGTGACACATTTTTACTGGCGCGATGCTGGACATTTGCTATTGGCCAACGCTGGGCCGATGCTGGAAAATACTTTCTGCCGACATTGGCACGACGTCGGCCAGCCGTTTTGTGTATTCAGCCCAAAATTTTTCCCAATTTTCATTAATCCCTTGATAAACTCCAGTTACGAAGTCTGTATATGGTAATTTATCTATTATTTCTGTATCGTAGTTGAGTGTTGCTGCTCTGGCCTGTTAATCTGCGAACTCGTTGCCTGCAATTCCAATATGCGCCGGGGTCAAAAGTAGACAGATGTTATATCCTCTGTTTTCCAATATTTTTATATTACTCCGTATGTTAATTATAATGGGGGATGTCTGATTGTGTGGCAAAAACTCATTGTTTTTTAAATTGAGCTAACTTTATATCAGTTATGAAAATGTTTAAGCTATCTATAGTGGATCTATCTTTCCTAAAGATAAATCGGTTTCTATCTAAGATATTTTGATTTTCTACCCACCATTCTATTCTTCGGTTGATTATCTTTTCTAATAACTTGGTGATGGTAGTGGTGAGAGTTATAGGCCTATATGATGAGGCAAGATCTGCATCTTTGCCTCTTTTGAGAATCGGAATGATTATTATTGTTGTTTTGAGTGCATCTGGGAAAATCCCTTCTATAATAATCTTATTGAATATATCTAATAGTTTCGTTTTCCCTTCTTCCAGCAGGTTTTTTAAAACACTGCATGGCAACTGATCTATTCCTGGTGCTTTGTTTTTAGCTTGATCTAGTGACATATTCAGTTCTGTGATAGATATTGGATTTACTAAGAAACGGTTATTGTTGTGTTTCTCCTGTAGTATTATGATATCTTAATTTACAAAACATGGTGCTAGCTTGTTATGGAATTCTATAACCCATTCGGGAATGAGTATATTGTAATACTTTTGCCCTTTCTCGATTAGGGAATTCTTAAATCTTTTTAACATATTCCATAATGTCCCCAATGGAGTACCTTTGCTTAGTTTCTTGCAGAATTGTTTCCATCCTTCACTTTTTTCATGTCTAAGTGTATTTTTGGCTTTTCTTTCTTCTATTTTTAGTAATTTAAAGTTTTGGTAGTTCATTAAGGATTTGAAATTATATAGCGCCTTTCTTCTCCTTGCTACTGCTTCACTGCATGTTTCATTCCACCAGGGACATCTTCTGCGCCCTTTACCTTTAACCTGAGAGTTTGGTTGATAGTGATTATTACTAATCGAGCTCCCTCTCTTACTTCTTCCATTATTTAAGTTTGAATTTGCCATATCCAATGTTTCATTTATTATATTTATAAATAATGAAAGCTGTTCTGCTGTATTGTTGCTATGTACGTAATTGTTTAATTTGATCAGCTTATTTCTGATTTCAACTTTATATTTGAGCCAATCTATTTGGATGAAATTTCTTTGATATGTATGAAGGTTATTTAGTATGGGTTGATTATTATTTGCTAATCGGATAGTCATCAGTATGGGGAAGTGGTCACTTCCCATACTATCATTATTTAGAACTCTCCAATCTATATACTGGCACTAATGTTGCAAATCTGGCACTGGCACTAATGTTTGGAGAACTAATTGTTAAATCAACAGGTTCCTTTCGTCTATATGGCGATGGGACCATTGTGTTAGTCCCTGAATTTAATATCACTAAGTTGTTATCCGCAATAAATTCTTTAATTTGGTTACCCTGACGGTCGTTATGCTCTTGCAGCCCCACAGAGTATGATGTCCATTTAGATCACCAGCTAGTACGAGCTAGTCTTGGTTATTGCCAGACTTTTCCATGATATTTTTATAATCCATTGCCTTGACATTGTGCCCTGGGGCAGCATACATAGCTATAATTTGTAGGATCTTATTGTTAACCATACATTCTACTACTATAACATCTAGTTTATTATACCTGCCTATTATATCCCAGACAACACAACATTGATTTTAGATTGCTCAAAAGAGGTACTTTAAAAAAATTACCTTACTTTCATTTCTTCTTAAGATCATACTTTAACTCTCCTGAACACCTACCTCAGTCCCATCTAAGTGTCACTCTTTTAATTGCTCTCAGTGCCTCCTATCCGCCCAGAAATAGGAGGCTCTGGATAGAGACTATCAAACATTTAAAGGAAGCAAATAAGCAACTTTTTACAGAGCAAAAAGAGGAAAATAGGCATCTTTTTCAAGCAATAGGAGCCAAATAGGCATCTTTTTTAAAGCTACAGGAACCAAATAAGCATCATTTTATGAAGCAAAAGGAGGCAAATAAGAATCCTTTTTCCAAGCAAAAGGATTGAATCAGGACAGAAAGGATCACAGAAATGTTGTAATTCGAGGCATGAAGAACGAAGTCGATGATTGCTAGAAAAATCAAACAGTGGTTTTTATTTATTAGTACACTGCATTGCTACAAAAATGTGTGTCGCATGTATATGTATGTCGTTTTGAAAGAGAAAAACCTGTAAAACCACGTAAAGCAAATTCCGTAGCAGCCTCTACTTTTGCACTGCGATTTTGTAACTTTAACGTTATGCCGTTATCGGTTCTGATGGATAAAATCCCTAGGTGTCCATGTTAATTTTTTAACTTTGTAACCGAGAACGGCGAAACCAGAGTTGCGAAATCGCAGTGCTGGAATACATTGTCTGCAGCGTCAGGCGAGCCCATTCTTTCTTGCCATAAAGTCACAAGGCCGACGACTTCGCAATGTGCGCAAAACATGGTACAAGGTGAGTATGCAGGAGGGTATATAGGGGTAGGTCATTATACCTTGTACAGTTGTTTGAACTAGGAAGTTCATTGATTGAAATAGCATACGTGAAGGGTGTTCGATCCGTAAGAACTCCAAGCGAAAGGAAAAATATAATTAAAGAGGTTGACAAGAAACCATCCGAGAAGAAACATAGCAAAACGTCTGGGGCTAGCGGGGTGTGGCGGAGCCACTCTGTTACGCTTCGCTTTATTGCAGATTGCTCGACGGCGACGCACGACCGTACTTTGGTAATTGCCTCTGTAAAGTTGAAAAGTCTTGATTATACATAGGCGGGGAGGAAACAAAAATTATTTTACCGGAGTAAGAAACATGCGACATTGCAATAATTGAAAACACAAAAAATGACAACATATGTCGCAAGTTGGCAAATGTTCCTGATTTTATCATTCAAACCACATATTAACCACCTTAGTGAGTGAACATTAAAGTCTACAGACAACTATACAGTCTTTTGGTAGACTTACAAAACCACAAATTCAGATTAAAAGAGTTCTTTCCAAACAAAATTCCAATTTAGCAAAAATAACTTGCTATGGATAACTTCATACTTGCTATTTGCAGTCACATGCATTTCATGTGTTACCTACTAGAAAGTGGCAAGATATTTATTATATTTTCTCAAATGCCAATTCATTTTTAATCTGTGGCAATAATTCCAAATTTGCAAGATTATTGAAAAAAGCTTTTGATTATTTGGTTGGAGCTTTGGAAATAAATTACCTACAACTGAAATTTGCACAAAGTTCTCTTGCACCCAGCAGCATGCAATTTTTGCAAACGTTGAAAGTACTGATGGAAATACTGACCCATTACTGCCTGGATGACGAGTGTGTCACCAATTTTCGCCTTTTCCTCCGTCCCCCTCCATGTGACGGCAGCCGCCACCTTGTTGCCCATGACGGCACCCATGATATTTCGCGTTGCCGCGCACAGGTGGATGCCTCCAAGACGCCGCAGTCTTTCTACCTTCAAATTAGAGATTAAATTGACTTACACATTTTTTATAGATTCAATAGATTTTTTTAAGGGAATGTTATATTCATGTTAATTGAGTAATTGTTTGGATTCTATGTTCAAAGTTCAACATGAATTAATTTAGTGCATCAACATACCAGCTGGTTGTAGATGGAGGCGTCGTTGATGGCACCCTCCAGCACACATGCTGGCACACACACTGTGCTGGCACCCAGCACAGTCGATGCTGTTGACGGGTAGAGCAATGGGAAATGGTTCGACTTGAGGTGCTGCTGGCTCGTTTTGATTGAACGATGCCACTGACTTCGTTTGGATGACTTCCCGGAGAATCTTCTTCTGATTGGCCAAAATGGATCTGTTCTGGACAAATACTGCCTCTAAAAGCTTGCGGTCTGGAACAAAAAGTTTTAATTGAATATCCACACAATAAATTTATAAAAATGTTAAATTGAAGAAAGTCAGCATTAAAAATGAGTTCTCACGTGTCATCGACAGAAAAGCCTCGGCCCGTTCTGCTGATTGTCTTCTGCTGGGGGTTTGAAGCTCTGGGGTTTTGGGGGTTGAGGTTCTTGGCAGATGTGCGTTTTCCTTAATTGTCGTGTTATCAGCTGGTTTGATCGTTGGCCTTGGTTTTGATATTGTGGCTCGGCTTCGAACTCCCTGGCTGCATGGCTTCTGAATCTTTTTCAACACTGGCTACTGTTTGCCAGAGTAGAGACTCAAAGATTTGACAGAGCCATCTGAGAAATCAGAATTGTCTGGAAAAATAAATTACGATTGTGTAAGTCTTGAAGAAGCAAGTTCATAACACTCTAACCAAACCGGAAATGAGAATAATTACCACTGGCCTCGTTTTCTGGTTCCGGATAAGGATCCACTAAAGAAAAAATAAAGTCATTAATATAATTAGTACCGAAATTTGGAACAAGACCGATATTTACTTTTCCATCATACCACGGCTCTTAACCTCTACGTCATTCCAAATTTGGAATATTATGCAAAAAGAAAAATTAAACTTACCATTAATGCGATTGCCTTGATTAGATTCTTGTAAAACCTCCGACAATCCAGTGACCTTGTCTACTATGATAACGGGCATTACAGAAATGTCTATACCCAGTTCTGAAAAAATAAATAAGCAATGGAAACAAGTTCGAAATGGGCATCTATACAAACTTTCATGTGACAAAGAAAAAAATAAGACTATTTTATTTTTATGTACACAAATTAGCCTCCCAAAAATGTTGCCCATTCCGGGATTTGAACCCGGGTCCCCAACATTCGCGGCTGGTGCTATAACCGCTGAGCTAAATAGACACGAAATTTGAGAGAAGTAATTTGCATACAGGTTTTTTTGGTATTTGCATACAGGTAATTTGTGTACATAAAAATAAAATGACTAGCCAATTACGAGCTTTCGTAATTTAAATAAGATTATAAAAGAGAAGACTATTTTAGCTTACCAGGAATGTCTTGATAAATCTCATAGTCATCTGTCGTGGCCAGCGATTGCAAGTCTTGAAAGAAAATATCGAATAAGACACTAAGTCCACCACTCGGTGAGCGCTAATAGCTCGGGGAGGATGCAAGAGCTAACAGGATCACATGAAATGCACATGAAATGCCAAGATTAAAAAAAGATAAAGGTTTAGTTGCTAGAAAAGCTACACAAAAGTGGCAAAATTGCTGAGCTGTTGCATTGAAAAAGAGACTAGAAACTAAAATGAAACTGGTAATACCTCAGATTACATGGCTACTAGAGAATATATATTATTCAGAATACACATGGTTGGCTCACCTTTTGCAGTGACGGCCGGCGCTACATCAGCCATTGACATATCATAATCCGAGTCATTGTCTTGACGACCTCTCTCAAGCAACTGTGCCGATTTCTTACTACGGTACTTCAGTCTTTTTCCCGTCCCCTGCTTTTCGATGTCGGTAGTTTCAACGTTATCTGTTTCCCGAGACTTTGTCAACTTATTCATGGCCAACTCGTAAGTACCTGTACCATTGGAGGAAAACCTTAGTTTTGAAACACACAATGGGGAGGAAAGTTGTATTTGAAGCCCAGGGATAATTTTACTGAGATTAAATTGGAAATTGAATGGCTGAAAGTCTTATAGCAGAAGGAAATCAATTTAGGAGTGAATTAAAACTCACCACAACATGTAAGTATTTTAACCTCGTACATCGGCCAGCCGTCAGTGTCTTCGTACCCAGTTCTTATCAGTCTCGGTACAACGGATACCTTGCATCCCATCGCAAGCAGGGCAGGCGTGTCTGGCCACCGGCATGTCTCTCGCCCTCCAGCCAACCAATAGGCACAACCTCGACTTCATTGGAAACCAAAAAGCGCACAACATTGAACGCCATCTAAAAAGAGGAAATAAATAGTAACGGTTTCCTGAATTGCTTAAATCCATGCCAAGATAAAGCTTACTTTTATTGAGCTAAATGGATCAGAGGAAAGATAGCAAACTCTAGCAAATCATTGGAAAATGGTAGCCGCAATGCTTTGGAAGAAACGGCTGAGATGGGCCAAGTGTGGATTTCCGAAGCTTCCGATGCCAAAGAAATCCCCAGCAGTGTAGAGTCTATTAGATTGTTGCCAGGATAAAGAGGACGAGTGTTCTCGTATCGACGGCCAACAATCTTGGATTCCGCATTCTCGATCAAAAATCTTTCGATAACAACAGAGCCATCCTTCAGGATGCTGCAGCAATTGTCTCGTTTCTGTTTCGTAATGATGCACTCTGCAAGCTTCAGCGCTCCTGATGAAGAAACGAGATGCGGAAATTCTAAAGTTGGGCCTTGAGGTTTCGCTGGTTTTGGTTTCATACAATTCCTCTCTTCCAGACGATTCGCGAGCTGCTCCAACGGTTTGTCACATTTTTTAATCAGTCGCTTCAGCTTTCCCAATTTATTTTCGAATTGAAATGCGCTGTACTCGTCCAGGGTTCCAAATGCCTTGGCATCGTTTGCCATGTGCAGCAATCCGTGGACATTGTAAGACACTCTGCTGGCGGCGTATAATATGTCACTGAAGTTCTTCACGAAGAACCTCAGCGGCAAACCAGCATACTCATTCAGCATCAAATGGTACTTCTTGCTGGCAAGAATGCGGATTGCACAGTGCAATGAAAGAAAGTGAGCATACATTCGAGGTGACAGAATGTCACGCAGCAAAACTGGGCCAGTATACAACAAAAACAGACGCCATTCCGTTGCCTTCCAACGGTCTTTTTCAGAGAATGGTCTCCCCTTCCTGTTGAACTCGGCACCAATGAAATCCTTCAATAATTCCAAGTGAGCAGAGCACTGCAGCTGTGTGGCATCTGGCCAGCGCCTGATAATTTTCTCACGGTTTACTGTGATGCCATTTACCCAAATGCTAGTAAGTTTCTTCATCGCACCCTGACACACCAAGTGCATATATTCAAATGGGAATTGGCTGACCATGCCTGTGCCAAGTTCTTCAAGGACACTAGGCTCTTCATGGTGATGGTCCTCATCTTTCCGTTCTCTGAAATCCTGGTCGGTTCTTGGGTTAGAATCGAGTTCCGGAAAGCACACACGGTTGTCTTTATATTCGCCGTATTGCCAACATTTTCCGCAACCGCTATAACCTGTGTGGCCCTTTATACACTTAATGAATGCTCGAGCAGGAGCGTCACAAACGTAACCTTTCACAGACAGTCGAAAATGTTTACCACAGATAAATACACCTTGGTCTTGAAGCACTTTCATTTCATCCACAAACATTCGAAGGTAGTCAGTGGCACTATTTGGTTTCTTTTTACCAGCATAAACCCCAATAACAAATGGCTCAGAAATGCCTACACTAGGTGTGATTGCCCCTAAAATGGGCCAGAAGTGAACAGAAGAATCTTTGAAGAGAGGGAGACCATCAACACTAATCAAAAGTTGGAGTGTGTCTGAAAGACCATCCACTGTTAGCCCTTGCAAACATATCTCGACTCCGAAATGAGTGTATTTGCCAGGCTCGACATTTATGAGGGTAGAGGTACGTGGAGTCTTGAGTAGCGTTCGTCCATCACTCGGTAGCAATTGAAAGTTTGGCTCCTGTTTAAGAACTTTTAGAAGCTTCGTTAGCGTAGTTTGCGGAACTTCACATTCTATAGCCCATGCGGCAAGATTATCCTGGAATGGCCTGCGTGTCTCTTCGGCAACATTATCGTGAACAAAAGCTTCTTCAACTTCGCTCACATCGTCTTCCGACAAAGACTGGTCATTTTCAACATGGGAATAAGTACGGTCATACTCGGAATCCTCATTGCCTGCAAAATCTTCTTCAGCGCAACCCGTCTCGAAACCTGTTCCATGACTCGACGTGACTTGATCTTGTGGCTCGTCATCTGATAATTCAACAGTTTCATATTCAAAGTTCTTCACATTAACACCATCGAATGCTTCATTTAATCTTTGAGTAACCAGCCGAAGAGCATGGCGAGTAGAGACCCTGTTTGGCGTACTATACATGGTGGCACCATGGAACACGTACGAGGCATTATAATTTCACTGCAGTCGTGCAGTGGCCTAGCATAGTAAAAATATATCTTGTAACATACAATCACAGTATACCAAACATAAAGTAACTAGCAAAATCACTGCAATTCACGTAAAGTTCGCAAAACATATCGCCGGGGCAGACCATAACCTAAGACACGAATACCATTATTTATAATTTATAATAAAAACTGTTCTATTACTTTAAATAAAGCAGAATTTGTTCAAGGATGTCTTCTTTAAAAGTTTATTCTTCAAGAACTGGATGCTAAAACTACCGATGTACGCTTATAAACCAGGATGATCGACGTAAGATGCACGACAATTAGAAAGCAGAATCAACACTCAACGGGTGTTGGAGCGCGCACCAGTCATCACCCATTAAGCTCTTTTCATTTGACAAATTGCACTGTCTAGACATCAACATCTTTTTAAGTTCTTTTAATCTGGAAACAAGTCAAAGAAAAGAGTGAACACCTTATAAGCTCCTTTAATCTAAAGAAAAGATTATGCTAGGTGGAACCTCTTTTATTCTCAGTCATTTTAAAAAGTATCTCTTTAGATCAGGGACTGAAACCGTTTCGTTTTTCGGTTTGATTTTCGGTTTTTGTTCTTGAGATTTTGCTTTTCCGGTTTCGGTTTCGGTTTTGTTCTTTTGCAAAAATAACGGTTTCAAAACCGGTTTTAACCGGTTAATATCGATTTTCAAAAAATTATAAGGGGGGGGGGGTTTCGGGTATTTCCGGGGGCCCATGCACCGAGGGAAATCCTTTGACACATTTTCCCCATTTCACATCTTGAAATTTCCCCATGACACATTTTCAAGGCGGAAATCAGCCAAACAAAGGCCGGCGGCGAGCCTGGACACACTTCATCATCAGAAGATGTACAATTCAGCGTATTGCTGCCATCCATATTTAGTTACAAGTCTCAGCCGACAGCATGCAAAGAGCCGCCACCAGACCGCATATTGCGGGCCGACACTTCAATTCTGGGGAATCTTTGAAGTTAATTCTTATTTCTTTCATTACTTAATCTGGAATAAACTTTTGAAAGTTTATTCGTTCTGTTGAATTTTGATAACTTGCATTTATCGCTACCAGAATGAAACACCTATTTACTTACCGATTTAACCCGACTCCTCTGTAATGGTCAATGGATAATATTCATTTTCAAACCCTTTGACCTTCAATTCAAAAGTAATTGCGCCAGGCAATCGTGATTCAAAATAAACTCTATGGATTTCAATGCAAGATGGTAACAAAAGACAATAAAAATGGAGACATGTCGATTAAATATCCAACTCATTTATTTTTCGGTTGCTTATCTGACACTCTTCTTGAATGAATGGAAAGGCTATAGTAATGCAAATGACAGTAGAGTAGCAATCACGCACAACGACATCCTCACAACGATATGACACAATGAATTACAATAATGACACAATGGGAATTAAAGAAAGGCACTTAAGTAGCCATGAACTTAAATAACTAGGGCTTCGCGAACGCAATTTGTGTTGCGTTGAAGATGAGCGTAGGTAGCGGTTTGTGTATAGCGGATTAAAAGGTGCAGGCAGCAGTCACAAGAAAACCGTGGAGCACCAAACCTGACCATTGCCTTCTCGAAAATTCTAATTACTTGAAAATGTATACGGATTCTGACGTTCCTTTGTTTCTCTTCGAGGTCAACAAAGCTGGTAACCAAGGAAACGAAGGAAACCGGACTCGTATTGAACCAGCCGTCAAATCACGAAAAAAACACCACAAAAATGCTAATAAAAACCAATTGGAAAAACCTACCGAACTAAGATTTGCAGGCATGATAAATATTTATAAGGTCAACATGTTTAGAAGTTTTGGTGAAGTTATGTTCAGAACTTTGCAATTTACATGGGTTCAAAATTCTGAAAAAATCGAAACATTTCGTAAAAATAGATTTATAAAAAATTTACTGAACCGATCTTTTTCAAAAACGCAGGGGGTCTAAGTTAAAAACAGAGGTAGATACTCAGAAATTTTCATCCATGTCGGTTCAGGCGTTTGGTCTGTAGAGCGCGCACAAACACACACAAAAAAAAAAAAAAAAAAAAAAACATACACAAGTGACTTTTTTCTGGGGTAAGTGAAATTGAAGATTTCGCTCCGCTCGCTTCGCTCGCTACGCTCATCAATAAAGATGCCAAATACAAATATACCGTGGCAGAAAGATGATCATAGCACGTGGTTGATTTATTTTTACTTGATAAGCTACAACAAAATTTGTTTAGAGTGAATTACATGATTGGTATTGGTAAGTTTCACCTATATACCCATTTGGCATATGGCATACCCATTTGGCATTTCACCTATATACCCATTTGGCATATGGCATACCCATTTGGCATATGGCATACCCATTTGGCATTTCACCTATATACCCATTTGGCATACCTATTCTTTAAAATAGTTATGCAACACAATAATATATTGTTTCGTTCAACATTTATAACAGCTTGTTCTCAATAAATAAAAAAGCTTAATTTCTAATGAAATGAAAATTCTACCAGGTGTTCAGGTAAATTCATTATTTAACAGCAGACATAGAAAAAAAATAAAAAATTCAGCAAGAACTCTACTGTCGGCAGCTACCTGCAGTCTATTTGCGACCGTCACTTTGACTTCTTGAAAAGTTCATTAGATCGAATTACCAGGATGTCTTCCAGAAGCTCTGGTTTGATGTTAGTTCGCAAGTGAGTAAGGACATATTTGAGACTGGAGAAAAGTCGCTCAACGCTCACCTGTGTGGCAGGCACGGCCAGAGCAATTTGACTTAATTCGTAGAGTTCAGTGGGACAACCGTTCTTGATCCTCTCCCAATGTGCTAGAATGCTGGAGTTTTTGTGTAGGCGCGGGGAATTTTTGAAGTTTTCCAGAATGGGTCTCATCTGCCTGCTGTGGAGTTGAGACAACCTTGGCTGCAAGTTTTCGTTGGCGGCATTTTCCTCCTCCTGCTGTCGCAACATAATCTCCAATGGATCATGAGCAGTCTCTACTTCGTTCTCGTTGGTGTCCGCGTCAACGTTTTCTGGCACCAGCTCGATCTCTTGGCTGACCATCTCCATCCTCGCCCATGTGTTTACGAGACCTCTCCTTCTTCTCTGCAGAAAGGGTGATTTGGAATCGGGGATCCATGAAAATGGCTGCAAGAAATGCATCATTGTCGAGGAGCAAAACCTCTCGCGTCGAAATTTTCGCTGCTAACTCAATGGCAAAAGAAGTGTTGATGTTTTTTGTTTCCAGCTTGCACTGCAGCCAAGCTTTAAAAAAATCACCAAAAACCAGCTGCTCTTCTTGCATGATTTTGGTTGCAATTTTGGCAGGCAATAATGCAGCGCAAATTTCTTTTATTTTGCCCCAATCACTTGCTGAGTGATGGAGTTCCTTCAGTTCATTTTGAGCCATGTCAATGCAGAATTCTTTTAGCTCTAAGAGACGCAAAAGCATGTCAAGCGTGGAATGCCATCGTGTGGCGCAATCCAAAATCGCCTTTTTGAGGCGAAGTTTCTTGGCCATTACGGCTATCGATGGCGTGCGCAGCTTTTTCACAACTTTCCTTGCCCTTCCCAGAAGATTTTAAATCCCACCTTCTTTCATTAAATCATCGACGGCAAGCTGGAGAGTGTGTGCAGCGCAGCGAACTCCCCGCAAAATGAAGTTTCCCGTAATTATTTCCATGTCCAACTCGTCGGCAGACGTCAGCTCCCCCGAAAAGTCAGTATCGGTGTTGTCGGCATCGTGACCATCTAAGTCTTCCTCTATTTCTTCAATCACTTCGTTTCCATTTCCGAGGTCTTCTTCCATCATAATTTTCACCGCCCTTACCATGTTCGCTCCGTTGTCGGTAGTGATAGTGTAAATTTGGTTTGCTCCGATACCGAACTCTTTCAGAATGGCCAAAATAACTTCGCGCAAGTGACTTGATGTGTGCTTCTCATATAGCTCCCTTACGGCTAATGTCCTTAGAACGATCTTGCCTTGATTGATGTATTGTATATTGACGCCCAAGACTGATCGGTCACAGCGAGACGCACCATCCACTTTTACTGACACAAGCTTATTATTTACTTCAGTTGCTATTATACCGCGCAGTTTAGTGGCCATTTCATGCACACCGTCTCTGATATTGTGCGGGTTAATACTCCCTGTTCCTGGAATTGATTGCAGGATTGGGTCCGATATCTTTCGAAATCCAGTGTCGGCAACTATTGATAGCGGCCTGCCGTTGACCGTAACCATTTCAATGCATGCCAGGCGCACCGATTCAAAGTCAAGATTTACTTCAATTGAAGCGGTGTTATTAAACCCTACCTCAAATAGGGTTTTTTTGGCGTTTGGTTACTGGTTCTTCGCTGCTTGATGGAGGCGGATCTGTTTGATGAACCGTTCGAGCCGACAATGTTTTCTGCGTCTTTAGATGGATGTCGTAGAACTCGGCGTGCTGTGCCTTTACATGCTTCTCTAAATTGGCGGCATGGTTACCCTAAAAAGAAGTTGAAATTAGCAATATTATTATATTATTAGTTACACATTGCATTATACATATTATATTAATCTATCAAGTATAAATAGATATCAAAATACTCAGATACTCAATAATCTTAAAGTTATAACATGTCGTCTTCTCTATGAATGCGTTGTTCACACAAATTTAATTTATATGATAAAAATGCTAAATTAGTCACTTAGGATTTTGTACTGATTTGTGCTTAATTTCAGCGAGACTTTGCATTCCTGGATCTTGCACAGGGACCGATCACTGGCGATATCGTAAACAAAGTACTCGCGTACTTTGTTTACCTTAGCTCTGCCCATATTTTGGGTTATTTGTTAAGAAATGAGGAGTTGCAAAAAAACCATCCCAAAAGACCTCTCGCCTCGAGCAGTGTCAAAGGACAACTAAAAACTAACGTCCAGTTAGCAAATTGGTGCGGCAGACAAGACACAGGCCGAATCCAAGATTTCAACCGCCCTTACTTTATTTGAAATTCTTAAATATTTCTAAGCATTATCAATCATTTACCATATTATTATATTTGAAATGCCATGGGATTCACACTTACAAAAACATTCATTTTATTAATTTTGAGCGATGTGATTACGAAGAAATTGAGACCTAGAAATGGAGACCTAGCAACAGTACCTATAGTAAGTAGTAACTGTACCCTAAACAGCATGAGACTCAGCGCACGGCAACCAACGGGCTTCGATAGCCAGAAGCTAGCGGCGTGGGGTTAGTGTCAAAGGAATATGTCGGAACGCGGTGCCACTGCAGATGTATAGTGAATTCACGAATTTCCGAGACTGACCACCTATTGCTTATCTACCTGATGATTGGCAATGAAGGGGTTTCCCCGAAAACTGGCAACACAGGGCTGAGAGAGGGACCGAGCTGTTGGGAATTCTTGACACGTCAAGATACATATTATCTGTGACTGTTAACGAAGGCATTGTCCGAAGCCCGTAAGTGGTCAGTCTCTGAAATTCGTGAATAGGTACACTATAACAGACACATGAAAACTTCCCAAGTAGGTTTGACATACAACATTGACCTATAGATACACACACTTTTAAATTGGTTTATGGCTAAGGATTTTAAGGATTTAAGGATTTTTCAAGACTTGTATATTTTGTCAAGAAACAACAAAAAACCTTTGGGGTCTAGATGCCAGGAAAACACCGAAATTAACCGAAATTAACCGAAATTAACCGGAATAAAAATAACGGTTTGTTCTTGGTTTTGTTTTTTTAAAAATAACGGTTTCGGTTTCGGTTTTTGTTTTCGAAAAATACCGGTTTTTACCGGTTTTCGGTTTCGGTTTCGGTTTCAGTCCCTGCTATAGATGGTATTTAAAACGTACTTCGAACTTCATTTCAAATAAGAGCTCCTGTGTTCACTGAGTATTTGCTTAGAATTTATCATATTTCCAGTCATTATAGCAACATCTCCTTTACCATCCTCTCTATCCTTATGAAAAATTTTATATCCATTAAATTTAGTACAGGAATTTTCTTTTAACCAAGCTTCGCTTAGTATGGCAATATCTATCTCATCGTCATACAAACGAAATTTTAAATCACCTAGGTTGGCCGTTAATGATCGACAATTCCAATGTAGGATTTTTAAATTCTCATTTCTATTATTATACATTATGTTTTTTGCTAGAGAATTACACGTTATTAGTATTATTAGTAGTATTAGATTCTTCTTCATTCTTATCGTCTATATTAAGTTGGGTAGGTTGAGCTTTGAGAATTCATTTGATTATATTACCAATCGAACTTAAGTTTGGTTTTTGGTTATGTCGTATAGCCTTTGCTATTAACTCTGTAATGAGAGTTTCCATTTGACCTGCGATATTCTTAAGAGTCTCTTCTATTGATTTTGAATTATTATTGCGTGTTGGGGCCGGTGTGACGATCGATTAACTTCCTCCTCGCTGTTAACTGAACAACTGTTCACTGAACAAGCTGTTCCTAAAACTAAATTTGCATAGCGTATTACGACTTGAAAATAACCGCCGAACACCAATCCTGTGAACTAGAGGTAAATTTGGCAACAAGGCAAGATATTTTGTTTCAAAATGGCTTCCGGAAAGAAGTTTATTCGTGCCGCGAATTTTACGAACGAAGAAGAACATAAAATTGTTGACTCGGTCGAGAAACATAAGCATATAATCGAGTGCTAAAAAAGCGAATCTCTCACAGGGAAAGAAAAGGTAATGTGTGAGAACAATTGAGGAGCTTAGGATCAAAACGCAACAAGTCCAAAAAGTTTACTTTTTAGCCAGAGATGGCAGCACCTTGCTCTGAAAGGAGTGCTCTAGATGCATATTATATCTTCTTTAGTCAGAGATGGCAGCACCTTGCTCTGAGAGGAGTGCTCTAGATGCATATTATATCTTCTTTAGTCAGAGATGGCAGCACCTTGCTCTGAGAGGAGTGCTCTAGATGCATATTATATCTTCTTTAGTCAGAGATGGCAGCACCTTGCTCTGAGAGGAGTGCTCTAGATGCATATTATATCTTCTTTAGTTAGAGATGGCAGCACCTTGCTCTGAGAGGAGTGCTCTAGATGCATATTATATCTTCTTTAGTCAGAGATGGCAGCACCTTGCTCTGAGAGGAGTGCTCTAGATGCATATTATATCTTCTTTAGTCAGAGATGGCAGCACCTTGCTCTGAGAGGAGTGCTCTAGATGCATATTATATCTTCTTTAGTCAGAGATGGCAGCACCTTGCTCTGAGAGGAGTGCTCTAGATGCATATTATATCTTCTTTAGTCAGAGATGGCAGCACCTTGCTCTGAGAGGAGTGCTCTAGATGCATATTATATCTTCTGAACAAAACGCAATATTGACCGTCCAAATCGTACATTGAAAATTGCACTTTGGTTCAAAAAGCAACTAGTCCACCGTTCTCTTGGAAACAAAACGCAACATATCGATTGTGGCCAATGGGGTGGCCCGATTTTCGCGCCATACTTGTCACTCATTGTGTCTTGTCGTTTCCTCGTGCAATCATTATTTGTAAGTCTGTGGTATTAGGATTTCCAATGGAGGCAGACGGCTTAGTGCAGATGTACGTGTTATACCACTGCGATTTTAATGCACACAATCCCCCCAGTTATGTTTTGAACCTGAGGTGAACGCTTAGGATGAAACCATCACAAGTATGACGACACGTAAATTTACGTGCGCCGTGTGCCGTGCGCCGTGTGCCGTGTGCCGTGTGCCGTGCGCCGTGTGCCGTGTGCCGTGTGCCGTGTGCAGGCAAGGCAAGCCAATGTCGGGTCGGTATTGGCAAAGTGGTGACTCTAGCGGCCTCGAGCTTGCCGGTATTCGTGCGTGTCAACGTGGAAATTAAATATGATTACTGCGGTACCTATGCTAACAGATGAGTGGATCTCTATGAACAAAAAGCACCCAAATTTAAATACGAATCATCAATGGCATGTAACAGCTAATGATCGTCGTCGTCGTCGTCGTCGTCGTGGCCGATGTAGGTACCTACTCCTGTCTGCCATAACGCCTCCATAACGAGAGCCGTGCGCTGGTCCTGGTCTTACTATTCACGGGAGGGTGCACGGGGATACATCAGTGGCGTAACTTCAAATCGGAGGCCCCCGGGCAAAATAAAATATGAGCCCCCCCCCCCCCCCCACCCACCCAAACCAACTACACCAACTAATTTTTACTTTTTTACTAATGTCTGTAGCTCCTTGCGACTTTTTGTTCCTCTTCTGGGACCCGCTTAAGAATACACGTTTGTTGGAGCTCATCGCACAAGCGCACTCGGCATATCAAACTAAGTTACTAATCGGCAAATCAATCAGCGCATAGGAAAATCACGGCAAATCCACTCAAAAAATCGCCATTATAGGAGACTTGGGTACGCGCACACACCCACACACGCCGATCGCAATCAGCTAACTGACTGCCTTTGTTTACTTTTTTTTTCATGGCGCAAACATTTTGGGAATACTGGGAAAATCGTCTTTGACAATGTGCTTTTTTCAGTTAAAGTCAGCGGTATACATTTGAACCAAAATAGGTTTCTGGCAATGTTGCGTTCCTAGTATAACGAGTTAATGTACCGAAACTCCCATAGCCGGCTAACCCCCTCTCGCTAATACCCAAAGCCAAAGAATACTAACCAGAAGAAATCTTTTCCATATAAAAAATGTACCATTAAAATTTTTACGAAATTTGAGATTCCAAGTCATGAGAACGGTAGTAACTCAGAAAATTCTCCGAAACTCAGTGGGGCCTCTGCGAGGCCCCCCAGAGTCGGAGGCCCCCGGGCTTTGCCCGGTCCAGCCGGGTGGTAGTTACGCCCCTGGGATACATGGCATATTTTCCGCCCCATTTCGCACAAATTTCATTCATCATATTTATCTACACTGTTTTTCGCCCTTTTTCCTTCGCAATAATTTTTGTTTATAGCACGAGCGGTTATTTTGTTTTTATAAGATACTGAACCATTGAATTGAACGTGGATTCACGACTGTTAAATATATTAAATAATAATTTATTTCCGAAGAACTCACATGCGAGGCAACGAAAAATGTTTTAATCCCAAATTACGATGAGATTAAATGAAAAGCATCGAAATACTTTCAGTTTTCTCTGCCTTGTAAAACTCATTGCAACTGCTTGCATCTGCTCGCCACTCCATGTTAAATTACGATGAGATGCAATGAAAAGCAACGAGATACACGCAGTTTTATCTGCCTTGAAAACTCATTGCAACTGCTGCTTGCAACTGCTCGCCACTCCATGTTAAATTACGATGAGATGCAATGAAAAGCAACGAGATACACGCAGTTTTATCTGCCTTGAAAACTCATTGCAACTGCTGCTTGCAACTGCTCGCCACTCCATGTTAAATTACGATGAGATGCAATGAAAAGCAACGAGATACACGCAGTTTTATCTGCCTTGAAAACTCATTGCAACTGCTGCTTGCAACTGCTCGCCACTCCATGTTAAATTACGATGAGATGCAATGACAAGCAACGAGATACACGCAGTTTTATCTGCCTTGAAAACTCATTGCAACTGCTGCTTGCAACTGCTCGCCACTCCATGTTAAATTACGATGAGATGCAATGAAAAGCAACGAGATACACGCAGTGTTATCTGCCTTGAAAACTCATTGCAACTGCTGCTTGCAACTGCTCGCCACTCCATGTTAAATTACGATGAGATGCAATGACAAGCAACGAGATACACGCAGTTTTATCTGCCTTGAAAACTCATTGCAACTGCTGCTTGCAACTGCTCGCCACTCCATGTTAAATTACGATGAGATGCAATGAAAAGCAACGAGATACACGCAGTTTTATCTGCCTTGAAAACTCATTGCAACTGCTGCTTGCAACTGCTCGCCACTCCATGTTAAATTACGATGAGATGCAATGAAAAGTAACGAGATACACGCAGTTTTATCTGCCTTGAAAACTCATTGCAACTGCTGCTTGCAACTGCTCGCCACTCCATGTTAAATTACGATGAGATGCAATGAAAAGCAACGAGATACACGCAGTTTTATCTGTTTTGAAAACTCATTGCAACTGCTGCTTGCAACTGCTCGCCACTCCATGTTAAATTACGATGAGACGCAATGAAAAGCAACGAGATACACGCAGTTTTATCTGCCTTGAAAACTCATTGCAACTGCTTGCAACTGCTCGCCACTCCATGTTAAATTACGATGAGACGCGATGAAAAGCAACGAGATACACGCAGTTTTATCTGCCTTGAAAACTCATTGCAACTGCTGCTTGCAACTGCTCGCCACTCCATGTTAAATTACGATGAGATGCAATGAAAAGCAACGAGATACACGCAGTTTTATCTGCCTTGAAAACTCATTGCAACTGCTGCTTGCAACTGCTCGCCACTCCATGTTAAATTACGATGAGATGCAATGAAAAGCAACGAGATACACGCAGTTTTATCTGCCTTGAAAACTCATTGCAACTGCTTGCAACTGCTCGCCACTCCATGTTAAATTACGATGAGATGCAATGAAAAGCAACGAGATACACGCAGTTTTATCTGCCTTGAAAACTCATTGCAACTGCTGCTTGCAACTGCTCGCCACTCCATGTAAAATTACGATGAGATGAAATGAAAAGCAACGAGATACACGCAGTTTTATCTGCCTTGAAAACTCATTGCAACTGCTGCTTGCAACTGCTCGCCACTCCATGTTAAATTACGATGAGACGCAATGAAAAGCAACGAGATACACGCAGTTTTATCTGCCTTGAAAACTCATTGCAACTGCTTGCAACTGCTCGCCACTCCATGTTAAATTACGATGAGATGCAATGAAAAGCAACGAGATACACGCAGTTTTATCTGCCTTGAAAACTCATTGCAACTGCTGCTTGCAACTGCTCGCCACTCCATGTTAAATTACGATGAGATGCAATGACAAGCAACGAGATACACGCAGTTTTATCTGCCTTGAAAACTCATTGCAACTGCTGCTTGCAACTGCTCGCCACTCCATGTTAAATTACGATAAAATGCAATGACAAGCAACGAGATACACGCAGTTTTCTCTGCCTTGAAAACTCATTGCAACTGCTGCTTGCAACTGCTCGCCACTCCATGTTAAATTACGATGAGATGCAATGAAAAGCAACGAGATACACGCAGTTTTATCTGCCTTGAAAACTCATTGCAACTGCTGCTTGCAACTGCTCGCCACTCCATGTAAAATTACGATGAGATGCAATGAAAAGCAACGAGATACACGCAGTTTTATCTGCCTTGAAAACTCATTGCAACTGCTGCTTGCAACTGCTCGCCACTCCATGTTAAATTACGATGAGACGCAATGAAAAGCAACGAGATACACGCAGTTTTATCTGCCTTGAAAACTCATTGCAACTGCTGCTTGCAACTGCTCGCCACTCCATGTTAAATTACGATGAGACGCAATGAAAAGCAACGAGATACACGCAGTTTTATCTGCCTTGAAAACTCATTGCAACTGCTTGCAACTGCTCGCCACTCCATGTTAAATTACGATGAGATGCAATGAAAAGCAACGAGATACACGCAGTTTTATCTGCCTTGAAAACTCATTGCAACTGCTGCTTGCAACTGCTCGCCACTCTATGTTAAATTACGATGAGATGCAATGAAAAGCAACGAGATACACGCAGTTTTATCTGCCTTGAAAACTCATTGCAACTGCTGCTTGCAACTGCTCGCCACTCCATGTTAAATTACGATGAGACGCAATGAAAAGCAACGAGATACACGCAGTTTTATCTGCCTTGAAAACTCATTGCAACTGCTGCTTGCAACTGCTCGCCACTCCATGTTAAATTACGATGAGACGCAATGAAAAGCAACGAGATACACGCAGTTTTATCTGCCTTGAAAACTCATTGCAACTGCTGCTTGCAACTGCTCGCCACTCCATGTTAAATTACGATGAGACGCAATGAAAAGCAACGAGATACACGCAGTTTTATCTGCCTTGAAAACTCATTGCAACTGCTTGCAACTGCTCGCCACTCCATGTTAAATTACTTGAGATGCAATGAAAAGCAACGAGATACACGCAGTTTTATCTGCCTTGAAAACTCATTGCAACTGCTGCTTGCAACTGCTCGCCACTCCATGTTAAATTACGATGAGATGCAATGAAAAGCAACGAGATACACGCAGTTTTATCTGCCTTGAAAACTCATTGCAACTGCTGCTTGCAACTGCTCGCCACTCCATGTTAAATTACGATGAGATGCAATGAAAAGCAACGAGATACACGCAGTTTTATCTGCCTTGAAAACTCATTGCAACTGCTGCTCTCAACTGCTCGCCACTCCATGTTAAATTACGATGAGATGCAATGAAAAGCAACGAGATACACGCAGTTTTATCTGCCTTGAAAACTCATTGCAACTGCTGCTTGCAACTGCTCGCCACTCCATGTTAAATTACGATGAGACGCAATGAAAAGCAACGAGATACACGCAGTTTTATCTGCCTTGAAAACTCATTGCAACTGCTGCTTGCAACTGCTCGCCACTCCATGTTAAATTACGATGAGATGCAATGAAAAGCAACGAGATACACGCAGTTTTCTCTGCCTTGAAAACTCATTGCAACTGCTTGCAACTGCTCGCCACTCCATGTTAAATTACGATGAGATGCAATGAAAAGCAACGAGATACACGCAGTTTTCTCTGCCTTGAAAACTCATTGCAACTGCTTGCAACTGCTCGCGACTCCATGTTAAATTACGATGAGATGCAATAAAAAGCAACGAGATACATGCAGTTTTATCTGCCTTGAAAACTCATTGCAACTGCTGCTTGCAACTGCTCGCCACTCCATGTTAAATTACGATGAGATGCAATGAAAAGTAACGAGATACACGCAGTTTTCTCTGCCTTGAAAACTCATTGCAACTGCTTGCAACTGCTCGCCACTCCATGTTAAATTACGATGAGATGCAATGAAAAGCAACGAGATACACGCAGTTTTATCTGCCTTGAAAACTCATTGCAACTGCTGCTTGCAACTGCTCGCCACTCCATGTTAAATTACGATGAGATGCAATGAAAAGTAACGAGATACACGCAGTTTTCTCTGCCTTGAAAACTCATTGCAACTGCTTGCAACTGCTCGCCACTCCATGTTAAATTACGATGAGATGCAATGACAAGCAACGAGATACACGCAGTTTTATCTGCCTTGAAAACTCATTGCAACTGCTGCTTGCAACTGCTCGCCACTCCATGTTAAATTACGATGAGATGCAATGAAAAGTAACGAGATACACGCAGTTTTCTCTGCCTTGAAAACTCATTGCAACTGCTTGCAACTGCTCGCCACTCCATGTTAAATTACGATGAGATGCAATGAAAAGTAACGAGATACACGCAGTTTTCTCTGCCTTGAAAACTTATTGCAACTGCTGCTTGCAACTGCTCGCCACTCCATGTTAAATTACGATGAGATGCAATGAAAAGCAACGAGATACACGCAGTTTTATCTGCCTTGAAAACTCATTGCAACTGCTGCTTGCAACTGCTCGCCACTCCATGTTAAATTACGATGAGATGCAATGAAAAGTAACGAGATACACGCAGTTTTCTCTGCCTTGAAAACTCATTGCAACTGCTTGCAACTGCTCGCCACTCCATTTTAAATTACGATGAGATGCAATGACAAGCAACGAGATACACGCAGTTTTATCTGCCTTGAAAACTCATTGCAACTGCTGCTTGCAACTGCTCGCCACTCCATGTTAAATTACGATGAGATGCAATGAAAAGCAACGAGATACACGCAGTTTTATCTGCCTTGTAAAACTCATTGCAACTGCTGCTTGCAACTGCTCGCCACTCCATGTTAAATTACGATGAGATGCAATGAAAAGCAACGAGATACACGCAGTTTTATCTGCCTTGAAAACTCATTGCAACTGCTCGCCACTCCATGTTAAATCACGATGAGATGCAATGACAAGCAACGAGATACACGCAGTTTTATCTGCCTTGAAAACTCATTGCAACTGCTCGCCACTCCATGTTAAATTACGATGAGATGCAATGACAAGCAACGAGATACACGCAGTTTTATCTGCCTTGAAAACTCATTGCAACTGCTGCTTGCAACTGCTCGCTACTCTATGTTAAATTACGATGAGATGCAATGACAAGCAACGAGATACACGCAGTTTTATCTGCCTTGAAAACTCATTGCAACTGCTGCTTGCAACTGCTCGCCACTCTATGTTAAATTAAGATGAGATGCAATGAAAAGCAACGAGATACACGCAGTTTTATCTGCCTTGAAAACTCATTGCAACTGCTCGCCACTCCATGTTAAATCACGATGAGATGCAATGACAAGCAACGAGATACACGCAGTTTTATCTGCCTTGAAAACTCATTGCAACTGCTCGCCACTCCATGTTAAATTACGATGAGATGCAATGACAAGCAACGAGATACACGCAGTTTTATCTGCCTTGAAAACTCATTGCAACTGCTGCTTGCAACTGCTCGCTACTCTATGTTAAATTACGATGAGATGCAATGACAAGCAACGAGATACACGCAGTTTTATCTGCCTTGAAAACTCATTGCAACTGCTCGCCACTCCATGTTAAATTACGATGAGATGCAATGACAAGCAACGAGATACACGCAGTTTTATCTGCCTTGAAAACTCATTGCAACTGCTTGCAACTGCTCGCCACTCCATGTTAAATTACGATGAGATGCAATGAAAAGCAACGAGATACACGCAGTTTTCTCTGCCTTGAAAACTCATTGCAACTGCTTGCAACTGCTCGCCACTCCATGTTAAATTACTTGAGATGCAATGAAAAGCAACTAGATACACGCAGTTTTATCTGCCTTGAAAACTCATTGCAACTGCTGCTTGCAACTGCTCGCCACTCCATGTTAAATTACGATGAGATGCAATGAAAAGCAACGAGATACACGCAGTTTTATCTGCCTTGAAAACTCATTGCAACTGCTGCTTGCAACTGCTCGCCACTCCATGTTAAATTACGATGAGATGCAATGACAAGCAACGAGATACACGCAGTTTTATCTGCCTTGAAAACTCATTGCAACTGCTTGCAACTGCTCGCCACTCCATGTTAAATTACGATGAGATGCAATGAAAAGCAACGAGATACACGCAGTTTTCTCTGCCTTGAAAACTCATTGCAACTGCTTGCAACTGCTCGCCACTCCATGTTAAATTACTTGAGATGCAATGAAAAGCAACTAGATACACGCAGTTTTATCTGCCTTGAAAACTCATTGCAACTGCTGCTTGCAACTGCTCGCCACTCCATGTTAAATTACGATGAGATGCAATGAAAAGTAACGAGATACACGCAGTTTTATCTGCCTTGAAAACTCATTGCAACTGCTGCTTGCAACTGCTCGCCACTCCATGTTAAATTACGATGAGATGCAATGACAAGCAACGAGATACACGCAGTTTTATCTGCCTTGAAAACTCATTGCAACTGCTTGCAACTGCTCGCCACTCCATGTTAAATTACGATGAGACGCAATGAAAAGCAACGAGATACACGCAGTTTTATCTGCCTTGAAAACTCATTGCAACTGCTGCTTGCATCTGCTCGCCACTCCATGTTAAATTACGATGAGATGCAATGAA
The DNA here is from genome assembly GCA_921293005.1 of Nemoura dubitans. NCBI lineage: Eukaryota > Metazoa > Arthropoda > Insecta > Plecoptera > Nemouridae > Nemoura > Nemoura dubitans. The sequence continues at coordinate 14,559,206 of OV121078.1, read as the reverse complement.
AAGCAACGAGATACACGCAGTTTTATCTGCCTTGAAAACTCATTGCAACTGCTGCTCTCAACTGCTCGCCACTCCATGTTAAATTACGATGAGATGCAATGAAAAGCAACGAGATACACGCAGTTTTATCTGCCTTGAAAACTCATTGCAACTGCTGCTTGCAACTGCTCGCCACTCCATGTTAAATTACGATGAGACGCAATGAAAAGCAACGAGATACACGCAGTTTTCTCTGCCTTGAAAACTCATTGCAACTGCTTGCAACTGCTCGCGACTCCATGTTAAATTACGATGAGATGCAATAAAAAGCAACGAGATACACGCAGTTTTATCTGCTTTGAAAACTCATTGCAACTGCTGCTTGCAACTGCTCGCCACTCCATGTTAAATTACGATGAGATGCAATGAAAAGTAACGAGATACACGCAGTTTTCTCTGCCTTGAAAACTCATTGCAACTGCTTGCAACTGCTCGCCACTCCATGTTAAATTACGATGAGATGCAATGAAAAGTAACGGGATACACGCAGTTTTCTCTGCCTTGAAAACTTATTGCAACTGCTGCTTGCAACTGCTCGCCACTCCATGTTAAATTACGATGAGATGCAATGAAAAGCAACGAGATACACGCAGTTTTATCTGCCTTGAAAACTCATTGCAACTGCTGCTTGCAACTGCTCGCCACTCCATGTTAAATTACGATGAGATGCAATGAAAAGTAACGAGATACACGCAGTTTTCTCTGCCTTGAAAACTCATTGCAACTGCTTGCAACTGCTCGCCACTCCATGTTAAATTACGATGAGATGCAATGAAAAGTAACGAGATACACGCAGTTTTCTCTGCCTTGAAAACTCATTGCAACTGCTTGCAACTGCTCGCCACTCCATGTTAAATTACGATGAGATGCAATGAAAAGCAACGAGATACACGCAGTTTTATCTGTTTTGAAAACTCATTGCAACTGCTGCTTGCAACTGCTCGCCACTCCATGTTAAATTACGATGAGATGCAACGAAAAGCAACGAGATACACGCAGTTTTATCTGTTTTGAAAACTCAGTGCAACTGCTGCTTGCAACTGCTCGCCACTCCATGTTAAATTACGATGAGATGCAACGAAAAGCAACGAGATACACGCAGTTTTATCTGCCTTGAAAACTCATTGCAACTGCTGCTTGCAACTGCTCGCCACTCCATGTTAAATTACGATGAGATGCAACGAAAAGCAACGAGATACACGCAGTTTTATCTGCCTTGAAAACTCATTGCAACTGCTGCTTGCAACTGCTCGCCACTCCATGTTAAATTACGATGAGATGCAATGAAAAGCAACGAGATACACGCAGTTTTATCTGCCTTGAAAACTCATTGCAACTGCTGCTTGCAACTGCTCGCCACTCCATGTTAAATTACGATGAGATGCAATGAAAAGCAACGAGATACACGCAGTTTTATCTGCCTTGAAAACTCATTGCAACTGCTGCTTGCAACTGCTCGCCACTCCATGTTAAATTACGATGAGATGCAATGAAAAGCAACGAGATACACGCAGTTTTATCTGCCTTGAAAACTCATTGCAACTGCTGCTTGCAACTGCTCGCCACTCCATGTTAAATTACGATGAGATGCAACGAAAAGCAACGAGATACACGCAGTTTTATCTGCCTTGAAAACTCATTGCAACTGCTGCTTGCAACTGCTCGCCACTCCATGTTAAATTACGATGAGATGCAATGAAAAGCAACGAGATACACGCAGTTTTATCTGCCTTGAAAACTCATTGCAACTGCTGCTTGCAACTGCTCGCCACTCCATGTTAAATTACGATGAGACGCAATGAAAAGCAACGAGATACACGCAGTTTTATCTGCCTTGAAAACTCATTGCAACTGCTGCTTGCAACTGCTCGCCACTCCATGTTAAATTACGATGAGATGCAACGAAAAGCAACGAGATACACGCAGTTTTATCTGCCTTGAAAACTCATTGCAACTGCTGCTTGCAACTGCTCGCCACTCCATGTTAAATTACGATGAGACGCAATGAAAAGCAACGAGATACACGCAGTTTTATCTGCCTTGAAAACTCATTGCAACTGCTGCTTGCAACTGCTCGCCACTCCATGTTAAATTACGATGAGATGCAACGAAAAGCAACGAGATACACGCAGTTTTATCTGCCTTGAAAACTCATTGCAACTGCTGCTTGCAACTGCTCGCCACTCCATGTTAAATTACGATGAGATGCAATGAAAAGCAACGAGATACACGCAGTTTTATCTGCCTTGAAAACTCATTGCAACTGCTGCTTGCAACTGCTCGCCACTCCATTTTAAATTACGATGAGATGCAATGAAAAGCAACGAGATACACGCAGTTTTATCTGCCTTGAAAACTCATTGCAACTGCTGCTTGCAACTGCTCGCCACTCCATGTTAAATTACGATGAGATGCAATGAAAAGCAACGAGATACACGCAGTTTTATCTGCCTTGAAAACTCATTGCAACTGCTGCTTGCAACTGCTCGCCACTCTATGTTAAATTACGATGAGATGCAATGAAAAGCAACGAGATACACGCAGTTTTATCTGCCTTGAAAACTCATTGCAACTGCTGCTTGCAACTGCTCGCCACTCTATGTTAAATTACGATGAGATGCAATGAAAAGCAACGAGATACACGCAGTTTTATCTGCCTTGTAAACTCATTGCAACTGCTTGCATCTGCTCGCCACTCCATGTTAAATTACGATGAGATGCAACGAAAAGCAACGAGATACACGCAGTTTTATCTGCCTTGAAAACTCATTGCAACTGCTGCTTGCAACTGCTCGCCACCCATGTTAAATTACGATGAGATGCAATGAAAAGCAACGAGATACACGCAGTTTTATCTGCCTTGTAAACTCATTGCAACTGCTGCTTGCAACTGCTCGCCACTCCATGTTAAATTACGATGAGACGCAATGAAAAGCAACGAGATACACGCAGTTTTATCTGCCTTGAAAACTCATTGCAACTGCTGCTTGCAACTGCTCGCCACTCCATGTTAAATTACGATGAGATGCAATGAAAAGCAACGAGATACACGCAGTTTTATCTGCCTTGAAAACTCATTGCAACTGCTGCTTGCAACTGCTCGCCACTCCACCGTCAGATCCACGCAAATGTTAGGAGATGTTATCAGTTGCAATGAGCTGCAAGGACTACACAGTTGCGATGAAATGCGTTGCAGTGTATAGCGATGAAATACGTTCAGAAGCAATCAGTTTCCTGCTAGAAATTATAGTAAGGGGGTACATATCAGTTCAAACCGGACGTAATATTTATAAGCATTGATTAACGATAGGTAGGCCTATCGTTAATCAATGGTATAAGTTAAAAATTACGTCGTGAGATATATCGATTTCAACGATTTTTTTCAATTTTGACCAACTTTTTAGTTTGATACTAGTTTCGAAATACTTCCGGTGAACTAAACTCGACTAAGCTCATATGGTAGCTGGACAGACTATCTGGGAACATTCTCTGAGAATTTCAGCTTGTTAATCCGCCGATCTAGCAAATCTTGAGAAATTCGCTAAGCCCCTCAGCCTAATATTTTATTAGTTTCATTTTCGTTCTTGTGTTTTCGTTTTTTCAAGTTTGGCAGCACTGCGCCAGTTCCTACTCAAAATATTATGGTGGACGTCGTGTGAAGCACGCTTTGTGGAATTTAATTCGCGTGTTTAAACCTGTGAAAATGATTGCTTGTAAAATAGATTTGCTCTTAATCTACTTATCAATCTCAAGGTAAGTTCCTACATGCCACTTGAAGCATAGCTTGAAGCTCTCATTGCTGAATTGTTTCCAAGGTGTCATTGTGTTCGTGCCACAGATTCTAGCTTTAACCTACAAAATAGTTTCTCGACTGTTTTCCCGTGAGAAAAACGTAATTCCCTCAAAGAAAAGCTCGTTTCAATCTGTCAATCTAAAAGCAAGACACGCCAGGGCGGTGCCCAGTTGGCCGTTTCGATCCTTGACTATTGTTTTGCACCTTGATTCCTTGCCTGATGCTCTGTGCCGTCGGCTGGCGTGAGGCAGTCTGACGTCTCCCACTTAGCGGCTGTGTTTCTCCGTTCAGACCGCGGGCTGCAACCGTGACCGAGATGAGACGTCTCGACTTTGGTGGACTCCAGTCGGACCGGCACGAGTCCACCATGACGGCCTTCTGTCAAAACGCCGCCTGCTTCAAACGGAACACAGAACGTAGAACAGTGAGTCTGTAACTATCTGACGTGTGAATCCCATCCTCGTGCTTTGTCACTGGCATTCAGGTACCTGGCTTCTAGGTAGCATGTTACTTTTGGAAGCAGGGAATAAGACAGGTATGCCCAATGTTATCGAGGTAAATACTGAAATAGAACAGGCTTGGGGTCACATTACTTTTACCATATGCCGTTATTGGTTCAGATGCATAAAATCCCTTTTGTTGTCCATGTTATTTTTGTAACGTAATCGCATCTGGCAGGCTGGTGTGCCCAAGTTTTACCTTGATATATGCGATTAAGCATTAATATTTTAAACCTGTTTTAGTTGTTCAAATTCATTTTGCAGTTTGTACTAGAATGACAAGAATGTATCTACCGTAAGCTGCCTTTACACGATAAACTTTTTGAGTCAACATCAAACACTCAACATGTTGACGCCGTGTGAACGAAATTAAAACATTTCATGTCAATATTTTTATCCTGCTTATTGGATCGCTTCCCGATTGTCAGCTGTTCACAGTTTTGAAGGCTAGGTTTTTGACAGCTTCATTTAAAATGTCTAAAAAATGTGAAAACTTGAACCACGGAGCTCATAGAAATACTTCTACATTATTGGAGTACAAATACCTTGTTGTAAAATGTAACATCTCCGGATTACGTAAAGCATGCCAAGAAAAATGATTTGTGGAAGAAGATATTTAATGATTTTGATTGCTGCAATTATTACAGTAATTACCACGTTTTCATTTTGATCGTATGATTCCTTTTTGAAATTAGTGCACTGATATCAGACTGACATTCAAAGTGACAGATACCACGTGATAAAATGGAGGCACATGATTGGCTGATAGCCGTCAATGTTGACGAAAAGTCAAACTTTTTCAACTTCCTGTCAACATTTCCCATCAATATTTCCCTTAACTTGATCGTTTGAACGCTGACCTAGACCAACTTGACGTCAACATTTCCCATCAATGTTGAGTCAACATGTTGACGTAAAATGTTGATCGTGTAAAGGTAGCTTTACTGGTCCTGGTATTTCTCATTTCCACTCGATCTTTCTTATTTCTACCCAGGTTGTGCTTTCTTGTTATGACGCACAAGAATTAGATTATGAAATTTCATGCACAGAAATGCACAAGAATTCTGGAAATCGATTTAAATATTCATGTGATCACGTTCTGTGAAAATAGCCGGTTAAATCTTTAAAAACTAGATTAATTTCCAAAAAAACTATTTCACACTGGGTTTTGAATGCTAAATACAGTCTCACTGGTTTCCCGATCAGAGAAAACACAGAGACTTTGCTCCAGCACTCAAACCTCGGTTGCTTTGAAGTGGATGCACGTTTCGCTATCAGCATGGAAGATGGCCCGGACCGGGTCTGAATACAAATGCATTTCAAGTTACAACTAAACCTAGTCTTGACTTGACGTCGGTCCCCAGACCGAAGCGGACTCGGCTGGGAGCTGAAACCCGGAAGGCGGTGAAACCGGGACCGGGACAAACGCCTGCTCTGCGTCGGCGGCCGCAACTCGACAGTTGGCTCCACTGGCGGGCAAGGCTTGCAACTCCACACACTCTCGGTCTCAGGTGACTTCTTGGGGCCAGTCTTGAGTAGGTAAGTTACATCTTAAAAGGAACTTGATTCAGTTCCAGTTACTAAAATAATAAAGGATCTGGATTGTTCCTCAAAAGTAACTAAGTTCCTATTTCAGTTACTTAAAAGTTCTTGATTTACACCAATTCAAATTCCTACCGTTTTGTTCAACAGCTAGCAATGAAATTGAAAAAAATTTATCACATCTGTGGTTTTGGGTATGATTTTGGGAATTATGATAAGAATTATGGGAAATAGCTGCGGCATGAACATAAAACTCAATCGCATTTCAATATAATGTTCAATATCATTATGTACAAGTGTTTACATTTCAAAACTCTCCCACCTTCAGCCTGAGGCATCTTTCAAAATTACTGTCCGACATCTTGCCCCTACGATCAGTGAAAATCAACCCCCCCCCCCCCCCCGAACTAAATACTCTTTCAACTCCGGCACTGGAGGGAATCGGAGTGTTGTACTGAACAAAAAGTCTTCTCAGGACTGGAAATGCCACCTCTGTTAACTCCGTCACCTCAGCTATGGGGAACTTAACAAACTTAACAAGTTCATTGCTAGTCTCCGAGGGCCCTGGTTTCGCAAAGTCGAATAGACTGTCCTCGTCCTCGTCACTGCAGCCTACGTTGCCGGTAGGAATGGATGGCGTAGCACTGCGTACTTCTTCTTCCATCCAGCTCCGTGCAATCCCCTCTTTGACGTTGTCCGTGATCCACTTGAACATGTAGTGTGGGTGGAGGCAAGCTGCGAGAACTGCGTCCTTGCGGAACCACTGCTCCGCAAACCCTCGATGAGTCGATTCCCTCGATGAGTCGATTCCCTCGATGAGTCGATTCCCTCGATGAGTCGATTCCCTCGATGAGTCGATTCCCTCGATGAGTCGATTCCCTCGATGAGTCGATTCCCTCGATGAGTGGCGAAATCAGGCGCTCGCAGGCTTTCACTGTGCCGCCTTCCTTCAAGACACCAACCTCCGCCGCAGAGCATGGAGCGTCGGCAGCAGCACCCCCATGTACGCAGACTTCTCAGCTTGAAGGAAGTCTAGAGCGGTAGCAACCGGTTTCATAACCTACAACATAAAGCCAGTTCCGTTAGCAATTTGTTATTGAAGTTGTGCAAAGGGATTGATATCTGAGAGAGAACTCTACAAAATGTTTACATATTTTTTATTACTAAATATTTGCATCAAACAAAAAACAGAACAATATACAGTGGAACCTCAGTTATACGAATTCCAGGGGGGAGGTTAAGAAATTGGTATAACCGCGAATTCGTATAAGTGGATAACGAAAAAAAAAAATTTTGAAAAAAAAATTTTTGGAAAAAAATTGAAAATCAAAGAAATAAGTCTACAACAAGCAGTTTCATTGAAATCGTCATTTTTAATCAATTTCACACAACCTTCTTTAAAAAGTCAGAAACCTTTGCTTGTTTTCTATTTTCATTTCCCTGTTTATAAATATAAAATATTGGACATTTTCGACAAAACAACTTTTTCCTCATCTAGAAGTTCCCGATTGAGCAGAAAAGATTGCAATACTTGAAAACTGGCTATTGCCTCGCTCATCTTTGGCACTTCGGCACTTGGGCCAACTCCTATCGCACTACTTTCTTCCTCACTCTCCTCTTCACTCGCGTTTTGCGCAATAATGTCCTCAAGGGTCATTATTTCACCTGTCACCAATCCTTTGTCACTCGCAACGAAGTTCGCAAAAGACCCCTGGCCTCCAAGCCTGGCCCAATCACTCGGATCAATGTTTTCGGCATCGTCTTGAATGATGTCTTCGGTCTCGGCGTGGTCTTCAGCTGCTGCACGGCCGTGGAAGCCCGCCTTTCGCATACAGTTCGAAATAGTCTCCTTCTGCACGCCCTCCCAAGCACTCGCAATGAAGTGCATGGCCTAGAAAGATAAATACAAATTTGAATTAAAAACGATGCCTAGTATCAAGCAACAACTCAAACAATCAACTCCGCAAGCTAAAGCAAATAAACAAACATAGTTTACCTGTAGCACATTCAGCTTCGTCCCATCTTGCTTCCCCCGGTTCAGCATATTCAAAGTCCTCTGCAACAGCTGTCGACGGTATTTGGTTTTGAAATTTTGAATTATGCCTAGGTCCAGTGGCTGCAAAACGCTTGTGCAGTTCGCGGGGAAGAACTTAATTTTCATGTTCTGAAGATAACACTCGTGTCTGGCGGGTGGGCAGAGCACTGGTTATCATGTTATCACTAACATGATAACCTTTAGATTCTTAGCGCCCATCTTCGCGTCGATAGCTCGCAGCCAATTTTCGAATACTTTCGTTGTCACCCAAGCTTTATTGTTGAATGTGTATTGCGTGGGTAATGATTTAACATTCTTGAAACATCGCGGCTTCGCAAACCTCCCGCTTAGGTACGAGGGGCGGCAACTTCTCGCTCCCGTCCGCAGCACAAACGAGTGTTTGCCACCATGGCACGATTCATTAGCCATTGCCAGGGTCCTGTCTGGCAGCAAATTTAAAAAAATGCCAGTTTCATCAGCGTTGAATATGTCTCGTAATTCGTAATCTTTCAAAATCACTGGGAGCAAGTCTTCGAGCCAGGCGCTCACTGTTGCCGAGTCCACTGCTCTGCTTTCGCCGCACACTTTTTTACAAGTAATTCCGTAGCGGAATTTAAACTTCTGGAGCCACCCAGCCGACGCCGTGAAATCGTCTGGAAGATTCATCCTTTGCTTTTTTTTATGCCAAATTTCGTCGTGTTGAGACAGTCTTCGTATGTTTGGTCAAGCAATGTTGAAGATAGTGTCTTTCTGGTCGGAATGTTATAAGACGGTCTTATGCCCTTGACGAAAGCCTTAAAATGGGAAGACTCTACCACACTTAGTGGAATATTACAGCCAAATATGAATTTAGCAAGATTGCTGCTATTAACTGCACTTTCTTTAGCTGTCATCTTGTCTGCGTAGCGGTTCATGGGTGCGGAATCAGGTGATGTAGAACGACTCCCTATAGGCAATATAGGGAATAGCCAATAGGCAATAGCCTATTGGCTAAATAAACAGCGCTTGCATCTTACCGAAAGGCTTTTACGAAGTTCGAGCCATTGTCAGCTGTTGTGGTTGAGACTATTTTGTTTTGGATCCCAAATTCACTGTTGATGTCGGTGAGATAGTATCTTGCCAACACGTCGTGCGTTTGGCTGCCAATTATTCTTCGGCAAGCTAACAGAGCCATCTTCCGCGAAAGTTTTTCGTCCAGCCAATGAATTGTCACACCGAGATAGCTTCTAAAAATGGGAGCAAAATTATAATTAGATGAATATTTAACAGGTGGTAGGCCAAGCCACATTGTGTGATGATAGAAAATTTTAAAAAATCCAGCAACGCATGGTAAATTATTATAGGTACCTGTTGAAAACTTTCCAACTAACCGCGGTCGTAGCAACGTGCTGCAGTTTTTCCAACAACTTTATGAGCTCTTCCTTTTTCGACGCTGCGGCCACGTCGATTCTTTTCATGAGTGTTGACCGGCACATGACCTTCTTGTCGGGGGCAATCCCTTGGATCAAGTCCCGAAATCCCTCGCTCTCGACGACGGAGAAAGAGTGTAGGCCCTTTACAATAAAATTGACGACTAATTTCTCCAAGGCCTCTTGGTTCACCGGACGTCCTCGCTGAAACTCTTCTAGGCGAGGCTGCCGCTTCGCTGGAGGCTGATCAGGGTCATCGGGGTCGCTGTTCCTCATCCTTTTCTTACCAGGCTTTCCTGGCGGAAGTTTCGACAGTACCGAAGAATGGAAATTCTAAAAAAAAAGTCAATATCAATATCCTCCAATTATAGCTGCTGCAATTATAGTCTGCTGTTGTTCCCAACAGCACCCTGTTGACCCTGTGCGTTACTATATGCTGACTCGCAATTATTATTTTGTGAATTTATAGCAAAATTGTTCTGCAATAAAAGCTGTCATTTTATGCACCAACTGTGTTTTTTGTTGCCACATGCAATTTGAATCTTTTCTTTCCCCTTATCTATTTCAGTAACCATTGAACTGATTGTGGAAACTAATGGGTTTCAATACAATTTCTCCTAGGGATTATTTCAGTTACTAACATATATTATTAGATTTCTCATATTTACCATTCGTTGCCTGCTAGGGTCAATGGTTAATTATCAATGGTTATTATAGAAAACTATTGGCAATGGCTAATGATGAATGGTTATTATTGAAAACTATTGGCAATGGTTAATGATGAATGGTTATTATTGAAAACTATTGGCAATGGTTAATTATCAATGGTTTTTACTTTAAAAAACCATTCACCACTAACCATTGCCAATTGTTATTCCAAAAAAAAAAACAGCACCAATGGTAATTTTTATAAAACAATTGACCGGCAATGGTTATTAACAAAATAACCATGGACCACCAATGGTTTTTCAAATTAACCATTCGTAGCCAATGGTATGTTTTCCTAAGGGTATCATTGAACTAAACAGTATTTTCACATTACTGAGATAATTTGAGATCCTGGAAAAGTAGTATGCAACAATTAGCTTCTAATACAAATTATAACGCATAATTAATAGGAACAATTAACCCTTTGAAGGGCACATTAATTTTTTTTAGAATTCCAAAAAAAAAGTGGGTGATGTTGCTAGAAACATGTAATGGACCTTAAAAATATTTTTTTCCAAAATTTGGTTCCACCCGTTTTCCAAATTTGACGTGGTTTTTGCTAAATACCACATCCCCACGTAGGGTGAAAAGAACAAAAAATGTAAAGCATGTGATTTTTGTGATTTTTGTTATTAATTACTTCAGAGTACAGTATTTTAGTTTTATTCAAACATAATTACACACAGTTCTATTACATGACTGATTACAACATTCCACCATACAACATAAAATGCTCCGAATCAAATTATGATTGGGTGTGGTAGTTGTAGAAACAGTTTTTTATGTCGGATAAGCACAACGGAACCTTGCAGCAGACACACGTCCATTTTGTGCGGTGCGGCTCCTTTCGTGTGCTGCAATGAGCGCATCGTCGTGACGTTCCTCTCGGCGGTAAATGGGCGGCCTTGTCTGCTCGTTTTTCTTTCGGAACGTACGGTTTGAATCGATTCGGAGGCGTTGTTCCAGATTTTCGTCCGGTACTGGGTCGTGTGATATTTGCACCAATCAATCCATTAGCCACTCCAAGCCGAAACAATTTCAATGTTATATTGCCAGGTTTCTGTTGTTGGTGCAATATAAATGCATTAACAATTGCCACATCGATGAAGTGCCACAGAATTCTGTGCCACCATTTGCGACTCTTCCTATCCACTTCATAGTACGACTTGAGCATGTCGGCTTTGTCGACGTAGCCCATGTGTATATTGTAATCTTTCACAATATCCGGACATTGAATAGTAGTTCGCGAACCATCCTTTTCCTTTCGGTCAACGACTCCCATTTTCTGGCCATCGTGCATGTTGGAAAGAAGTGCACACTACGCTTATCCTTCCACTTTACACATGTGATGTTGTCACTTCGAAAAGACAAATCAACATCGCCACGCTTCATTTTGTTGTCACTTATCATGACGGGCAGAAATTTGCGGTTCGATCTTACAGTACCGCATACGTACCTTCCAGTTGCTAATAGCTGTTCCATGAGCGGAATCGAAGTAAAAAAATTGTCAAAGTAGATATGGTGGAATTTATTCTCCAAAACTGCAGTCAGTTCTAATACTACTCTTCCACCAAGGTTGGTTGTCACGATGTTGTCCACTTTTCCGGTGTAAATCTGGAACTGACACACAAAACCAGACTCATCTGCACGAACCCAGATTTTGTAGCCCCTTTTAATCGGTTTGTTCGGCATGTACTGCACAAAAGAACAACGACCCTTGAATTTTATCATAGACTCATCCACAGCTTGATTTTCAGACGGTGTGAATGTTGACAGGAAAGTACTCGATAGTACGTCCAGTAAAGGTCGAACCTTGTATAGCTTATCAAAGTCCACCTCCCCACGCTTTGGCATTACACAATTGTCAATCAGGTGCAAATTGGTCAGCATCCATCCGAAGCGTTTTACGCTCATAAGTGAAGAAATGTAGGGGTCACGCAGGTCTTCACGACTGGACCAATAGTCCCTATAGCTCGGAAGATGTTTGACACTCATCAGAATGTTCACAGCAATGAAAAGCTTGATTTCTTCAGCTGTCGTAGGAAATAGGTTGTTTCCTCTTTTAATCTTATTTAAATTACGAAAGCTCGTAATTGGCTATTCATTTTATTATTATGTACACAAATTAGCCTCCCAAAAATGTTGCCCATTCCGGGATTTGAACCCGGGTCCCCAACTTTCGCGGCTGGTGCTCTAACCAGCTAAGCTAAACGGGCCATGAAATTTGGGAGAAGTTGTTTCCGTTTTTCTGCACATAGTATAGATTCGTTTGAAATGTAACTTTTACGAAGAACGTCTCCGGTAACAGTTGAAGAAAATATTCGATGGGATACTCCAAACCTGCTGGTAGATTCGGTCCCCAGTCTGAAATGAACGGCTGAATGTCAACATCGTGGTCGCACTGCTTCGTCCAGTCTGGTCTCAAAGGTAGGCTTGGAGGTGTAGGACTCCCTGCATTGACAACCGTTCCAAACCGTGATAACGGTTGATCATCTTCCGAGTCCGAGTTGCTCCCTTCAGGAAAAGCATCTAATTCCTCGGTACCATCCCCGGTGGGCAAATCGCCATCGTCTTCGCTCACTTCTTCAGTAATGGACTCCTCGTCGCTTGGGATCTCTTCCAAGAGCTCAGCGATCTTTTCATTAGGTAAAAATAGCCGAGATGCCATCTAAATAAAACAAAACACATAAATAATGCAATTACAATAAAAGTTTGGTTATGTTGTAGAATACTTGATTATGAGATGTGGATACGTTATGAAACCACCAAGTATTTTGGGCACAAAACCCAGCATAAAAACTAAAACATTTATTTCTAGTGATAAACCCATTTATTAGTTTATAATCATGCCAATTATTACCTTTTTTGAAGTTATAAACACGAAAGATCGATCAATCAGCCATAAGTTTGACAGATCCACGAGGACGAATCGATTTCACATAAAATGTCAATGAAAAATGTCGTACCCACTGAGCCATCCGAACATTTTTTAGAGTTTCGCATTTTCTTTCGAGCACGTTCAAGATCTTCAGCTTGCATTCTTTCCGCTGCAAGTTTTTTCTCCTTTTCTGCCTCCAAATACTCCACGTACGAGCTTCTGGCTCCATACGCCAAAGATAACAGCTCTTTGGTTATGGGTACACTTGCCACTCTATTCTTGTAGATTTTTAGAGCGTCAATAACGATCAGTTTTGCATCAAGGGTTCGCACTGACATTTTTGTCTTGTCTTCCGTCAACACACGCTTTGACAGAGAGAAGCTACGCTCCACATCAGCATTGCCATGAGAGAGAGCTAAGCTAGCTTTTACCACCTTGGCTAGGTTAGGGAATTTTTCCTCGCCTCTGCTGTTCCTCAAATTTAAAAGGCCCCGCCAATAGTGGTCAATACGCTGTTGAGCAACATCAGCCACGTTTTCCAGGCGCATCAGCTGCCACTCATCGCGAACAGTTGTCATGGATATTTCTGGTAAGGTTAGTGACTGGCATATTTTTGAGATGCTCACAAGGCTTCTCTCTTTGCATCGCTCCTCGGGCTGCAAGCAACGGAAATTCTTCAAGAGACTATCCTTGTCAATTGGAGTTTTGTTGAGGAGATGCTTGCAACAGGCATTGTAATGTTTTTGAGCACTCAAAAGGAATGACAACTTATCTCGTTCTGGTAGGCTTCGGAGGTTTGTCAAAGTTGAGGAACAGACAACTTTAGAAAGTGGCAGTACATTTTCCGTTAGAAACAATACCTCTGGCTTGAAATCAATCTCACTTACTGTTGTTGGTTTACAAACACGCCCAGCCAAAGTTATGGCAACCTTTCTTAGCTCGTCAAACAGTAAATGGATCAGGGGCTCCTGCCTTTAAAATATACCTGTAAATGTGGTAAATACCTCGGCGCTGCACGACACAAAGCAAAGTTCGGCTTTCATAACATTTCTCTTCAGGCGATCGACAATCCTAGAGTATTTTGCTGTTTTCAACAAGTTCTTTTTCTTGTTCGGAATGAATGTCAAGAAATATTTCACAAGAGCAGGCCATTGTTCTAGCACTCGCTTTGCTGCCTCATCTATGGTAAGCCATCTTGATGACACATGTTTTATAAACCTGGTCTCAGCTACCCCTTCTTGCTTTTGTATCACATTATAATCTTCCCATCGCGACGGGAAGTCGTGGAAGTAATGGTAAATTTCTATTATCAGATCACTAGCAACTTCTCCCAGTTCGGCCAGGCCTTTTAAAAATGCATTGTGCACAGTATGGATGTTGCAGGATCCTATATTAACCAATGATTTGCCGTGGTCAGCCAACATTTGTTCATTGAAACTTTTGAAAACGGCCTTATTCACATTTGGTCCATCTGAACCAAGCATCAAAAGCCTACTGCTGGACAATTTTGATTTTAATAAGCTGCTGTTGATACTTTTCGCAAGATCTTTGGTTGTCGCATGGCCCAGGAATTGTGTTTCAAGATGTCTGGTGGTAATTTCATCAGTACTGTGCGACCAGAATCTCAAAACAATCTCTAGTTCTTTTTTACTTTCATTGTTCGTTGTTTCATCATACAAAAGTGAATAATTCGAGTTTTTGGCATCATCCAACATCTGAGACTTAAAGTATGGACCTAATGCCTCAGTAGTAATGTATCCCAGTTTCGTTCTTCCTAAGCTGAAGTTATCGGCAGCTGAATTAGGAAACATAGCCTGAAATACCTCTAGCAGGTCATCGCAAGATCTTGCAGACATACAGCTTTCTATGTTCTTCATGGCCCAAATTATTTCAGCACGCATCCCTGCTTCGGAGACATTATAAACTTCAAGCGTTGGCAAGCGATCAGGATGCAATGCCGGCGGTGTATTCCTGAACCCGAAGGACGTGCTCCACAAAGCCGAAGTTGAGAGGGTTGTAGTTTTAATTTGGCATTGTCACTATGCTTAGCAGTAAGGACATGTTGTTAAAGAGCCTCGAAGCCTTTTGATTGACACGATATAACTTTGTTGCATAAAAAGCAAAGAACATCAGTCTCATTCATGCATTTGCACCGTTCAGAGAGCCTGTAGCCAAGACTATCTGTCCTGCTGAACCACTCTGTTTTGGTAGAGTACACCTTCCCTCGAGACATAATGATGCTAAAACAACAAAGCAGTATGATTCACATCAAGTAAATATAAAATAAAGTGGACACATAAAAAATAACGATAAATACAATAAATTCTCACCTTATAGTAGTTATAGTTCATGAACAGCATTTGACACCACCATGCTTAGGCCACTCTTGGTTTTGACTCAACTCTACAGACACACGCACTCTGTCAGCCAGTTCTAGTACTAAAGGCAAAACACAATGCTACCAACATAAAAATACAACTTTTCAAATTATGAAATTCAGCGGCACACACAAGAATTTCTTCAAGAGAATCAAAAAATGCAAAGAAAACGTTTAAAACTTCCCAAAACTCGAAAAATAGTAGCATTTTAGTTGCTTTTCCCTTCTTTTGTCTAAAATAGTGGCAAAAAGTTGCACGCCTTGAAAATAGTGGCAAATAGTGGAAAAATAGTGGCCAGTGGACACCCTGTTCCAACAAAAAAAAAAGACTTAAAATTTTCGAATGGTAAAACGTTCAGTGCCATTGCAATAAATGTGGACTGACCACAAGATAACTAGTTGGTTACTGCGAAGTGCGAACTGGAGTGAGACAAGAAAGATGCGTCGTGTGCCGGCAGTGGCCGTAATGTAGGGGCATGAGGCTGTCCTTCACCCCCTAACCATTCTTAATTTTCTCATTCGTTGTTTTATGAGTGATCACCCCCACTCCATTGCTTCTCCAGATTCCACACGCACAGCAATAGTAATCTTGGGTTTTTGGCAAAATGCATGACTCATGGAGGGAAAATAAAACCAGATATTGAGGAAGGCGAGGACAAAGCAGCTTTATCTTGACAAGTGACATGTCTTATGATGGTTTTATCTTAGTTTTGTATCAGGTCGAGGATGGCTGTATCCTTTCCTTTTATATATACCCAAGACATCAATTCTCAGAAGGATAGACCTGAGTGCAGGGGTTTTGTCTTTTCAAAAATAATGGAATATGCTGAAAGTAAAGTGTTTCTAAATAATCTTTGAAAAATGAATCATCTCTGTGATTATTTTCCAGAATGCCGATGTCAGTAACTTTTATGATAACGTAAATTTCATTATAAGTTCTTGGTATAAAAGAACGCGTTATTCAATTAAGTTACTACCAAGAAGAAATAACGCGTTACCGCAGAAGTTCCCAAAATTGAACGCGTTACTTCCGTTAAGTTCCTACTCAACACTGCTTGGGGCTTGCCGATGCCGGCTGTTGCCGATGTCTCTTTGCACTCCTGCCGGCGTGAGATCCCAACTCTAGAGACGTCTAACTGGATTCGCTGCACGTGATTGGCTGGATTCAGTTGCAACTCCAAGTTGCGATCCCAACCAGGAGCTGGAACACTTGGTTAAACCAGACACGACTAAACCTTCATGCTGTTTCTGTATTTTGCATCACTTTGCGTCCGCGCGTTAAACGCATTTTAGACTGATCCAATCAATTGTGCTGCCGACTGTAAAATTACAAACGACTGTCAATGCTTCACTGAAAGCTGTCCGTGGTTTTGTGTCTGGGTTTGTGACGGATCGAATGCTGATGCTCGGAGAGTTCCGATCATTGAGGTTCGTTCGGGCTTGGTGGGCTTCTGGGAGCTTCAGAGTCTCCCACTGGAAACTCTACTCCAGACATGGGCAACCCCCGGCCCACGGGACCATTTTGTCCTTGAACTATTAGCATGGAAGATGGCCCAGACCGGGTCTAAATACAAATGCATTTAAAGTTACAATTAAACCGAATTTTTTGGATACATCTTGGGTGCTTTTTTAGTAGTTTTAGGTCTCATGTTTATTCTTGGACATCTCTCTATGGTTAAATTATATTCACGACTTGCAGAACAGCGCTCTCTATTAGTATTACCAATTATGTGCTGAGGGTTCGAGTAGATTTATATTCTAGGGACAATCCCAAGCCTGGGGAAGGGATGGGGAAGGGGGAGACTCATCACCCACACACTGCCAAAAAGATATTTTCAATCATTTTGGAGCCCATATCTATGCTTTTTGGGTAAAGTTGAACATCTTAACATTGATGGTGCTTAATTTAACATATTCGCTCCCCCCCCCCCCCCCTCCTTAACGACATTAACACCCAGACAATTAGAATGTGGCGTGTGAGGTGGAAAGGTTGCCCAGCCTGCTCCAGGGTCTTGGGCAAACCTCCAACATTGTCGTGTTCGTCGGCATGGCAACGGTGTCATGATGTCGAGTGTCACCGGTCTGACAACAAAGATGCGATGCGAAGCCGCGCTCTTGTACGGAATTGTAGTTCGAATAGGTGTAATAACCTTTTTCCTGTGCTTTTGAAATCTCTCCTTCACCAATCTACGTTTCTCTGCAAGCAATTCCTCCAGCGTACGTTTTGTCAGCTTGGAAGAAGCAATTTTCTTCTTTCTCTGGCTTTCCATTTCATGCTTGTTGTGTTTTTTCTTATACTCTTCATACTTGTCTTGGTATTTCAGTTTTTGTCTGTACCTTCGCATTTTATCAGCTGGTGTGAGTGGAGCCATCTAAAAATCATTGATACAGAAGTTTAACCCAACGTAACCTCAATGGTAACTCATGTTACTAACTTCAACAAGACAGTCTGCCCCCTAGTTTTAATTCTTAACACTGCAAATTTTTATTCATTGTTCTTACAACACAAACTAGCAAGAAATTACGTAATTTGCCCCAACAGTAATTTTTTGTTCTACAAGCAGAAGTTATTCCATGTTTTTGGTAACTCATGTTACATATTGAGTTGGGTTCTACTATTTGATTGAAAACAAGGTATATTGAAATGATTTTGGGTTAAAGATTGTTATACTTTTAAGCAACCAGTATGTGCTGATTCCAAAAAAGGGATTTAAGCCCCTGTAATGTAAAAGGCTTTTAATACCGCTTACCTTCAATGCATCAATATTTGCTGGACAGCGAAGAGTTTCAAAAATCCAGCTGATGAAAAGACTTGATGTCTCTAAACCACAGAAACTAGATGCCTGTCACAGTGCTGCCAGCATATCTTAGTACATTACCAACACGCCAAACTCAAAAAAAGGCGGCAGATCTAAAAAAAATATTTTTGTGCTATGTCTGTAGTTACATGGAAAGACCCATTAGGAAAACAAAACCATTCACAAGGATCTTTGGAATGCCAGTGCCAAGCGCTCGTAGCACCAATGCTGAGTTCAGAACACTTACCACGAGGCAGATCACAAAATTGAACAAACCCTGTAACACAACACCGGCCAACGCGCAAACGTAGCATAAGGCTGAAGCATCGGTGAGAACGATCTTCGCATAAGCACCTAAGTTGCCGCCGGCAGCGAAATCGGCAAGCATGGGACCGGCGCTGTTGATCTGCTCCATTGTCTGCTCCTATCCAGAAAGAAGAAGTATTAGCAAAGAATTCAGGAAAGTTAAAGGTTTGAACAAACCAAACCTTGAAAGCGAAGGATATGAAAGAAAACTCGTCAGAGGTGGCAACCATTGCCATTTAATGCAGTTCAGTGTCGTGAGAAACCACAATACTAGCGTTAGTTCCACAAAGCCACACAAATGAACTTTTTGAAATTATTCAACGGTTTTGACATTTGTGAACTGCAGTATTGGGGCAAATCTTCCCAAATATAACTATAAATTAAATTAAATAAACCCAAGACGCATGTTCTAAATCAGGTGTGGGCAACCTCTGAAAGTCAAGGGCCCGATTCAAATTTTCTGGGTGTTTGGCAGACCGCACGACCACTTTCGTAAAATGGGTGGGGGGGGGGGGGGGGGGCAGGTATGTCAAATGAAACGCCATCAAAATTCTTGTGCACAAATTGACCTAAAAAGCATAGAAATGGGATCCAAGATAAACACTGAATTGGGGGCTGTGCCTGGGTTTGTGCCTGGGTTTGTGCCTGGGTTTGTGCCTGGGTTTGTGCCTGGGTTTGTGCCTGGGTTTGTGCCTGGGTTTGTCCCAAGAAAATTATCCAATCGAACCCTCCGCACATAATTGGTAATAGAGGCTTACATTAAATTATAAGTGTACTATTCTAATCATAAGTGTTCTCATCCACACAAAGTCAAAATCGGACATTTCCTACATCTATCTCATTGTGAATACTGTTCTGCAAGTCGTGAATATAATTGTACCATAGAGAGATGTTGCCCTGACATGAGCCCTGAAACTACTAGAACGCACTCGAGATATTATATCTGAACAATTAGGTTATATTATATTTAGGGGTGTCAAACGATTATGTCCGGCACATCGAAAATCGATTTTTAAAAAATTTCAAAAATCGATTATTAATCGATTATTTCGATTAATCGATTAAAAATCTAAATTTTTAAAGAATTTTTATAATTCAGTGCATAAAAGTAGGCTGACCTGGAAATACAAACAAATTTTAACATTCCTGATTTATTTACATTTGAAAATGAAAATCACAATCAAGCAAATTCAATCAATTCAAATTTGTGCTAGGTATTTTTTCTTTGTTCATTAATTAAGCAGTAAATTATGAATGAAATCAACTTGAATAGCTATCAAATAAAATTTAAAGTTTGTAGAGATATGAGATTTCCTTACGAACCACACTTCACTTTTAGGCCTGAAATAAAAGCCAAGGTATAGGTACTAATAAGTATTAGTAATTAATAATAAATAATAATAATGAGTTATAAACAATTAGTAATTTTACTGCATCACATCACATTGCAAGGTAAAAACTAAATGATATTGATTTTCTTGATGCACGGATCACTTTGTTTTGTTTAAAAAAACTATGCAAAAACAACAAGTTGTCGACATTTTCTTCGGATAGCCGTGTACGATCTTGGTGACAATGTTGCCCCCCGTGCTAAACAGGCGTTCTGATGGGACGCTAGTACCGGGAGCTGACAAATACTTTTTGGCAAAACGAGATAAGACAGGGTAGGGTAAAAGCCCAGTTATGGATGATGGTCAGGTCTATTGAGTTAACTCGGTTAAAAAAAAAAATTTACAATACATTTTTTATTGATACCTTTAAGAAAGTACAATCAATTCTGTGAAATGTAAACAATATTTTTAAAACGAAAATTTACCTTCAATTGAAGTGTTATAAAAAAAGGTTAAAAAAATTCAGAACTCGTCCACTGAGAATTGGAGTGTTCTAAGTCCACAAAAGCTAGTATGGAGATAATCTAGTTTGAAAGTTCAACAGTGTTTTAATCAGACTTTATGAAACCAATTTTATTGTTCAGGGTCATTTATATGCTTAAACAGGTGCAAAGATTCTTTAAAAAAATATAATTGCAATTAAAAATATTGTTCAGGTCGTTAAACGGCACATCAATATTGGACATAGAGCATTATAATTCTGAAAATTCGAAATTTTCAAAAATGTTTTGTGCTATGTCCATTTTTTTCTAGTTTTACCTTGAAAAATTGTTTCTTATTTAAATGAAAATACTCAAAACTCAAAAGCTGGAAGGCAGATTGAATAGATTTAATATACATGGGATATTATACTGGGTTTCAATTCGAATTCAAACATTTAATCGGCAATTAATCAAAATATGCATTAAGATTTGTACAGACTTTTATTTTCTGTTTTTTAACATGTGTTTTTTTTACAAAATAGTCGCAAAAAACTGTCGATCAATAAGTGGCATATACTTTAACATTGATGTCAAATCCTTTTTCTTTTCGGCAGTCATCACTGGTTTAGTTGTGATCGCCGAGACGGCCGGCCCAGCGTCGCGAGGAACTTTGTTCCGTGTAGGCTTGCGCCCAAGGCGAACGTTGGTTTTGTCGTCCGAAAAAGTACGCTTGTATGAGATGTGAAACAAATTGGTGGCAACGATTTGGCTGTACTTTACTTGCGTGTAAGGTACTTGATCGTAGTTGTAGAACTTGCTTTTCTTTTGGAAGTCAAAAAAGTCAGCTGTCTTCATCTGAAGAATTTGAAGTTTACCCGTCTTCTCGCCTAGAGCACGTAAATTTCTCAAAACGGAGACAGGACTGAACACTTCAGAATAACGTAGACTCTTTTCAATTAGACTGTGAATAGCGTCAACCTCCTGCACATTCCCGTGGCCAGGCTCAGAGTACTTCTGTTCCACGCTTTCAATTTGAGGATTAAGTCTAATAAAATGCGCCAAGCCATACGACATAATGCTGTTCTTGTTCTGAGGTACACAAGAGTCAGACCACAAGATGATTTTTACAATTCCTGGGTGCCTCAAAACGATTTCCGCAAGTATTTTAAGTAGGGCACTGCAGATATGGTTTCCAGCACGGCCGCACAGCATCTCATGCCAAACGGCGCAATAAGTAACATTGTCTAGTGAGCAGTGGCCAGTTAAGTTATACATATTCAGCTTTCTCTTGTAGAAAAAATTCGACACGTTGGCTTTCGGCAAAGCCATTACATTTTCCATGTCAAAGGAAACAACCGCAACGGTAGGGTCAAATCCATTTTTGTGACTTTTTCTATCCCTATCGCGCTCTTCCTTGCACTCTAGCTTTTTCGATAAGTGGTCCAGATATTTGAGTTCCTCCTCTTCAGACGGAGTTGGAATCAGTTTCATTTCTTCGCAATAATCACAGCGATCTTTCTTTGGTTTGTGGAAAGCGATGTTAAACTTTGTGTTAAAGAGATCTCTGTATTTACTTTCAGTTGTGAGCTGATCATTGGGTTGGGCCTCTTTATACAGCTTAAACATCATCTTCAGACTAAGTTCGGTTTCTAGGAACTCTTTCTTTGTGTTGGCACGGTTGTAGTGGCTCTCCACTCTCGGAAAAGAATTTATGTGGTCACAAATTTTCTTAACAGTTTCCTGGGGCAAGAATTTCTTTTGGTTTCTGCCCTTCTTAGGGGACGTGGCCACTCCACTCTCTGGGCTTAAATTGTGGTCAAAAAAATAACTAATCCTTCTTGCACTGATGTTAAGTGAATTTAAGAAATATGTCTTGCAAACCTGAATTCGTTCGCCGAGAACCTCAAAGAAGTACCGATAGGTAAACTTTTTTTTGCTAGCGGCAGGGGTTTGGCGCCGAAGGCGTTCTCGAAATTTAAACTCGCGTTCAACAAATTTTGAGTAAAAGTGCGCTTTCTTTTGGTCGCTTAGCGACCAAAAGTCGTTATGAATTTTTTCCCTCTCTTTCGCAACAATTTTGTTTCGACATTTAAGACGACAGTTTACAGGGCATTCCTCTCTCAAGGTTTTCTCTTGATGTTTTCGGCCTTGAATGTCTACATACTCCTCTCCAGCCTCTCGGAGTCGCTTTCGTATGTTCTGTTTCCAGCTCACTGGTTGCCGAAGTCTTTTTCGTGTAAGAAGCTTTGGAGTCTCCCTGTTAAATAAAGGAAAAAATATATACAATGATAATAATGAGTAGAAGTATCAATAAAAAATGTGTCGTGTTAAAAACTATAACATTATTCCATTCTCGACTGTATCGGCCACAGCAGTTTCATCGGCAGTGTTTTCTTCGTCAGCCTCATCAGCACCTTCGACACCATCGTCAGTGACGGCAGCAGACGGACCTTCTTCGTCAGCCTCATCGACACCTTCGACACCATCGTTAGTGACGGCAGCAGACGGACCTTCTTCGTCAGCCTCATCGACACCTTCGACACCATCGTCAGTGACGGCAGCAGACGGACCTTCTTCGTCAGCCTCATCGACACCTTCGACACCATCGTCAGTGACGGCAGCAGACGGACCTTCTTCGTCAGCCTCATCGACACCTTCGACACCATCGTCAGTGACGGCAGCAGACGGACCTTCTTCGTCAGCCTCATCGACACCTTCGACACCATCGTCAGTGACGGCAGCAGACGGACCTTCTTCGTCAACCTCATCAGCACCTTCATCTCTATCGTTAGAGTCAGAAGCGGACACAATATCTTCGTCAACCTCGTTAGCATCTTCGTGTCCGTTCTCATCTGTGTCGACAGCGTCATCTACATCAAGCTCGTCTTCATCGTCACTATCAGATGGGTCACTACCATCTTGATGCCAGCTTAAAGAGAAACTTCAATTTAAAAACAAAAATATGACGCAAGAAAAAACATAACCCTATTCTGTCATGTGAGGCACAGGAAAAATCAATATTAAATGCATAAAGAAATTGATATCTAAGAGGATTGGTAACTTAATCAAATCAATGTAAATAGAACTATTGATAAACATGCAAGTATAGTGATACAAATGCGTATACCTTTCATCAGAATCGATTTCATCTAAAAGTACGCGAATCCTAGCTTCTTCAG
This sequence comes from Nemoura dubitans, assembly GCA_921293005.1. Taxonomy (NCBI): domain Eukaryota; kingdom Metazoa; phylum Arthropoda; class Insecta; order Plecoptera; family Nemouridae; genus Nemoura; species Nemoura dubitans. The sequence continues at coordinate 14,535,829 of OV121078.1, read as the reverse complement.
CGGCCATTTTCAACATCAATCCGGCGGTAAATTCAAGCTTTCCTATTGGTTGGAGGACACAGCTCTTGATTTTTTTTTGTCCCCTCCGATTCAGCTATTGGGGCAAACAGTTCCTTCCGGGTTGCTACAACAGGAGACGTCTTGGCCGGAGATCGATGCGGTACACCGGACCCGGAAGCAGCGGCGGTCGGTGTAGATACAACAGCAGTCGTACCTGGAGTTCGCGAACCGATCAGCCGATTCGCACAAATTTTGTCCTTGTTGAGAGGCCAAATACCACTGCCGACAAACCCTGCGATAACAGTTGACTGGCTAACAGCCTTAATCCAGGAGGGAGTGAAAATTTTGAAGAAATCGTACCGATTCAATCTATTTTTTTTGTGCGCCGAAGCCGCTTATCACTTTCCTCTTTGAAAACGTCTTTCAAGGCTTTAAATACTCCAACATCCATCGGTTGGTACAAATGTGTGGTATGAGGGGGACAACAAATAATGTGAACATCATTTTCTCTAGCTAAAACGATAATCTCTCGCGTTAAATGTGACCCATGGCCATCGAGTAGCAAAAGAACGGGACGTTTGGGTGGAATAAGTAACAAGAACCTTGTGAACCAGTCAAAAAATAGGTCCGTAACCATGTAACCCTTTTCAGCATGAGCAAAGACAGTTCCTTCCGGAGCGTCTTGAAGTAATTCTCCGTTTAGAGACTCTCCCTTGAATATTACCATGGGAGGAAGAATTACCGTTCCAGACGCGTTTGCACATGCAACCACAGTAATGTTTTCACTCCTTTCTCCTGACTTTTTCTTGTACACAATTTTTGTTCCCTTGGGTGCAGCTATCTTTCTGCCTTTAGCAACAATTTGCAAACCAGACTCGTCCATGTTGTAAATGTCTGCGGCTCGAACGTTAAGTTCTTCGTACTTCTTTTCCAACGTAAGAAACAATTCATCCCTTACTTCTACTGTCGACATTTCCACCCTGGCAACCGATAAATTTTCGGGAGTCCTCAGAGAAAGCGAGTGCCGAGCCATGAAACGTTGGTACAAGCGATTGCTGGGCTTTCCGGACTTGAACACCGGCGGAACCATTTTCGCTCCCACTTTCGCAGCCATTTCAATGATTTCTTTCCTTGTCAGGCCATATCCTATAAGTTGAAGTTCTACAATCGCTTCCTTCAGCTCCTTTTCTTGATCTACACCAAGGCATGGCTGAGGTCCTCGGGCAAAAACCCCATCATTGACGGCACCGCTGACTCTCCGCCAGAGCGTTGCGTACGGCACATGATAATCCTTGACAGCAGCATTTACTGTACATCCTCCATCGCGCACTGCATTTACTGCCATACGTAAATCTTCTTCGGTCTAATCGCGTGGCATATTATTGATTCTTGAAATTAAGCTGAAATTAAAATCAACGTGGTGAGAACCTAACCTTTAAATCGTAAAAATGTCACGACTTTCTGTCTCTCTGCGTGAAAAGAAAACAGCCTGCATAAAAGATAGAAAGATGTAATTAAGATCTTCAATACCTCTTAAAGATATTTGCCAAATTTCAAAGCGATAGAATGCGTATTACCTCAGATTTCGAAGAATTTGTTGACAGCTAGATTTGGCGCAGATCCGCCGACGCCATTTTTCGATGTGTCACAACAAGCACATTTATTATTTCGTCTTGTTACTAGGGTTGTGGCTCAACCTAGCAGCAAAAAATGAATCTAGACTGCCAAATGTTCAATCGGTAAGTAAAAAAAATATCTGCTGCCAATCAAAATGTTCCACATGAAATGAGAGGCCTTTCAAAATATGTATCCATTTCCGGGCACTTTTTCAAAACCGGGCTTTTACCCTAGATGGTAGTGTGTTCTTTCCACCACATGAGAGGATCGCTATCGGATGACAATCGCTTCTCCATTTGGTATTTGATCAGTTCATCTTGGACAAGCAGGTCTGCACCTTCTGAAATTGACAAAAAATAGAATCCTTTTAGTTCAGACCTAAAATGTAATATTTATTATTTATAATTTCAGACTAGTGATAAATGTAAGAAAATGAACTCACTGCCCAGGCAGCACAGTGGATGAGTTTCAAATGGTATTCGAATCATTTTAAAAGTATCGAACGTATGATTCAGATGTGGTTTTGTGACACTGAATCACCTGTGGAAATGAAACAAGCTTCACCACCTTTTCAAAGGCAACAAATCGGATCCAAATCAGATGCACTGTTTCAGAGGTAAAACAGACGCGCGCTAGGGAGCGATGTCTGCTTTTTCCGCATGCGATACGCACGCACTTCAGACCCAGCTATTCGGCGTATAACAATGGCGCTGCCTCACTATATTCAGACCTATTTCAGACCCGGGTATTCGGCGTATAACAATGGCGCTGCCTCACTATATTCAGACCTATTTCAGACCCGGGTATTCGGCGTATAACAATGGCGCTGCCTCACTATATTCAGACCTATTTCAGACCCGGGTATTCGGCGTATAACAATGGCGCTGCCTCACTATATTCAGACCTATTTCAGACGCGATTCGCATGAGTTTCCAATGCAAAAACTTCTCATAAATGAAGAGAAACATACCGCAACAAACCTTAAAAATGTTCCTAGTTGAATGAGAAACATTTTGCTTATGTAACTTCTTACTACCAAAGATACAGGGAATGGGGTTGCAATAAAGTGGCAATTATCTAGGGAATGGGATATTGTTCCTGTTGAATTACTCAGACTAGTACAACGAATACCATTCAAATAAAGCTCATTTATTCAATGTTGTTTCAATGTTGAACATTATTAGTATTGACACAATAGGAGAAAAATTACATAACAATCAATGTATATTATGAAGGTCTATACATTGTACAGGTTTGCATATCTGCCTTTACATCAGGTGATAACTGAATAAAGTATTGTTAATATGCTTATTTATCATAAAACAATCTAGTAAATAAGGTAAAAAAGGAACATAAATGCAAATTATAACACAATGCAGTGATAAAATTGCACTCCTCAAAAAGAGAATGATGAAATTACAAGTCTATTGATACATGTAGTACAAGCAAAAGAAAATAATTGTTAACTAGCCATAAAAATCTGTTCCACCAAAGTTAAAGTGGTTTCAGAAGTTAAAATTCTGAAAATATAACATTCCAAATGCACAGTTTTATATCAAGTGTTCTTACCTTTCTCTACCTGCCAGCGAATGCGGCATATCAGCTGTTTCATCACGACATTCGAAGCCGTCATAATATTGCTAGATGCAGACAAGGAGCACCCAAGTTCAAGGATATTCGCCCACTCACAAAGACCACCTCTCCGAACTCAGCAAGATGCTCTGGAGTAGAAAACACATTCACACTTACCATGGTGGGAAAATCTTCTCTAGTCGTTGCAATTTGTTTCTCGAGTGCGAGAAGGGCCTCTGTTTTTTCCAGCGACAGCTTGTCGGGGAAAATGGAGAGCTGGAAGATTTGCCCATTGGGTGCTGTGGCGTTGGTCAACACAACCATCTGCCGCCGCAAATTTTCAAGCAGTTCCAGGACTCTTCTTTGGAAAACTGAAACAAAATTATATGTGTAAAAGCCAAAGAGTATATGGTATTTCTTGCTGCCCAGACTTTTTCTACGGGTAGGGTTAGGTAGTCTATGTTAAACGTAGTCGCAATTTCTCAACTTTGGCTAGCACAAACTTTGCTACTTCAATGCTTCTGCTTGGAGTTCAACATGCTACTTCAATGCCGTCGATTTAATGATGAGCAGGAAGGTAAATTTCACTTTGATTGTCTTTGCTTTAAAAAATAACCATTTAAGTCATGAATTAGTAGGCATTGCTCACCTGCATTGTCACAGCAGCATGGTGGCGCTGGACGGATTGGTTCGGAGTGCAGGCGCCTCGGTTGAATGCTTTCCTGGAAGGCCGTTGGAGTTCGAAGAGGTTCAGGTACCTCATAAGTACTGTTCTCGTCTGGAGGTCGATAGTTTGTCTGCTGAGAGATATGTATTTGCGGTGCTGGATGGCTGAAGGGAGTGTCTCGAAGAGGAGGGTGGGAAATGAAGCTGCTAGTGATGCTGCTAGAATGCCGGTCAAGGTTATGCGATGGCATTAATGGGATGGTTTGATTACAATATCTTGGATAAAAGGAGGCTTCGTTGGATGCAGGGGTTTGCGGCAAGATGCCGGGGTACAAGTCGGGATGTGATGGCGCCTGCTCTGTCTGCCTTCTCTTCCTGTCCGGCACATAGCCAGGCGGATGGACTGCTGGACGTTTGTTTGAACTCGTTCGTGCGGCTTCCAAATCATCGCCAGTAGCAGCGTCGGAATTAGTCATGAAATGTTCCATCATCGTCATGGCTTCAGAGTGGGACACTAAAACAAAACAAAAAAACAAAAAAACTGTTAACTGCTGGCAAAAAGTTTCTTGCAACTCACAATATCAAATCAACAGCGACTGTTTGATAAATAATCAGTTCAAGTCTAAATCATGTTTGATTTAGGTATGTAGGTTGGTACCAATTTTCATTGATGAATTCTTTTGAAATAGGTACAGTACCTATCCTTGGCAGGAAAATATTCCAGAGAACGTCCCAATTCAATTATCATTGTACTAAAAGTCGATGAAACTTGCAAACATTTAAATCTTTAGATGTGCAAAAACTGAATTAGTCTAACAACGGTTTAAGAATAGCTGGTTGAAGAAAAAACAGCTTGTGTTAAAGTTCCCCAGCCTATCAGATGCCTTGACTGCCACTTTTAACGGAGACTAATGGGTAATAGGGGCTGAGATTACTCTTTTGCTTTTTTTGGTAACTGTCCAAATCCTGTCCAAATCCGCATGCCCTGTTCAAACAATTCGATACGCCTATGTGCATTTGACTTACAACTTGATGTCTTCACGCTGACTGGATACGAGTGCCATTTGGCAGAGGGAGCAGCCATTTCCCTCACCATCTCCTCGCAGCGCTTGGAGCTAACGTTTCGTGGCCACCGGCATCTTGAACTTCCTTGCTCCTCGTACATCCAAGTAATCGGGACAACCGCCAGGTCGTCCTTATGTTTGTTTCGAAAGGCAACCAGTGCAAAACTTCACACAGAACAAAAACCCAAAATAAGCATGAAAAGGATGAATGCGGAAAGGTGATAGGTACCCACGAAAGCCTAAGTTAAAACTCAACTAGAAATCTCTGCTATTTAATAAAAAACGAAGCAACAGTTTGGCCGGTAGATCGCGAACAAAACACACACGTAACCAAGTTACTTTTTTGGGGAGTTAAATTAAAGATTTTGCTTTTTTGCTATGCTTATCAATAAAAGTTAATCATTAAACTTCTTATTAGGCTCATTGTTTACTTCTATCTTTAACACTAGTTTTGAAGAAGAAAAAAATATATTTTAAACTGGAGTCGCTGTTTTCCCGACGTTTCGTATCCTATGCTAGTTACGTTCTCAATGGTGATGGCTTGACAGCCGTGATGAGGTCTGTGGCATGTGATACAAAATAGCAGGAAAGCAGTGTGACTTTTATTTAGCATTCTAAACCCAGTCTGAAATAATTGTTTTTCGAAAGAGGATCACGTCAGAGCAAAAAAGTTACACCCAAACAAACATGTTGCTATAAAGACTCTAAACCAAAAACAAGGCACCAGATTACTTGCAGGGAACTGGACTGTGCAATAACGGAAAAACAACCACCCCGTTCTTGTAAGGAAGTCCAACAACCTTGGTTTTAACCGATGCAAGTCTTTCAATGCTCAGTATGTTTGAAAGGTTTTCAGCGTAATACACCGAGAGCACAGAAGATTTTATGGGGGAAGAATAGAAGTCGGAATACTTTCTAAAAACTTTGCCTATTTAAAAAATCTCATTTGGGCCACGGGAAACAAAATTTTGGATCTGCATTACTCTCTTAAATCATGTAAGATCACTGTTCCATCTTTCAAGTCAGCAGCCAATTGAAAATTTGGGCCTAATGATAACTTTTGAAACTGTATGCCTTGGCAACCTGCCGTTGGTCCAGAATCGTGTACATTAAGAATACTTAATTGGGAAGTCTTCGTCACTTTCCTTTTTTCCGAGAAGCAATTATCCTTCTCACCAATTCGTTTGCACAGTTGCTGCAGGGGTTTGCTCTTGGAGCGAATCTGACGTTTCAGCACACCCAACTGGTTTTCGAAAGGGAAAGCATCAAATGATCCTAACGGGCCACGACGAAGTGCATCGCTACTTAGGTGAACCAAAGCATGGACATTGTAGACAACAAATTCGTTTCCATAGAACTTAGGTGCGTTTGTAACAAACGACGCTAAAAGTTCATTGGCAAGGGTGTTTAATTCCGCGTGCAAATCACTCGTCAAAATGGTGATGGCACAATGCAAATGAAGAAAATGTTCATAAACTTCATTATCCACAAGCCCTTTCAACGACGTTACACTCACATACAACAGAAATTGTCTCAGTTCTGTTGCCTTCCACCTGTCAACGTCAGAAAGGCCTCTTGGATATCGAGCAAAGTCTGAAGGCCACATTTCCCTCGTTTTTAGCAAATATTCGCTCATGGCATTTCGGTAACCAACGCTCATGCGTGCTTTTTTCAAATGGACCCCTTTGATCCCCTTAATCCAAAAAACAAGAAGCCGCTTTGTTACCCCTAAGTACACTTAGTGCATTGGATCTAACGGAAATGCTAATATTAGACCCGTGTCAATCAGATCGGCTAATGGAGTCGCCGGCAGCGGATGATGGAAATTTTGATCAGTACGTGCTGCAAATGATGCATCTGTTCTGAGTGGTGCATTGATTTCCGGGAAAGTCACACGACCGAAATAGGTGCCTTTCGCGTGGTGCAACGGTCACACCCATAGTACCCACTATAAAGCTTTACTTTTCTTATGTATGCCTTTGCTGGAGCATCACAAATAAAGGCTCGTACATGCACTTTATAACAAGTTCCCTGATAGTTCAAGCCATTCTCTATCAAGTTATTTAATTCCAATACAAACTCATTGAAAAATATATCAATTGGTGGTTTTCCAACACCACAGAAAACAGCAACTGGGAAAGGTACAATATTATCCAATCCGTTGATGCTACATAATATTGGCCAGAACTCTATCTGAGAGTTATCAAACAACGGTATCCCATCTACATTGAAATTAAGTGCCAGGTATGGCTGCTCGTCGTTCAATTCATTTTTAGCGTGTTTTAATATCATCGCGCTGACACCTAAATAAACGGATTCCCCAGTTTCCATTGCGCTAACGCCTGTTGTTCGAGGTGTTTGGAGAAGAGGCGGGCGTCTTTAGGCAACTGTTTGAAGTTATTTCTAAGGCCTTTCAAAAGTTCGGAGGTGGCCGACAATGTTATATTATTGCGGAGGGACCAATCTCTCAGAAAGGCTTCAATTTCAAATTTTGATGGCTCGCTTTCGGGAGTAATTTGTACAACCACATCAAATCCAGGCCGAGATTCCAGGTCATCATATCAAACACAGTTTCTAGATCATCGAGATCAAATTCCGATTCAGATTCCTGATCATCCACGTGTTTCTGTGCTCCAAGTGTGCTCGAGGTTGAGGGAGAATTTAAGTTAAATGTGGTGGCATTATCTGTAATACTGGCTTGAATAACGGCACTACTCTGCATCATGTCCACTGCTCTTTTTATCTTCCTGTACATGGTGGTCCTTGATTTTCCCTTCATAGCAAAAGCCACGATTGATTAGAAACTGATGAAAAGAAACCTTTATTGGGCTACCATGGACCTAATGGGTGGACATCTTAGGAAAGGAGTGCTTACTTGGGTGCCTGAGTCTGCAAATCATCTCTCTCCTGCACCTCGTCCATAATTCGTGTAATCCCAAATTCTGTAACAAAAGATAACATAAGTTTCGTCACATCCGCCATTTTTCCATCCAGACCATAGCTTTTTTTTTTTTTTTTTTTTTTTTTTTCAAAGGTGGAGAATCTTTTATAGACACCGACACGGCAAAGTGTGGTTTGCTTGCACGTGTCGGTAGTGTGGGACTCAGTCGGTACTGGCATGGATTCCAAAGCCTCAATGTCACCGACCATACCCACTAAACTCCACCCTCCGCACCCGCCTTCGGAACCGTCGCGAGACATTACTTCAAAGGCGGGCCGGGCCCATCTGGGTGTCTGTACCCGGATGCCGCAAGGGTCGATTCCTTTGCCTAGGTGTCGGCCCTTGCTCTTCTTTCTTCTTCAGCCCATCAGGCGTGCTGTCGGGTTTCTTGACCCTGGGCACTCCTGGCAGGTATCCTTTTTTCTTTCCCGCGTCCATTTCTCTTCTTGGTTCTTCTTTCTTTTTCTTTTGGTGTTCACCTTGTCTTGTTGTTGTTGTTCTCCTTCTTCTTCTTCTTCTTCTTCTTTTTGGTTCTTCAGTCCTCTTCATTTTCTTGCTGTAGGTCTTGCTCTGCCTTTTCCTTCTCAGTCAGGACGGCCACGACGTAGGCGTGGATCCTCTTCCAACTTGCCTCGGACTGGGTCATTGTTGTCACCACTGATTCTGCTGTCAGCTCCCGGCCAACAGCTCTCTCTGTTTCTTTCCTGGCATCCTCCCACTGTGGACATTCGAGTACTGCATGCCCGGGGCCAACTTCCTCTCCACAGTGGTCGCAGGTGGTGTCGACTCTTTTCCCTATCCGGGCAAGGTAGGTCCTGAAGTTGCCATGGCCGGTCAGGAACTGGGTCAGGTGGTACTCTGTTTCCCCGCTCTTCCTGGCCAGCCATTCCCTGATGTTCGGGATTAGCTTCTTCGTCCATCGGCCCTTCGTGTTCTCGTCCCAGATCCTCTGCCATTTCTCCAGTGTCCTCTTCTCAATGTCGCTCCTCCTCTGGGCCCCCTCGCGGTACACCCTGCAGCGGCCCTCGATCATCAGACCCGCTGGTGGGTATCCCGCGATGACGCACAGAGCACTCGATGATGTCGTCCGATAGGCCTGGGTCACTCGGATGTTTATGACCCGCTGCACCTTCTCGACCTTGGCCAGGTGGCAGGCGCGTCTAACCGCTATCTCCCACGCCGGACAGGCGTAGAGGACAACGGAATAGACCGCCGAGGCCAGGATCCTGCGGGTCTTCTGGGCCGGGCCCGTCTTGTTCGGCATCAGGCTCATGAGTTTCCTCATGGCCCGAGAGGCTTTTCCGGAGGCGTGGTCTACGTGGGATGACATAGACAAGTTCCTGTTCAGGATCACTCCAAGGTACTTGATCTCTTCGGTGGTGTTGATGGTCGTCCCGCCCGCCTCGAATCGGAGCTCCTTGATCTTCCTTCTGCCTCTTGCGACGATCGCCTCGGTCTTGTGGGCTGCGATCGTGATGCCCATGTTCGCCGCCTTCTCGAGGATTCTCTCCAGAACGACGCTTCCTCGGTCTTCTAGGGACGCCTTGTTCTTTGCCGTGACCACTGTGATGAGGTCGTCCGCATATCCCACCAAGTTGGTGTGTGGGATACTCGACCTCAACATCTCGTCGTAGAAGCAGTTCCACAGAGTGGGCCCCAGAATGGAACCCTGTGGAACGCCGCAGGTCACGTCTAGGTCTTCGCCTTGATTCACTTGCAGTTTCCTGCCGGAGAGGTAGCTCTGCACGATGTTGATGATGGCTGAGCTGATCCCCTTCCGAGTAAGGGCTGCCATGATTCCGCGCCACGGAGCGGAGTTGAATGCGTTGGCTACGTCAAAGGCGATCAGTGCGCTCACCGGCCTGCCACTGTTGTAGTTGTGGCATCTAGCTTCCTTCTCGGTAGCTAGTTGGACGACCCGGCGAACCGCATCCACTGTCGACCGTCCTTTCCGGAAGCCGTATTGGTCCTGGAACAGGCCCTCCCCTCCCTCTAGGTCTTGTTCGAGCCTGTTGAGGACTAGCCTCTCGTAGACCTTGCCCATGACGTCGAGGAGACAAATGGGCCTGTATGTCACGGCGTCCGCTTCCGTCTTCTTCGGCTTAGGGATTAGCACCAGCAGGGCTTTCTTCCAATCGTCTGGGAAGATTCCCTTCCGGAGGAGACCGCTCATTAGCGCGGCTGCAGCCTTTGTCTGCACCCTCAGGAACGTCCTGATCACCACCGGGGGAATCCCATCCGGTCCCGGCGCTTTCCCAATTTTGATTCGGTCAGCCGCTGCCAGTACCTCTGCCTCTGAGAACGGCTCTGCCTCCGCAGTCCCCTCCTCCCGAACCCACCGGATGGTCGGGTGGGTAGGGAACAGGGCCTGGGCAGCCCGGAGTCTTTCTTCTGCATTGGGGTTGGCGGTTCTCTCCTGAAGTTTCCCCGTGACCACCTTGTAGGCTTTGCCCCACGGGTCCGAATTCACCGTCTCCAGCAGCTCCTTCCACGTTCGGCGCTGCGAGTCCCGGATCGTCCTCTTCAGTGTTCTCTTCGCCTGCCTGTAGGTGTTGTCGGCGAGGCGCACATCTCGGTGTTCTTCATTCCCCTTTCTTCTGGCCCTCGTAAGCCTCCTTCTCTCCCCCAAGCAGGTTTTCCGGCTGGACTCGATCTCTTCGCACCACCAGTGTACCGGTCTTCTTCTACACTGTGGTGTTCTTGACAGGCACGTCCGATCTAGGATCCCCTGGATGTCTCTGACACACTTCGCCGGGTCATCGGTTGACTCTTCGAAGTGTGCCCTAGACATCTCAGCTTCCACCGCCTCCAGGGCATCGTTGTCGATCTTCCACGATTTCCTGGAGTGTTCGTTCTTCCGGCGATCGCTTTGGTCCTTCTTCGCCCTCTCGGATGCGGCTAGGCTGAAAGTGATGTAGTGGTGGTCGCTAAGGTTCTCGATGTTCGTGTTGGCCTTCCACCCTATCAACCTTCCGGCGATGTTTTCCGATACCAAGCGTGATGTCGATCACCGACGAGCTGCCCCTCCTCTCGAATGTCGGGCTGTCCCCCTCGTTGGCGATCTCCATCCCGCTGCTCATCAGCCACTCGGCAACCAGCGTCCCCCTCTCGTTCACAACCCGGGAGCCCCAAAGGGGGGACTTGGCGTTCAAGTCCCCCGCTAAGATGACCCGCTGTTTGGCGCTCCGGGCTGTCCTGCTGATGTCCTGCAGGAGGGTTTCCAGGTGTTTGATGTCTTGGTTTGGCGAGAAGTAAGTGCCGATGACCATGCACTCATCTGTCTCGAGCCAAACATGACCCCTGCCTTTACCCGTTCTCTTCGTGTGGACCTGTCTGCCGAATGCCCGAATCGCAACCGTTTGGGCGGTGTCGAAGGACCATTTCTTCTTGCAGTACCGGATGTTCGGCTCGCAGACAACTGCGACGTCTATGTCCCACTGTTGGATTGTGGCCAACAAGAGGTCCATAGCGCCCCAGCATCTGTTCGCGTTAGTCTGCAGAAACTTTAGCGGTGTACCCATTCTTGGTTCGGGAGCGGTGGGAATGGGTCCCGTCCAGTCTGTTTGCTGTTCTCCCTCGGCTTGATGTTGTTATGCTTCTTCGCCTGCACCAGGGCATGGCGGAAGGCCTTGCATCTGCCCGACCCCATCGCGTGCTTTTCCCCCTTGCAAAGGGCGCAGGACTTGTCCGCCTTACAGGTTTTCACGGCGTGACCTTCTTGTCCGCATCCCATGCAGAGCCGCGACCTGTCGGGGCCCGTGCACTTGCCGGCGAGATGTTCGTAGCTCCAGCACTTTGTGCATCTTTTGACTTCGAGTCGCCTTTCCAGTGAGCAGCTGGACGGGCCCACCCGCAGGCGACCGGCCCCCATTAACTTCTCCGCGTTGTCTTTGGAGAGTGTCAGGGTAGCAGCCTGCGTGTTGTGCCAGTGCGGTCGAAGTGGCCCAACTTTGGTGGTGTCGTCTGGGCCAACCACCTTTTCGATCGCACTGGTCACCTCCTCTCTTGTGGCCAGCTCATCGAGGCCCCGAAGGTGGAGCACCTCCGGTTTCATCCCGGGTCCCACCTGCCTGACTCTGAGCTTTTGCGCTTCGAGGAGTTTCACCACGGTGTCCTTGGCAGCTTCATCCTTGTTGAGCACGATTAGGAGCTTGTCCTCTCTCGTGCTCCGCAGGGATTGGATGCTCTCGCTCCCTGGCTTATCCTTCACGGCTTCCCTGACTCCTTTCAGGATGTCTTTGAAGGAGCATCCTTGGCCGTCTACAGAGATCGCCAGCGTGCTCCGCTCTTTCTTCATGTTGCCGCTTTTCTCCTTGTCCTTCCTTTCCCTGGTGGTGAAGATGGTGACCGGTGGTGCGTCCTCTCTGAAGATGGCCTGCACCATTTTCTTTAGCCGATCCTCCGTCATCGACAGGACGTGGTGGATGGCTACGTTAGCTTCTCCCTTCACCTCTTCCCTCAGGGCTTGGAGCCTCTCCCAGACAGAGTGGTCGGAGCCGTCGTGGTGGATCTTCACGATTTTCTGGGTCGATTCCACCCTTCCTCCTTCGGGACTCTTCTTTCGAGTAATCTGTTCTATTACTCCCAGGTCCTCCTTCATTCCTGCCAGTTCTGGGAATCTGTCCTGGAACATCCTTTGGATGCTGAAATTCATGTCCGGGTCCCCGGGGTCGACCAGCACGCATTTGACGGTGGTGTTCAAGGTGTTCAGTGGGTTTCCCACTTCCACCGCCACGTTCTCGAATGCTGCATCGTCCCACTTCAAATGCGCAACGGCTCTGAAGTCAGCCAGAGAGTTTATCTCTTTGGTGCTCTTCACCACGGCGACTTCAGCTCCGCGGTTCCAGACTTCCGTCTGGGTGCCGGCGCTGCAGGTCGTCTTCTTCGCAGCTTCAGCTTCCACGGTCTTATTGTGGGCTTCGGCGCGGGTCTGGCAGGTCTTGCAGGTGCCCAGGTCACTCATCCTGCGTAGTTTCTGCCTTTGCGGGATGGCCTTCGCGCGGATCAATTTCCCCGCCTCCTGATCCAGGTCCTTTGCGATGAGCATGAGAGCATCCGTGATCTTACGGATTTCTCCTCGGGTGGCTCTCATGTCCAGGGCCTGGTTCAGGTCAGCGATCCTGTCCATGACGTGAAGGACGCTTGATTCTAACCCAATGTCTAGGGAAGCTACGTGGGTGAGTTCCGAGCTGTTGTTGTCGTCGGAGTCCTCCCCCCCTCTCTTCCTCTTCTTTTCTTCTTCCGTCGTGCACTCCATGTCGACAAGGTCGACAAGGGGAACACCCGGTGTCTTAACCACCCCCGGTGGTGTGTTCGGCGTGGCATTCGAGCGCCCGGATGGGTCAACCTCAAGTGCCACCTTCGATGTCTTGGAGTTGGCTGCATTCTCAGTCATCTCCTCTGCGCTCTTCTTCGCGACTGCCATGACGTCGTTGCAAACGTCGTCGGAGTCGGAGTCCTTCCCTCCGCTCTTCTTCTTCTTCTTCTTCTTCTTCTTCTCATCTTCCGTTGTGCACTCCTTGTCGACAAGGTCGACAAGCAGGACACCCGGTGTCTTTACCACCCCCAGTGGTGTATTCGGCGTGGCATTGGAGCGCCCGGACGGGTCTGCCTCCGTTGCCACGTTCGATGTCTTGGAGGCGGCTGCGTGTTCTGCCGCCTCTTCTCTTCTCACCTCCTTCGCACTTTCCAGGACGTTGTTGCAGCCCCCAGAACCGATGCTGCAGCTCCTCGAACCTCCTTCGAGGAGGGGGGATTCTCCGCGTTTGGCGGTACCCCCCTGGGGTAGATTGTTGGCAATACCCTTTTCCATGCTGTTTTTCGGAGGTCATTTGGCACAAATAATGTGAGGCCCCCCACCACGTCAAGGTAGACCTCCATTGGGGGGGATCCAGACCATAGCTGACTTCACTTGAACTCACGAATACATTCGCTACCATACGTTCGTGTGTACTATTTCATTACTACGGAGAGATTTTACGGCTATCTCTACACATTAGTTATAGGCTGGAGAGTGTAAAGTACCTACAATAAATGACAAAACATCGCGGCATAATATCTAGATTCCCATGCTTGTTGTAAGCGGTCCAGAAGCCATTTTGGGAACCAAGCATGGAACAAGATTCTGTATAAAAAGTTAAATAAATGATTGTTTTCGTACTTACTAGGTAATAATCCGAACTGAAAGTGTCGCAGGGGGTTAAGATAGTATTATGCGGTAAAACAAAACGCAGCGAGTAGGTAAGCAGCTTCTCACTTCACAATTCAGTTCACAAAATCACACTTCGCAGTCACAGCTTCAGCCGAAGTCGACACAAACAAAATATGGTTTACACAATCTCCGGTAGGTACACATCGCGCCCGGCGAAATTCTCACTCATGTAGAATTATGCACACGAATATATACGGAAGTAAAGTTTAAAAAGGAAAGAAGTCGCTTTTATAAATTCTTAATCGAATCATTATAATTAAAAAACTACTGTTGTCTCGTATTAATTTCGCATTTTTAAATTTGCGAAGTAATAATTTAATATTAAAATATTATGGTTAAAAGAATCCCCGCTTCGGCACGCCCTGCGAAATCTCGCACAATGTGTGGAATGATGCACATGTCATTCATAAGAAAGAAAGAGTATAGCATGAAAATAAATAGCGTTTAAAAAGCTCAATTTGAATTGTTATAATTAAACACACTGGTTTTGTCTCTTATATTTACATCAAATATAAAAAATTTGCAAAGAAGGAAAGGCTTATATATTTGCCGCGCTGTAAGGGATTTAAAATCAGTATTCTGCAAGAGTTTTATTTTCAGACTATTTATGCACTTTTAAACTCGTTATGGTGGTGATATTTTATTGGTACATGCTTAATTTATTTACCGGATAAGCTGACACCAAGTTTCAGCCTGTTTTGTGACTTCTAAGTGCATTTAGGTTTAAAAATCCAGTCGATGTTCGGCCAAGTGGCTGGCTAGCCAGGGATGTGCGTCTACAGGGCGAACTAATGTCCATTGCAGCACTGTTGTAGTTGCAGACTGACTTTAAACCACATATCGAGGGTTAAGAGGCAGGACCTTCTACCTGCCAAAATGAAAAATGTTCAGGGGAGCATAAAAACAGAATACATAATTTTTTGGTTATTTTTGCATGAAAATTAACAGTATGGATCAACAGTCTCTTATTATTGTAGCGTACTGTTTGTTTAGACAATATGATAATTATTTTAATTAATATGGCAGATAGCAGGTGCTGCCATTCGAATACTTGCAGATAGATGGTCCTGCCTGTTGTGATAAGTATTGGGTTTTATAATTTCAAGCAGGTATAACTTTGTAGTCTTTATTTGTTTATTTTATGGTGCTGATTAACACAACAACAATAACTGCAATAAGAACAATATTTATTATAGATAAGAACAATTTAAAATCAGATCAGAAAAAAACGATATTTGTATCAATTATGAGGTAGTTGTTTATTCGGTCAAGTTGTTTTAACGTGCCAATTGTGATACCTGAAGGGTCGAACTTGACTACCCACTGATTGGCAATTCGTCATAAAATGTATGGCAGAATTGAGGCAAAACATGTTTCAATGCCTGCAGATGATCGTACTTCCGTTGTGGAACACCGATCCGCCCTTGATTAAGCGGTGGTAATGTCAAAATACCTACGATTTTCGGTCTCTTGGGCAAATCTTGAAATTCGTCGGAGAAGTTCAACTTTAGGGGAGACAGGGTCTAGTTGAAACAATTTTCAAGTTTTAATTGTTTTCTCAGCATTTTTCGATTCCAGATAGTTTTGTTTTTAATGATACTATACCTTGAGGTTTCAGCATCTAAAGAACAAATTGTAATACCTTTTGGTGGAGTGATTAATGTTTTATTACATATAAAAGTTGAGCCTGCAGCTGTTTCAACTAGACCCACAACTGGGGCTAGTTGTAACAGTACTGGGGCAAGTTGAAACATAAATAAAGAATGTATTAAAAAGTTATAATATTTTACCAACATTAACTTTTTATTACATTAGCATTTGCATTTACATTAGCATCCGACTTTCGAACATAACATAATAATGGTTTCAGACTTAATCGCTAGTGTCGCACTTGTAGCATATGTAATTTCTGTCTTCAGGGTTGTCCCTGCAAGCATTGTGGCCCCATAAGGCACACACCGAGCATTGGATCCATTTTTCGTTTGGCCGGCTTTGAGTAAATGGCATCGCACATTCAATGCAGAAATAATCTGCCGGTTCCTGTCGGGCCTTGTCCTTTCGCTGCTTTCTGCTGCGTGATGCTGCTTGACGCTGCTTTTCATTTGATGGAAACAGTTTCCGTTGCTTTGTTTTGTTTCTCGCTACTTCTAGCGCTTTCTTAACCGGAGTATCGGTTAGAATTGCAGACTTCCGCTTCCTTGGGTTTGGTTTTGCAATTTTCTTTCGTGGTCCAGCCTTCGGGAATGGTCTTACATCCTCCGGCGACAGAGTGGAACGGGCGATAGGCTTGGTGACCGTCGTGGCAACCGTGGCACCTGTGTTTTCTATCTCCGCAACTTGTTGAAGATCGGTTACATTTTCGGCCTCAGCAATTCTTTCGACTTCGGCGACGACTTGAACTTCAGCGATGACTTCACCATTGGTCATGACGTTTTCGACATCGGCAACGATTTCTACCCAGGTTTCTTCGGGAAGAAGTTCCACATCTGGGTTAGGGCGATCCGTAACAAATCCTGGAGAAAATTCATCTTCTCGAAAAATATATCGATTAAATGGAAATATTCCACTGACGGCAAATCCAGATGTAATATTCGTGGGAGTGGCAGCACTTGGTAGTCCAACTTTAACTATTGCCGGTATATCGTAAATGGACATCGGCTTGCCAGGATTGTTCCGAACCCAAGCATCTGCGGCCGCATTAACATATTTCTTAAAGGGTCCATACACTGAGCGATCAAGTGGTTGCAACTTGTGCGAAGTGTGGGGCGGAAAAGATAAAACTGTAATGCCATGTTGTTTGCACATATCTAGCCCTTCAATAGACAAGTGAGAATCATGATTGTCTAGCAAAAGGAGACTTGGTCGCTCTTTAGTCGCATGGGTGAATTTAATAAAATGTTGGAGAAACTCAACAAAATTAGCCTCCTTCATCCAGTCCGATTGGTTCGCTCCACCTGCCGACCCAACTGGACCACCAGCCACAAAGTAGCTTCGGAATTTCACCCTTGGAAAAACAAAAAAAGGTGGAATACTGGTACCAATTGCCGACACAGCGAGTGCCATTGTAACCAATGTCCCTCTTTCAGCCGAGGTAATGGCTCCGACCTGTTTTGCTCCCCGACGAGCAACTACTCTGTCCGGTTTCTGAACTGTTGTCACTCCAGTTTCGTCAACATTCCAAATGTCTTCAGGCTGAACCTTAATTCGATCAAGGACAGTTGCAAGGTTGTTGAAAAATTCACCCACGTTTGTTTTGTTGAAACTTGTAGCGCGGGATAGGCTAGTTGCTTCCGGTGTCCGCACTGAAAGTGTGGGGTGCCTTTTCATAAACTTTGTAAACCAGTCTGCCCCAGCTCTCTCTTTTTCAGGCCAAGTTTCTGGCATTTTAACATCCAGGGCCTTAGCATACTGATATGCAAACTTGCGGACCTCAATAGGGGACAGTCCAAAATAAATTGATGCCGCTTTCAGCAAGTATGCTTCAAGTTGCGTTTCTTGGTCATCAGTAAAAACCTGCAAAAAAGTGAAAACAAATAGCTGTTATTTATGTGACCATGGTAACCCAACTAGTGCAGATACCTATAATATAACTGATCTAAACTTCAAAGGGGCCACAACAATTTGCGTTGAAGTCGCTGTTCGTGTAGGCAACAGTAATGGAACTCCAGAATTGGGTTTATTAGTGGTAGGTAGGTACCTGACGTGGTTTCTTGTAACCAACCAGTAACTGATTGGATCTTTCTCCCAGCGCGTTTTCAATGTCTTCAGCACCTGCTTTAAATTTTTTGCAGTATCTTGAAAGTGTAACGTAATTCACGTTATGTACATTTGCTGCGGAGCGTATTGATTCATTGTGCAGCAGGACTCTAACAGCTGCTGAATGTATCTGGTCTACCGGACCTCCCCGATCTGTCTTCCGTTTGTAGTTTCGAGGCATGTCAAGATTTTGAGAATTCGAGGACCTAGTCACAGAGAAGGGGTTATGTAAGTGCGAGCATGGCACAAGAACGACATCTAATAATGTTACAACAAGACCCCTGGCTTCTGTTTCAACTAGACCCAGCGCACTTTCTACCAAATAAAGTGTAATATCATCTTAAAACTTAAGTATAGTTAGCTAAAATGATATATGACACCTCGCTTGGACTTAGATGATTAATACTATTCAAAATCTGAAAAGATTTTAAAAGAGATTGCTTAAATAAACAGAATTCATTGGGACGACACAAATTTACTCACCATCTGTCAAAATGATTGTTCTCGAATAAAAACTCCGCCACCTACACGATCCATCTGAAACTTTGGCAGGTCCTGGAGAAGGCCGTGACACATCTTTGCGCCAAATTCAAACTTTTAAATAACACCGCTACAAAAGTTATCGCCAATGTTTCAACTTAACCCTGTTTCAACTAGACCCTGTCTCCCCTACTTGAATTACGCCGTCTGGGTTGTACTGAATTACCCTTAAATTTGTAACTGTTGGATCCTTGGCCATTCTGCCAGGACGGATGGAATCGTATCGCATGCTTTTTTTTAAAGAGTAATCTTTAAAAAAATCATGCGTGAGGTATTTGGTGTTGTATGAGTCTTGCGTTCCCGTTTTCTTCCTAGCTTCATTGCTCACAGCAACGTAGTCTGTGGGAAGATAGATGCTGCGGTTTTTGAGCTTACGTTCCAGTGCAGCGTGGACCGAATCGCATTCCATCTGCGTATGCCCTTTTTCCAAAAACTTTTGGGTGACAACAACGCCGTTGTTTACTGCATAATGCAGCAACGCGTTAGCCATGATTGCATTCCTATTTTGATAGGTGCAACCGTCGCTGTAAATAATGATCGGCAGCGAGTTTCCCGGATGATTTTCATCTAGGTAATCAATGACGCATGATGCAAATGCGCTGGCCACCAGATCGCATTCTGCCTCGTTCCAAATAAAGTTAGTTGTGTGGCGGGTTCCCAGATTGAAGATAGTAAAGTTGTGGACACAGAGCTTGGTTTTATAATACAAGGCACTAGCTTGAAGAAATGGCGCAAGTTTAACAGCCTGGAGGTCCATGGTGATCACATGGCATTCGCCTTTCAATGACTTCTCTTTGTCAACTTTCTTCTCTTCCCTTGCCATCTCTTTCTTTAGAACATGTTCGTTCCAATCAGCATCAGACAAGTTACCAACTTCGTGCTGGCAACAAGTGTCGCACTGGTCCTTCTTAGAGTTAAACAGCAATAAGTTCGCTTCGATAAAAAGGGAATCGAATGTGAATCGGCTGACTGCCTTATTTCCGGTTTCCACGCACTTCCGTTCATATTCCGTGAACAGGTCAGACTTGGAACGAAACACACCGGGCTCTAAGTACAACTTCGAGGTGTCTTTACGACAGTAATGTGATGGTACTTTCGGTAACATCTCGAAGAATGTTTTAACGAAAGCCCGATGAATACGGTTATTGGATTGGCGATTGCCAGGATTGATTTCACGTCGTGTCTCATTTACCATTTCTGCTGATTGGCTCATACCATGTTCTTCTTTAGCCCAGTTGTGAACCGACCACTTGCCCATTCCAGTGGTGCTTAAAAACATGGCCTGGCAAACATTTTTCTTATCTGCTCCTAGGTGAAGCGAGTATTGGTACGTTCCCGTGCGACGCGAATCATTATCAACAGTTTGTCTCTTTGTCTCCACGTAGTCAACGTGTGAAGTGACGAACGTCTTTCGCTGGTCCCAGTTCATTTCACCCCAGAACTTGGCGAATAATGTTTTCCGGTCATCGGCTGAAAATGTGGAACATTCTCGGAGACTGGACTTTATACAAGCTTTGCTTTTGCAATCTTCGCCCATTTTCCGTTTGCCTCGGTCTGCGACTTGTTGTGATTTTCCTCCTGCCGGTTTACTGAAGCCAAGGTATGACTGTCCCTGCATCCGAAGCTTCTTGTTGCAGTTTCTTTTCCATTCCTTAGGCTCTGGTCTCTTCTTGACACGTCGTACTCGCAAAGCTGCAGAATCCTCTGCCCCCTCATTTTCGCTAACAGACTGAATGCCAACAACTGCATTACCAGCTAGGGCAGCAATATGGACATCTACAGCAACGACAGGCACATTGCCGCCCACGGCAATATCAAGCACATTGTAAACAGGTGCGATGGGCACATTTTCATCCATGGCAAAATCAAGCACATTGCCACCGCTGATATTATTTGGCAGGTCATTCGGTTGGTCCAAATCAAGAACTTGATAGGGCTCTTCTTTGCCATCGAGCTCATTGTCTAGATTATGAACTGGAGTTGAAGACCTTGCAATCAATTTAAATCCAAAAGCTGCTGCAATTTCGTCATCAGACACATCGCCATCAAGATCTGAATCTTCAGACATCTAAATTAAACGGTGAAATTGTAGGTTAGAGTGCTAATGCCAGGCACATTAATTAGCTGATATAAAAGCTATATTAAATCAAATCAATGTTAGTGCGATATTTAAGAGGAAACGTAAATATCACGTACCTTCAGTCAAAGACACTATGTTAATAAGAACAGCTCGGGACGATTTAAAGTATAAACCACAAGTGACGGCACAGTGAGTGTTGATATCGGTATAGATAGCTGGTCCGAAGGTTATTATATAGTATCTTTGGCTGGTCCTGCCTCACACAGTTTCAGAATGCAGATAGAAGATGGCGCTCCATGTCCGTTTTTAATGTCTACATTTCAGTTCAGATAGCTGCTACTGCCATTAAAAAATGGGAAATAGTTTAAGAAATCCAACGATACCAAAAACGAATTTCTAATGAAAATGGTAGATAGAAGGTCCTGCCTCTTAACCCTCGATATAGCGTTAGTTTGAGTCATCATAGAGAACTGAAATACATATTAAACCATCAATTTTTAATGTTAGCCAATTTAATTCACACCTTGTTACTGTACGTGGTTAAATGAAAAAGTTACAGTAAAAATATCAGACTATAGCGATTCGATCGTACTTTGAAGCAGGCGATGGCTTTGGAAACCAAGATGCAATCTAGTACCGAAACCGATCGTCTTACCAGACTGTATTGCATGTGGTTGACTGCATGCGATTCACATTCGAAATCCCAACGGCATTCGGACCTGGTTTTAGCAACACTTAGATCCGATCCGAAACCGATCGTCTTACCAGACTCTGTATTGCATGTGGCTGGTCACATCGTAAACACACTCCAAAAACACACTTTTTTCGAGGTTTGAAAAAATCAATACGAAACACATCCAATTCACACCATGCACATATATGCGCTTTAGAGCATTTGTAATGGCAAATGATTTTCAGATCCGAAACACACTTCCAAAACTAACGTCTTCAAATCTTAGGACATCCAGATGTGAATCAGATGCACTGCAAAAATTCAGTAACTAACCCAACGCACTGAAGTAACTAAATGGTTGCATCCTTGTTTAAGTTGCTTTAAAGTGCATTAAATTTTTAAGTTACTAAACCATGTAATATAATTACTAGGGTCCTAACGACGCCAGAAATAACAAGGATCAAGTAAAAAGTGTAAAGTAGCAGAGCTACAATGTAATTACTGCAAATGCACACATGAATGATTACGAGGTACAACAAAGCCGAAAGAAACAATAACTCTAAACTTACATTCTAAGAATTGTCCGTCTTATAATTAACTTAAACTATCCTACCTAGGGTGGAGAGATTTGTACTAGTGGGGTTTGTCACGCTGGCCACACGAATACGGTAATGTTGTGGGCCTCGGCCAGGTACTTAACCGACGCGATCACGGTCGTCGAAGACGTCGAAACGCTCGGACGCAGTGGTGGTCGGTGACGGATACGGATCTGGAGCGCCGTCGGTTGTGTTGGAACTCGGCGTCGAGTGGACTGGCCAAGCCAACTGTATCGATACTCGATTGATGGTTGTCGAAGCGCTGAGATCTTCGGAATTGGTGTGATGTGTCTAAATAGGTATTCACACTAGAACGTATGTCTACGGGCTATCGCTGCCCTTAACGTGTCGAACTGGTCGTCGTAGAAATGATAATAATATGGTGGTTAGAAAACACACGAGTAAAAGAGCCCGGAACACTTCCGCACCTCGGGTGACTGGTCCACTCAGGACTCCACAGCTCACTGTCTCCTTCTCTCCACCTCCCGTCGTCTCCACCCCCTAAGTCTAAGACACATGTGTTTAAAAGCAATAGCCTAGTGTCTAACTTACAAACTAACCTATGCTATAAGGGTGGCCTACCCTTCCTATAGTAGGCGTCTCATTACCACTACTAAATATTAGTTACCTAGTGCATAAAAATAGAGAGTTAAAAAAGTCAGCAAGTAACTGAACTGAGTTACTAGCAAACTAAAAATGGTTACTAGCAAACTGAAAATGGTTACTTTAGTAACTTAAATAGTAGTTACTAGCCAACTAAAAATACTTACTTCAGTAACTAAAATAGAATCCCGTACTTCCCCCACCCCCCTCCACTCGTACCCCCCCCCCCCCCCCCATGCCAACCAGTAAGCAAATTCCATTGGGTTTGAAATGAATTAATGCTGTGCTTGTATGAAAATACCAGAATGTCTGGCCACATTTATTTGCATAAGGAAATAAGCACATGTACAGACATTCATATAAAACAAAACTTGATAAATTGTCAATAATTTGGTTAAGCACCTGCACATGCAATTGCATTGCAATTAGCAGACATAAATTTGCTAAACTTAACTTTCAATCACTGGAAGTTATTTAGTGTCACAAACTAGAATGACTAGTGACAAAGTGACAAACTAGAAAACAATTCTCGCTCAAGTGAGTCAACGAGTCAAGTGGTAATCTCCGATAGGAATCCAGCCGTCAAATAGAAAAAATACAAATATCGTGACACTACAAAACAATTCTTGCTACCTTAATTTCATGTTGAGAAGGCAAGTGGATTTGCATCTTCCTCGAGGGACCCACTGCTACTAGATACAAGCGAAGAGTTTCAAAACTCCCTATAGAGCCTTTTGTCCTGCCCAAGACATAGCTTGTGAGTTTTGAAACTCTTGGCACGTGTCTAGCAGCAGTGGGTCCTCGAGGAAAATGCAAGTCCACTCTCCTTCTCGACGTGAAACGGACATAGGTATGATTCAAAACAGAAATTGGGCCATGTAGCTCCCCTTGAATTTGCTTAACTTAATTCCCTTTCAATGGTTACTTCTGATCACTAACACATGGAGCCAGTCTCCATATAGGAAAATAAAAATATTGAGACAAACCAGATGAAAAATTCGCTAGGAACGATTTAAGACTGAACGTGGGCCATGTAGTCTGATCACTAAATCAAGGAGCCCAGCCTCCGAGGATAACAACAACGAGAAAGAACAAGAAATACAAAATGAAAATGAAAAAATATTACATAAGAAATGGCCATACAAATTCTGCCTACCTTCAATGTCGGGCCTCATACTGCCTCTTAAACTTACTAAATGTAATGTTGCCCTTGAACTGGTGCTTCTCGTCACAGGACAGAAGCCCAGCCTCCAAGAAGTTAAGAAAATATACATACTGCGAGGGGTACATTGTGTGGAAAACGAAGTATGCGGACAGTAACAAGAAGATCACTTCCATTGCGGTGATCTCCATGCCGAGAACCTCGCAAACTGTGCAGTCATCAGCGAGTAGCAGTAGCTGGCAGATCTTTCCGTCAGTTGCCCGCACCGCCGTCATGCAGGGAGACTGTCCGGCCGAACACATTGTTGCGTCTAGTGCCGATTCTCCAGCCTGTAAACAGTATGATGTGTCTGGTAAAAAAATGAAGAAGAGGTACCTCTATTTTCTTAACTCCGAGGCCAGCAGCCTA
Source organism: Nemoura dubitans (assembly GCA_921293005.1). Lineage (NCBI taxonomy): Eukaryota > Metazoa > Arthropoda > Insecta > Plecoptera > Nemouridae > Nemoura > Nemoura dubitans. Next base: position 14,511,940 of record OV121078.1, on the reverse strand, counting down.
GACATTTGGGGTAGACAAACAACCATTTCAATCAGAAGCACACCAAGTTTGCAGGTTTAAGGGGTAAACCATGGTAATAATGTACCATGGTCCATGGTATATAACAATAACCACGCATCATTGTAATGGAATGAAATACCTATCAATACACCTAATATAACGGAGCTAGCAAGATAGCTGGTACCGTAAAAGACTTGAAATCAATCTTCACCTTGGTTCATAAAGTTGCAACAGCCAGAATAAATTAAGCAAGAATATAATGGTAGCAGCTTACCGAAACGATGACGATTGACCTACGAACGCCTTTAACAGCCACGGTTTGAAGCCTTCTTTCCAGATCAACAAAGAGCTGCAACTTCTCAATCTCAGACTCGGCTGACTTTTTGCCGATTGCTGCCAGCTTCTCCAGCATTGCAGTAAAAACCACAGCTTGCTGGTGGTCACGAACCTTCCCCATGAGGTTAAATTCATGGCATAACTAAAAAAAAATGATTATGTATTAATTTCAGTAACTGCCATGCCATTCCATATTAAAATTTGATTTAGTTGTAGTACAGGCCACGAAAGCATAAAAAATTAGCGAAATAGGCACAAAGCCTAAAGACAAATTCTCTTAGTAACAAAATCTTCTTCATGTATTAGAAATTAAAACTGTATTTACCAATTCATGGTGGCCCAGATGCGGCCAGCGCTGAAGGATTTCTCCTGTGGATTTAGCGTCCTTTTCCACCCAACTGCGGCGATCCTCATATGTTTGTTTCACCAACATTTTAATGTGTGGAAGTGCCGTGCTACGAATGTTATCTTTACTGGCTGTTTGGTCAAACAGCTATTTGACAATCTCTTCTTGGAGTGGTACATCAGAAGAGGCTTGGTCAGAAGTATCTTTTGAGCATCCCGGGAGACTGAAAGAAATTTAAACAGTACTCTTTTAATTTAATAAACAACTACCTAGGTATTTCAATTTGCAAGGCTAGCGCTATTTGCACGGCTGCCATGTGTGCAATCAATATCCATTAAAGTAATCTGCAATTCATTCGATTTTGCAACTAGCCTAAGCCTAAATGAATACCTTATATGAGAGTCAAGTTCTACTGCAGAGGAGGAGTAGACTTTCTTTCGTTTTGCTGGTGGGTCAACGGTGGGTCGACACTCTTTTTTCATTCTCGACCTGGAATTGCGGCAATGTGCCGACACCATTTTCGATAGAGAGTACTGAAACAAATGAATTATATTATTTGTTAGCTTAGACCGTCATTATTCCATTAGATTTTTTTTTACAGTCAGTAACAAAATTTCGTTACTCACATTTGGTTTGCTGGTAGACTGCTTGTCTGCAAACTCTGGGTACTTCTCCACCAGAGACAACGTGAAGTTATGGTAGTCCGATGGAGAAGGAGTATTTCCCATCAAATTCATCAGAAAACTGGCAACCTCTCTCACGAAAGAATGTTCTTTTGTGAGCAGAAGTCCATTCTCTTGAGCTGTCGGCAGCACGGAACTCAGGGTAGGCAGCTTGGCAGGGTACGTGACCGTCCCCTTCAATATCGACATCTTTGGCGATGCTCGTTGAATCGACGACACTGTTGGACTGGGTGACCCATTAAAAACCTGGAATCCAAGTGTAAAAAGTATATAAAAGACTTCAAAATTATGCAAGAGGTAATGTAGAGTAGGTAGGTACCTGTCATCAACTTACATCATCTTGAACGACAACATCTTTCGAAGGTCCCAACGCAGCTGGTCCCAACGCGAGCATGATCGTCTTTAAAATAAAAGACTGTATAAAGAAAGAATCCAAAGTTACGCAAGAGTAAATGTAGAGTAGGTACCTGTCATCAACTTACGTCATCTGGAACGTGAACATCACGTGATGGTCCCGACGAGACTTTCACCACAATCGTCTTTCCTCCACTCTCCTCTGCTAATTTGTTTAGGGAGAGGTAGGCTTTATACTTCTTTGTGAAGTTCATCCTTTGGCCGACTACGGGAAGCAACTCTTTGATTACCTCATCTGACAACTATTCAAAGTTCGTTTGGTCAATCTCTTGTGCTGTGATATTCATTTCAATTAGTTCAGAATGCACTTATGTCGTAGCGAAACTATATGTCTATTATAAATTCATCTACTGTTAACTGTAATGATTTAACTTCCTACCATCCATAAACTTCAAAGCTACAAAATTGAAAGCATTGAAAGAAAGCAAAGCATGCAACACTAAATTCAAAATTGACCAGTTTTTGGTCAGAGAACAAAAGATTATTCTTCCGGTGAAAATCCATTTGGATACTGTACCAGTGTGGAGCCACAAACCTATTCCACGGATTGAACAGAAGGATATTTTTTTCTACATTGTCCCTTTCATGGCATCGTTGAAACAGCTTCTTCAGCAAAACGACGTTCTTTCGTGTATTGACAACCCTTTGCCCAGTGATGGTGTCAATATCAGGGACTTCTTGGATTGCGAATATGTTCAGCAACATCCAATTTTTGGGAGGGACGTGAGGGCTTTAAAAATAATTTGCTATTTTGACGATGTGGAAGTTGTGAATCCACTGGGATCTAAAGTAAAAGTTCACAAACTCAGCTTATTCTATTGGACTTTGGGCAACATCCACCCAAAACTCAGGTCTACACTGAAAAACATTAATCTTTTAGCCATATGCAAGACAGTGCACCTTCGCAAATATGGTGTGCGTAGTATTTTAGCTCATTTTGTTGAAGATATCAAAGAGCTTGAAGCTGGAATCAATTTAGTCATAAATGGGCAGATGAGACACTTCTTTGGTTCATTAATAATGTTTACTGGAAATACGCTTGCAGCTAATTACGTAGGAGGCTGTAAAGAAGGTGTTGGTCTAGCCCACCGGCCATGTAGACGCTGTTTAGGCACGCACGATTCCATCAGAACTTCATTTCTAGAAAGTAATTTTACACTGAGAGCCTCTGCTGACCATCTTGACCAGTGTGCTAGGATAGACGAGCCAAATTTAACAAGAGAAGCCAAGCAATACTGGTCGCGGCTTTATGGTGTAAATACGAAGAGTGTTCTATGTGACATAGAATCCTTTGACATTACAGTGGGCCTAGTCCAAGATGTTATGCATGTTTTGTTTGAAGGTTGCCTACAGTTGGAATGTCGGCTTTTTATTAAATATGCCATTGAGAGCCGGTTCATTACATTAAGAACTTTGAACAATACAATGCAATCCTTCAATTATGGGCACCTTTCCAAAAACAAACCATCTGCTATTGATGCAGTCCACCTGGACAACAAACTGCGTCAAAATGCCTCACAAACAGTTGCACTAGGGAATCTCCTGCCCTTTTTTGTTTTCGGTCTTGTTCCTCAAGACTATGAAAAATTGGCTAACCTTGTTCGGCTCCTTCTGATAACAAACATGCTACTTTCATTCACCATCATGAAAGATGACATTATCTTATTGGAGAAGATGATTCAAATACACCACGTGAGTTTTGTTAATTTATACAACGTACAGCCAACACCAAAATTTCATCTGCTTATTCACATGCCACAGCAAATTTTAAAGTTTGGTCCTCTTCGACACCAGTCATGCATGCGATTTGAAGCTGCTCATCTCCGCTCTAAATTGATCGCAGCCGTGATTAAGAATTTCAAAAATGTGTCCTACTCACTGGCATATAGGTTTCAGGCCCAAAAAAGTGCCCAATTACTCACTTGCCACAATACCAGGAATTATTTGTATTCTGGGGATGTTGTAAAATCTGGGAAAACAATGCAAATTGGTACTCTAGAGGCTTCAGCTAGTCTGAGTGTTGCCCTCGATATTGTAGATCCTACAGTGCATGTCTTGCTGTCCAAAGGAGTTGCACGGCATGGTACGTTGTATGATAAAACTAGCGTTATTCTTTTAAACGAAGACGACGAAACTCTACCCTTATTTGGCTTCGTGTCACAGGCAGTAGCATATAGAAACCAACTGGCAATAATTTACAAAGAAGTATCAACCATTTCCTTCGAGAGATGCCTAAATGCATATGAAGTCGAACATGATTTGCACTCCATCGCTACAACTATCAACGTAGATATTCTGAAGCACCCACACGCTCTTTCATGTTTTTCTGTTAGCGGTTCAATGTATGTTATACTTTTTAACCACAGAAGGTCGGAATTTTATTAATTTTAGGAACGTTGTGGCAAGTTTCAGTTGAAAGTATCAACAATAATGGGTTCTATGTTAATACTAAGTTACAAATGATTTTCATGAATGCTGTTAATATTTTGCTGTAGATGTATGATTAATTAATCAAATAAAACAGGTTTCTTGAAAAATAACTAAATATATGCATTGAGTGTTTAATTTTAATTACCAATTCACAATCATTTTTATTTTTTAGTTAGTAGCTAACTATACCTAGTTACTTTTATAATTGTATTCACTTTAGTAACTTAGAATCCAGTATGAACATCCATTTAGTTACTTGGTATCTATATTGAATTACTTTAATAACTACATTTATTCACCACTTTTTGCAGTGTGCAGTGTAATTTCTGTGCTACCTGGGCGTCACCATTTGCACTTGCAGTGCTTGATGCAGAATCCATTTCTTGTAGCATAGTCCTTTTTTTCTTTGGCGATGGCTCCGGAGGATCGTCGATATCCGACTCAGGCTTCTGTTCTTCGTTCGAGATCAAATTTTCTGCATCACGCATGCTAGATATCATCTGAACTTGGAGGTTTGTCCACACCGCATCACGTTCAGCCGCAGGGAGGAATGTCATACGTTTGAATCTTGGATCCAGAGCACATGCTGCCAGCAAAGTCTCGTTTTTCTTCAGATCTACAAGCCTATTCTTCAAATCATCTGATATCTTATTTTTCACATCTTTGATGAAGCAAGAATCTGTCGCTAATGTTGTCAACACTTTCTTTTCAATATGACAAAATGTTGGAATTACAATCGAGGAGCTGACATACTGGTCGTTACCTAGCAACGTTGTTAACTCTCCAAAAGGCTCCAAAAGATTATGAAGCTCTGCCATTTGTGTTTTTTCTAAACGGGTTATCATTAGATGACTGTATTTATCATCGCTGTCAAACACATCATTGATCGCGGAACGATTTGTCTCTACTGAATGCAACATGTTCCTGCTCAAATTCCATCGAGTAATGACATCCTGTATTAGTTTTTTCTTCAGGAGATTTCGCTCGGCTTGTGCCTTGGCAAGTTTTTCGGACGCAATCGGTGATTGGTTGAAGTGTCCCACAATTTTTCTGCCTTTAGCAAGTATTTCCTTTGCTATAACATTATTTAATCCTTTCTTGACACTCAGTTGCAATATATGTGCTGAGCAGCACACATGATCGGGTGCAACTAGCCTCACTGCTCCAACCATGTTGGCGGCGCTATCAGTGACTATCGCCACAACTTTAGCGTTGATGTTCCACTCGGTTATGGTATCATTTATGCGCTGGGCCACATTTTCAGATGTGTGCGATTCACTAATCAAAAAAGTGCCCAAAGTGCGGCCTATCAATTTCCAATCAGAGATAAAGTGGCAAGTTACCCCAAGGTAGCTTTGGACTGCCTGCGATGTCCAGTAATCGAGAGTCAAGCTCAAATATTCAACCTGACCTAGCTCCTTGGCCAACACCTCTCTGATGTATTGGCTAGCGCTGTAACTCCTGCAACTATCGTGTTGCGTGTAGGAACAACATAATCAGGAACGGCAACCCGCATTAAATTCTTAAAGCCATCACCCTCCACTGTGCTGAATGGTTTCAGGGCTGAAGCAATGTATTGGACAATCCGATCAGTGAGCTCACTTGCCCTTTTGCTGCCATGCGATGTATTTTTCAAACGCTTAAAAAAACCTGTCAGTTCTGTTTGAGTACTGCCTTTCTTTAATGTGCTAGCTATGAAGCTTGCACATCTTGGTAGATGTTGCCGAAGATTCGTAGTGTTGGAGGACGACTTGATAGGCTTCACACAATGTTTGCAATAAACCACATCCTTGTTTATCACATTCCCATCCGCATCGGCCTCGAACCCATAATGCTCCCAAACTTCGCACCTTAAGTTTTTCGGAGTAACTAGGGTTTTTTGAGTCATCTTGAATTATTAATTATATTATTCAAGAAAAAAAAACGTGGTAGATGGTGGTAGCTATGGTCGTACACTAGACAAAAATGGCAGAGTTCGATAACATAACCTAAAATTGAAATGTGGCTGCATGATGCAAGGTCCTTAGATCGCCTGGTGAAGGCGAGATGAACTCGAACTTAGAGCTTTAGCTCGTTGCCGCTAGGCAGCAAGATGTACGGACCTTGGCATGATGGATCCTGGAATGCGATCTAGCGGACAATAAAGAAACTACTTAAAAGTTAAAAGGCGCCAATTCTATCAAATTTCAAATTTCAAATATTAATTATTTCGATTATTTCGATTATTGAAAGTGACATAGATTAATCGTTTCTAATGCCATAATCGATTAATCGAATCGATTAAATCGAATCGATTGACACCCCTAATTATATTGTAGCTTTTTAAACATTTTTCTTCTGACACGGTCTGGGCCCATCTTTCATGCTTATTGTTCAAGACCCAGCGGGCCGTACAAAATTACCAAGCGGGCCGGATGCCCCCATGTCTTTTCTAAATCGAAGGGATTAACCGAAGAACACCAAAAAATCTCTGTAGACAAAAGTGACGAGCAATTTCGTGTGCACCCATGCGGTGTTAATAGCCAAGTTTGGAATAGTATGCCAAGAGGCGGTACAAAGAAACAGAACTTGCTGCCCAAAGAGCATTGTAACAATCTTTTATCAAAGAAGCTATTTTACCAATTAGAGTTCATCCTCTTCTGCAGTCCTGCATTTCTTGGCTTTGGCCCGCTGCTTAATCCTGTCCTGTGAGTGGACCACCCAGCTCTTTGCCTTGGCCTCCATGGCAACCGATGTGACACCGGTCAGGTTCGGCATGCTTTTAACAGCAGCTAAAAGAAGAAAGTACATTTCTTCAAACCTAATCTTCCAATAGGATAAAATTATTAGTTTAGGTATTTTTTGTGGCAGACCTCCGTAACTGTGTTCATGGATAATTGTTATCTAAATGTACTACAAGTCTTATTTAATATATTCCCCTGTTTGAGAAAGTTCCACTTCGAAAAGTTGAGTTGCAATTGTAAAATTCTATTGTCTGGGTGTCTGAACTTCTTGTTAAGCCCAAAATGATGTTGCGGCCCAAAGAGCCCCAGTGAAGCCCCCCCATTGCCCCCAAGGAGCCCCCAGGGAAGCCCCAGTGAAGCCCCCCATTGCCCCCAGGGAGCCCCCAGGGAAGCCCCAGTGAAGCCCCAGTGAAGCCCCCCATTGCCCCCAGGGAGCCCCCAGGGAACCCCAGTGAAAGACGTGCGTGGTAAATTTGAGTGCTTACCGAAAACCGATGCTATTAGCTGCAAGTCCGATAGCTTGCGCTTGCCTGTTGCCCCCTCCCTCGTGAATTTTCTGACTGTCTCTTCTGTGAACACTGCTCTCATCAGACGGCTAACGGCATTCTCTGTAGAGACGCCCCCGATTGAAGAGAGGTGGAGAATCTGGAAAAACGTAGAAATATTTTTAATCGCCAATTAAGCAACACTGACATTCAAATTTGTTTCTTGGGGTACAAAGTTCCAGCCTGCATACACATATATTTTTATTGCAAGTGCATTTCCCTCATTGGACTGGGCACAAGAAATTGGAAGGTGAATAAATAACTATTCTATACCTTTCCAAGGAGATCATTAAATACCATACTTGACATTCTGAACAAAATTGGAGGAAGTAAAATGCTCACAGTTTAGAACAGCATTTGCGTTCACATACAAAATATTTCATATTTCATCCCTACGGCAATAGAATACTTACAAGAAAATAACACAAGAATATCCACATCTTTTCAAAATCATGCATTTCGAGTTACAACCCACATTACACTTACCAAAGCCTTCTGTGTGCTCCAATCGTGTGCTCCATCGCGTCTACTGCTTCCACGGAATCCAGCTGAAACGCCGTGGAAAACAGTTCCTCGAACCTGTCATTGGCAGCAGGAGCGTTTCCCCCGGCCATTATCTTCCAGTGAATATCAGTTAGCTCCCTAATGTCAGCACCCATTGTGTATAACTTGCGGTCTACCGCATGTTGCCACTCTGAAATGTTCATGTTAATAAATAACTTGGTGTTTCAAATGAACCAATTCTTCAAAATACACAATGAAGCACGCGGAGGGGCCTGGAGTCTAGAGGGGGGCACATTCTATGCATTCTTAAATAGAACCTTCAAATTAGAAAACGTACCTTCCATAGAAGCAAACCTAGACTTATTTTTTTTCCTTGGAGTAACATCTAGAGCAAAGAGGACACCAAATTAGTACGACACATATAAACGACACAAGCTTCAATTCCAGAACAGGCAACAGCTTACTTTCAGACCTTCGACGGCTGCTGCTGCTGGCCTTACGGAAACTCTGCTTCTGCGGTGAAACATCTGGAGCTAAGAGGACACCAAATTAGTACGTCTCATATAAACGACACAAACTTCAAGTCCAGAACAGGCAACAGCTTACCTTCAGACCTGCGACGGCTGCTGCTGCTGGCCTTCGGTGGGCCAGCTGTCTTTGGAACGGGGGCTAGAGCATAGAGACAGCAACATTATTAGGTACCAGATAACGACAGCTTGCAGCCAAAACAGATAGCACAACAGCGATTACCTTCAGATTTTCGACCCCTGTTGCTCATCTGTTGAGGCTCCAGCGGTTTCCGTTTCTTTGGGGGTGTGACTAGCGAAAAGAAATTACAATAATGTTAGGATCTTTCAGCAATCAACACTGGAGCAGTCCAAAAGTAGCACGAAAAAAAAAGTTGTTACCATCATCAGACTCGAATGGGATGTTATCACCCCTAAGCTTGGGAGGGGTCGGCATCTTGTCGATGCTGCCCTCGCGGCTGTAAACAAAGTCTTCGTGAACATTGCGCCGCTTTTTCCGTGTTTTATTGTGACTTTCAGCCAAATCCTCTGTGTCACTTGCACAATCCACTTTGGCTAGTGCCTCTCTCCCTTCTTCATAATCGTCTGAAAAGAAAAATTTGATCATTGGAGGTAATGTGGTTCTGGTGCTAGACTTTTTTGAACAATGTTAATAATTAACAAGAGCAGGTATATTTTATCAGGTAGACACAGCATAGTTGTTCCCAACTAACCAAATTCCATCACAATCCTGGTAACCAGGCATTGCTTCCATGAAGCCGCTATAGGCACCGATCTCTTCTTCACAGCCGACGATACTGACATGCCCTTCGGCGGCCACCAGCAAAACTGCTGCCCCTTTTCCAGGAAAAGCCAAATTGAGGGGACCAGTTCCGTCTCTGTCTTGTTGTCTGCCGTCTGACCAAAATCCACGAGGCTAAAAATGGCCATCTGCAAGAAAAGATAATCAAAACTTGTTTTATTTGCAATTTTTACCTTGTTATTTCGTTAGGTAGATACCTTCAAACTGACACCAAATCTTGTCAAACACCCTTAGAGATCCATCACATTCTAGCAGGGATGGGCCAGAACCTATGCAGACAATTTTGACTAGAAGGAAGATACAATATCTATGCCATACCAGAATCTATGGCAAAGAAACAAATCGTTTGAAATTTAAGCTCACCACTTAGTTGCTCTACTTCTGCATCCCATGAAGTAAGGAAACTACAAGAAAACTTCCAACATCCTGTGGGATCAGCATTGCCTTTATATTTATTTCCGATGTAGGCCATTTTCTTAAAGAAGTGGACAAACTTTTCGCCAAAAAAACGCCAACTACAGAGGAATCGCAGGGAACTGTGTAGGCATTTTCTTTTGTCTGAAATCTGTTGCCGATGAAACACAGGTCTCCTTCAAATGTCGCTATGTTTTTTACAATTACAATGGACCCACTTTTCAGAATGCAGCAATTATCTGTGAGCTTGCTGGAGTATGAGAAGCCGTGTTGTTTGAAGGACTCATACTGCGGATTGCTTGCACAATTCACAAGAGGTCCATTTAAATGCCTTCCAATGCAAATAGCATTTGCTTTCTTAACATTGCTTGTCGCCGTCTTGCTCTTGAGGGATACATTTAACGCTACTTTCTTCTCGTGAAGCCGATTCGCAGCCTGCTGCAAGGGGCGGTCACCCTTGCGGATAAGCTCTTTAACGATCTGCAGGTGGTTTTCAAACTCAAAGGCACTGAAGTCATCCACTGGACCAAATTGTAGTACATCGTCCGATAAATGCACCAAGCAATGTATATTGTAAGATATTAAATGTCTTCCGTACAACAGGCCGAACACAGTGACACAATGCCGCATCAGTGACTTGGCGTATGCATTTCGTGTAATGCAGAGTTCAGGGGATGCAAGAATCCTCATTGCCACATGGAGACAGAGAAGAATGCCTCAGACAATATATTCTTGAATACGTGAGGTCCAATGTATATTAAAATGAGGCGCAATTCAGTGGCCTTCCAGCTGGCCAGTTCTCGCAGTGATTGAGGTTTTCGAGCAAATTCTATGCACGATGTGTTTCTTCAATTCAACCAACCGCTCACAAATGAGATCTATTTTCGAACTACGAAGCCTCACAGCCAAATTTCTACAGCTCATCCAAAGCCGGAGTAATTTTCGCATTGCCCCTAGATTAACCAAATGCGTGTATTCAAAGGCAATTTGTGAAACCATGCCAAATCCAGGAATCTTTTCCAAATCCGAATCTGATACGTGATGTTCTTCTTGGGTTCTATTCGCAAAGCTCAAGTCCGTTCGTAAATTTGCACCATTTTCCGGGAAACAAACGCGGTCCTTTAGATACACGCCCTCTTGATCACACTCTCCGCAGCCATAGTATTCACTATCCACTATGTCCCTTAAAGTACCTCCAGCGAATCTCACTATACGGTGAAAGTGTTTTTTTTATACCTTAACGTAAACTTTAAGACGTTAGGAAATAGGGAATTTTTTTTTATGGTGCCTTCCCAGGCTAATTTTCGAGATATTTGATAAAATAACAAGTAAGTCTTCCATTTAGCTAACATGGGGAACATGGGTTTTCACCTTCTTTACTCTGTAACAAAAAAACCAACCGATGGAAAAATTCTAAACTTTACACACACAATGCTTGATGTATAAAGAACCTAATAATACTTTCATACTAATGTGTAGCGGGATTAACTACTAAGATATTTAAGGATTAGGACGTAGAAGTGCAATTATGACGTCATTGCAAATGATTCCCACATCAAATCTGGCAACACTGCTAAAAGCAATATGGTGGTAAATGACGATGGTCTGACAGTTTGGAAGGACTCTTTGGTTTCGAAATTGGCTTGTCTGATATTGGGAGATATTTCTTTGTAAATTGTCAGAAAATTATTATTTTTTCGAGTTTAAAATTAATACAAAATTGAAGCATGGGCCGGAAGAACGTTGGATAAACCATTTGAAATATTTTTTTTTTATGGAGAAAACAAGGTTTGAAATAATTTTAACACAATTGTGGGATTTTACAATTTATTTAACAGTATAACCATTACAATAGATGGGATTTGGAAAAAAAATAAGGTTTTGCAGTGTTATTAATTAGGGTTTTGTTCATTTTTACCAATATTCATGGAATAACGTTGGTCAAGGAAGCCAATTGGGCTGATAAGATTGATTTTTCTTTGTTTATAAACCAGTAATGATTAAAAGAGATGAGCTACGGTCATCATTAAAAATGTGAAGATGCTTTGAAGTCAAAACGCAATATATTTTGTTTAGGCAGGAGAAAAAAAATCTTGACACAACGTTACAACGTTTTACCACCGGGTCCAATGCAACTTTCACTACGGCTTAGGGTTCTCTGTGGTCAGGAGGTTTTCGTAGAACTGCTTGTAGCCATTCTTCTGAGGAAGTAGTCTGCACATATCGAGGAGATCCTTCTTTTTTTCGGCCTTGATGCCTAAGAGGTTCTCGTGGAGTTGGGGCAGTTGGTCGTACTTAACTTTCCACGCTTGCCTGGCCGCGGCCACACGGTCACTTTTCTTGGACACGCAATGAGTCTCCCAAGGGGATAGCACATTATGTGTCGTACGAGCTCTTACCGAAGACGGATCATCAGACTTGACCTGTAACCACATAACCTGTGTTATTTTCAAGTTACCACGCTTTAATTTTCCCTCTTGTGCGGCCAAATCCTTGAAGTCCTCAGATTACATATAAACCACAGTAAATGGATTTGTTGGTCTTGCTTTTACAATAATTTCTACCCATTCAAATGGAATAAAAACCGAACATGTCTTCTTCAGGTATTCAATCAAAGCGAAATCCCTATCGCATGGCAAAAAGCTGTGGCCACTGCAAAGGAATTTTTGGTCAACTGAGGAAAAGAAGTTGTTCGCTGTTATCCAATGGAACAGCGTAATCATGCGCCAGTTATTGTTTTGGCCGACGCACCTGTCGGACCATATTATAAGCTTTCGTTTCTGGCCTGGTTCCTGCTCCTTAAAGTTATCCACAATATACTTCAATAAACATGAGAATACTTCGGCAGAACCACGTTTAGCTATGCTCTCATGCCAAACACACATTGATGCAGCATTTGAACCTGCATCATGAATACAGTAGTTATATGTAGAATACTGGCGCTGGTAAAACACATATGAGTGTGTTAACGTGGGGCAAAAGAGTACCTGCTGGAGGTCTGTAAACAACACGACAACATTACCGTCTAACTTGGCAGTTTCCCGGTCCATGTGAAGACTCTCGTACGCCTTTTCGGCGTGCCTATGGTGTAATTCACTTTGTTGCTGTAAAGTGTTCCGAGATTCATCAGTTTGAGCTGCACAGAGATCCGCATAGAGTTTGTCACACTTGGTGCAGGTATCAGAACGTGGAAACCCAAATCTTAATTTAAATTCCTGACGAAAGACGGCGCTGTACGATCGCCGGGACACATTCACTGTAGGATTTGCCTCCTCAAACAACCGGTGCATCAATTTAATGCTTAAATCGGGTGAGAGGCATTCTTTTTCGCTCTTGTGGCGACTGTAATGACTCTCCTGCTTTGGGACGGAGCCAATATGTTGCCGTATACGGTCCTTGTCAATATTAGTTATCTTATGCGGCCGATTGCAATGACGGCCCCTCTGTTCAGTTAAATCAACGTTTCCATCTTTGATCTTTATTTGCAGCACTTGCAGGCGCCGACATGTAATAGAGTAAACATCGCAGAGTGTTTTTTGACAAACTCGTAGTTTTTTTTTGATTTTTCGGTACGAGAAAATACTTGAACGTGCATTTTCTTTGCGATGCATTAGCAGGAAGTCGAATCCTTGCTGGTTCAACAATCTCCATGCACTGCTGGACGAGGTGAACAGATTGTTCATCTAGGTCCATGCTCCGGAATTTCTCGGCCAACTTCAGTTTCACTACAAACGTCAGTTTGCCGCAATCTTTATTACATTTTGTGCCACAAACTTGCTCCTATGAAAAAAGTATTACAAAATGAATTAAAAAGCCATTATGATTCATAAACGGGGTGAAATTCGCAACGATTTGACATAGAAAATAATGAAAACATGCTTTAACCCCAAAACTATGACATAATGACAACAATGAACCAACATTCTTCCACCCACCTGATCAGGTTGTTTCAGAGCTGCAATATTTTGCCCTTTTCGGTTGGAATATGCTTCACCAGACTGCCGCAAGAACTTCCGCTGGTTATCTTTCCATTCACGCATTTGCGTGGGTCGTCTTTTGCCCCTATTTTGATGTTTTTCGGTGGCTGGTGAGATTTTAGAACTTTTGCTGTCAGCCATTTTGGAAACATGAACCAACATTCTTCCAGGTTCGCTTAACTTCTGACGTCTGTAGCTCATGGACGTAGTTGACAAATTTCATGCTAGGTGGCACTAGTTTGTACAGTAGCGAAAAATGAACCAATTTATGAAAGGAAAAAAAAAACGTGAAATTGGCTTATCCAACGTTCTTCCAGCCCATGCTTCAATTAGTAAATTCTTACCGTATAGCCTGGGGATTCATCTACGACTATCCTAAATGTAAAATGAATTGGTACCCAATTAAAATACCTATAGGATCTGGAGGTAACTGAAAATGTGTTATTCAGGTGTATTTCAGTTGTTGAAAATACCCATGCAAAAATTCATGCGACCAAGAGGCTGCACCCACGAAGAAAGGATTGAAGAATAATATTATAGCAGATCAATAATAATAATATAATAACTCAAAAACTCACGTAACTCCAACCTCAGAAAACTGGATTTAAGAGACATTCACTGAGACAATATAATATTACCATCAATTAAATGATTATGAAAATGATAAAGCATTTATCAAAAAAATTACAAATGTCAAGGTTCATTTCCAAAAAGTTTATTTTTTGTGCAACAGCTGTTGCAACAGCTGTGCAACAGCTAGCACAATCTTTTTAGACCTTGTGACCCGTGGCCGTCCGTTACAATTTTCTGAAAACAGAATGAACAGGGCAGCTTCTCCGCCTCTTTCAAGAACTTTTTCAATGTCGGCCAAGTTTATATTAGCGGATGCAATTTGTCCAATCATCATCGAGGAAATATGCCTTTTGAAAATGGTAAAGGTTGAGGCTACTAACTTCCTTTGATCACATTTAGTTTTCTTTTGAATTTGCCCCAATAACGATTGACAATATAGGCCAAAACTATTATCGAAAAACAAGCGTAAGACAATGTTTCTTAAAGTAAAAACATCACCAACTGCATTATATGCATGCAACAACTGAGCCGTTGAACAGCCAAGTGGTGTAAGTCAGCTTTGGTTCAATTTGAGATAATGAGAGGTTTATTAAATTATCAGTATTAAAATTATCAATCATAATAAGTTGCTTATTACTCCACGATTCAATTCAAATATCATCCACCTAGATAATAAAAATAACAAAATTCATAAAAACATATTTTTACAAGTCCAAATCACATCAAATATGCCAAGAATGACTTACACCACTTGTACAGATGCAATATTATCATTTTCAAGTTTCAAGTGGGAGTTGGTTTTTTATTTTAGGATAAATAATAATTTGAATTACATTAGAAACATAGTATTTTATTCCAACAGTTAAGTTTTACATTTTAGATTTTAAAATTTTGTTTGTTAGTTAGGGCTATTTACCCGCCAAAGCAATATTAATAATACGACTCTTAGTGAAAAACAAACTTTACGAGAAAAAAAAACAACGCTCTAATCAGCATCATCGTCTTCCTCCATTAGAGGACCCAAATCTAGCTCTTGGTTTTCCTCTACGAGGTTGTGGAAGTATGGGTGGTGCACTCGTGGAATAAAGTCCAGCAGGTCGAGCAAATCGCGCTTCTTCAGAGCAGCAACTGGCCGCGGTCCGTTGTACAACGGAAGTTGCTGTATGGATGAAAAATTTGCTGGCCTTCCTCTCGTTCGCATTGGCTTTAAGTCAATTTCATTAAACTCCATTTCAGAATTTAATGATTCCTTGTAGAACATCGTGTACGGCGTGTCGCGCTTGAATCTGATCCACTGGATTTTCAACCAGTTTACTTGTTGGCCACTTTGATTTTTCTTGCGTTTTGTAATTCCCTTTTCCAGAGACTCGGTAGATAGAAATTCTGCATTTCGTGCAGTGCGAACTTGTTGTTGCGACGTGCTGTAGTTATGATTCTATACCAGTCTTCTGGCGTGTAGATTGTTTGTCGCTTAGCCTCCTGCTCAATCGACCCAAAGTCGGCATCGTTGGGCAGATAAGAATGGCCCGAAACCATAAATTTATGGTCCAATACTTCAACTTTAGTTGTTTGATCTTGAACCAGCTTCATCCATGCACATGAAAGTTTGATGTTTCGGTTCTGTCCCGTGCAACTGTCACTGAACGCTATGACATGAGTTGCGTTGGCCGCGTACATGTTGAGGTGTTTAGTAACACACGCGGCAATTTCTTGAGAGCCTCGTGAGGCAACCGTCTCATCCCAAACGTACATGTAGCCTTTTTTCCTTCCTAGATCATGGCAGCCCAAATTATAGGCATACATATTGCGCTTATAATAAGCCACAGAGACAGTCAAGGCGGGAAAAGCTAGAGCTTTTTTGCAGATCAAACGTAAAAGCGTACACGTTATCAGGATCATCTTTTGCAGCGGAACCATCTTCCCTCATCGCCTCTCTTCTTCGCTCAGCCTTTCGTAGATGAACCTCATGATCGCTAACAAGTTTTTCCTTAAGCTCTCCGTCATGTTCAATTGCTATCTTTAATTTGTAAGTATCGCATGACCTGCAAGTATCTTTGCGTGGGCTATGGAAATTAAGATTAAAGTCCTTGCGAAACGTTTTCGCATAAATGCATTCCTTAACAGGATCAATTTCACGTTCCACGCACTTCTCGACATAGAGGCGATGCCTTTGCCGTACATCAAGCTCCGGGCTTAGATATTTTCGGTTCGGGTTATGAACTCGCGTGTAGTGGCTTTCGTACGCGGGAAAGCTACGAATGTGATCCCGAACAATTTCCAGCCGGTCCTCCGGAATCCTACGAGGATTTGGCTTTTTCCCCCTCTTGTCTTCACCTGGCGACGCACCGATTTTTACTTTGGCCAAAGCTCTAGTTACTCTCCCATCAGAAGTACCAAAAGTTTGAAGAAAATATTTCTTACACTCTCAGTTGGCTTCCCTCACTGGTGACAAAAGATTACCCAGTTTGTGAGTAAAAAAGGTTGCGGCAAATTTTGTCTCATGTATGAGTCACGGACCTTTCAAAAGATTACTCAGCAGTTGCGAGGAAAGAGCATTACTCAGCTGATAACCTTGTATACTGCGCCGTGATTGGTCGTCTCAAGGACAGCCAGATTCCGAACCACCAGCCCAGAGGAATGAACCTTAACCTTACTTTTCAGCCTAAACGCCACAAATAATAAATTGCACCGTATTTTAAATATATGCTTGAAAGGTGTTATAATGATCGACTTGTGTTAATAATTGCGTGAAAACCGCATAGGAACTTATAGCTAAGCCAAATTTGTACCATAGGTTCACCGCTGGCAATGTCCGTAAAGTTTGACATGCCGAATAAAAATTTAGAGTTAACAAAAATGTAGGAAAATAGAAAATTAATACTCTTCTATACTGTTATATAATTGTTCAAATAGTAATAAAATATATAATGTTCACTAACCCATACGGAGAAAAACATAGATATTTTGGTCTGAAATAGGTACTAATTTGCATGGTTATGCAGGAGATATCATAATACAATGATTTGCATACTATATAATGGAGGGAATATATTAACTTATTAATACATATCTACTGCAATCACTTGGCATTTTGAGATGTTGATACAAAAAAAGGAAATGGAAGTCGATTGCTAATTAAAAATTTCCAGTAAGCTATAAACTAATATACTAACCATTCACCACACTGGAGAAATGCTCAGGCATCTCAAGCCTCCTTGACACCGCACGGGCCATGATTTTTGGTTTGTAGTACGCCACGAAGCGCCCAGACATTTCCGCACTGTCCGGATACATCAGGGAGAATTCCTGGTCCACCTAGAAAGAAGCAGAAACAATAATTTCTTCTAAGATTCTTAGGATTTTGGGCCTCGGATTGAGTATAATTGGACCACGTTAAGCAATAAGGATCCAAGCCCCATTTTGGCAAGCTGAGAAAAATGAATGTTTACAAACATCCATATTCTAAATTACTGGATGTATGAATCTGAAGTTGGTTTGCAGTAATAGAAACCTGTTATATGCTGCAATAAAAGTAGTCATTGGTTTGATCTGAACATATTGTATTTTGTGAGGTAATTAACAATTTGGTGGCTGGTTCCCGATTGCTAAACATATAAAGTTGGAAATGAGAATAGCAACAAGGAACTAACCGGACATAGTACATTATGTTTTTGGTTTCATATCAATAAATCACATCATGTTGCTATCATTAACAGCTTAACTCCGTACATTGCTTAAAAAGAAAACGCTTTATCAAAATATGATATAATATTTGTGTATGTTTATTAATATAAAGAGGTAAGGAACATATTATTAATCAAAGTCATTTTTTGATTTTGACTTTAAAAAAAGGTGGAAGGCACAATATTTCCGCCATTATTAATTTTTTTTAAACTCAAAAAAAATGTAAGGAACTACATTTCAGTACAATACTTCAGTCGTTGTTTGGTTCAAAGTCGAGCTCACCGTTAAAGCCCTCAATATCGTCAACAACATTGGCATCAGAAAACAATGATCGGTAGAACCATTTTGCGTCTTGTGGTATGAGGTGCAACGTGGACTTAAGATCGTCTAGTTTTGGTTTTGAAATTGCTTTACCATTGGGCCACAATGCGACAAGCTTTTCAGAAAACCTAACTTGTTGCGGCCGCCCAGGCTGTTTACGCTGCAAATTTACTTCAACGCTATCGCCATCAAAACTGGTTTTCATGAATAATGAAAATGGGGCACATTTCTTTATCTTTATTTCCCTTAGGTGAAGCCAGTTTACCTTTACATTAGAAATGTCCTGCATCCGGTTAACAATAAGTTTTTCAAGCTCCGAAGTGCCATAGAAATCATTGGGTTCCATTTCCACAACAACAAATGGGTTTTTCTTTCGACATTGCCTCATTATGTTTATGTAGTCCTGTGGTAGGTAAATCCTTTGTTGTAATTTCAAAGCGACTTCGATATCCCCGAAGTCTGAATCATTGGGTAAAAAGCTATGCCCAGATACTAAAAACCGCAGAGTAATGGTCAGCAGAGAGGGATGGATTTCCAAAATTGATTTCAACATCAACATAATCTTAATATTACGATTTTGACCCCCACAGGAGTCGGCCCACAATACAAGTTCCGTGATATCATCCGTAATGTTAGCTTCAATATACTTTTTGAGACATGAGCCTACTTCCTGAGCTCCTCGACCGGCTTGTCCCTCAACCCAGACAAAGCCGTAACCCTTCCCTGTTTTCCCTGAATGAACCCCAGAGTTATAGAGCCACAGTTGCCGCTTATAAAAAACAATGTTTGTGGGGATCCTTGGGAGGGGCAAGGTTTTTTCTAAGTCAAAGGTCAATGCCTCAAAATGCTCATCGTTTTTGGCTTGCAGCATGTTTGACTTAAGCAAATTTTGTGCAGTTTCTGCCATGGCCAGGTGCGCATCATGATCCTGTTGAATGGCTAATTTCCTATCCTCATTTTCTGCTGACAATTTTAATGCAGCAAATAGATCGCATTTATTGCACGTATCCTGCTTCAATGGCTTGCGCCTTATGTTGAAACGACAATAAAAAATAGATTTGTACTTCGAGAAGCTAACCGGAAGTACTGTGTCATTTACGTAAGCAGCGTACATAGCTTTCAATGTTACGTGTGAATCGACATAATCCCGGTCCTCAACTTTTTCGCGCCTATAGTGCGATTTGTATTTAGGTATTTTGTTTATTTGTTCAATAACCTCTGCTACTTTGATGTCTGCGTGTTTATTGTGGCCGCCAGCAATTCCACGATTATCTTTCAGACTGTTCGTTTTCATTTTGGCAAGTGCGGTATTGACTCTCTTAGACGAAATCCTAAGACTGTGAACATACGTGTCTCTGCATACCTCGATGCCATCGAGAGTGTAAAGTCTAGTGAATTGTCTCCTCATTGACTCTTTGTTTCGTTTCCTTTTCACAGGTTGCTCTGTCACAGTTGCACAAATAAACAAATTTTGGGCCTCGTATGAACCCAACGCCCAAAATTTTAGATATTCCTTCTCGCGACGAACGAACGGCAAATTATCGTGGCATTTTTTTGAGCATGTACACAAAAATAACCTAAACTCTTTACGGTAAATGGTCACACCTTTGGAACTTACGTAGTCGTCGTTTTTATTCCGTTTAATTTTACGAGTTTTAACGTTTTGATTGGGATATTTCCTTTTTCTTCCCTTTGTTGGTCTTCCTACTCTTTGGTGAGCAATATCTTCCTGGGCTTCATCGACGTTTGCTTCCCCTTCGTTTCCTTCGTCTGACGATGAAGTTCCTTCTTCTCCGGGGTGGTAGTCTCGATCAAGATCGGAGTCATCTCCACTGAAATCATTCTAAAGAAACGAAATAAATGTAACTTATAACACAACAGAAACTGCAAATATAGTGCCATGATTTTGCCCATTAGATAACTCACAGCTGATGGAAGAGTGTTGTCGACTGCAGCAGGCGCAACAGCATTATGTGTTTCATTAAGTTCACATTCGGATGAAGAAGTTACTTCTTCTTCATGGTGGTAGTCTCGTTCAAGTTCAGAGGCTAAACCTTCACCTTCATCAGTCTAAAGAAACAAAACAAAAGTAACTAATAGAACCACAGCAATAGCAAACACTGTCCTAGGGTGTTCCCCATACTAGACTACTCACAGATGGAAGCGTGTTGTTGACCGAAGGAGGTGCATTAGCTTCACGTGTTTCATTTGCTTCACATTGCTTCGTACGATTAGCATTCTGTGAAAAGAGTAAAAACTAAATCAGAAATAAAATAAAATAGGATATCACAAGAAAGCTAACCTATAAAGTATGAACCCTAACCGAGATGGTATTTAATAAAATAAACAGCATGGGAACTTACTTCGTCGGTATCATGTTCTTTCTGCTTGTCCTTTTACTTTTGTAAGGCCAGCACGACCATTTTCCGCCCTCGGGCTGTCATATTAAAGCCCTATTCCTTAAAGAGCCGTATCGCAACACATGCCTAGCTCGAAAAAAGTCACTTGGATCTCTTTTGCTAAACTCGAACGTCAAATCAACACGTGGCGGTTGGTTCTTTTACCCGCAGATGGCGCCACACTGCAGATGTCGCTTGGATCTTTATTATTTAACTAAGTTGGCCCTTTCTGAACACCCCTAGAACCAAAGCTCAAAAATTGCAATTTGGCGCTTGAATCCTTATTGCTTAACGTGGTCCAATTAATAATGTATCTAGGTAGTTAGTATCAAATTTTAATTACACATGTTTCTCACCATTTCCCCATCAAAGTCGAGGAGCCTTGGGTATTGAGATACGATTTCTGTGATCGACAGTGAACCCTCTTTTATTTTTGATCGCCTCCAAATAAATGTCTCGATCATAGTCTGTGTTATTTTTACTTGCTTTGCCTTTGATGGCTTAGGGTGGAGATTACAATGTCCCGATAAATCCTTCCGATAGCTATCTGCCCGATAAGGCTATCTACCCGATAACTTTAAGATGTGTATTATAAAGCTGAACTTCCCGATAAGAACCAGCCGATAGCTAGTAACAAGCCGCTAGCAATTTTGAGTAAGTTGGTAGTTCTGATTCTTCGGAATTCGTGACTGAAAGTGTGCGAACAATTCAAACTGGCTTATATAGATTGAGAAAAATGGCGACAAAAGTGAAACGATCGCGCGGACTAAACTTTTCATTGGAAGATTGCCACACAATGATTGATATTGTGATGCAATATATGCATATAATAGAAAACAAAGGGACTGATCTGGTTATCTGGAGCGAAAAAGTAAGTAAATATATCACTTTCTGGATTTTCTGGGCTAAGTTTGCCTTCGTTGGATATATCACAACATTAAAAATGCAATACTTGTTAGAAGGCTTTTTTTTTTAGCTAATATACCTAAGCCAGTAGCCTCTTCTTAGATGATACCCAAGCCTATATTAGATAATACAGGCCCACATTACATTCTGTCATTTTTACAGGATGAAGCTTGGGACAAGGTAGTAGCAGAGTAAAATGCTACCACTTTGCAGACACGGACCAAGGCCATGCTACGTTCTAAATATGAAAAGCTGAAGGGGCAAGTTCGCGGTGACACTGCTAAACAAAGGCAAAGTCGTTTGCAGACAGGGGGTGGGCCTTTCAAGGAAACACCACTTCCAAACACAGAGCTAACGGAGAAGATCCGTGCGCTCATCCCCCTGTCTGCAGAAGGGTTGCCTTCGGTCTACGACAGCGACAGAATTATTCGCCGGTCTCAACCTGGTAATTGAAACATGTTGAAATTATATTCTAAAAACTCTTCCATGGTTAAACTAACGTAGATGGTTAGACGCACTTGGACTTAGGCCCACCATTACCCACAACTAACGTTGTCTCCTTACTTAGTTATGTTTACATTGATCTTTGCGTGCTGTCTTTTGCGAGAAACTGGTAGTATTTGTATTTAGTGAGATGAATATATGTCAACAACTCAACTACTCTTAATTTCAGAACTACCGTGCACTTTGAACCACCCAGAGGATGAGGATTCAGAGGTGGATGACGATCGAATTCAGCGAATCTACTAATGAGGAAAATTTGCTTGGGATCTTGGATGAGGTAGGCCAAAGCCTACAAATTTCCTATATTTTATTATTTATCTATTTCATACATTCCTTAATTTGCTTTTATTTTTTTCCCAAAAGACCTGCCATTTCTGATCTACGTAGAGACTGGTGTTAAATACCGACATTGAAATTTGCAGCCGACCAGACTGAATATTGATCCAACCCAACGCCTAGATGTTGGAGCCGGATGCAGCGGCAGTGGCCTTCGGGTATCTTCCCAAGCACTCACTACGCCAAGAGGTATTAGACCAAATTTTGACAAAAAATAATGAATTATACCTATCTTTCAATCTAATATCGCTCCAGAAATTGTAGCCTACTCCAACCAATTACAATTTGCATGTGACGACTATGATGTGAACAGTTTTTTTTTTTGCTGTTATAGGGACTAAATGTTCAGATTGGAAAGCATATTCACCGGCCATGCTGAGGAGACCCAAGCACGATATCCTAAAGGCTCCAGTGGTCAATGGTTAGTGTAACAAATATAAAATATCCTTACGTTGTTATTGGTGAAGGAACAAAACTAATTGACTTTTATCCTCAGAGCCAAAAGGTATTGTCCATTTAGCTCAGTTGCATCAGACCTGCAATCTGAAGGACCCAGGGTTGAACCCCGGAGTGAATGGACATTATTGACTTGGAATTAATGTGTATAATTCTGAAATGCACCAAGCATGCTACTTAATTTGCAGTTACCAACCAATCAATACTAACTAACATCAAAACTGATTAGCATTAGATACTCTGTGTTAGACGGTCCGTGCTCTTTAAAGTCTGTCTTTCGGCCCTAAAAAAGGCCTTGTTCAATCGTGCTGTCTTGTGTACATGAACAGAAAAGGCCCTCTGCACTACTTTTATTGGCATTTGTTGGAATTACAGGTGATGAAGATACACAGAGGGTTGAAAGGCATGTCTCCTCGCCGCTTGACAAGTCACTAGCTCGACGACGACCAGCAGTTCCTCTCAAACAAGCTGTGGTGTTGTCCGCAAGCACAGAGAGGTTCTCCAAGTTGGCTGACGAGAAGCGAAACTTGGCGGACTCGCAGCGGACAGTTCTGCTAACAGAACACGACATAAACATGCGAATCAAGGAGGCAACTCTCAAGTCAATTCAACTCGATATTGAGAAAAAGAGATTCGTTTAGCGCAAATAAAAAAAGGAGATCATTTCAATGACGAATTGACTCTAGAGTAACACTTTCCACATGAAAGAACTGTACATTAATGTTAAATCACAAGAAAAATCACAGAGAGGAAATTTATTTATCACTTGTAATTTACTGATCAATGTGTAAAGAGCAATTATAAACATATTTATTTTTTTTGAATTGAGTAAACCATCCCGAGATGATAATAAATGTCCCTTTAGACAAACCAAGGGGAAGAAAGTGAAAAAATTGCTACGAGAAATTAAATTAATACTTTCAAGAGATTGTCTGTTTAACAGCTACTTTCAAGCTAGTCGAATGAATTGAATCCTTACCAGTACTTAGTTTGCATTCATTAGAGTCCGGAAATATTCGACGTAGGCCCTCTGCACTGCCGTCCGGTCTCCACCAGCAAAGTCCCTCGCGATCTGGTCGTCTACAATATCGACTGGTGGAAGTGCTGGATCGATGGGCGGCTCTGCTTCATTCTGGTCGATTGCCAAGTTGTGAAGCACTGCGCAAGCAACGATGATGGCCTGCACATGCTCTACGTTGGTGCGGATGCCCAGAGACAACACGGGAAACCGTCGCTTCCAGACACCATAGGAGCGTTCGACTGTCGATCGTGTACGAATTTGCGCTTCGTTGAAAATGGTCTCCTCTGGCCTTTGTGGGTTCCTTAACGGAGTCAGAAGATACGGTTGGACGCAATAACCAGAATCTCCAAGAATTAATGCGTCGCCAAATTCCCCCATTTCCCACCTAGCTTTTACCGCCGAGCTGTTGAAGATATTTTGGTCGTGTGCAGACCCGACCCACCTTGCCACAACGTCCGTAATTCTAAGTTTATGGTCACATAGTGTTTGCACGTTGAAAGAGAACCAGCCCTTTCGGTTCCTATAAACCTCAGCCAAATTGCCGCCTGCAAGAAATTGAATTAAACATATTATGTCTCAGGAATGGCAGTGAATTTGCAAGAAATTAGCATGCCTAAAATAAAGCAGTACCTATTGTGACAAACCTGTAGACTTAATACGGATATGAGTGCAGTCGATAGCTGCCAAAACGCGCGGAACACGGTTCATGCGTTCGAACCCAAGCTGCACTTGACGAATACCTAAAAACATAAATAAAATGAGAATTGGTGGGCAGATGGAGGAACTGGTGGGTTCATTTCGAGGAGGATCATTTCGAGGAAGCTACGGAGAGCAAAACCGAGCCACTTTTACTCACCAGCTTGGGTATCAGGAAACTTTATGTAGCGCGGCCCAAGGGTGGCAATGGCAACTGTCACTCGCTTCACGATTTGCCCAGCTGTGCTCCTGTGGACTCCAGAAAAGTCTCCAGCTGACATCATGATATTGCCAGTGGCAAAGTACCTCAATGTCAACAGGAGTTGATTGATTGCGGAAACCGAGTCATTTCTGCAAATAATTAAAGACAACCCAAAAATGAATCATGAAACTAATTGAAAAAGCATAAGATGGTCTGTCTAGGACTGTGACTTTATAATATAAAGAAATGTGTACGCTTACCTGTCAGTCGGATGCTCCACCATGTGGTCAATCTGGTGCAGTAAAAGCAAAACCGTTTGCTTCGTCAACCGAAAACGCATCACGAACTCTGTGTCATTCCAGTACGTGAAATGATCTACACGGGGTCTAACCGTTTTCGCACTCCTACCTCTCGCCGCAATAAACATTAACAACTCATCGTCGGAATCTGAGTCTTGAAATCTGTATTGATCTTCCATGATTATCACCGACGAACAAATCAAAACAATAAAGAAAGACAAATGCTTTGACACTTTGAAACTCGCGCTATCCAAAAAGAGTAAGGTTAGGAATGTACCCGCTAGCGTTATCGGGCACTTATCGGCTAGGTGAACCACCCGACAAATAAACTTCCAGATAGTGAAAATTTAGCGGCCAGATAGAGCTAAAGGCACATTGTAATACCTCCGATAGCGCTATCGGCCGGATAACTTTTATCGGCAACCTTATCGGGACTTTGTAATCTCGACCCTTAGTAACCCTCATCCATGCTACCTAAAGACAAATAAACACAATAGAAGTAAACAAGTTACACAACACCATCATTTGGGAATTTTCTGCACATTTTACCTTCCCAAATATTCAAGCTTTGTGGCATATTTTTCCACAATTAAGCTGTAGGTATACCTATTTGTAACTTAAGATTTGCATACCTTTTCCAACATCTCATTTTCTGGGGCTAGGGGACCGGTTTCTAGGGGTTTGCCCGGATTACTTCTCGCTTTGTATTTCCTCTTTGAAGGAGTCAGGTTTATGCACACTGATTTGAAACGATTCTCAATAAAACCAGTGTGCGATGTCAAGCAGTAGAAATGCTCCTGCAAAATTTAAATGTGACGATGATAAACGCTCATTGCCGGCATTAATGAATGTAGGGACCTAACGCAGTCAGATTGCTCGCTCTGCTTGTGAAAGTTAGAACATACATATCCCTCCGCTCCTGGTCGAGGAGTGGCCTTCAAAGAGGGAAACTCTGCAACCAAAGTTTTTGCAAGTAGCTCCTTCATTTGAGGCCTGGGATAACTGAAATGAAATATAATTTTAACATACTTTCATTACAGAGGGAATGACCATCTAAAAGATGTTGGACGAAACTTACAAACTTCCTGTCACCTCGATCAATTTTTCTGCAATAATTTTAACTAGTTTCTCCCGGTATTTTCTTTCAAGGGGGGTACCCTTTGCCAGCATTTCAAGGAGTTTTTTGCCATCAGAATGCTCCTCTAGTGCACTCTGCACAGTGAAACCCTAAGAAAGAAATGGCAAAATGCATTGAAATGACAATACATTTTTCAATTTTTAATATCGATAGCTGTTATCTAGGTACCTATCTACTGTATCAAACACCTACTAGACAGAATGAAAACAAATCAATTGAATGATCTAAGAAAGACATTTTAGAGAAACTTGCCAGATGCACTGCAGTCTGCAGATAACAAAATTGATTGGCTCGGTGCAAATGAGTACCTACATAATTATTTACAATTTCATTTCAAATAAAAATATTTACCAGAGAGTGTGTGAGTGGTTGAGCCATATGGGAAGCTGTTGTTGTAACGGGAGTGGATGTTGATGGTTGAGGTTCAAAATCTTGCATAAAAAATCCGTCTATGACTGGAAGTTCAGTCTCGGTAAACTTTGCAGTGGCCAACGGGTCTTTGGGGACTTGTGCTACACTTTTTACAAGTATCAACAGCCGCTTGCGAACACCAAGGGTCAGGCCAAGGTCCTTTAAGTCGCCCTCCGTCAGCGTGGGAAATGCCCTCCCATCAACATCTTCTCCTAAAACAGAGAAAATACAAGAACCTTTTACCAGAACTTTACTTCCATGAAGGTATTCGTAGTTATGCAACTCACCGAACACTTAAAACTCCTAGACAATATGCCGCAGGCTCAAATACTTATTTGGTGAGGCGTAACCAGTCCAATGAGCAATGGGGAAAGGGTATGGGAGGCTATTGCTGCTAATCGTAAGAATGTTCCTATCTAATCTTCTCTTGATCAGAAATGCGTTCAACGTCAATTCTAGACCTTCAGTGTACCACTCTTCAATTGTGATCAATGCATCATTTGCATCATTCAAGATGATGAGTTCTTTGATGACTCCAAATTGGGGTAGGTCTCTATCGGTTTGATGCCCATCGCTTTTCATAACAAATATGCCCTTTCTAAATTCTACGCCATGGATGACAGCTGAAGGTGCTTGAAACACCTGTGCATTCATCTCGTAACCGAGAGCAATCAAATGGGCACTGTCCAAGCAAGAAGACACTGACACAGTCATTCCCTGAGTGCACTGGATCTTGTGTGTCCAGTCATTCTTGGTTCCCCAAACAGCACATTGACTTGTTTGGTGCACTCTTGCCAATGTAACTGGAGTGTTGATGAAGTTGCAACAATTTGCCGCATGCCTCTTCATTGCCTGATGTTTCCCTTCATAACGCATACACCAGTACAGCCCCATTGGACCCGATTCCAGGATACTGTCAGCATAGTGATCAAGATGGTGATGCTTGTTGATGAGGTGAATTTCTGGGAAAAGGTTACGGAATGCTATGTGGTGCTCTGAGATAAGTTCTTGAAGGTAAACTACCTGGCCTGGTGCTATTTTTGGTGCCATCACAATTTCCACAATCCTGAGCAACAAGAGTATAAGGTAGAGATGAGGATCGTCTTCATCAACTTTGTCGACAACAAGAAAAGGAAACGCTCGCAACAGACACCATGTCGCACCCTCAGAACAACACTGTGGTAACTCTAAAATGGCTGTTCGTGGGAAACTGGGTTTGAAGTTTGGAATGCATGGCATAAATCAAGTAACAAACACAGAGCAATCAAATATATTTTTTAATTTGGCATTTATTACATTTTACCTTATTAAATCGTAGGAAATATAGAAAACTTTGTATTTGTTGGTCAAATTAATGTTTTTTCTACTTACAACAGTATAGCACTGGACATCCTAGAAATAATTTAAGCAATGCACGTTGTAAGTCACGAGTTTATATTGATTTTTATTTAAGTCTCAGTGACTAAAGGCAGTATTGGCGAGAAATCTGTACATTTTAAAGACGATTTTAGCAAATTATACTTAAAAAATAAAAATAAATTATTATGTATTACCGATTATTAAGAAAACAATTTTTTTTATTTCTAAAAAACATATTTTACTATCCAAATTTTGTTTGAATAACTTGGCAACATTAATTTTCTCTTAAAATTTTTGATTTTTAAATAAAGTTGAAATTTTCTTCATTCGGATTCTTGGCCCGATTCTTGGGCATTGGTGGGGCCGTTACAAGGCAAACTCTTGTAAAATGCGTGATGTTGGGATATTGTGAGGTTTGAATTACACAGAGACATGAGGTCCATCTTTTTGGCGTACGATATTTTTTGGGGCCCGTTATAGGCTGGGACTAACGACAAGTCTGCATCAACAGACGGGCGCCCCCGAATTTTTCTGGAGCGATTTGGTCTTACGTAAATTCGTTTAAACTCTGCCTGGCAATAATCAGTTTTATATAACAGAATGTTGGGAGAATCCTTTTGGACACGAATGATCTTCAAATCTCCCCACAATACCTTCCCTTGGCTCTCGTTGGTGTTAAAGTTGTTGCCTATCTGACTGGCCAAATTTTTTAAATCTAGAAACTCTTCGGTTTCCATTTCCTTCGCCTGATAAGATTTTCCCGTTACCTTTGCTAGACGAACAACTGGAACCCATTGGCTTGGTACATAAATAGGGCCATCGCACAACACCTTTTTCTTCGCTTTTTCGATAACAGAATGCATACTATCTCCCTCGTTTTGTGTGTGGCCAACAATGAGAAATTTATGTGTGATCGATGGTATATTGAATTTGGCCACAGCGTACAAGTACATACTGAAAACAAATTTGTTCTTGTTTTGCCCAGCACAGTTGTCACTGTAAAAAATAACATCTTTATTTTTATTTGCTTCTTTCTCTAAGAAATGCAATACGCAGCTACCAATTTCGTTTGCCCCTCTCTTTGCTGTAGTCTCGTCCCACATGTAACAAAACCCATTCTTAGGAATGTCGTATATCGTGAAATTGTAAACTGCAAGTTTTCGTTTATAATAAAAAACCGATATTTCGCCCTGAGGTGTTGTGAGTACTGCCTCTAAATCGTACACACAGACAATGCAGTCCCCATTTTTCGCCATCTGTACGTATTTTGCCTTTTCCTCCCTTGAATTTATTTTATTTTCCAAGTGCCTGTCATGGCTGAGCTGCAAATTGGCCTTCTCATTTGAGGTGGCGTTTTTATAACTTTCGCACACGGAACATTGGTCCTTTTTCGGTTTAAAAAAGCTAAGATTATTTTCTTCGTTGAATATAGTTTCATAAACGTGTTGCTTGCCAATAAGGTTTAATGGTACACTGTTTTTCTCACAATCTGTCTTGAACATTCTGTACATAGACGAGACATTTAAGCTTCCAATCAAGAACTGTCGCTGGGTCTGTGCTCGAAGGTAATGCGACTCAACTCTCGAAAATGAGCCGATGTGGGCTCGCATTCTCTCCCTAATGGCAGGATCAAGGGACTTGTGGTGTCCATGCTTTCCCGTCTGGTCAGTTCTCACTACACCACCTACCTTTTTAGCCCAAGCCGTATAAGGTATTCGTTCACTCACACCCAATGTAGCTAGGAACATGACTTTACAAACGCGAAGTCTGTTATTTTCAATGGGTAGATGAAAAGCAAAATTATTGACTCTTTTGCTGTTGGGTACTTTCGACCCTTCAGCTTGAGGAATGACATCCATATTACCTACCACAAAATCTCTCTGTCGATCAATGGAATTCATAAGCCAGTAGTTACTAAAAATAGTATACCGCCCTTCTTCCGAAATTTTTGAATGACATTTCAAGCGACATTTATCACCGCATGGGTTCTTCATAAATTTCTTTGTAATATTTCTTCCGCTCTTAGTAGTATACTCTTCACCGGAATTGACTTTTCTTTTCTTTAGATTCCTTTTCCATTCGGTAGTTTTCCGCAGTCTTTTCTTAGGTGGAAGAACTGCAAATAAAAATATTTATGTTTTTGAGGGTTACTGTTATAAATTCTCAAAATATTTTGTATAATAAATGCAAATAAATCATACCTGGACCCACGTAATTATTCGCTTCGCTTTCGGTAGAAATGTTCTCATCCGTGTCACCTCCTTGTGCAATAATGATATCATGATTTAAAGCTTCTTCTAAGTCGTGGGCTTCAGGAACGATATCACGGTCGCTCTCTGTGATTGGTGCTTCAGTCGTGTCGCCTTCAATATCTTCCCCTGTAAGACTAGTAATAGCACCCAAGACTACTTCGTTTGCAACTAAATCTAAGTCGATGTCTTCTGGAACGATAGCACAGTCGATCTTTGCGTATGGTGCTTCAGCCGTGTCGCCTTCAATATCTTCCCCTGTAAGACTAGTAATAGCACCCAAGACTACTTCGTTTGCAACTAAATCTAAGTCGATGTCTTCTGGAACGATATCACAGTCGATCTTTGCGTATGGTGCTTCAGTCGTGTCGCCTTCAATATCTTCCCCTGTAAGACTAGTAATAGCACCCAAGACTACTTCGTTTGCAACTAAATCTAAGTCGATGTCTTCTGGAACGATATCACAGTCGATCTTTGCGTATGGTGCTTCAGTCGTGTCGCCTTCTTCGTAAACATCCTCTTCTAGACCAGGTATTATACTAGCACCCAACACGTCTTCCTTTGCTGTGGTCGGCACTTCAATAGCGCTTCGCTTTTGCAAAACTTTCTCGTGACTAACAAGCGTGCGATTCGTCTTCGATGCTTGAAGAGGCAGGACGTTTTCTTGGCGTTTACCTGTACCCTAATAAATTATAAAAACCTCTACTTAACAGTTTACTGGTATTTCTACTTTATAGCCTTATTAACAAATACTGATACGTTTGGTGTGCTCAAAATCCTACAACTGACTGTTGCCAAAGCATAACCTCACTTAATTATCACAAAACTTTGCTCACCTTATTCGACTTCGAGTTTCGATTTATTTCGGCGATGTGGGTTTCTTTCCTCTTCTTTAGTGCCAGATCCACCAGAATCCTGCCTCTTGAAGTCATTACTATTTGGTTTCTAGGCACAAAGCCTGTAGTTTGATAAGACGAACCAAACAATCGAACGACCCATCGATCATTATTGCGCGAAATTACTGTCTGCACTCATGTAGTAACTTGATAAAAACACAAATTTCGAATGATCTTCAAGAGCAATACTGTAGTAACTAAGATAATACCACAATAAGTAATGGAAGTTTCCAGCGCAAAAGTGTTGTAACTCAATATACGACAGTATTGCTCTGAGCCGTCAAAAGCATTGCATCAGTGCAACATATACATTCAGCGCTACCTAGCAGCCAAAAAAGGAACTATGGTTACCACAGTACTTTATTAAATTGAAGCAAAAAATTAAGAATTTTTACCAATCACAACCCAAAAAATAGTTTTTTTGAGTTACGACACTGTTGTTCTGAGAGTGCGATGTCTGCATGGCTTTTTGCTTTATTTTGTGTTCTGCAATGTTGTTCAATGATTGGAGATTGAAGTTGGCGGTAGGCTTGTTTTTTCTTTCCGGGTAGCCGTAAATGAAAGACTTCACTCTGCCATTAAAAAAAAAACCGAAAAAACTCTGTCTTGGCAGATGTACCGTCTCAAGACAAATTTGAGGGACATTTGGACTACACCTTCCAGACCATCATGCATCCAATCCCAAACCTTGTTGTCGGCTGCATGGAAGTGACGGGAACCATTGAGAACACTGGATCGTCCCAGTCTGTTTAGCCCAGTCTGCAGTGACATGGCAGGATTTTCTGCGACGAGTGCAACCTGCTGGTCATACAAATCTCAGGTCCTCCGTGTGTAATGAAATTACCCAATTTACCGTGACAGAAACAAGTTTAATCAAAGTAAAACAGAATATAAGGGTAAAATCGAACAATCGAACAATTAGGACCCAAACGGTAGCGATCCGGGGTCGTGTTCTGATCTTAAAAGCTAAACTTAATTGAACCTAACGTCAATTGCCGTTGAATGATTATAATAATTTCCAAGAAAGACATGGACATGGCAAGCAATACAAAATTATTCTAAGGGCAGTGCACGAAACCAAAGTCTTTAAAGTTCGCTCACGATATTCCACACGCCGCAGCGTTGAAGCCAATCCTCCGGTCACCCGTATTCACCAACGAGGCGTCCGCCGTGCAGATAGCCGGGGCTAAGGGCGATCTCGGCGGTGTTGTTGTCGATGAAGGGCAGATGCTCGGCTAGTGGCTGTACAATCCGTTGACGTCGGCGTCCGAGTAGCTGGGTTCGCTGGTGGCGGGCGCCGGAACACAGAGTAGCGCCGCGTCCAAGGTATAAGTCACCAAAGGGGGGCGTCGCGCAGTGTCGGCAGGGCGGCGTTGAAGTCACCGATAGCGAAAAGCACCGCGTTGAGTGCGAGATAAAGTCTCAGAACACCTCTCAGTGCAAACGTCACCGAAATGTAAGGACGCGTAAAAGCAATAACCACTTGCTGATAAGCACTTTATTTGCACTCCTCACTCGAACTTGAGCCCTTGCCCACCGCCTTTCACTTCAGCTGTTGTCTCGACCGCGGTCAGAGACTCACTGTCCCCTCCTTCAACCCTCACAGGCACCATACCCCAAGACTCTTGTCAGGGGCTGCTTGTCTCGAACTCCCTGGCACTGCCCTCTATCAGCTAATATTAGATTAAGAAAACACGATGTTTGGAAATAACTAAAATATAAGCTGATACAGACATGTTAAAGATGATAATAAATTGAACTAAAACAAGGAGAGGTTCTATCCATTACACGTGGATAAACAGCATGTCCATCGCAATTGTGCCGTTCTTCCCGGCTTATCATGCACATGCGACATAAGTGTCTGCATCCAGGGGATAAAAGCTCGAACAGCTGGTGAGCAGCAAGCCCATCTGCACATAACGTATTCAGAGTTCCACGCAGGATAAAACCTTGACCGTCGATGAGCTGAATGTTGACTCCTTCGTCAGATTCCAACAAGCGCATGTCATTCATAAACCTTTCCAAGATAAGATGAAATCCGTACTTCGTTACATCAGCAGTGTGGCACAGCAAGAGCAAATCAATGTTCGACAACGAGGACATATTGCGATAGGAAATGTTCTGGACTGTGAAGTAAAATGCGTCAATTTTATGGATAGAGGTTTTGGTGCCGAGTGGATTTGTTACCTCAATATCGTCATAATAAATTTCAACTCTAATGGCATGTCGATGCATTTGAAGGAAGGGTTTTTGGGCAAACTGGCTACCATCCACATATGACCTCAAACACCCATCGTTGCTTGATGGTTCATTCAAGACTGCATCTCTAAAGTCATTGTTCGAGAGGAGCAATCTTAAAACACGGATTATTGGTATGTACTGAACAGTTTCTTGCACAACTTTAGGCTCATACCGCATAGTTGTTCGATTTAACACATTGTCAATGCGACTGCCTAGATTTATCTCAATTGGTTCAAAATAATTCATGTGCCTTGAAAAATATTGTAGTTGTGCAGAAGTGGTTCGCAAGTTATCAAACGGCGACACGTCAAATCGAGCAAGGAGGTCTTGAACCTGCGCATTATCCACATCAACTTGAAGATTTGCAAACAACTCTTCCAAGCCTGATTTAAGATTGCTTGTAACATCTGATATAAGAGCATCGCAGCCATCAATGACTGTACTAACCAAAGCACCTGTCACACTTGAATTTGACCGAAGGTTGCATATCATCTGACCCGCAGACTTACGTATATCAAATAAAGGAACAACTTCGTCCTCGGGTTGAACCTCATCCTCAAGGTGAACATCTTCGAAGATATCTGGTTGATGTTCAGCCACAGGTACTACAATATCAAGTTGACCGAGAGGCTGGACCACAGGGTGCAGATGAGGCTGAGGCTGAGCGTGACGTGCTAAGTGTATCCGCTGAATGTGCCGTTTTAAGAAGGAATACTGTGTAAATGTTCTCTGACAGCCATCTTGCGCGCACACTAACTGTTCATTGCCAAATTTACTACACAAGGTGTAACTATGGGTATATCTTAGATGTAGGGAATAGGATTGAACGTCACTGAGGACAGCTGGGCACTTGAAACATCTAATGTTTGCATTCATGATGATTCTGGAAAAGGTTAACATAGAAATTGGTAAATGCAAACCAATATATATGTATATTATATAGCAATGTCAATTATATAGAGAATGAACTTAAAGTATAATATGTCACGCTTGAGGGGATGAGAGGGGTTACTGGACTAATCAGAGCAAAGTTCTCTGAAGTATGGAGGTAATCATGGCCAAATTTAGTTTGTGTAGAGTTTTTCAGTCAGTTTTGCACACAGTACCAAAACTCAGAATTCTGCTAAAAAACTTGACGGGGATCAGAATATTATTATGATGATTGAGTGGGGATTAAAAAATGATACAAAGAGTGTTACATATTTTTAAGTACATTCCCACAGATGCTGCAAAAACATGCAGAAGAATTAATTGTATTTGTGTTAATAAATTAATGCAGTTAATCAGAAGAGTATAGGTATAGGTAGGTACTACGTACTCTGCAAAATATCACATTCGGTTTGCCCGGCGGCGTTTTCTAAAAGCCACTTGGCCACCTCCGCAGGGGTAAAAGTTTCTTTAAAACTCGCAGAAGCCATGATGAGCAGAAGGAATAATCATAACCTGAAAAAAAGTTTTTGATTTGATTAGATTCTTTCAGAATCACTAAATTTTTTTGGCGACAGATGGCATGTAAATTTGAAAGAGACCAGCATTGAATGAGAGTTGATTAGAATTTAGAAGGAATTCAGAAATGTAGGTACCTATAGGTACCTTCATGCATCAGTGGCATAGCTTGTATTTAACGGTTCCCCCCCCCCCCACCCCAGCAAAATATTTGACAGCACCAATCACAAATTTCTGGAAATGAAAGTATCAGGGCAATCAAAACGAAATTAATATTGGTTCGGGTTCAGGTTCAGGTTCGGTAAATGTAAAATTCCGGTTCAGGTTCGGGTTTTTCACAAAATCACGGTTTTTTTGGTTTACGGGTTCGGGTTCAATGCCCTGTTGAACAGACTAAACTGACTGAACTGTCTGTCCGGCGTTTGCCAGCCAGAAGGCGTTGGCACCTAGGCGTCATGGGCACCTCCCACCTCGGATGGCGTCGAGACTTTTTGATGCCAGGCCTCAAGGTCAGGCGTAGAGATGGGATTTGCCGGTTTCCCGTCGGCCCGGCCCGACACTGGCCCGACCGGTCGTTAGTCCGGCCCGGTCCGAAGTATTTGTTCCATCCTATCATCAGTCCGAGACGGTCCGAATGTCCAAATCGGTCCGAAAGTCAACACGGTCAGAATGTCCAAATATCGGTCCGGAAGTCTGGCCGTGTCGGACTTTTTTACCCATCTCTAGTCAGGCGCTCAGAGCCGATCAGGAAAGTGCCGATCGGAGGCCGATGCACAGCGCCGGCGCCCTCTGGACCGTGGGGTCTGCGGGGGCAACGCTACGCCACTGCGGGGCATCTACAATATGACCTCGGTGTTGTGGACCTCAATGCTAATAATTCCTATTTCATAACAATGGCTAGGTTGCCCACTAGAAAAACACAATGACTTTGCAATGTCCCAATGGTCAAGGAGATTTTCCCACTTGACACTGTCATTGCTGGAAGGCTTGGCAAAGCAAAGGGCAAAGGCTGTTGTGACACTTTTTAACAATCCTCAGCATATTATAGTATCTTTGATCCTCAGTATTTCAAAATGTAATTTTAAATGGCTGTTACATAATCACGTGAAGAAGGGCCAAATGAGTTGCATTTTCCACACCCTTCAATGTAAATAACAAATGTAGAATCTAGTTATCTCTCATTCCCACTGAAAGCCCATGTTCCTCACTCTTGCTTGCCAACTGCCATTCTCCCCTCACTGCGCTCTTGCTACTTGCTAGCACACTGTGGTCGAGACCTCGGTCAATGACCTAAATTCCACTGTGCCACCCCTCATACATCTGATCCCTCTGATCACGTGATGTGCACCAGTGTACACCAATTCCTTTGTTCTGCATCATTTACAAAGCAGTGGCACTGCCCAAATTCAAGTGATATATATGTGATCAATCTCACAATCCCTCATACCACACAATAAGCGATTTTATACGCTTATCTACAAATGTTATTCTGTGTTTTTCAGATAATATTCATATTATTATTCCTAGCCCTATCCCTATATAATTGGGATCATATTTTGACAGTTATCTTAGCTTTCACGATTGACAACAGCAATGGCTTTAATAAAGGTACCTATATATCCATTCTTGGTTGACATTCGTCTATATGTTATCTTTCACGTCTTTACCATAGTTTTGCCGAAAAGCAAAATAATGCAATCCATGTTAGCATCAAACACAAAGCGGACAAAGCCGGACTGACTCAAAAGCCATTCTGTCCTTATTATACATGCAGGTTTTGACACAAGTACAAATTAACAGATAGCAAACTGCAGAATCCAGCAAAGTATATGTTAATGCTATAACAGCCACTTGATTATTAACTTTCAGTGGAAAGATTGTTCACTTACCGACAGCACGAGCAGTATCAACAACCAACAGCCATGACAGCTTCTCAACGTCTTCGGTTTGGTCTTGTGTTCTTCTTCACATATCACGTGACGGGACGGAGTGACTGCGCGCGCAAGTTGCGACACAAATTTTACAGGCGCCTCTGAGGGAATTTTATACACAGTCGCGTGTTTTTCATTTTTTATTCGCTGACTACAAAAAAATTATTCAGCTATGCCCCTGCTGAATAAAATTTTACCCACGTGCCCCTTGACAAAAGGTCTTTACTCACAGCGTGACACATTCTTTTTGAGAGTGTACATACTTTCACTGACTCAGTTGCTGTATTTACAAAATACTGATACGATGAATCCTTTCTAGCTCTGGAGTTATTCCTTTGCTTGATCTTAACTTGTTTAACAAGCCCGCACAAGTAAGCATTCTGGGCCGAAAAGTTTCCAATTGCCCAAAAAGAGGAGAACAATGTTTTTCGCTGAATAGAATCAACCAGATCATTGCACTTCTTACTACATCCACAAACATGATCAGTGTAGATTTTTTTTTCAACCTTTGAATTAGATCTGTTGGTGTACGCATTGCCTGCGTGTCTGTCTCGACGAGCCACGACTCTCTGGTGTTTGTCAGTCTCTCGATTGCGCTTCCGTCCTCTGCGGTTGACAGGCCCAATACTCTCCGGTCTGACATTCTCAATTTCTGCTTCAACCCCCTCAACCACCTCAACATCGTGATCTGAAAGAGTCAAGACATCCAAGTCTCAGATTGACGTATGCAACTAAGCACGAGAAGAATAATTTTAGGCACTTTTGGGGACTGGAAAAACTTCATTAGCTTTCTCCAAAAGAAATAGAATGGTGACTTAATTGTTGTCAAAAGGGTCTAGCAATAGCTTTTGAATTGAAAATAAGAGGCACATTACCTGATAATCGTCAGTAAAGTTAGGAATAAAAAATATTTTAAGGTTATGTAAGCACGAGGGCCAAATTTAAATAATGTTACTCATTTTCTGCATCGCTTTCTGATGAAGACGAACTTTCTTCAGTCGCAAATGGATGAAAGTCGGAATCATTATCATTCACACAGTTTGTAATATCATCTAAATCCATTTAGAACATCAATCTATAAGATTTGTCTGAACTTTACATCGAATTCCAAACACGAGTGTGACTTGCACCACTTGGTCGATTGACAGATCCTCTGATTTGCAACGGACTGTAAGTTAGTGCTGCTCTCAAGAAGCAAAAAGGTGAACTATGACTTGCACCACTGTTGCAATAGACACATTTGAATATGTGGAAGGTTAATCTGGACTTGGTAGAAAAAAAGTGAATTGCTGACTTACACCCCTTGGCTGTTCAACGGCTCTGATCGTTGGCACACAGGTCACTGGCAATGTCGGTTTGCTTGTAAGAAAGCCTCCCAGGGAGTTCACTTTTGAACACTTTCAATGTATCTACAGTGCTATCTACAATTTTCAAAAAATCACTATACATATTTAAATCCATCAGTTCTTTCAAAGAAAACCTGAGATAAAAGCTAATATTGTGGCCTACAAGAACAATAGGTTTTTGAAATTGACCTAAAAAATCTACAAGCCCTTCCATGCCTCATTTTTTTAAGTAACTGACAGTTTTTGGTTATGCAAATACAAATTTCCAGCTCTAATGTGGAGTACTGTAACATCAGTGACTTTCTCTGGAATTTTTTTTGGCAAAATGTAACATAAAAAAAACCTGTTCATCAATCAGGGCGGCAATTTGAACTACTTCTGAAGTTGAAGGAGACAATCCCGAAGTGTCCACATCAAAATACACATAATATTTGTAGTCAGAATTTTCTTCTATCGGCATTGTCATTTCGGTTTCTGGCATTTGATCCGATATCGGCACTCCTAACAGTCCCATTCCGGACTGGTATGACACTCCTTCTTTGGCTTCGTTCCTTGCTACCGCGTTCTTCTTCTTAGACTTGAGGAAAATACGCCTCCTCTTTGTGGTGATGGGGCGTTGTCGATCTCTTGTGTATTTCCTCTTTCGGTCCATTTTATGGTGGTACGCAACTGTATTACTTCCCGGAGAAAGGCCGAGATCATCGTTGATAGCAACAACATATTCACCGCCCATATTAAGTTGGCTGCCGGCCGCTGCCACTCGATAATCGTTCGACTCGCGTCCGCTGAAAAACTTCGCCTTGGGGTTTTTTGCCGCAATGGCAGAATTTCATGCCTCGTTTCATGGCTGCGTTGACGCACACGGCGCTTTCTTTATGCATTGTCTGCAAACCGTTCAAAAATCTTGCGCAAGGCACTTTGAAGGGTATCGCCTTGTAAACATTGTCCCCTGGGTAAAGCAGAGTACTTTGCTTCGGGATCTACAACGAACTTACACCATGATTTGCAACAGTTATGGTTGCCAAATACGTGATCAACAATATTCATGATTCCTTCTTTCAACGCAACAGGCCTATTCCTATTCTGCTGTATCGCATATGTGAAGACGCGCTTCAAATAATTGTTCACATTAGTGGTCAATATTTTATGCGTGTAATTGATCTTATATAATGTTATTTAATGCCTTTGTACAATGATTGATGTCGGACCATTTCTGCACCACCGTACCATTTCATCGAAGAGCTGCCATAGTTGAAGAATCATCGTCGCCAATGTTGTATGCTACTCTTTGCGTTTAATGAAAGAGGAGGGAAGTATAGGATTTCACAGGGATCGCTAGATAATATTCACTGAGTTTGCTAGACGATGTTTATTCGGTTACCGATACTTCACTACTATCTCTAGTTCCTCCCGCTCCGTATTCGCTCAAGGTTTCCGCTCAGCTAGCGGATCCGTAGTGGCGGTATGTTTGAATAGGACATGACATTTCCCCCTACTTTTGAAATGGTTACATACAATATGGTGATGGTTACAATAAATTACAATAGCGAATGTTTGTCATACATGGTACATAGTGTAGCGATATTTGGGAGTGTGGAATGGGAACTAAAAGGCGCAAACACGAAAGTTGCAATAACCAAAACAGTTTATGGAACAAGCTCGAATAAGTAATTACAAGAATAATAGAGGCAAGCTCCGTCACGAGCGGTGACTGCAGGACGACTAACTAGTCGGTTCCAGAAGGGTCGACCAGGTAACCTCGGTTCTGATGCCCCAACATTGACCGAGACAACGCTAAACAACATAAAGCTAGTGGACATAATAAAACAATCGTTACATTCTGCCTCACCCTGGGGAAAGAAAAACACCAAATTCAGAAAAAATATGATCAAGAAAACAGGATTTTTTTTTTTTTTTTTTTTTTTTTTTTTTTTTTACGGATGTTTGAGAAAAGAAAATGTTCATCCGACACCGAAACAAACTACAAAAGTCGTGCCAGGTAAACCAGGCAGGGGACAAACATTAAGGCTGAAAACAAAAATCAGTGAAACACAAATATTGGCGCAAGGTACGGGTTATCATCTGCCGTAATAATGTTTACATTGGGAAACGTGAACCCTTTTAATCTGGCCGGAATGAACCTCTTCACACTCCAAGTTCACGGGCGACGTGATTCGCACCACACGCAACGGTTTAGACCAACGAGGGCTGAACTTGCTAGTCGTGTTGTTTCCGGCATTGCTTTGGGCATGGGCTTCGACGACGATGAGCTGGCCCACTCGGAATTTGTGCTCGCGACGGTCTGCGTTGTGATGCTTAGCCATTCTCTGGCGTGCGAGGCGGGTTGCGGCGATAGCGGCCTGTCGCACCTCTTGAGCGGTCGGTTGATTGTTGTTCCCGCCGTCGCCGTCACAACCGCCGTCGCCGTGGAGTAAGGCGTCGATGTTCCAGGCGTTGCGGAGGGGATCGGACAGCCCTTGAGCTAGGAAGAGTTTTCCGGGAGAGTTCATCGTGGTCTCATGAACTGAGGAATTAAAGGCATACCGTAGGTAGGGAAGGAAAAGATCCCACGTGGTATGGTCGTGCTCTACGTAAATAGACAGGGCGTACTTCAGGTTGCGGTTGACACGTTCAACTAAGTTTGCTTGGGGATAGTAAGGGGTCGTTTTT
Source organism: Nemoura dubitans (assembly GCA_921293005.1). Classification (NCBI taxonomy): domain Eukaryota; kingdom Metazoa; phylum Arthropoda; class Insecta; order Plecoptera; family Nemouridae; genus Nemoura; species Nemoura dubitans. The sequence continues at coordinate 14,471,155 of OV121078.1, read as the reverse complement.
ACATGCTCGATGCCCCAGGACAGGCACATTTCCCTAAATGTGTGAGAACGAAAAATGGACGCATTATCGGAAACTAGGAATTTTGGTGGACGATAACGCAGGAAAATCTCGGAGATAAGTAAATCATTGGTTTTTGACGCGGTAATACGTCTGACTGGGAACAGTTCGACCCATTTTGAAAACGCATCGACAATTACCAAAATATGGACATCCCTTCCTGAGGAAGACGGAAGAGGGCCGAAATAATCAATGAAATGTTTCTCGTTGCTGTAGGTAGCTGGGGTAGACGCCATGAGCCCTACGGGGCCGGTGTTCCGGGGTTTAGCGGCCTGACACTTAGCACAGGTACGGACGTAATGGAAAATATCGCGTCGCATTTGAGACCAGAAGTAATCCTTTTTTATTTTGTTGAGAGTCTTGAATTGACCCAAATGACCCGCCAGCGGTGAATCATGGAAAAATTTCAAAAGCGGCGCTCTCAAATCGTTTGGGACAACCACTTTCCTATTTTCATTCGCACTGGGCTTGAAAAACAGAGTATTGCCGGATAGGGAGAAGTTTTCCCGAGGTAAATTATTTCGCAGATCGGTTTTGATCGCGGCCAACTGAGCGTCGGCGTCCTGCTCGTCGGCAACAGAATTCAGTAAGGTAGGGAACTGAAAAATAGCTTGAACGGGCAGTGCTTCAGGGTCAGTGTCCGTGGCGGGCTGATCACCGAACAGGCGACTAAGGCAATCGGCGACAACATTGTCATCTCCCTTCACATGTCGCAATTTGAACTTGTAGCGAGAGAGGCGTAATACCCACCTAGCAAGTTTATCTGGACGCTGAGGGGAGGTGAGGAGCCAGGATAAGGCAGAATTATCCGTTTCGAGCACGAACTCTCGTGACTCTAAGTAGCTATGAAACTTTTCGACACCGAAAACGGCACCCAGACACTCCAACTCGTAAGGCGAATATCTAGATTCAGCTGGACTGAGAGACCTACTGGCGAAGGCAATAGGGGCGAGTTTGCCGTCGGGGGCCTCTTGTTGCAACACCGCCCCGAGTCCTGACGTGCAGGCGTCGACGGACAGCGTGAACGACTTATCGAAGTCGGGAAAATGCAACAACGGGGGGGATGAGAGCGCTTTCCGAAGTTGGTCGAAAGCTAGCTGCTCGGTCTCGCCCCAAACGAAATCGACGTTCTTTCGTCGCAAACGATTGAGGGGTAAACTGAGGGAGGAAAAATTCGCGATGAAACGGGAATAAAACCCTACCATACCGATGAAACGGGTCAGCGCTGCTATATTTTTTGGGGGTTTGAATTTTAATACATCGGCAACCTTTTGGGGGTCGGTTATCAGGCCCTTTGCTGATACTATATATCCTAGGAATTTGACCGTCTTTTGCGCAATGGCGATCTTAATGGGGTTAATGGTTAGGTTCGCTTCGCGTAACCGGGTGAGAACCTCGCGGACATGCTTATAATGTTCCTCTAATGTTTTCGAATACATGCAGAGATCGTCCACATAAGGAAACACATACTTATATTTGACATCGCCCAGGATGGCGTCGACTAGACGACAGAACACTGAACCCGAGATGGACAAACCGAAAGGCAAGTAATTGAACTCGAATTGCCCCCGGGGCGTAGAAAAACTAGTCTTTCTCCTTGAGTTACCATCAAGAGGCACCTGGTGGAAAGCGGAGTTTAGATCTAGCAGGGTGAAATATTTGGCGCCATGGAGGTGTTGGAACACACTTTCAATGGTGGGCATGGGGAAATTCTCCATGGTCACTTTCTCATTGAGACGGCGGTAATCTACGACTAAACGCACCTTATCGCTGTTAGGTTTGTTTACTAGGAAAGCTGGTGAGCTATAAGGGGAATTGGATTTGCGTATTAGGCCTTCCTTTAGGTATTTGTCAATCACCACTTGCATCTTTTCTAGTTGTGGGGGCGACATGGAAAATGGGGACACTCGAATTGGAATATCGTCAGAAGTTTTGATTTGATATTCGATGAGATTAGTTCGCCCTAATTTCTCGGTTATAACGTCGCCGAATTCCTTGATGAGTCCCGTAAAGTCCAAGTCATCCACGTGCACATTATGCACGCTATGACTGGCGGGTTCAGTGACAAATGGGATTCTTTTGGGCGAAAACGAGAAATAGATACCGCATTTTTTAGAATCAATTATCATACCTGTCCGATGCTGAAAATCTCTACCGATAATTACATCGACCATGAGGGCTGGGGAGACGTAAAAGGTTTGTGACCAACTCCAACTGCCAAATCTAACCGGTAACGACACGGCATTTTCGATCGACATAGTAGTCCCATTAGCAGTCGCACAAACAATGTGCCTTGCTTCGGCCTGTTTAATTAGCCTTTTGGGTAAGCTACTGACGAGTGTAGAAGAAACGAAACACAAAGCTGATCCGGTGTCGATCAGGGCATTGACTGTCCGCTTGGCTAGCAAAACCTTGACAGAAGTTATTTTTGGATTATTATTGGGTACTGGGATACCACGGGGCGGTGTTTTAAAGGGGGACTTGATCTTTATCTCGAACAGGCTGGGGATGTTAGGAGTAATAAGTTTAGAGGGGTTTTTGTAGGTGGTCTGAGGGCTGGTATATTTACTTGGTGTTTGCTTCTTGGTGGTCGCTCCGTGGTAGGGTCGACGTGGGGCTGGTTGCTATTTCTTTCCCGTGCAGTGTTCCGCGGGGTGACCAAAAAGTCCACATCGGTTACACTTGGCGAGTGCTCTAGTTGTCGGTCCCGAGTCGGTGCTTCCTTCCCGAGGATGGGCGAATCTCCCGGCGGTTGATGGCTTCGACACGCTGGCTTGGTTGCTCATGAGACGTGCGTACTGGGCCTGGCGTAAGGCGGCACCGTCTACATCTCCTGCCAGCCGCAGCAACTGATGCAAAGTCGTGGGGGGTTTCCGTACCGTAGCAACCCAAAAGTGGCGGGGTTGATATGCGACAGGATGATGTTTATTAGTCGCGGCTCTGGAATGTCTAAATTTAAAGCCTGTGCAGTGGCCTCGATGCACAGGATAAATTGACGGAGCGTTTCGTCCGGGCGTTGGAATCGATTGACCTCCTCTGACACGATTGTTTCAATTAGAAAAGGGTTGAAGTACTCTTCTAGAAGCAACGATTTCATTTCGGGCCAATTTTTGACATATACTAGGGTCCTCGCCCACCACTGCACGAATTGCCCGCGGCACTTGATATAAAGGGACTCTACAAAAGTTTTGTCTTCAGCTTTGAATATTTTGTAGATTCCATCTACTGCTATTATGAACCTAATAATTGCACTAATGTCCGAATCATCGATTTCCTCGATGTTTTTTACCGCCTCTTGTCGGATGTTGTCGTTCATCGTTGATTTTCCGGCGTCGCGCGATAGTCCAGACTGTGGTGTTCGATTCTCGTGCTCGATGTTTTCGAAAGCTGTCGCTATTGCGGCTGTCAATGCTTCAAGTCGTATGGGCCGTTTGTCTTCTGTGGCCCCGTCCAGTGATTTGGTGTTTTCCAAATGCTCGATTCTCTTGAGCGCGTTGTCCAATGCTGTAGTTAGAGCGTCTATTTTGGCTTGTTGTTCGTCCGACATGTTGCGTTCTTGGCCTCGGAGCCGTCCTACTTGAGGGTGGGGGTCCCGAATATCGAAACGAAAAAAATATATAAAACACTCAAAACCACGCTCTGCTACCGTGTAGCGATATTCGGGAGTGTGGAAACGGGAACTAAAAGGCGCAAACACGAAAGTTTCAATAACCAAAACAGTTTATGGAACAAGCTCGAATAAGTAATTACAAGAATAATAGAGGCAAGCTCCGTCACGAGTGGTGACTGCAGGACGACTAACTAGTCGGTTCCAGAAGGGTCGACCAGGTAACCTCGGTTCTGATGCCCCAACATTGACCGAGACAACGCTAAACAACATAAAGCTAGTGGACATAATAAAACAATCGTTACAATAGATATATTATTATTGAACAAAATCTAGGAGGTTAATTGGTTTTTTTGTCTTGCGCTTTGATGTGCGTTCCTTGGCATTCGCGCTTTCCTCCTCGGGTGCCTGCGTCTCGGGGACTGCATCCGCGTCCTGGGGTGCTTCTTGGTCCCTCTCCTGGGGTGCTTCTTCCGGTGCCGGCCTCTCGGGGACAACATTGTTGAGGGCCTCTGGTGCAGGTGGGGTTTTCTCCTCCTCCATCGGAATTGTGGTGAAACGTGGGCAGATGTCGCGTTTGCTCAGCTCTTCTTGCCTTCCTTTCAATTCGGGAGGCGCTTGCTTGAAAAATGAAGCATTTCTCGTAGTTTCTTTAGTTGTCACTTTTTGTTTCGCCGTGATTTGGTCGCCTCGTATTTTGGTAATTGTGTATGGCTCTGGATCGAAGATCGGTGACAACTTATTCTTCTTCTGTTGCTTGCAGAAGACCACATCGCCTTCTTGATACGAGTGTGGTTTCGTGTGTCTCTTCCTGTCAGCGTATTCTTTGGCCTTTTCTTTATTCCTTCTGTCGGTGTCTTTGATGTCGACTGGTGGCGCCGTTAGGTTTTCCAACGTCGAAGGTAGGGTCGTCCTCATTTTCCTGTTGCATAGTGCTTCGTATGGGCTTCTTCCGGTGGTGCTGTGTGGGGTCGCCCTGTAGTTAAGCAGATAATGGTCGATCTCTTCTTGGACATTTTTCTTTTCAAAATATGCTGTCTTCACCATCTTCCTTATGGAGCCGACGACTCGCTCTGCTGCACCGTTTGCCTCGGGCCACAGTGGTGTAACCCGATGGTGTTTGATGCCCAAGTCATTCAAGAACTGCGTAAATTCTTTGCCATTAAATGGAGGTCCATTGTCGGACTTGATTTGGTCGGGGACCCCTAGCTCGCAAAAGATTCTTCGTAGGAATGGTTTCACCTGGGAGAGACTTGTACTGCTCACTTTCTCGATGAAGGGATATCTGGAGTATTCGTCCGTTACCACACAAAGGTAGGATCCGTTTGGGTACGGTCCGTCAAAATCCATTGCTAGGTTGAGCCACGGCCCGTTGGGGAGCTTGGTCGGCATGACCGGTCCTCTGGACGTTTTTTGCTTCGTTATGATCTGACATGGAACGCAGGATTTAAGATGATCTTCCACGCGTTGACCTAGGCCAGGGAACCAAACTTTCTCCCGGAGTAATTCTTTGGTCTTTACTATGCCCCGGTGTCCTCTATGGGCTAGTTCTATGGCCTTTGCTTGCAGTGATGTTGGCAGGATTATTCGTGTGCCTCTCAGGACGATGTTTTCGCACGAGGTGATCTCTTCCTGTATGGCTCTGAATGGTTTTAGGATACTCTCGGCCCAAAGTTTGTGTTCGGAGTGTGCGGGGGCTTGCAAGGCCTGGATCAGCGTTTGAAGTGTCTCGTCCTTGTTGGTTGCTTCTGCAACTTCTTCTATGGACATCGCCTTTGGGCACGAGTGGTTTATTATGAAGTTCACGTATTCTTCGGGGACTTTGTGTGTCCTATATTTGTTAGAGGTGAATGGCAGTGGATGCCTCGACATGTAGTCGGAGGGGTTGTCGCGTCCCACTTGGTGCATTGGTTTGAAATCGTAGGTTTGGGTACGCAGTAATAATCGAGAGATGCGTGGGGACGGGTCGGATCTTTTGTTCTCCAGTATGGCAACTAACGGTTTGGAGTCCGTGTGTAGTGTGAAGGTCGTCCCGTAAACGTATAAGTGGAAGTGTTCCATTGCCCATACGACCGCTAGCGTTTCCTTTTCAATGTGCGAATAGCGAGTTTCTACGTCTGTCAGCGAGCGGCTTGAGAACGCTATGATCTCAGGATTGCCTTCTCCTTGCTGCGATAATATCGCTCCTAATCCGTTGGGACCTGCGTCCACGTGAAGGTGTGTTGTCTTGCTTAGGTCGTGATAGGCCAATGTTCTGGATGCTGACAGCTTTTCTTTTAAGGTAGTGAATATCTTTTCATGTGAGTCTGTCCACTCCCACTCACGGTTTTGCTCGGTGAGCTCGCGCAGCGGCTTTGTGGTCTCGGCAAGGTCATCTAGGAAGCGACCGCAGTAGTTCAGCATTCCCGGCAGGCTGCGGACTTCCGTGGCGTTGGTCGGACTGGCGAGTTCCTTGAAGGCGACTACCTTGAGGGGATCTGGTTTGAGACCGTTTGCTGAAAAGATGTGGCCAAAGAAAGTTATTTCGGTTAGTGCAAATTGACATTTCTTTTTGTTTAAGGTTAGGCCACTGTTGAACAGCCTCTTCAGTGTTCTCTGGAGTGCCCTGTCGTGTTCCTCTTTCGTCCGGCCGTACACTAGGATGTCGTCACTGACATTGAGTACTCCTGGGATGTTGCTAAGGGCTTGTTGGATCGTTTTCTGGAAGAGTTCGGCTGCGGAGTTGACGCCAAAGTTCAGCCTCTTGTATCTTCTTAGGCCCATGTGTGTGGAGAACGTTGTGATGTGACGCGACTCAGGGTCCAGTTCGATCTGGTGGTAGCCTTCATTCAGATCTAGTTTTGAAAAAGTTGTTGCTCCGTTCAGTGAGGTTATGATGTCTTCTATGGTCGGCGTAATGTGCCGGGTGCGCTTGATCGCTTGATTCGGGCTTCGCATGTCCACGCAGAGTCGTATTTTGTCGGGGTCGTGCGCTTTTGGCACCACTGTAATTGGCGAGATCCATGGAGTTGGGCCGGTTACTTCTTCGATGATGTCAGCTTTTTCGAGACGTTGTAGTTCCTCCTCGACTAGTTTCCGGGTGTGGAATGGTATACGCCTGTGTTTCTGTGCAGTTGGTTGCACTGATTCATCTATGTACAGTTTTGCCTTGAAATTCTTGAGTTTTCCCAGTCCTTCGAATAGAGATGGGTATTTTTCCTCGATTGCTGATACGTATTTTTCTTGTTTCGGCACTGAGGTTGTTGACTCTGTCTTTGCGCAGGTGATTGCAATTAATCCAAGGGTGATTGAGTCTTGGAAACTGAGGATTGACTCGGTTTTACCTTGAACTACGTAGATGCACGTGTCGCACGATTTCGATTCGAAGTTGAGTTGAGCGTTGAATTTTCCTTTGATTTGTAAACTCTCTGTGCTTCCGTACGGGTAGATTTTCGTACCTGTTGTGGTGAGTGGTGGGCGTGGCTTGATCGATTCATACGTTTCGCTGGCCATGATTGAGACTGTTGTGCCAGTGTCGATTAGGAAATGTATCGGTTGCCCGTTAGTACTCACAGTCACTTTCAGCGATTTTCTTCCTTTGTTAGGTGTTTCTGTTGCGTTTGTCGTTAGTTTGAACGACATCTCCTCTGAGTCAGAGCTGTCCGGGTCGGTGGCTCGGATGCGCTCTGCTCTTTTTTCGTATCGAGGTGCGTTTTGGGTCGGTGTGTTTGACTTGCACACGTCTGCAAAGTGATTTTGCTTACCGCATTTTTCACACGTTTTGTTCCTTGCCGGGCAGGAGAATCTTCCTTTTTCGTGTGGCCACTCTCCTCCGCAGTTGTAGCATTTGTTCTTTGTATTCTGAGGTTTGTTCCCTTCCTTGTACAAGCGTTGTTTGTCGTTGTGATTTTCGGCGAAGCACTGTTTGTTTTGGTAGCGCTGCGTATCGTGGTTGCGTTTCCATGTCGCTCGGGCTGCTTCAGGACACACCTGCTCCTCCAAGAATGTAGCCCGCTGCTCGGCCGTCTCTTGCAAACGTGCCTCTGAAAGTAGGTCAGCTAGCGATGCAGTCGAATTTCGCAGTGCGTAGCGGCGGAGGCGAGGGGTGGTGTGTAGAATCAGTTGCGATTTAATTTCGCGGTCCTGGTCGTGAAAATCGCAGCTGGCGGCTAGCTTCTGCAGTCGGTTGTAGAACTTTTCGATGGGTTCTCCATCCACCGGTCGTTCATTTCGGAAATGGAATAACTCTATTTCAATGTTGGTTTGTGATTTGAATTTCGTGTTTAGTTTTAGTTTTGCAGTTTCATACGCGTCTAGTGGCTGGGCTCCAGCTGTGGCGGCAGGCTCGGGGAGTGAAGTGAAAGCATCATATATTTCTTCCCCGGCGCACGTTAGCAGTAGGGCTTTTTTTCGGCTGGCTGATTCAATGCCTAATGCTTCTAAGTATGTATCAAACCTTCCGAGCCATCTTTTCCATTCGGCGGCGGCGTTGGCTGTAGATGAAGGCACAAACGGGGCCATGTTTAGGCCCGGCATGGCAGAGTTTGCCATCTCGAAATATGTGTGAAATAACACTTAAAGGTTCGTTTTCTTTTCACGTCCTCGTCGCCAGTGTTGTATGCTACTCTTTGCGTTTAATGAAAGAGGAGGGAGGTATATGATTTCACAGGGATCGCTAGATAATATTCACTGAGTTTGCTAGACGATGTTTATTCGGTTACCGATACTTCACTACTATCTCTAGTTCCTCCCGCTCCGTATTCGCTCAGGGTTTCCGCTCAGCTAGCGGATCCGTAGTGGCGGTATGTTTGAATAGGACATGACAGCCAATAAGAACCTCGACACAAACACCGACGTCTTGAAGGATGGCGCTTTCTGACACAAGCTGAACGGCCATATCCGGTTCCATAGCTTTAGCACTGCCTTTGAAATTCTGTCGGCAATCGTGGTTGTCTTGTGGATTCCCAGCATTGCATTTGCGGCACATCTTGCAGCGAGTAGTGAAATCCAATACTTTGTGCGTGTGAAAGCCCATGATGGCACCGTGGCCTGCAATTACAAAAATTGGTGTAAATGTGGGTTTACATTCCTATCAAACTTGGTGGCAACGGGGTTTCGCTTGCTTCATATAAAACGTCAAAGAGCATGCAAAGAAAAATACTAAATGCATTTCAGTCGCCACTAATATTATTTATAGTTTGTACCTACTTATTGAACAAATTTACGGTATTTTTCTTTACAACAAATTAATTATTCAAAAATTACCTGATTGGCTGTTATACGATTTCCCATTTCCCCTCATCTGCCACCCAGCGTCATAAGTAACAGCGATTGGAGCACGTGGAGGCTGCAGCAAGGCATCAGAGCTTGGACCTGGTTGTTGGCACTTGCCGACGTGCACGATCACATTGGGTCTTGGGCACTGTGGCTCGGTTGGTGGCTGCGATACCACAGCATCAGGTTCTGGTGCTTGACACTTGCTGACGTGCACGATCACATTGGGTCTTGGGCACTGTGGCTCGGTTGGTGGCTGCGATACCACAGCATCAGGTTCTGGTGCTTGACACTTGCTGACGTGCACGATCACATTGGGTCTTGGGCACTGTGGCTCTGTTGGTGGCTGCGATACCACAGCATTAGGTTCTGGTGCTTGACACTTGCTGACGTGCACGATCACATTGGGTCTTGGGCACTTTGCTGGTGGTTGCGAGCCGACAATAACGCTTGGCCGAGACAACTGTGTCTCTACAATATTGTCAACCACGCTCCTTTCTATTGTTTTAGCTTCCCCAATGGGAAACATTACAGACAGGTCCCGTTCTACTTTCGTCGTGCTCAAGCAAGATTCCTTGGCTATTTTCTCAATGGCCGGCCCAGCCTTCCTCTCGTGTCTCTTTAGGAGAGATTCTGTAACCGTCGGCATGTTCATGGCTGATAATAAGCTGTTCAACTGCATATTACCAATGCCAGCGTCAATCATCCCTGTAATATAAGGGTGCTTCTACACTAATATGTTGCTTCAAAAAAAAAAAAAAATCTGACATTAAATGTGTGAATTTGAAAACTAAGCAAAAAATCTGATGAACGTTTAGCTCCTCATCAAAGGGTAATTGTCAGCAGTGATCGTTTCACAGTTTTTCACCCCTTTCCCCCCCCCCCCCCCCTTAAAAAAAACAGCATGACAGGGTAATGACAGAATGGCAGGGTAATGACACAACAGAGTGCACTGGTAATGATTTATTTCAGTTTCAGTTTCAGTTTGTTGTCATCATCTAGTAAAAATACATGATTTATTGACTGTTGTGTCCACTTAAAGTGTAAACATCATGTTTAACCTAAAGAGACTAATAGGTACTAAGATAATATCAATACGAGAGAGTTGACACAGTCTCAGAGTCTAGAACCTATAGCCTGGACCAGTTTGGCTTGGCAGCAGCAAACTGGTGTTGCATTTCAATGTATAATGCAATCAAGGAACTTTTCCGTTTATGTGTGAACCACCAATGAACTTCGTCAAAATACGTCAAAACTACGTCAATGAATTACGTCAAAACTTGCATTTCTATTCGCCACCCATTAGCTCAAGGAACCAAGATGTTTTGAAACACCTGCAAGAGTAGAAAATTTTGGTACCTAGGAATTTGCAATTTAAAACAATGTCATTCATACCTAATGAAAGTAACGCACGTTTGACTAGGCGCCAGCCTGGTAGGTGCAAATGTAAGTAATAGCATTACTCGAAAACTAGTGTACCTAAGACAACACTAGGTGCTATGGGAAGCCTTCGAAATAAAACTGTGACGCTTTGCTTCCGCACGGGACTGGTTGCAAAATCTTCTTATTAATGTCGTGTAGTTGGTAGCAGCAAACATCGGGCTTGGTTGGCCATTTGAACTTCCCTTTTCCTGCATGTTCCATCACATTGACAGAAAAGCCATCGGATTCGGCTTTGAGGATCTCTCCAGGATAGCAGACACCTTCGTAGGTCACCGAGACCCAGTCCCCGACATGAAGGGAGGTCGCAACTGAAATAAAGCAATATTTTAGTAAAAACTTGCAGGATCCCTTTTTTTAATATTCTGAGTATCATTAGTGTAAAATGTTTACCTATCGGAACCATCGGCTCTATCCCTGGAGCGTCCAGCTGGTTGCCAGCTTCCTCCACGTCGACTTCGTGAGTCGATTCCTCGCGGTGAATGGCCCAAAGTTTGTCGCCGATTCCAAAGTGATCGCAAACAACCCCAGTGGCACACTCAAAGCATGACAGGCTACGGAAGCTAAGGAGGTGGGGAGTTTCACTACTCCACGTAGCTTGGTGCACCTTCATCGTACCAACAAATGTATGCAATGCTTTGCCATTGAGAAGCATGTCGATATTGTCAATAGCCTCCTCGTTTATGCTGAATAACTGTACTCCCTTGCAATTCACAAGTAATGCAGCATATAAGGCTTCAAAATCAGCAATGTCATTGCCTTCGGCGACCAACCTATCCGCTGTTCTTTTCAAAACTGCGCCAATCCCGTCCGGGGCCCCTTTACCATGGCCAGCTTCTGAGAAGTTCCAAGTAGCTTGAAGGATTGGCAATAATGTTGGCAAGTATGAGGAGAAAAGATAGAAATTTTTCTTATTTCTATACTGGGTGGCTGGTGAATCACTTAAAAAGTGAATTTCTGTTCAGCCTGGCAACTTGCATCGGATGTCCTCTAGGACGGGGCGCATGTGCGCCCAAATTCCGGATGGGTCATGGCGCAAGCTTTTAGACAGTGAACAAAATGACTTGCTGTCAAGTTTGCCATCAACTTTGTAGTAATATACTCCTGTGTGAAGTGTAACCTGTGCCCGCGATGCCCCAAAGTGCACCAAGTTTAGCTTTCGCCTTCCTTGAGTTTTTTGCATTTATTTTCCAGCGCTTTCTAATGAGCCGCTTCTGGCGCTCAGTCTCGTCACAAGCGTGCTTTGCCCGTTTCTTTCCTCTTTAGATATTTTAAGCGGTTCCTTTCTGCCTCCTTACTTTTTAGGTCAGGATCACCTTTAAAAAGTAAGGAGGCAGAAAGGAACCGCTTAAAATATCTAAAGAGGAAAGAAACGGGCGCCGCTTTTCATTTTCCCTCTTCTTTCTCAGCAGCACCTCTCTGCTCTGCTTCTTAGCAGGTGCCATTCTAGAGCGAGAAAATAGCATTGAAATCATTACCCTGCTCCAATGTCACTACCCTGTCAGCTTATGGCAGGTTAATGACTGCCAGGGTAATGACATTAACTTTGGTTTTCATCCATGTGCCCTTGAAGGTTATTGTTGAGATAGAGGTTAAGTATCAAAATTCAAGAGAATCACAACAGTTTTCGATTGTAAAAGAAATAATTCACGTTTCAACTAATTCACTAATAGTTTAAGATACCAGTGTAATGACATGCAATTAACATACTCACCCTGAATTGCAGTATGTATCAAAAATTCTCGAAGTATAAATTGCGAACTCGTAGATCTACAGCCATTATGTCGATAAAGCAGGTTCCTTTCTTGGTGAATAACTTGAAATCACACCCCTAACGCATTCTAGTAGGGAACACTGGCACCAACTTTGTCATGGCAGGGTAATGACTTTATATGCTGGGGACAATTTTTGACATGCCATCCAGGTCAAAACTTTACTGATGGACCATGTCTGATAGGTTATTGTTAAAGTATGTCTAGTTCACTAACTGGTAATAGCAGGATATTTTGTTATCTCCATTCTTACCTTATGTCTACTAAAAATGATTACGAAAAATGAGCTTTGGGACACACAGGGTAATGACAAATCAAGCTCAAAAGTCGTTTCCAAAAGGGCAGATGGGCCAAATTAACTAAAAAGAATTGGTGGCCATCTAGCCAGAAGACAAATCTAATATGAAAGTGGATTTTTTAAATTTTTTTTGAAGTAATATTAGGAGAAAATAAAAAGGGACATAAAAAGCAACATTAGTGAGGAATCACCCATAAATAAATGTTAGCTATAGCCTCAAGAAAATATTATAAATCCAAAACAAACTATAGTAACCAATCAACAATAGAAGATAGTATGTAGGTAGGTATATGTAGGTAGGTAGGTAGGTAGGTACAAAATGACTTACCTAGAGCCAATTTATAATTGATGTCATATTTATGTGGTCCCGGGACCACACACATGAGACATGTTTTCGTGACGTGACCGCAATGTACACATTTAGGCACAATTGACATTGCACTTTGAAGGAGCTATTCAATCCCGAAATTCGTTCTTCGCTTCGGTGGCGCAGTGATAATGGGGCATCACACGTGTTACACCACATTCCATTGGCTAACAAATTTAGGTCAGCGATTCTCCGGCAACTTTCAGTACATAAAGAAATATGTTCTTTCTTGGTGGCGGCAATCAACTTTTCTCTCCTGTTAAACTCTGCTCTTTTTAAAAACCGTCCAGACATAGACCTCGCTCCTCCGTGCGCTGCCATGTTTGTTTTCACTTGTTTACGCCACGGCCATGCTCGTTTTGCGGCGTTGCCACTATATCCACCAACATATGAGTTGGCAATGTGGAACCGATATTATAACTTTTCTCACTCAAATTTGGTTGAAAATCATTTCATTTTTCAAATTGAACTAATATTTGAATCCCAATACATAAAATATTGCCATATGACCCAACTACACCCATTTTAATTGACAGATAAACAGCGTATCTATTGTTTTTTTTTCATGTTTACTGAGTAAGTCAAAACAAGTACCAAATCCCACACAGCACAAATGCGTCCCAGGAACAACCAGAGGACATCCCGCCGGTATATTTTGGACTTCCCAGGAACACCCAGGGGACATCCCGCCGGGATATTTTGGACTTCCCAGGGACATCCTGGTTTTGCTGTGTGACGTCCCAAGGACGTTCCTGGGACGTCCATATGTCCCACCAAAATCACTTCCCAAGAACGTCCCATAAGGATATCCCGGGACGCCTCCAGGGCGTCCCGGGGATTGTCAAAGGATTATTTTTCGATACAAGAATGTTATCTGGACATCCTGGGAATTGTCGAGGGATGTCCTACGAAATCCAGGAAGTTCTTGGGACGTCCTTCGGATTGTTGTAGATATGAATTATAATTTATTACAATTTGTACATCAGCTTTTGACACAATATCATTTAGCATGACTTATTTCATTAAAATATTAATCTACCTATAAGGACCAATACACCAACTAATTATTCAGGAGACGGGGCAGGTTAATAGGGACTGTTGTCAATTTTCAACCCTTTGCAAGGCTTAATTGAGCCAAAATAGAGTGTCCAGGAGTCACTTGTCACCACGCATTTTACTCTTCAGGAAGCTCTCACACAAAAACGCTTTGCGCTAGTGACTTTTGGAAAAGTTGTTATATTAGTCAATTAGTTCCCCAAACTTTGGAAATACCTCATTTGTTCTTAACTTGAAAACTAAGAGTTTTGATGACAAAGTTCTGCGTGGCAGACGATTTTGTTTTGCGACCGTTTTGGGTCACGCAATATAATGGTAATTTAACATCGTTTTAGCATGTTTTAGGGTAAAATTAGATTAGTCAGTGGCCAGTTTGTTAATCAGGTTAGCCGACACCAAGTTTCAGTCAGTTCTGTGGCTTCAATGTGCTTTTTTAGGAAAAAGAAATATCTTGTTTTAGCCATAGCAACTGGCCAATCCGAGGCATACGAGAGAAGAGCGACAAATTGCATTAGATTGGTGCAATATCGTCCGATTTCTCAAACACTTGTTTGAGTCATCTTTGAGGTTGAAGATACATGTATAACAATCGTTTTTTAACGCTGAATAATCTAATCCAACTTGCGTTGTTGTACGCATTGAAATGATAGAGTATAGCAAGGAAATAACCCTTTCAGACCCGAATTATGATTTCAAAGGAAAAAAAAATAAATCTTTGGTGAATTAGGCTAGGAAAAAATCAAGGAATTCAAAAAAAAATACAAGATTTTCTATTTTCCTTTTTTATTGGTTTTCCAGCCATGGTGCCATGCGGCACCATTGGGCGTTTGATGGTACATATAAAAATAAAAATAAAAATAAAAATAAAAATCTTTGATTATAAAATAAATACTGTTTTAAGCAGTGGTAGTCACACAGAAACAGCTCGGTATAAAAATAAATGGCGAAACATAGGAACTAGACGACAACATTGATTCCGTAGTCGGTCATGGCAATAAGATACTGCAGATCAATATGAAATTCTCACTTGTTACATTGCATCTTGTTTGGCACCTTAGCTAAAACAAGACCAAATCACATCGCATCAAATCTAAAAACTATCTAAGGGACCAAATCAGTTACGGCAATGAAAAGCCTTGAAACAATTCCGGTCCTTAGTAAGGCACAGCACAACTTTGCATTTCATGCACATAATTCTTGCATGCGCATCAATGCACATTTTACATCTACCTTTCTTTTCAATAGCACCCGGCCAATGTTCCAGGCCATCGTAACGAACATCTGATACTGGGCGAACCGTTACCGTCCTCCTAGCGGGAGGTGTCAGCTCCGTTTGGTCCAATGACGATGGACGGCCTCTTTTTCTCTTTTCCCCATATGTGACGAGCATAGCTTGAGCAATCCTAGATTTAAATTCTACTAGAGCTACTGACTTTTTCAATCCCTGCACGCAATGCCTGCGGTACATAAGCCAAGCATTGACAACACAAATGTCAATGAAATGAAATATTATTCGTAGATAGTATCTCCGGCCCTTGATGTCTGTTCGGTAAAGCTCAACTAGCATATCCATGAGGTCAACCCCCCCCCCCATTCCCTCATTGTACTCCTTTATAATGAATGGTCGAGGAACTTCAACGAATACTTTCGTTGCCACTGACCAGCGGCGTACATTTTCAACAGGGTGCACTCCTGCAAATGTAGATATCAAATGGACACATTTGTTGTCGTACCATTTTAACGCTATGATATCGTTGTCGTCATCTGTCTTAAATTCAAAGCTCCCCCTACCCTCTTTTTTCAGTGCGGGGTCAGTTTTGAAAGAACAGCCGCCAATACGATTAGACCGAACTGTACCAGTAAAAAGTAGTCCTATTCCTTTCAAGTGCAAGACAAGAGCATGCGATGTAAACCAATTATCAGTTACGAGTTTATAGTTACTATTTAGTGGTAAATCTTTGACTAAACGGAGCACTTTGTCACCACTGACACCTAATATCGCGTCATCGGCAATGGTACCTTTGCCAACATATATCTCAAAATCGTGCATCATTCCTGATGACCCACAGCGGGCAAACACTTTGATCCCCCACTTGTGCGGCTTGTTACGCATATATTGCTTCAGTGAACTGCGGCCCTTGAATGGGATCATTAGCTCATCAATAGACTGGGTCTGTTCGGGCTCTACAAGTTTCATGTTTTGCAAAATTACGTCCACAAATGGTCTGACTTTGAACAGCTTGTCATACCCTACTTCATCCCTTGACAACATATTTGAATTATCATTTACGTGTAAATTTGATCGTAAGGTACAAAACCGATTTCGCGACATAACATCAGCGATTACAGAATATCGAGTAGAATGGGACCAATATTGCCGGTAAGCTGGCATTTTCACCAGGGCAGTCATCAGATGGATGCCTACAAATTGCTTTATTTTAACAGAATTAGTATCTATGCTTTTGCATGTTTTTTGAACAGAATATAAGTTCGTTTGGTAAGCTAAGTTGTCAAAAATATTTTCGCTGAAAAATTTGGTGAAGTACTCATATGGTGTTAGTTCTTCTGTGGGAGGCAGTGAAAATGATTCGCCAAATATAATGTCACGTTCTTGGATATCCCTCTGCTGCCAGCGAAATACCGGACGCGTTCTCGGTCCCGCTCTCGGTCTTGTGTTCGGCAGACTAGCTAAAGGAAGGTCATCTTCATCTTCCTCATCAGAGAAAGTACCAGTCGGTCTAACAGGACCAGCAGCAGGCTCAAACCTGTCAGTTTGTAGTTCCAACGTCGGCTCATTTTCATCGCAAGACTGATCTGAAGTTGGCGGAGCAATTGTGACCTCTTCTGTCTCTGAATCTGACTCAGATCCAAAGTCAGATTCATCACCCTCGAGGAGAAAGACGATGTCTTTGCTAGTTAGTTTGTTTTTTGCAGCCATCTGAAAAAAAATACAGAGTAAAAACTTGCATATGAAACATAACCAAACTCTCACAAGTGACAGTCACCAAAGCCCACTGCCGCCAAATAGACCCATGGGTTTTAAATGGTCATAAAACCATTTTTATAGTACTTGCGACTGAGGAAAGTAATCAGATACACACATCAATGCCAAACTCAAATTGTCACAACAGTTTTAGAGAGGTAGATATCTTTATTTACCTTTGAAGTGAAGACTCAATCCATGTTGTCATCGCCCCTACGCCATGACAGAAATTGCGTTCTGCGGATACCAACTGGATGCTGGAAAGCCAACTTCACAATCGTTTGGCTAGAGGAAACAGTAGTGCCAACCTTCAGCATCATATCTGACTAATTCAAATGTCTCCCGGGAATTATAAGACGAATCAAAACGTGTTTTCGTGTTATGGTTCCAATTGGAACCGCTGGGTCGGAAAGGGTTAATACTGGATTCAAACGCAACCGCTCAAATTGAAGACCTTGGGGCCAGCCCGGGCGTGCGCCTGCCTCCATCCAACTCCAAGATGGCGGGTTCGTAGTGTCATCGGGACGTTAATAATCGTGCTCGATATGCCATACAAGCTATATTTAGGAGTAGAGTCTGCTTTGGTTCCTCGTTCAACAACAGCATTCAGAAAACGCAATCGTATTCTTCACCAGAATGATGAGGAAGACACAGATGCAGAGTGTGCAGCAGCGCCGCATAAAATACCACACGGATCTGGTACCGTGGACACTGCAAGTAAACCTTGTGGTTCCTATTTAGATAGGTACCTACCACCGTTGATTGAGGAGTACTCTATACCTTCTATATTCAATGGTACCACCATCCACCAGTTGCCTCAGACAAACTAAGTTCAGAACCACATCATATATGGCACTACGTCTGAATTCTACGGACCATTCTACGGATGCATTCTGGAAGCTTCCGTCCACAGAATTCTGAAATTTCAACTGAGTGCTGTGGTTCTGAACAGGCAAGTTGTCTGTGATACACTACCATACCGGCTATCAATAAATATGATGCTTAGGGGAATTTTAGCTTTGGCTGACAACCAAGTAATACGTATCTCTCGTCTCAAATTTTAGGTTGGAACAAACCAAGCAGTGTGCAGTGCAGTTTCTGACTGTGCCAATGTCTTTGAAAGAACAAGATGACGAGAGCGATTCGAATCAAGATGAAGAAGGCGCAGACGAAGTCCCCCAATTTGCCGAAGGCTACTATTTTGACTCTTCTGGCTCTTCTGAAAGTGATAGCAGCGATGAAAGTGAGAGTAGCGACAACAGTTCTCTCGAAGAGGGAGATGAAGAGGTGGGTGCTTCTCTATTCAATGCTTATATGTTTCGCCCTCCACGAAATATTCAGCGTTACTAGACGATGTGCTGGCACATCTGGCTTACCTTTTCTCCGCTGTTGTTGAATTTTATCCCAGTATCGTGATGTCCATGACATGCAATGTAGGTAGGTAGGATACATAGAAGCCTTTGAAAATGGTTTAATAATATTTTAGATTTTAGATTCACCGGCCAGGCGTGGATGATCGCCGCCAAGAATTTGAAGAAAACCCAGTAACGAAACAGCATGCAGAGCTACTCATCGTGGCTTACGTGCTCACTAGTGGTACATCCCATGTTAACTTACAGAAATTATTAGATCTGATAAATGTTCTTGCTCCTGACCTTAAAGTTTCTAAAACCAAGTATTTATTTCTTAAGAAATTCCAAGCGGCAGACTGTGTTAAATCCACTAAACAGTATGTTTGTTCTGTTTGTACTGAGTACATTGGGGAAGATTTATTGGATGAATGTCCTACTTGCCAAAATCCATTGAATAAAAAGGTCTTGGATAAGGGCAAAAACTATTTCATTACCTTACCAATCACAAAGCAATTGCAAAATATTTCCAAAATTGCCAGTTTAACTCACACTTGCAACCATGTCACTATTGAAGACATTTGCTGTGGTCAAATGTCAACTGCAATACGTGGTAGATCCCATAGAAAAAGTATAACATTGAATTGGAACACAGACGGTGTTAATATATTCATGAAGTCGAGCAAGAGTATTTGGCCGATATTTTGTTCCATAAATGAACTGGACTTCAAAAACCCTGTTGGACAACCTCTCCAGCCTTTTCACAAAACCCACACCCATTCTTCCCATTAAACAGCTTAAAATTTTGAAGCATGGCCCTGGCAACAGTGTCAACAGACCCAACCCCCAAATGGATTAGGCACTTTTCGGTCTCGCCCATTATGTTAGTCAACTCGCACCCATTAGTGGCCAGGTATGTCATCTCTTCTTGAAAAGGCTTCATAAAAACATGCATGTTTGGTTTCTTATCCCCAAACCAAAGACCACCTAACATCATATGTTTAGAGCGGGAATGGCCATACAAGAGTTTACTTGGAAGATGGTGCGGTTTCTGTTTCGCGTACCCATGACCGCGTTGTAGAACAGGGTCGAATGGCTATGGAAGTTGGAGAGGCGATAATGGGTGTCAAGGGGCCTAGTTTGTTGATGCTTGTTCCAAAATTCGATCTTGTGAACAACTTTCTTGTTGATTACATGCACGCAGCTCTCTTAGGAGCGTGCAAACAATTCATCGCCATGTTGTTTGACTCTGCCAACCACCGGGAGGAGTACTACTTAGGCAAACACACTGAGGAAATTGATCTTCGGTTGAAGTCAATACGACCTCCCAAGGAAATTCGCAGGCTGCCTAGACCACTCAGTCAAATGCGACTTTGGAAAGCCAGTGAATGGAAGGCGTTCCTTTTGTTTTATAGTCCTATTGTTTTAAAGGACCGTTTGCCAAAGCAGTATTACAACCATTGGCTTCTCCTAGTCAACGGCATATATATTCTTCTTGGGAAAGAAATTAGGTGACAGAAACTGAAACAAGCTCATTGCTGCTTTGTAAAGTGTGTGGTGGTAGCTGCGGTATTATATGGCACTAATGTTGTGTCTGCCAACTTGCACTTGCTCACACATCTTAAACAATCTGTTTTGAACGGGGGACCTCTTTGGAGTTCATCAGCCTTCATGTATGAGGACGCAAATGGGAAAATGAAGGACATGTACTGTGGAACGCAAGCGGTCCCGGAACAAATAGTTCGCAATTTTGTGCTCTTGAAACAGGTTGTGGCTCAGAGCGATGAGATTATGGAAAGGGCTCCTGCCATCGTCCATCATTTGTTTGAAAAATTATCGGGCGGTAGAGCTAGCAAAAGTTCTGGTAAACATTCATGCTTTGGAGAGATCTTGTGACTGTGGGATTACGTAGCATCGGTCTCACACAGCGTGAGATGATAGTATTGGCTGAACTCAACCAGGCACTAGTCCCGATAGAAACACCTTACTTAACATACCATCGTTGTTTACAACTAGAAATTGTACGCGGGGGCTGATTACTGCAAACGTTTTTCAAGGGATGATTCCTATGTTTGCCTGCAAATCTCGCCCCAGGTGTCTGTATTTGGGCGCATACGAAAACTGGTGGTAGATGTTTCGTCATGCAACTGCACCACAAATGCACATGTGTGCAATTCTCCTTCATATGTATTTTACGATGAGTTAGCTGTTCAGCCTGAACACAATAACGATGATTTTGCCAAGTTGAATTTAAATGAAATGTTCAAGTCAACCAGAGCAGTTAACCGTCTCAAAGTGTGCAACGTGACTGCCTTGGTGGGTAAGTGTATTAATGTACACAATGTTCTTGTGGTATTGCCATGCTTCGAGCTTGACTAGAAAATTATTTTGTCAATCTTATTGATGAGCGTAGCAAATTGAAGTTGGTGTCAATTTTTGAAGTATGTAAATAACAACAAAAGGAAGCTCTTTTACAATGTTTTCAGACAGTAAGTGTTTTCGCTGTCTTTTTATTCAAAATTTTCTGATATTTATTTGTAAATTTTTACTGTCGTGGTAAACAAAGTGCCTGACGACTGTGAATAATGTGAGCAAAATGAAACCACAGTCTTCTTTTATGCAATGGCGCAAATATCTAGGTACCCACTCAAATTCAATTGATTCGAATTAAATTGCAATTAAATCGACTTTAATTTGTAGGGGTTTTTTCAGCTTCAAGCTTTTCTGCTTTTAGTTTTTCCACCTCAAATATCGCTACACTCATATTACAATGCAACACAGATTGCGTTCGCGAAGCCCTAGTTTATATTGTTGGTGCAACAAGCGATAAATTTGTTTTGAATTTTTCCGGCTGATTTAGTTAATCAGAATTACGTGAATATGAAAAGATGATGTCAATTGGGTACCGTTCGGAATCTTCGGCCGCAGAGTACCCAAATTGTACTCTATTATAAACATGTGCCGGAAAATTATATATGCTGTAAATATTATGTATATAAAATTATGTATGAATATTTTCCACTTTTGTAATACTATTGTAATTGTAATAAACTGTGGTAAATTACAGAATGAATTGTAGTTATTTGTACTGTACCTACTATAATTATTACCATTTAGTGTACTGTGATGTACTGTAATGTTTTACGAGTCATTACAATTTATTGCAGTAAATTGTCATTTATTGTAGTGACAGTACAGTTTAGTACAATACAATTACAATTAATTGTGATATATCTGTAATACATTTCCGTAAGGGTGCCGTTGATAATACGATGACAGAGTATAAACTCGATTTTAGTATAGAGAATTTAAAACATTTAACTCACGCATGTTTCTGTTGCATTGGTCGCAGCTTTTTCCTGGTGGGGCGATAACGGACTTCCTCTGTATCTCTTGTTCTTTCGAACTTTTCCGCACCAAAACCGGAGGTGTGGAATTGGAAGTTGACGGAAATGAAATGAACTCTGGGGCCTCAGGCTCGGGTCTCGGGCCTCGGGTCTCGGGTTCTGGCTCGAGCTGCAGAGAATCCGATTCTTTATCGTACTGCAGCCTTTTCCGTCTCCTCTTCCGCAGCTTCCTCGCGGAATTTTCAGCTGCGTCTTGGTCAGTGGTGGTCGCGCTGGCGTTTACGACCTCTTGAAGTTTGTTGCACTTAGCATACATTACCACAAGATTATCTGTAAATAAAAATTTTCGTTAATAGTTTAATTTTTGACCATTGATGCAAATAGATACAATACTTGCAGTTATAATCAATTTAGTGGGAATGTTCCACAGCATTGTCAAGGTTGAGTAATATTATTTAATATATTTCCACAAACCGCCTTTTGCGTACACTTTTACGCTATAGCTCTTCCATCCAAGTTGAGGAGGCGCTTGCTTGGCCACCGCCTTGTTTAGGTGACTGTCCTTGTTTAGTTCTGGCCATCTGCAATTGTCGTTACCAACAAGCCAGATGCATGGCACTACCGCCATCCGCTCCTCCAGTAAAAATTGTACAACATCCCACATTGATGCACTAATATATAAAGAAAATATACAATTTTACTGCAAACAATGGCCCTCTGCTTTATGATAATCTGACGTTCAAGCTCGAATATTGGATTCGCTTTAGCTATTGAAAAGAAACCAATTTTTTACCTGTTACGTTATTATTCTCTTATTTGTTGGTAACATTTTTTACGCACATTACTTTGTGTGCGATAGAGGGAAACAAACGAAGCTTCTTTTGTATGGCAATACAACTGCTTTATGAGCTACTTGCGTTATTTCATAAGAATAGAAACTATCCGAAAGGTTTGCAATTTTGAATATGGAAAGTTCAGATGACTTACAAGGGCGTGTAAAAAAGTTCCTATTTCTATAAAATTTCTTCCCAACAACAAATGTTTTCCCCTGATCAGTCTGAATGAAGTTACAAATTTTAAATATCGTGTCCGATTTAAGGTACACCATAGAATCACGTTCTAGGGTTGATAAACGAAAATTTGGTCCAATAACTCTATTGTAATGTGTTCCATTAATACCACCTGTGGGTCCATCTAAGTGACCAACTCTGCTGCTTTCAGCTACAACAAAATTAGTGATTCTCTATTTAAGTGTAGTCGGCTGGCAATTTTGAGTTTGTTCCTGAATTATCCGGCATACTTGTTGAAGGGGGTGATTGGTTTTGCGTAACATGCGTTTTAAGGTATGTAAAAAGTTTTCAAAAGGAAATGCACTAAACCGGTCTAACGATCCAAATGATTTACAATCTTTGCTTAAGTGAATTAGGTTATGCACATTGTAAACCAACATTTCCTTTCCATATAGGCCAGCTACATTCCTAACAAATAGTCTTAAAAATTGATCGGCCCTTTCATTCATCTGAGAGTTGAAAGTGTCTGATACTAGGATAATAATTGCTGCAAAAAGAAGGATGAAGTGTCTGTAGGGGAGTTCGGGGACGGTTGTAACACTTTTCATTCTAGAATTTTTATCTCACATCTAATAGCATTTTAAAATTCTGAAAAAATTCAGGAAGGTTGCCTAAACATTCCTCTAGTATTGAGAATTTTCTTAGCTTCACTTTCCATTGCACATCTGAGAAAATGAGGAAAGTCCACGTCAGATACGACTGTTACAACCGTCCCCCGATCGGCGTCAATAAATGTAACACCTTACCGGGGACGATTGTAACATTTGTTGTAAATCACTACAAATGTGTGGAAAAAGCAATACAAGTTAATTGTGGAATACAAGTTAGTAGTACAGTACGTCTAAATATAACAAAAAAACACAAAAAAACAATTTCAAATTTTTATTTGCATTGATGGCAAACATACATTTTTTTTTGCTGGAATGCAAGATGCATGGGACCAACCCTTGCATGCGGAACACTGAAGCCAAGATTCTCCCTCTTTACTTTCTGAAAATCTTTCGTCGCAGACTAGGCAAGAGCAGTCTGTATTTAAATCTTGCGCTTTTTTGGCGGGCTTGGATGCGTTTTTCTTTTTTGGGTTTTTCCCCCCTGGCAACGTTCTCTTTTCTTCTAGTCGCAATCTCTTAGTTCTGCGCATTTCTTCGGCAGCCTCCATCAATCTTTTCTCTGGACTATCCGTAAAAATGGCAGTCTTGCCTCTTATTCGGCCTCGGCCATTTGATGTCTTCGCAAAATTTGCCTTAGGGTGTGGGCGGATGTTTTCCACATTTCAGTCGCGGCTCCTACAACACCGTCAAAAACGTCAACTCCGTTTACCACTTCAACTTGGACGTTGCTTGATACTCCGTCAGGTTCTTCAACTTCGTCGTCTTCGAGCACTCCGGCAACTTCGTCATCTTTGTCGTTTACACCCCCCGCGGCATGAGCCATTTCCATTGGCCGATCCGTTGTTTCGGATGGGGCGAAGTCAATATCGTCAAAAATATCTCTGTTGAAAGGAAATATTCCTGTACAAGAGAAACATGACATAATGTTTCGGGGTGTCATTGCCAATGGGAATGCCTGGTTGACAATAGATGGGATGTCGTATATTGACATTCGGACTCCAGGATGCGACTTGATCCAGCTGTCCATTGCCATGTTGATGTATCTCTTCAGAGGCCCAAAAGCTTCTCGGTCCAGTGGTTGAAGCTTATGGGAGCAATGAGGAGGAAAAGAAAGCAATACAATGCCTCTTTCACGGCAAAAGTTTATTACTTTCAGAGACAGGTGGGACGAATTGTTGTCCAGGAGAAGAAGGACCTTCGACAAAAGAGTTGGTTTGGCGTGTTTGGCGAAATGTTCCATGAATTTAAGAAAGTCGTCTTCCTGCATCCAGCCGGAAACATTTCCGCTGCCGACTGAGCCAATTGGGCCATCGCGAATAAAGTGCGGCTTATACCTCACGCGTGGAAAAATAAACATCGGTGGGATAGCGCAACCAATTGCATTTATGGCACAGCAAACAGTTACCGTTGTGCCCCTTTCGTGAGACACAATCGCACCAACCTGTTTGATGCCTATCGCAGCAACAACTTTTGTTGGTGTTTCAACAGGACTGGTCCCAGTTTCATCAACGTTGTATATATTTTGTGGTTCGAATTTGAACCTATCCAGCACATCAGACAAGTTGTCAAAGAATTTGTCAACATTGGGTCTGTTGAAATTCATTGCTCTTGCCAAACTGGTCGCTTCCGGTTTCCTAATTGATAGGCCAGCATTTCTTTTTAGAAACACAGTAAACCAGTCGGCACTAGCCATCCCTGATACCTTCCAGTTATCTGGAATTTTGCACCCGTTAGCTGAAGTATACTCGAACGCAAGCTTCCTAACTTCCTTCGGAGGCAAACCATAATAAAGGTCAGCGGCTCTGAGGAGGTAAGTTGCCAGATCTTGCTCTTGCTGCAGCGACAGCACGCGATTATGTGCATTATACCCAACCGTTATCGGTGTATTATCTTGCATGTTCTGTTTCTTTTTAAAGTAATGTTGGAGGCTCACGTGACACAGGTCCCTTTCTGTAGCAGCAGCACGAAGACTGTAGCCTTTTTCAATCAGTTTCACGGCAGCTTCCATCGCCTCCGCGGTGAAGCCCCGTGCAGAAGTGCGGTTTCTGTTCCTCGGCATGTTGTCGATGTAGTCTGCACGAATTATACAACAGTTTTAAAATAATGTAGTTTGACATCTCCCTAGCAACTGCTAAACTACTGAAAATAGAAGATAATCTAGTAAAAAAATGAGGTTATAGTTCGGCTTTCAACATCCAAGTGATGGTGTTACAATCGTCCCCGAGCAGGATTGTTGATTTTAATTTCAATTTTTACTTTTTGTGAGGTGTTGTGGCAAATCATTTATATCCAGTGATATTCGTTAAGAAATACTCTCTCTAAACGTACAAACCTCAATAAAATAGGAATAATATAAACATACCAAAAACAAAAACCAAGTCAGATATCAGAAATTCACTTACCATAAATGTCAAAACAGTTATTTGGCAGTATTTGGCTCAATTGACGTCTCAGCTGGCCAAGTGTTTCAGGACACCTGGAGCCATCTATTACCGACTTGTGGAACCACATCGCGCGAAATTTGAAACAGTCAAACAGAAACTGGATACACTGTTACAATAGACCCGTGTTACAACCGTCCCCGTTCACCCCTACATTTCCTTGGTAAGAATTCCTTTTAGATAAACAGGTCCCAAGTACAATAAAAATTGCCGGAACTCTGTTCCCTTCCACCTATCCGTCTCTGTTAACGATCTAGGTGATCGGCTAAATTCGCTTGGCCAATGCGACTGCGCATTAATTAAATTTGAACTTAAGTTTTCCAAAGATTGCAAGTGTAGCTGTGTTCTGCTGTGTCTGTCCTTCCATGCTACTAGAAGCCTGCGCATAACTCCTAGGCAGACTAGGTGCAGGTAATCCAAGGGAAAGGAAGACACGAGACCAATATTAAGGCGTGTTAATGGTGACAGAGGCTCTAGCTTATGATGATTTATATCTTTCCTCTCAGCAAACGAAGCATCTGTTCGAAGCTCGGAATCTAAGTCAGGGTATATCAATCGGCCAAAAAATTCTCCCCTTTGAGTACATTTATCGCATCCACAATAACCGTTAAACGATTTGATGCATTTAATAAATGCTTTGGCTGGAGAATCACAACAAAATAGAAGAATTCTTACTTCCACAGGAGAACAGTCAAAAAGCATTCCTTCATCTCTTAAAGTTGCTAATTCGTTCACAAAATCCCTCAAAAAATCCTCAACTGGAGGCTTAGTTGTTCCACAGAATAAAGAAACAACAAAAGGCATTTGTTCTGGGTCCTCTCTAATTAGACATAGTATTGGCCAAAATTGTTTATTGTTGGACTTGTATAATGGCAAGCCATCAATGTTGAAGCTAGGGTGTATAGCGTTTATTGAAATGGGATCAAAAGAAATCTTTCTTAGTCTCCTTTTCAAACTTTCCTCCAACCCAAAATTGAAAAACTGGCCATTGCCCATGCTCTCAAGACGAATGTTCCTTGGAGTTTTTAATAAAGTTCTAGCATCTAGGGGCAAATTTGGATTTCGAGGGTGGAGCCCTTTTAAAAGTTTGCTTAACGCAATCTGAGGAATATTGTTACTCACTGACCAATCTTGCAAGAATGTTTTTAGTTTTGATTCGGATTCATCTGAGCTACTGTCATCTGTCTCGGTATCTGTCTCAATGTACCGCAACTCTGGCTCTGAATTCTCATCTAAATCAACGATTTGGTTTTCGGTATCTACTGCAGTCTCACCCTGTCTAGAGTCCACATCATCGCTTGAACTGTCATCTATTGTGATTGGTTCCGTTGGATCATTACAAAATTGGTCATCGCTGGAATGAAAACCTTGCGAATGTTCAGCCTCTTTACTAAACACTTCCATATTGCTAATCTCGTCCATTGTTACATTAATATTTACTTCCTTGTTGCGAGCCCTAACTGATTTAATTTGCCGTCGTAATTGCTGACGCCGGCTTAGTGCTATCAATTTGCTGTTTTTACTTTCCATATTAAAATATCAAATACTCAAGTGGATATGTCCATAAACTTAAAATTCATTTGCAGTCTCTAGTTGTATCTGAAAAGAAGAAAAAAAATTGAAGTTACGAGAGAGTTTTCCAATGATTGAATAAATTGTGAATCAACCATTTGTTTAAATGGTGCTATTGTGCTGTTAAACTGTTGCGCTATTGTAGAAAGTCCTTGAAAATACATTGTAAGTCCACCCTAAACGCACAAAGAACATGGGCCAAGGGATGGTGTTCAATTTGTGTCAGTTTTATAACCCCCATTTAGTATTTAATTACTCCTTGCTAGCTTCCAGGAACAAAATACAATAAATTGATCGCATACAAAATTAATGTAAGTTGTATAATATCAACTGGTGTAAATCATATAAATAATATGTGTATGTTAAAGAAGAAGGGTTTATTTGTATTTGTTCAAAATGCCATTGTTTCACTAAAATTCCTCCGAATCTGAGCAATTCGCGTGTCTTTTTTAAATTTTGTAGTGTTTCTAACTTTTACCTTGGAAACGACGAGTCAAATCTCCGAGTCTAACCGTAAAATCAATCATATTTAAAATAGTATTATTTGATACAGATATAATGCCAACAATAAGCTATAAACCAGGGGTCGGCAAAACTTAGGCACGCGTGCCATGGAGTGGCACGCGGGCCATTTTTGATTGGCACGCAGCAGGACCATGTACATTTCTTTATATTATTATGGAAGTATTTTCAAAATATCCTAATATTACAAGAGACCACCGACAAAAGTATTTGCGACGCGAGATAAGCGGATCATGTGAAAAAGCTGAATGATAAATTCCACGCTCGATTCAAAGACATACAGGCGCACGGGAAGATGTTCGAGTTCATCGTGAAGCCGGACACTGCCCGCGATAAAAGCTAGAAGCGAGTTATTTCGAGGGGCTCGGAATTGAAAATTTAGATATGGAGCTCATTAACGTCTAATCTTTAAGCATTTGGGTCGAAAAGTTAGCTGCCCTCCGATCAGACTAGGAAACCGATGGCCGAAGAAATGTCGACAAGATTGCTGATTGCTGGGCTTTAAAAAAAAGTTGCGTGTGCTTTGTTTTTCGCTTTCGGCTCCAGCTAAACGTGTGAGCAAGTGTTTTCACAAATGATGTACCTATGTTCATGGGCCAATCCGAAGCAGACTTACGCAAAAATTTCCGAGAAAGGTGTCAAGCTTCAGTTTACGGAGTACCAGCCCGATATTTCGACGTTGAGCCGCAGTATGCAAGATCAAGGGAGCCACTGAGACGACGGTAAACATTGATCCTACTTCTTGTAAATGAGCCGGTTCGTGTTTCTGGCTAGCGGGGCCCTCGTGACGAGCAACACAAAACAGTTTGGCACTAGAGGGCTGCAAAAGGTTGCCGACCCCTGCTATAAACCATTATGTGGCATTGTACTGGGCAATTTTTTTCAACTAGTTTCGTCCCAAGCTTTCTCCCTCCCCTTCCACCAACCACCACCCCCTCCTACAACGCCAGGTCAATTTTTGTGAGCCGGTTCGTTTTGGCGCGCTTCTAAAGACGCTACTAAAAATCCATTCCTAGCACGCTAGCGATTTGTCGAAATCAATTTTTTCCCTTATCCACATTCAACAACACTTAACTGTTTACATCACGACAACAATAAATTTAATGCCAATTAATTACCAATTTGCCGAATTGCGTTAATATTCCTTAGATCTTATTGAATACCGTGCAGATCAATGTTTAGTATACTAGACCGTTTTGATTGTATTTATTGTCGTAAATCGCGTAAAGAAAATCCCACTAATGGACCCAAACAACAATACCGATGATCGACTTTCTGTAATTGGTAGATGATATGACACCCTTTTGAAAGGAAGGAGATAAATGGATTTTATAACTTTGAGCAAGGAAGAATCTAAGTGAAATGGTTACGTAGATGACGCAAATAGACGCAAACAGACACAATAATAAGTTAACAACATAAATTATTTGACTTCAACTCACCTTTTTTGTCACAGCTCTCGATACACACTTGATATCTATCTTCACACACAAGACACACGCTGAATATTCAATATAATTTTGTATGCACAGGGCACACAAGCTGGGCTTGCGAGGAGACGCTTCGTTTTACGTGTTGTTCCCAATACTTGTTATACAAGAAAGAACGGTGGCCAGGGATTGAGTCAAGTGCAACAGCTCGAGGGTTGAAACTTGACCAGGACAAAAGAAGGGTGGCGCACCCATAAAATAAACAGTATGGGGGCGACTATGGGTCCAGCCAGGTCAGCTGCTAACGAATGTGGCGGGTGTAGGATAACAGTTTAGCCACTGCAGTCTTTCCAACTTTAGAAATATTTTATGTCGTATATAAATACAGTTTAAACTAGTTTCCTGTCTACTTGTTTCTCGTGAGAACATAATGTTGCAAAAAATATTACAAATTAAAATTAAAACTGTATCCACCGGAACTTATGAACAGAAGCGATAAATATTAAATTGAACCAAAATCGAGTTTATTCCGTGTTTGTAATTTTTCAAAGCTTGGTACGCGTGAGACTTACAAGGCGTTGCATTCAAAGTTCATTTTGAGAAAGCTGTCTAGGTTCGACGAGAAATAATATTTTTCCTGTAGTACGAAATGATGTCATGCTTTCCAAATGACAAAACCTGTTACAGTAATATTCCATCTGCACTCTGTTGAAAAATTGGCTTTGTATGAGTTGGTTCACCAGTAAATGTTAAGATTTGAAACGAAACTTGCTAGACGGCTGTCGGTACGTAGAAACTACCCCCATATTGCAACTACCCATATAGAAACTACCCTCATATTGCAACTACCCATGTAGAAACTACCCCCATATTGCAACGAAGAACACATTATTTTGATATATAAAATTAAAACAGTTGTATTGACGATTTATAGTAACAAAGAGTAACCAAATATCACTAGAACCATGTGTTGTTTCATAAATGATATATCGAAGTGAAAAAATTGTCCTTTTTTAAGCGCAATTCAATTAATTTGGTAATTTCCCTGGATATCTGAGGAGTGCAGTTTAAGTGCGGTCAGCGTGCGGTCAGCGTGCAGTCTTTCTACGGTCTGGACCGTGCGGTGCCCGTACGGGGACCGCACTGTGTAAACTGTACAGTTTTAACTGCAGGAAACCTGTACAGGGACCGTAAGGGCAAAACCGCGGTCAAACGCCACTCGACAAACTGCAGAGAAACCGTACGGTACCCGTACGGTCTTGACCGCACTCAGACTGCAGACTGCACTCTGCCCGCATTGACCGCACTCAGACTGCAGACTGCACTCTGCCCGCATTGACCGCACTCAGACTGCAGACTGCACTCTGCCCGCATTGACCGCACTCAGACTGCAGACTGCACTCTGCCCGCATTGACCGCACTCAGACTGCAGACTGCACTCTGCCCGCATTGACCGCACTCAGACTGCAGACTGCACTCTGCCCGCATTGACCGTGCCGAAACTGCAGCTGGACCGCACTAAAACTGCACTCTGCCCGCATTGACCGTGCCGAAACTGCAGCTGGGCCGCACTAAAACTGCACTCTGTGTTTGCTGGGAAGCCATTCAAAACATTTCAATGGCACAATTTATCACGTAGATACTTTGGATATACAGCATATCACTTATGCAATCACAATGTTACAATATGAATGACTATAAAGGAGCATACAAATTTGAAATGCTGCTCTGGTTTTAGCAAAATAACTGACAAACATACAATAACATACAACACACAATAACATACTAACATACAATAAGAAGTAATTCGAAGTACTTACTACTATACCTACATAGGAATTGTAAACAACTGGTAATATGAAATAATAATAATTGGTAATTTACACCCATCCAGTTGTTTTAACTGTATCTTCCCTGAGAAGCGAGGAACATCATTTTGCATAGGAACACAAACCGTCCATAAAACCAATAGGAGCCATTAATTTTGGGCGGCTTTGGTCAAAGCAAATCAAGCACTGCCTATTTGGCTCACATCCATGGAAGAATCTACATTAAATAATTAATTAAGTATTCAAATCCTCAACTTGTCTGAGTAATAATAACATTGGAATCAGTTTTTAAAAAAACACTGATTATTCTGTGAAGTTTGCAATGACCTCTTCACCACTTTCCTGGTCTTCACTTTCAGGCCCGGCAGCCACATTGCCATTTGATTTCAAGTCATACATGTTTCGATTCATCAAATTCACATGGCTGTCCTCGAATTTGAAATGAATGCTGTCAATAGATCGCAATGAATGTTTGGTGTGGAGCAGACCAACCAGGGTTTTAGTGCAAAGTCTGGAACGCTGATTTGTTTTCAATAAGTTCACACTAGAGAACACTCTTTCTACTGTGGCACTCGAGTGCGGCAAGCTGATCACCTAGTCAAAAACAAACCTTGTCAGAGTTCCAAACATAGGAGTGTCATCCCCCCTCTTCAGTTTGTGTACCCTTCTTCAGAACACCAATATATCTTGCTCATTGTCATTGACAATAATACCACTGTCTGGGTCGCTCACCAAACTCATTAGTGACCTCCACTCTCTATCTAGCACGTTAAGCTGACTGTCCGGAACTAGTTTTGGGAATGAAACTGCTAGCGGAGCAATGGACTGGACAGCCATTTCTTTTACACTCTCTCGTGTCAGTGCTTTCATTTTTTTCAAATGACTAAGGTCTTTGAAAGGGAATCGTGTGTAGATTTGGTGTGCGCTTTCTATCAGAAAAGCAAGACATTTGTTTCGGAAGCCATGTAAGTCTGCTGGAGGCACCCCAAGATTATCCCTCGACAACTTAGCCATGACACGACCTCCTAGGTAAATGCTTTCAAGGGAAAGGAAGTTTGCAGGATCTCTATACTGTATAGTAGATACATCATTACCACGGAGGTAAATCGGTTTCATGTAACATGCCAAGATAGACCTGTATACAACTGCAACCCTTTCATAGAGCAAGTGAATCTTTGGGTGCTCCGATTGCATTTCTCTGTTTAGTTCGGTAAAGAACGGAAGAACGAAGTCCATAAACTCTAGGTATAATTCGGTCAATGGATTAGCGAGATGCTGGTTGATAGACTTGGCTATTTCATTGCCTTCTTCCAGAGCCTCACCTACAAAGTACAATTTAAGTGCTTTCATTTGGTCTAGCAGGCGAGTAACTACAGCTCGCAATGAAAGCCACCTAGTTTGAGAAGGGTGGAGGATTTTCTTACGCTTAATGTTTAGATAATCTTGAAATTCGGCATACACCCCCTGACGTTTCGGACTCGAAGATAAGTAGTTATAAATGACCCTAGCAACTTCCTTAACTTCATGGCCTCAACAATTTGGCACATGCGCATGAGGCGCATATCGATACCCTAATGGCAAAACCTCGTATTTGCAAGAAGTGAAATGTTCATGAGAAAGAAAAAACACTAAATAAATATCAATTATTGATTATTTTATTATGAACTATTTTTTTAGCCATTAACAGTAACGACAAAACATCACAAGCAATAGATTGCATAATTTTCTTAATTAATGGATAATTTAAAGTTAGATACGAGTTTTTGCTTTTCTTTATGAAATCATAACACTGCAAATACGTGTTTTTACATCAGTTTTCCATACTCGTATCTACTATAGTTTCAGAAATGTATTAGGTAGGTATTGGTGTACCTAAGTCATGTCTTAACCAACATACATAATAATACATAGTGAAATTATTGTTAAATAAAAGCAGAGTGGAATTCAGACACTGAAGTGAGTCTAAGAATGTGGAAGCTCGTCGTAAAACGACCAGGCGTGTTGGGGGATGACTTTTTTCAGCTCTTGCAGGTGCTTGAACTTTTCTGGCTTGATCTTGAGCGGACCAGTGTAAAGCGGAGTAATTTCAAATGCAGCGCTATTTTGGCGTTTTGGAAGTGGGGCCCAATCATTGTCAAAATTCAGTTTGAAGTCAACGCCTGCCGGCGTGTATCTCAGGCATCGAATGTCTGTTACGGTTGGATCCCCCACCTTATTTCCCGGACGAATGGAAGAAAAATGGGTGACCTTCGTAAAGTTCTTGAAGAAAGTGAAATCGAGATATTTCACCGTGTACGGGCGTTTTGTTCGAGCTTTTCGGCAAATGCCAACGTAATCTGTTGGCAGGTATATCTCCGTTCCTTTCAGTTGGCGTTCTATAGCAGCGTGAACGCTGTCCACCTCCATTTGGGTGTGGCCTTTTTCCAGAAATTTCTGAATAACCGTGATTTTATTCACTATCACAAATTGAAAAATGGCATTGGCTACAACAACATTGCGGTTCTGATAGCAGCAACCATCACTGTAAATGATAATCGTTTTATAAGGGCTAGACTCTAACATGTTTTTCAGCTGATCGGTTATCATTGTGACAAAATTGGAAGCGTCCAGCCCTCCTTGACCTTCATGCCACAAATAGCACACTACTTCTTTTGTGGCTTTATTGAAGGTTGTAAAGTTGTGTACACACAGTTTTGTTTTGTAGTACATGGAACTTGCCTTCACGCAAGGTGCCAGTTTCACAGACTGAACGTCCATGGTGATGACGGCCATCTCTCCATTTTCTAGAGCCATCTCATTATCCAGCGTTTTACTGTTCCTAGCGTCTTCTTTGCGCTTGATATGGGCAGCATAGACCGGTTGTTCCACATTCCCAAGGTCGTATGAGACGCAGGTGTCACACTGATCCTTCTCTGTGACATAAAGTGACAAATTCAATTTATCGAACTCGTTGAAAAATGTTGTACTGCTATGCGCACGTATGTCCTGCGTTAGACAAGAATTTTGGTACTCTTCAAATAACTTCGCTTTACTCTTGAAAACGGGTTCTAAATATAGATGTTCAGATCTTGCTCGGCAGTAGTGGGATGGAAGTTTAGGTAAATCAGAAAGAAACGTGTGTACGTAGCTCAATGATGCGGCAACACCTTCGGATCGACTTTTTGTCGGCTGTTTTTTTCCATTCGGTTCGACCATACCCGAACCATTTAGACTTGCCTGGCACCAGTTTCTTACCGACCACTCTCCAATCGCGAGTGTCGATAGAAACATTGCCTTGCAAACTCGAACTTTCACATTAGCCACCTTCAGATGACATACCAGCGAATAGTTCCTGCGTGATCCTTCAACAGCCCTCTTCGTAGACACACTATCCACCATAGTGGCCACGAAACTTCTTCTCATGTCCCACGAGGTCATCGTCTTCCAAAATTGCTCAAAGAGAATTTCGCGCGTTTCTTCCTCGATCAAGTGGCACGAGAAAACCTTTGATCCCCTACATTTATTGGAAGTACATTGAGGGCCCATTTTTCTCGATTCTCTTGGGTTTGTAGCTCTATGCTGCCCACTGCCCGGATCTTTCTTCCAACCTTTATACGGAGATCCTCTCACCCGTTGCTTTTTAATTTTTGTCCTTGTCCAGTTCGAGCTGTCAGAATGCTTCTTACTTTTTTTTGTATTGCAAGTTTCATCATCGGATTTGGACAACCCTGATGCCTTTCATTTAAATTGCTTTTTATACATTAAAGTTTAGAAAAGTGTCTCAGATTTACCAAACTTTACACTACACTTTACAACCTCTGGGCTTGGATCCGCAAAGCTGGGTTAGGGTAAAAACAGGGGCAACTTTGTTATCACCATGGTGACTTCCCCACCACCCCTGAAATCTGCAAATGCCCGTATGTGATTGGCTGTTCATTATTTTACTCCGAGTGTTATTAACTCTGCTTTGTGGATATGGGCCCTGGAGAGGAACAAAAAAATATTACAAATTTAAATAGATACCTTTTTAAACAACATCACCACAAAAATGTTTTCAAAGCACTCGTTCTACAAACTTACCAATTAGTGATGCCGTTAGAAGCAGATTTGAAAATTTCTTCTTCCCCGTCGCCCCATCCCAAGTGAACTTTACGGCGACTTCGTTTGCGCACACGATCACCAGCAATCGGCGCACAGCGGAGCCGATGTCCACCCCACCAACTTCAGCCATGTGTTTGATCTAGTAGGGCATAAGTAAACATTATCAAAGAGGCTACATTACTAAATTAATGCTATTTCACTTTCGCACGATTGCACTTACCAAAGCTTTTCTCAAGCCCGACTCATTTTCTAGCTTTGCCTCTAGGCTCTCGAGGTCCGACATGGTTCTCAGGGGGAAAACAGTTGAGAAATAGCTGCAGTATTCGTCCTCTACCTCTCCCGTACCGGCACCCGACATGACTTTCTTCAAAATGGTAGCAAGTGTGTCGTACATTTCTTTCAAGTCATACCTTAGCAAGTATAGTTTTCGGTCCACTGAACGTTGCCATTCTGAAAGCAATTATGTTAATATTCCACAATTACATCTAAAATACAATAGGTAATAGCTTAGTAAAGCATGAACAATTCACCTCTATCAGAAGATGACTGATCTACATGGACACTCTTCCTATGCTTTGATGCAGGCTTAAATATATACTTGAAACATAACATAATAAGTCGACACAACAGCATCCACATTTGGAAAGACGTTTTGATTAATAACGGGCATCAGCAAGAATAGCTCTAATGTGTTCAGCGGAAAACTTGTCTGCATCCAGAGTGCACAATAACAAGCCTTTGCCACAAAGTCTGTAATTTAAATGATAAAATACTCTGCAGGAGTGCTAACCTATTGCACGCCGTTTCAGGGAGCTACTACCAGCAGAAGCAGAAAGAGCCAGCTTTTGAGATGATAACTGATCTGAAAGCAGAAGTAACAGTTTAGTACTTAACCAGGGTTGGGTACAGAACTTTTTAAATGAACGCGTTCACTTTTTTGTGAACTTTTCAGTGAACGCGTTCACTTCTCCCTATGTGAACTTTGAACGTGTAAAAGTTCAGTTTTTTCGTGAACTTTTTAGTTTTGAACGCGTTCATTTGACCGTTGAATGCTCACCGAGTCCGAGCGCACTCTAGCCGCCTGTAATGGACTCTAGAGCCTCTCTCTCTCTCTCTTGCTTAGAGCCTAACCCTTACAGTGCGACCATAGACCAAGCGACCACAGGGTGCCGTGTTATTAATAAAAAAACAAGATAGTATATAATGTACAGAGAACATGAAGATCCAAACAAGGGCACAGACGTATCTAATTTCAGTGTCAGATGTGCGAGATAATTGTAAACTTTTAAATTATACGGGAAAGCCTCATATGCACTAGATACAGCTGGTAACCAATCTGAATCTCATACCATGGGACAATCTCCAGTCATTTTTCACCCTAGAAAAGAGAAATATTTTGCTTGCGGAACTAGCTACAAGGTACAAAGCACCCTCTGCCTCCATGCCACGAAAATGATCGCAATTCGAACAAGATTTTATCATCAAATTACACTCAAGCACCACTATGACCATTTCAACTGATGTTTGGGTACCTACCTAGCTCATAGTTTATCCAATAATTTCCTTCCTATTTCTGGGTTTTAGAAAATCATACAGACAACTAAAAAATTTGTGAAAATGAACGTGAACGTTAACTTTTTAAAGTTAACTTTTTAAATTGGCGAACTGAACTTTATAAAGTTAACTTTAGCTACTGGTGAACTGAACTTTATAAAGTTCACTTTAAAAGTGAACTTCCCCAACACTGTACATAAGACAGAGATGCCAGACTCCAACATGAAAAAAACCTTGCAAAGGCTTACCATACTTTCGTCCTGGTGATCTATCTAATGGACGATACAGACGTTTCTTTACAGGGGAGTACCCATCTAGAGGCAGAAGACATATTGTTTTATTACATTTTCCACACAAAATCCTTTCAGGCTTCTACATGAGAAAATACGTTACAAAGGCTTACCATACTTTCGCTTTGGGGACATTCCGAGGTGACGATTGTGCCTATTTGTTTGAGGGGAGTACCCATCTAAAGACAGAAGACATATTTTATTACATTTTCTGCTCAAACCCCTTTCAGACTCCAGCGTGAGAAAATACTTTGCCAAGGCTTACCATACTTTCGTGCTGGCGACATATCGAGGCGACGATCCAGACATTTCTTTATAGGGGAGTATCCATCTGTAAGAAGACATGTTTTATGACGGCACAAATACTGCTAGACTTTTTATTAGGAATATACCATGCGAAGGCATACCTTCCGAACTTCCTTGGCGCGAGGAAAGAATTGCAGGCTTGTCGACATCTATATGGCAAATCACAAGTTAGTTGTGGTTCCGTTGCCTCTAAACACTCAGCTTGAGAATAATCACCATCATAGTTTACCTTTAGAACCTAGTTTTTGATATTTTCCGGTCCCTCCACCGCCAATTTTAGGGTTGGAAGTCTTGTTGACATCTGTAGGGCAAATCACATGTTAATTGTGGTTCCGTTGCCTCTAAACACTCAGCTTGAGAATAATCACTATCATAGTTTACCTTTAGAACCCAGTGTTTGATATTTTCCGGTACTTATACCGCCAATTTTAGGGTTGGAAGGGTTGTCGACATCTGTAAAGCAAATTACATGTCAGTTTTTTGTTGTTGTTCTTGTTAAAATCCCAACAAACCAAAATATGATGAAAGACTAATCGAGATCTGCTGAGAATTTTAAGTAATTTAAGTCAACAGTAAAAAATATGAAAGTGTCTGGAACTCTGGACCAGGGCATCGAACCCGAACCTGTAACCCGAAAAAACAGTAATTTTGTATTGAACCTGAACCCAAACCGGAACTACCCAATTGGAAAAAACCTGAACGCAAACCGAAAAAGCAAAATAAAAAAACCCAAACCCGAACCGAAATTTACAATTTACTGAACCTGAACCCGAACCAATATTAATTTCGGTTCGATGCCCTGATCAAGACCCTAGAAAAGTAAATGTGACTTTACCTTCTTTTGAATTCATGAAAAGGTCCCCTTCTAGTGTAGGGGGCGATGGAAGGCCCCCATCCTCTTCATAGGGGTTAGCAACTGCCACCTGGTCATTGTAGATGGCATGCCTTGCTTTTCTTGTAGATTTAGAAGGTGTCCCCTCTAAGTCTGAGGTGCCATCCGCATTCTCCACGTGGGAAAGTGCATTACGTCCTTCTTCGTAAGTGTCTAAACAATACAAGATCTTCTTTAAATCCACCAGTAGTTAACTTGATCATTAGTTTTATTACCTATTTATGATTTTACTCACCATATTGGGAAATAATTTTTTTTACCAAGCACTCCTTCCAGGTGCTAATATCACATTTTTTCCTATTTTTGACAGCAACATGAATGTTGGTCAACTTTGGAGGCCACCAACAAAATTGCTGACCTTCCTCCTCGTGCAACCAAGAGGTGGGGACCAGTTCCGTGCCGTCAACATAATCTACTAAGGAGTAGAGTGCCATCTGAAACAATATCATATTAAAAAATATATATAGTTTGGTGTGAACTCATAACATCTTTTCGAAGGGACTAAAAAAAGCTTGACCACTACGATCCGA
This sequence comes from Nemoura dubitans, assembly GCA_921293005.1. NCBI lineage: Eukaryota > Metazoa > Arthropoda > Insecta > Plecoptera > Nemouridae > Nemoura > Nemoura dubitans. The sequence goes on along the minus strand of OV121078.1, from coordinate 14,432,499 downwards.
ATCCAAGTCTACATGCACACGCAAAACTAGATGAAACAACATTACACTAACTACGCTTACTGACTACGCTACCTAGGTACCTTAAATGTGTGGTTAATTTGTTAGAAATGTTTATCCATCACTCCAATGTCAAGGGTAAAATCCTCAGCCGTCTGAAGCTTTCCCTTCTATGGTTCAAATAATCTGTCTATTGACACATTGTGTTAATTTTACAGGCACATTTGGTTAGATTAACCTATATTCCATAGCCCATTGGAACAAGTTTCTAAAAATGTGAACGTACTGTACTATTTTATTCAAGCCGTGAAGCAGGGACACCACCAGAAAGGTATCATTGCCCTTTGGAATCCCCATTGCCTTGAAATCAATGTCTGTCACAGGCCATTTTTGTAACGATGTGGTCATGTCACTGGCCAAAAAGATCCCTACTTCGGACGATACACAAGGAACTGTGAACGCATCTTTCTTGCTTTTGAAGCTATGACCAATGATAACAAGCTCTCCTTTAAAGGTTGCAATGTTTGACACAACAACAATTAGCCCATTCTATAGAATGCAGCAGTTATCAGCAAGTTATCAGCAAGTTATCAGCAAGTTTCTTCGAGTAGATGAAACCATGAAGTTTGACCGATTCATACTGTGGATTACAAGTTCCATGTGCTAGTGGGCCAATAACATGGATTCCTGTAGGTCTTCCTTGCATTTTTTCTGCGTCGTTGGGCTTTTTAGTATTCTTGAGAGATGAAAGAGCGGACACTTTCTTCTCAGAAAGCCGGTTTGCAGCTTGTTGTAAAGGACGGTCACTTTTACGTATCAGTTTTTTGACAGTTTTCAAGTGGTTTTCGAACTCGAACGTGCTGAACTTGTCAACTGGTCCGAATGTCAACACATCGTCTGGTAAATGAAGTAGGCCATGAATGTTGTAAGATATGAGGTGCCTTCCATACAAAATCCCAAACACTTGGATAAAATGCTTCATCAGCGCTTTAGCATATGCATTTCTTTTAATACATAGTTGAGGAGAGGCAAGTATTCTCATCGCTACACGAAGGCAAAGAAAATGCTCATAAAAGGCATCAGATAAAATGTTCTTGAAAGCATGGGGTACAATTGAAGCAGGTGCAATGTACAGCATTTTGAGTCGTAATTCTGTGGCCTTCCAATTTGCAAGTTCTCTGAGTGATTGCGGCTTTCGAGCAAATTCTGTGCAGGTGTAGATCTTCAGTTCAATTAACCTAGCACTAATCTGATCTATCTTTGAACTTCGAAGCCGCACAGCCAGGTTTTTCGAGCCCATCCACTCCCGAAGTAACTTTTTCATCACTCCTTGGCAGGTCAAATGCATATTATATTCAAAAGCAATTTGAGACACCATTCCAAATCCAATAATTTTTTCTAAGTCAGGATACATTAGGACATGATGCTCCTTGTGGGTTTTATCACGGAAGGTTTGATCGGTCCTTAGAGGTGCATCGCTATCTGGGAAGCAAACTCGGCCCTTGAGATATTCCCCCTCTTGAACGCATTTACCGCAACCGAAGAATCCACTGTGACCATTAATTCCTGCTATGAAAGAACGGGCTGGAGCATCACAAATAAGCCCGAGCAATCTAAACGGAATCCGTAAATCTTCATATTTTAAACCGTGATTTGTTTACTCTGTGGCTTCGTTGATAAAATCGGCCAAATACAGATTACAATCGGCAGGCTTCTTTTTTCCATAAAATATTCCTATTATGAAAGGAGAAACAATACTTTTACCATGGACACTCCCTAAGATTGGCCATAACTGCCCCGAGTTTTGTTGATAGGGACTCCATCAACATTTACTAGGACATTGATATTATCAGGAAGATCTTCAGATGGAAGTTTGCTTATATATTCGATGAGACAATTTTCTAGGCCAAAGTGAACGTATTCACCTGGTGGAACATCCCTGAGAGTAGTGGATTTAGGAGTTTTCAACAGTGTCCTAGCAGTCTTTGGAAGCTCGCTGTGTCCATACTGCCTCAAAACCGTCAACAAGGAATCAAAAGTGTTGTGATTAACGTTATGTGATGTGGCCCAAAATGCTAGGTCAGTTTGAAGATTTTCAGCTTCACTTCTTGGGTTTTCACCATCTGATTCGTTTTCCGTGGAGCTAGGACCTGGTTCATGCTGTAAATCGGCTTGTTCAAAATTATCGCTGTCAGAACTATCCTTTGAAGCAGCTCCCATAGATTTCTCAGTTCCGCTTGCACTGGATCTCGTCTGATCTGGCATGGCAGACTCTCTTTCCTTGCTATCACTACGACTACTGCTACTGTCAGACAAATCATCTTGTAAGTCATTATTATCAAACAGATGGCTCAGGTGCATTCTCTTTGCTCTATCTGAATGTCTTTTGGACACAGTCTTTTTCAATTTTTTCTTAAACATCTTGGGCACTTTAATGACACTGTAATATAAAAAGGTGGGATTTCAGATTTATAAGGTACCTACCTACCTACTAGTAGGTATGTTAGAACTTGTCATCTTGTGGATTAGCAATTCAATTGCTTGAAAGAAGGTATTGGTAACTACCTACTTATCCCTGAATTGGACTTCCAGCCATTTAGGTTACAAACAAATGTAGGATCCTAATGTTTGTCAATTACATAATAGGTACTGGCAGAGAATGTAGGTCAATGTACCTACAGACCTACCTACCTCCTTCCTACCTCTTTGATTTTTGTTATTTGTTATCCTAATCCAAAAATACCTACTCTACTCTAATATACATCAAAGGTAGGTGTAATATTCATCATTAGGATTCAAAAAATAGCCTTGACCAAAATTTCGACCCACAGCTAGGTAGGTCCGACCACACTGGTTATCACAGCACAACCAACTGCCTTCTGTTCTGTGCACAACTTCAATGTGTTATAAAGGGGGTAAACAGATAAAGACTTACAATCCTAGCAAAATAATACAGCCCCCAGCCACCATACCTTATATTATCTTCACAGGTTGCTCAATGCTAGCATAATAGACAGGATTTCCACTGATTCCACCAGTCTAGGTAGTGATGAATGTAGAGGTTAGAATGGCACGTTGTCGCAGTGTGGACACCTATATCTAGATAAGGCAAAAAGAAACAACAGTCACATAAGCAAGATAGCAAAAAAACCAATTTAATGTGATATATAATTGATAACGATTTGAGTACCTACCTATAAGCTTTGCAGTAAAATCAAATAATCTAACGCCGGCTATACTATAGTAGGCACGGCAACTGATGCGCGGGAACCCGTATTTCACGGCGCTCTGTGTAGATGGCGTGCCGGGCGCAAGCTGTTGGCGCGAGACATTAAACATTCAAACCACTTCAGCTATCATAATAATTGTCTCAATTCACTCAAATAAATGAACAAAATAAATATCAGACTGTAAAATTTTGTTCTAATGCAATGTCAATACTTACTTCTTTCTTTACTTCACACTTTCAGACTGATCTTCTAATGATTGCCGGCTGCCGAGTGCCGAGACATGTTGCGCAGGCACACTAGTCTGACCAGCTGTGTGTAGGTAGCGTGTCGCAAGTTTCATGGTGGCGGCTGCCATTCAAACCGCACTTTTGATTATTAAATTGTCACAATTCTTGTAAAAATTTAATCTTTGACATAATCAACAACATGCGGTAGAATTTGGTTATAATTGAAAGTATATACTTCCATTTTCCTCTTTTGGCAGTTTCAAGCTGGTCTTTTAGCGATTAGTATAACTGTTCGTGTTTGAACACAGAAGGCGACCCAAGAGGTTATGCTCAGTTGCCGCCTCGATCTCAATCATGACCGCGCAAACAAAGTGTGGACGCGTAACATTTAATGGTATTTTTTAAATACCATCACAATACAAGTAAAATATGTAAAGTTCGTCAAATCAAAAAGCATTAATTCGTATTCTTGTGATATCCTTAAAATTTATATCATAAATAGGGTAACAAAATAGCAAATACTTTTTTATGGAATGATATTGTAATCTAATTGTGAAGATAACATTTAGTGTTCAAAAACACTAGTGTTTCGTTTGCAGCCTCCTCACAACATCAGTGTGTTGTCTGGGAACTAGGGGTTAAATAATAAAAAAATAAACTCATTGTACTTGCCTCTCATTTTGCGATTTTCTAGTGAACATCCAAATTCTTGCTGGTTTAGTTAAACCTAGATCCATTCGGCAGGCATTCACGTGCTTGTCGCGGAGAGCGATTTTTGTACACTTCAATTTACCTACTCGACTTCTGGACGGGTTCTATGTTCGCCAGGTCCACGAGAAACACACCATGTCAATTAAACGCACACACAATCATCACACTACAAAATTGATAGCATAATCGAGAAAAGTTTCAATCGCGAAGCACATTCTCCGACAAAAACGCTGTCAGCTGTCGCACTCGAGTAAGCTTAGTCGCCGCCTATGAGGATGAGCGCTAGTTGTCGCTGCGAGCCTGTGATTGGCTGCTGTCAAGGTTACAGCAGTTTCCTCACTATGGCCACCAACGTTCAAATTCAGATAAAAAGCAATATCCATGTTATTGCAACGAATATGACATATTAAAGCATAATTACAAGTACAATACTTATAAACAATACAGGGAATTCAGTTTTCTATGTTTTGTATAATTTACAACTCTTGGTTCTAAAGATCATCTTTACTAAATATAATTGAAAGATAGTCCTTTCTCCCTCGAGGACTACCACCTTACCGTGGTGAGGGGGTTTGTGTGGTCCGATGACCCGGGAGGCCATGCCGGGAGGGGAGGTTTCGCTCCCCGTCAGGTCTCCTATACCGGACAGGCTCCCGGCGAGGACCCAGACCAAGAGTAGTCCGGCCACGCCGCTGTTGCGGTACGCGGACTCTGGTCTAGGGAGGATCTGTGCACCCTTTTCTTTCTAACCCTTCCTTTCACCACCTTTCCTTCATCTCCTTTCTTGCTTCATTTCTTGCCGCCTCCCGAAACCACCGTCTGTCTTCTGCGACAGCGGTGTGGTTCCCTCACAGTTGATGATTTGGCTGTCGTTGTTTGCTCATCTCACGGTTTTTGATTCAGACCCACAGTCGAATGTCGGTGCCAGGCAGCTGGTGACTGGTGGCCTGCATAGGGAGAACTCGAGTCTTTGCCTTCTCGATTCTTTCCCTTCTCTCTCCTATATCCTTGTCTTCTTTTCTGGCCGACTCCTTGTGCAGGCCAAAACGCTAACCCACATGTTTGCCGTGTGTGGAATCCTTGAACGGGTGGAAAGGATTTTCCTGGGGGTTGAGGGGGTATTCTCCAGTTCGCCAGCAGAACAGACGGAGATTACCTTCCAACACGCCTCTTTGGTTTCGGCTTCACTTAAAACAGGCGGCTGGGGGCTAATCCACCCCCAGCCAATCGGCTCGTGTCTCGGCATTAAAACCTTTCACAGGATAAGTGTGGGGGGGGGGGGGGGCACCTGTGGCGTGATGGCTGTACAATACTGGTTTGTCCCAAACTCTACGTTCACTTGCGACTGCCGGTGTTTCCCCTGCTATATCTCCCGGACAACCCCGGCGAAAGAGGTACACTTATCAGTACCTTAGGTAAGTCGTCGATTTTATATCGGCGCGGCGTCCCCCAGGTTGGGCTCCGTGGTGGGCAGGGCTCGCGGGAGATGAAATTTCGTAGTTTTTTTAATGGATTCCCATGACGAAAACCCCCTTCCCCCCCCCCCCCCCCCTCAACTATCTTCCTGGCTTATTCGATCGCCTCATTGATGTGGGATCGCTACAGCCAACAAACTACATTCAGTTCTTCATCATGAAACGCACAGACAGTCTCACCTTTAACAATGTATTACCGTTTAAAATTCAATCGTTCGTTGACAAAGACATAGGCGTGCCAAAGCACGTAAACCGATTAAGGGATGGATCCCTTTTGATCCAAGTCGCATCGCAAGAGATGTCGAAAAAGGTGTCCGCTCTAAAGCTTCTAGGTCCATTCACGGTCAGCGTTGAACCCCACAAGTCGCTCAACACTTCCATAGGAGTAATTTACTGTCCTGATCTGAACGACATCGATGAATAGGAAATCCTGGCTGAGCTTCGTAAACAAAATGTCATCGAAATTAAACGCATTATGGCACGGAAGGAAGGCGTCCTCAAGCCATCCCCTCTGCATATCCTGACTTTCAGCTCTGCAGAACTTCCGCCCTGTGTTTTTGTGGGTTTCATTCGAGTCTCTGTCAGACAGCATATTCCCAACCCGATGAGTTGTTTGAATTGCCAACAGTTAGGGCACATTCAGACCACATGCCAAAAACAGCATGTGTGTCCAAGCTGTGGCAAGTCGGCTGCACACGAGGACAAGCCCTGTGATCAGGAGGCAAAGTGCCTGAACTGTGGTGGCTCCCACCCGGCCTGGTCGCGGGACTGTCCTTCGTGGAAGAGGGAGAAAAAGATTCTCGAGATCAAGAGCAAAGAGAAGCTTTCCGTCGCTGAGGCGCGGAGGCGATATCACCTCCTATCTCCGAAATCTGATCTGTCCAAAACCTTCTCTCAGGCTGTTACCACAAAGATTTCTGATTCGGCAAACAAACCTCCCTCGTCTGAAATGAAAAACATGATGGAAATGTTGAGCAAAATTCTAGCTGGTCAACAGGAGACCAAAGAAAAACTTGAGGAACAGTCCAAGAAAATAGAAGGACAATCCAAGAAAATCGAAGAACAGACGAAACAAATAAAGAAGTTAAGGGAAGAAAATGAATCACTGAAGAACCAAAATAAAGAAATGGAAGATAAGCTTTCCAAATTGAAAACAGGTGAGAAGCAGTCTGCCCCTAGCAGGCTCAAGAAGGTATGTAGTCTCGAGTCTCTGGACTCGCAAAACGAAGGTGAAAGCAGCATGGACTGCAGTGGCAGCGGCAGCGAATTGAACACTGCGGCAAGAAAGGGCGCCAAAAAACAGCGCATCACTTTATTAGAGCCGCCCGATCCAAAACCTGGTAAAAAATAGCTCTAATCACGTGGAACGTTCGTGGTTTTAACATACGACGAGACGAGGTTAAGGTTTTAAATCGGTTAAGGAGATCGCGGATAGAATTGGCCAATACTTTGAAGATGTCTCCAGTTCCCGCCACTACTCGGCATCGTTCCAACAGATCAAGCACAGAGCAAAGCGCAGACAACTGTCGTTTGCCTCTGCCAACACCGAGTGCTACAACATGCCGTTTAGTGAGTGGGAGCTGGACAACGCCATACGGACATCGAAGAACACGTCTCCGGGGGCCGACAGAGTCCACAACACCTTCTTGAAAAACCTTACGCCAGATTCTCGCTCGGCTTTGCTCGATTTGTACAACCTGATCTGGATATCACAAGTATTTCCAGACGAGTGGCGCCATGCCATTCAAGTCCCAATTCCCAAGCCTGGCAAGGACAAGCAACTGGCGGCCAGTTACAGGCCAATCTCCCTGACCAGCTGTCTTTGTAAGGTGATGGAGAGAATGGTCAACAATATACTTGTTTGGTGGCATGGAGACTAAAAATTTGCTTTCAAGCTTGCAATGTGGGTTTCGAAAAAACAGAAGTACGATCGACCATTTGGTCAGGATGGAGGCCTTCATTCAGGATTCGTTTCTGTGCAAGTAGCACGCTATTGCTGTATTCTTCGACCTGGAGAAGGCCTACGACACCACCTGGCGTTTTAACATTTTAAAATCCCTTTTCTTATGGGGTTTTAAAGGTCGACTTCCTGTTTGTATCACCAATTTTATGACTGACCGCACTTTTACGTCCGGGTTAGCGATGTTTTATCCGACATGTTCACACAGGAGAACGGCGTGCAGCAAGGGAGCGTGCTCAGTGTGACGCTGTTTGCAATCGCCATCAATGGCATCGTGGATTGTGTTCGATCCCCAGTTTCCGCCTCGCTGTTTGTTGACGACCTCGCGATCATCTGCCGAGCTCGATCGCTCGCCACGTCGGCTCGACAAATTCAGATGACGGTCAACAAACTAGTGAGGTGGGCTCATCAAACAGGGTTCAAGTTCTCTGACACTAAAACCACTTTTGTGCATTTTTCGAGGCATCGAGGTATCCACCCAGCTCCCGATATTCTTCTTAGGGGAGCTGCTCTGCCATTTGCGAATGCTGTAAAGTTTCTGGGTCTGTGGTTGGACCAGAAACTAAACTGGAAAGAGCATGTTCGTCAGTTGAAACTGAAGTGCCAGAAATCGCTTAATCTTCTGCGCATGCTCACTGGCACCAGCTGGGGTGCCGATCGGGTGGACATGCTTAGGGTTTACAGATCATTAGTACGATCCAAACTGGATTATGGTAGCATCGTTTACGCATCTGCGAGGGACAGTTACCTGAAACCGCTGAACACCGTCCATAATACGGGTATCCGGCTTGCCACTGGCGCTCTCCGCACCAGCCGGCTCGAAAGCCTGTTCTGTGAGGCGAATGAACCTTCTCTGGCCCTTCGCAGACAATACCTTCTCGCTTCATATGCATCAAAACTAATGTGCATGAAGAGACACCCGTCTTTCTTGCCTCTCTGCAAGCCCAGTTTTGAAGCTCTCTATAACGCGAAACCCAGCTCCACTCTGCCTGCAGGCATCCGGTTGAACCGCCTCTTGGTGGAAGCGGCTTTTCGCTATCCGAAATGTTATCCACATTGTCTGAGCGCCACACCCCCGTGGATAACCGGGGGCCCATCTTGCCTTTTCGGTCTAGCGGCGAACAGCAAGAGCTCCACTAGCTCAACCATATATAGGAAACAGTTCGCCGAGCTTTCCTTAAAGCACGAAGGTTTTATTAAAATGTTTACCGATGGGTCAAAAGATGACACTGCGGTCGGCAGTGCTTTTATCTATGGTCGCGATATTTCGCATGGTTTTAAACTAAATGACAAGTGCAGCATTCTAACAGCTGAGCTGCATGCGCTTTTACAGGCGCTGAAATTCATTGAGTCGAGCCGCAATGAAACGGCATTTCTAATTTGCTCCGACTCGCTCAGCCCTCTTCAAGCGATCGATGCCCTGTGTTCCCCACACACTCTCGTCCAGGGAATACACTCGCTGCTGGCGTCACTTTCGTCGAGGGACGTCAGGGTGGTGTTCTGCTGGGTCCCTGGACACGTGGGGATACAGGGCAATGAGTTGGCAGACAGGGCGGCCAAGGCCGCAACAACGAAGGTCGCACTAGACAATGATATGCTGACTTTTAATGATTTAAAAAACCATTTCAAGTCGCTTTTCAAAAATAATTTTCAGTGTACTTGGGATCTAGAGGAAAACAACAAATTGAAAGATATTAAAACCACCATTGCCCCATGGGACTCTTCGATCAGACCCACGCGGCGGGAGGAGGTGGTCCTCACACGCCTAAGGATCGGGCACACTCTTCTCACTCACTCCTTTTTATTCTCACTTGACAAGATCCCGCCCAGATGTGACTCCTGCGATGAAGTGCTTACAGTCAAGCACTTCCTTATCGAATGTCCTGATTACAGGCGGTTGAGAAGGCGCCTCTCGCTCGAGGGCAGTATTAGCGTGATCCTAGGTGACGACCCTCAACAAATCGATAAATTGGTCGAATTTTTAAAAGCTATTGATGTCTTACGGAAAATCTAATCATAGCATACTCATTTATTTAATCATTTAGTTTTATTGTATCTTGACGTAGTGAGACTTTTGTGTCTCACTTGAGGAGTTTTACTTTTAATTTCAAAACTTTTTATCAGGCGCAAAATGACCAACAGGTTGACGCGCCTCAAAGCCCCACCATTCATTGAAGACAGTCCTTCTCCCTGTATACAGACCCACCATGCTGTCATCGTTTCAGAACTGTAAGAAGCCGAAATGAAACCCCCTGTTTGAAATAATATCGTTAAGATATCCACCCGATAACTTTAAATTGAGGTTTACATTTTTCAATTGCGTCTCATTTGGAATGATAAGGAAGCACTCTTCATAATGATTTCGTAATGATTTCGTTAAGATATCATCGAAGTTAGACTGAATTTTCTTAAGTACCCACACAACACAAGGGTATCCAGAAGTTATCTACTAGATATCACTTTACTGATATGAAAGATACCCTCAGGATGTTCAACATGTATCATTAAGACATCTCCCAGATGTCTAAGGTAGTCCTATATGTCTCGCTTTTTTCCTCTTTTAGATATCATTTGGATAAGTTTTACAGAGATGTCAGAGAAGTTATTGGATATCCAACAGGGATCTCTAAAATGAGGTATAATGGAACTCATCTATCATTATTCACAGAAATGAGAGATACCCTCTGGATATCCAAGAAGCATCATCAAGATGTCATGTGGATGTCTACAGTATCCCCACATGTCTCACTTTTTTCCTCTTAAAGATATCATCTGGATAAGTTACAGTGAGATCATGGTAGCTGCCCGACATCATTAAAGAATCTTTAAAAGGAGGAATAATGGACACAATAAAATGGATTAAAATTTAAAAAATACACGGATGGATCATTATTGTATTGCGTCATTTATTGAAATACCACAGAAGCACAGGGTTATGAACAGTACACAAATCACTTGCAAAGCTGACGGAAAACAGGTAAAGGAAACATCAAATATTTCCGTTATCGGTGATGCGTTTTGTACACAGCTGTACAAGGCATTGCCCCGAGGGACAATTTCGTAGAACTTCTACATTTGCTTTCAAAGCACAGTGATGTAGTGAAAAAAAGCTTGCCGATGGCCCAAAGAACACATCAGGGACGATGCTGAAAGAGCGCGTTTCTTTTCGATCATGGTTGAAGAGAATAAAGACATAACGAAAGTTATTGTAGTGCGATACAATTTAGACGGAAGCGTGTACGTAAGATTTCTTTGATTTGCCGGTGCACGTTTCCTCGTTGCAGAACACATGCTCTCGTACATAAAGCATACCCTTAGCGATTGCGGTTTGACATTAGTTGTAACATCAATCGGTGTGGCGTGAGTATGAGTGGGCGCTATTCAAGCTATATTGAGCTATATTGAGCTATATTGAGCTATATTGAGCTATATTGAGCTATATTGAGCTATATTGAGCTATATTGAGCTATATTGAGCTATATTGAGCTATATTGAGCTATATTGAGCTATATTGAGTGGGCATGCTTGGCTAAAAAGGGATGTTCCTCAAGCTACATGCACTGTTTCAATCACAGGCTTTATTGAACTATGTTGACGTGAGTAAAAATATCAAACCAACGTTAAATTACTTCGCGCTAATCGAGGACTTGTACGTATCTGGGTCGGTCATACACGCGAAATTTGTTCTAGTACAGATACTTGTATAGAACTAAAGAAGATTTGTGAACCTCGCTGGAAGTGCCAAGAGTCGGCTTGCCACATTGTGAAGATAGCACTGTCTTCGATCATGGCAAACCCTGACACAACTGTCCTTGGACAGAGATGACCGGTCATCTTGGGCTCGAGGGCTCCTTGCCCAAATCAATATGCAATTTATAGTCCATATTTGCATTTTCCTGAAAGTGTTACGAGAGTTAGGGTGCTTCAGATTATCTTCAGGTTGTAAATTGTGATCTCGTAAGGGCGTTGGTGGTTATCAAAGGGGTAAACGACCATTTCCATGGCCTGAGAGAAACGGCAGAAGAAAGTTTTCACGAAGTCTGAGAAGAATCTTTACATATCGCAGAAAACAGCATCTCTGTGGATGGCGATGACGTGCCCGCAAGTGCGATTGGGGCTCAAAACAAGCGACTTCCCAGTAGATTAGAGCGATACATCATTACAGTTGAAATGGCCGAAAGTGAGTTATTCGATTCTACGGTCCCATGTTCCGTGACGGTTCCGTACTGCACTCCTGTGCTTGGCGAGAATACCAGCGGTTTGAAGCAAAGGGACATCAGTTGCCTAAATCCACAAAGCAACTATTTTATGAACCTGGACAGGGTAACGTCGCTTGCAAAGCGTGCGATTCCAGTAGCCTGGATTCTGAAGCAAAACTGTTGTTTTGCTTGTCATACCGCAGAGACAAATAAGAGGGTAGAAAGCCTCGTACAGCTGGTTCAATTCCTCAAAAAGTATAAACATGCATTCAATGAGACGTACAAACTATGCACGATAAGCATAACAATAGCTGCGCCTAGTGCTGCGGGTGAAAGAAAGTTCTCTTGTATGCTCCGCATCAAATGATATTTACAAAATGGTATGGGCACAACTCCTCATCAGGTTGTAAGTGCTTTTGGTTGATAAGGACATTGCCAAAAATCTCGACATGCCGGTCTCACCAGAATTAGCGGATTATCTTGCATCAAAGGTAGGAAAAGCAAGTATTTGGGTTAAGAAAGACGCTTGCCACCGATAATCCGATAAGTTGATTAAGTTCCATAGCTCGAAAAAGCTAGGCGTGCGTGCTACCCCATAAAATGTGGGCCCCCAACTTTGGAAACCTTGGCCCCCGAATTCCTGGCGTCGTCACTGATTCACTGGCTCCTGAAACAAATAACAATTCATTGTTACTTATTTACCTATAATAATAATATTAATTACAATAATAATGTTTTTATTCTGTTTAAAACACAGCGTGCCATTTAAGAAGTCCATTATTGTCATGACTTAAATTTAAGAACAAACTTTTGAGTTCAAAAAAATGCCAATGGAACCCGGCACAAATATTTTTCGCACACACATGAGAAGTGGTCATTTGAAATATTTAAATGGAAACAATTTTTTAATCAGGCCCACAGCTTCCCAAGGCTGGCCAACTGACGTTTGACACACGACTTTATGGCAGCCAGCCATCGCTGTGTCAACAACTAAAACAACAACATCAACAACGAAACGCTATTGAAACTCTGCTGTCCCCGTCCCCATCCCTGTCCATGTCCCCATCCCTGTCTCTGTCCCTGTCTCCGTCCATGTCCCTGTCCATGTCCCTGTCTCTGTCCATGTCCCTGTCCCTGTCTCTGTCCCTCTCCCCATCCCTGTCTCTGTCCCTGTCTCCGTCCATGTCCATGTCCATGTCCCTGTCCATGTCCCTGTCCCTCTCCCTGTCCATGTCCCCATCCCTGTCTCTGTCCCTGTCTCCGTCCATGTCCCTGTCTCTGTCCCTGTCCATGTCCCTATCCCTGTCTCTGTCCATGTCCCTGTCCCTGTCCATGTCCATGTCCCTGTCCATGTCCCCATCCCTGTCTCTGTCCCTGTCCGCATCCCTGTCACTGTCCCTGTCCATGTCCATGTCCCTGTCTCTGTCCATGTCCCTGTCCCTATCCCTGTCCATGTACCCATCCCTGTCTCTGTCCATGTCCCTGTCTCTTTCCCTGTCCCCATCCCTGTCTCTGTGTCCATCACTGTCCAAGTCCCTGTCTCTGTCCACTGCAGCTCACCATGTTTTTTTTCGCCTTTCGTTTTTGATTGATGCGATCCTGGGAGTGCACCACCCAGGTCTTCGCCTTCGCCTCCATCGCGGTGGTTGTAACATCCATCAGATTCGGCATTTTTCGGATGGCAGCTGAAACAAGAAAGCATAATACTTCAAACTTATCTGTGAGACGTACAAGGTAAAAAATGTACTGAAGCTTAACAACAGTTTTAAAACAGAATAATGGTCATTAATTTTAATTACTGCTTTATATTTTGCCATCTTTTCGTGGCCACATTCAAGCCTTGTTGATTTGTTTTGTGAAAGTGAATTTGTTCTCTGAATGAGACAAATTACCACAAATGATAAAATAATAGGATGAGCAAGCAAAGCCTTCAATTCCACTTCCCATAGAAAAGTCAACTGTGTGTTTTTTTTTGTCTGTTAGTCTGCGCTCTCCCAGCCAATCATTGACATTGTTAAACAAGAAACACTGCATGAAATACAAGTGCAATGCTTACCAAACAAACACGAAATCAACAAGAGGTTCGACATCTTTTTCTTTCCAGTCGTTCCCTCCCAGGTACACAAGCGGGCGGTTTCGTCCGTGAAGACCATTCTCAGTAGGCGGGTGACAGCTGCCTCCACGCTCAAACTCCCAACTGCCGAGAGGTGATGTGTCTGGAAATTCAAGCAATACTAGTTGACCACCAAGAGTCCAGGTTAAGGTTACGAGAAAGAAGTCATATGAAAGAAAACACAACTTACTAATGCCCTCCGCAACTCGGCATCTTTTAGTTTCTCCTCAAAACTATCAAGGTCAGCGAGTGACTTGATCTGAAAGGTTGATGCGAAGAGATCCGCGTATTTTTCCTCGTAATTTGGGACTTTTCCCGAGATCTTCTTAAGTATTCGCTCCCCCAAATCCCGCACATCCTGTATGTCGCACCGCAAGACGTAAAGCTTGCGGTCTATGGCTTTCCGCCATTCTGAAAAAATATATATTTTAAATACAGCAATTGTCACATGTTCCTGTAGGATCAAACTAGATAAGATTCTCTGGAAAATATACATATGTGGCACTTTTAGTGCAGATTGCATTTAACAATAATTATTTCAAAATGCCCCCAAATCCCACAGAACAAGAGCTTAATAAATAAAAGCAATGGATATCTGAAAAATACCTTCATCAGAGATGTACTTCTTTTTTGAAGTCCCATGGCCATGTACCTTTGGCTTTGGAGCAGTGACTATAGAGAAAAAGGATACCACAAATTAGTATTTAAAATCAAAGAAAATCGAAAATAATATCAAACAGCATGCAGGGCAGAGACCACATGTTACGTACCAGTCGTATCGCGACTATGTGGCTGACGGGAGCTGCTTCTACCACTGTTGTGGGAGCGTTTGCTATGGCCTCCATTCTTCTGCAACGAAACTGCAACAAAAACCGGAACATTAGAGCCTGCCCAACGACCTTGCAAAGCAAAGAGTCAACATCTACGTTACGTACCAGATGAAAGGGGAGTATGTAGCTGACGGGAGCTGCTTCTACCACTGTTGTGGGAGCAGCTTCTACCACTGTTGTGGGAGCTGCTTCTACCACTGTTGTGGGAGCTGCTTCTACCACTGTTGTGGGAGCGTTTGCTATGGCCTCCATTCTTCTGCAACGAAACTGCAACAAAAACACACAGATTAGAGCCTGCCCAACGACCTTGCAGAGCAAAGAGTCAGCATCTACGTTACGTACCAGATGAAAGGGGAGTATGTAGCTGACGGGAGCTGCTTCTACCACTGTTGTGGGAGCGTTTGCTATGGCCTCCATTCTGTTTCAACGAATCTGCAACAAAACCACGAAGATTACAGCCTGCCCAACGACCTTGCCGAGCAAGAAGTCAACAGCTACGTTACGTACCAGATGAAAGGGGGGTATGTAGCTTCTGGGAGCTGCTTCTACCACTGTTGTGGGAGCGTTTGCTATGGCCTCCATTCTTCTGCAACGAAACTGCAACAAAAACACGAAGATTAGAGCCTGCCCAACGACCTTGCAGAGCAAGGAGTCAACAGCTACGTTACGTACCAGATGAAAGGGGGGTATGTAGCTTCTGGGAGCTGCTTCTACCACTGTTGTCGTTTGCGATAGCCTCCATTCTGTTTCAACGAATCTGCAACAAAACCACGAAGATTACAGCCTGCCCAACGACCTTGCAGAGCAAGAAGTCAACAGCTACGTTACGTACCAGTCATATCGCGACTCTGTGGTTGAAGGGAGCTGCTTCTACCACTGTTGTGGGAGCTGCTGCGGCCTTTGGCTACATCCTTCTGCAACGAATCTGCAACGAATCTGCAACAAAAACACAAAGATTAGAGCCTGCCCAACGACCTTGCAGAGCAAAGAGTCAACATCTACGTTACGTACCAGTTGAAAGGGGAGTATGTGGCTTCTGGGAGCTGCTTCTACCACTATTGTGGTAGCTGCTGCGGCCTTTGGCTCCATTCTTCTGCAACGAAACTGCAACAAAAACACAAAGATTAGAGCCTGCCCAACGACCTTGCAGAGCAAGGAGTCAACAGCTACGTTACGTACCAGATGAAAGGGGGGTATGTAGCTTCTGGGAGCTGCTTCTACCACTGTTGTGGGAGCGTTTGCTATGGCCTCCATTCTTCTGCAACGAAACTGCAGCAAAAACACGAAGATTAGAGCCTGCCCAACGACCTTGCAGAGCAAGGAGTCAACAGCTACGTTACGTACCAGATGAAAGGGGGGTATGTAGCTTCTGGGAGCTGCTTCTACCACTGTTGTGGGAGCGTTTGCTATGGCCTCCATTCTTCTGCAACGAAACTGCAACAAAAACACGAAGATTAGAGCCTGCCCAACGACCTTGCAGAGCAAGGAGTCAACAGCTACGTTACGTACCAGATAAAAGGGGGGTATGTAGCTTCTGGGAGCTGCTTCTACCACTGTTGTGGGAGCGTTTGCGATAGCCTCCATTCTGTTTCAACGAATCTGCAACAAAACCACGAAGATTACAGCCTGCCCAACGACCTTGCAGAGCAAGAAGTCAACAGCTACGTTACGTACCAGTCATATCGCGACTCTGTGGTTGAAGGGAGCTGCTTCTACCACTGTTGTGGGAGCTGCTGCGGCCTTTGGCTACATCCTTCTGCAACGAATCTGCAACAAAAACACGAAGATTAAAGCCTGCCCAACGACCTTGGAGAGCAAGGAGTCAACAGCTACGTTACGTACCTTCTGAGAAAAAGCTCTTGAGTTTTTTCTTCGGAGGTGTATCTAGAGCAAAATGACTACTATTAGGATTGGTCAAAAGTTTTACAACAGATCTGTGAAAAAGACAGATAGCTGTAGGTATTTACCATCTTCAGTTTCAGCCACAGTTAAATTAGCGCCTGGAAGCATTGGTGCCGAAGGCAACCTCACGACACTTTCACAGCTGCTATAAATGTAGTCGTCGTTGGTGAGTGGCTTTTTCTTTCGTCCCCTTTTGGTTGACGCGGCAATATCGTCAGTGTTGCTTGCGTTCTCAACATTAGCGAGAGCGGCCCTTCCATCTTTACAACTGTCTGGAATTACAATGTAACTGTTAATTGTGGCTACAGTATTTGTAGTTCATTAACCAGATATCAACCATCCAAATGCCAAAAATTCATAGGTTTTGGTAGTAAATAATAAATATATCTATGCATTAAATTAAACGTAGCCTTACCAAACTCCAGAACGACCTTGGTCACCAGATGCTGCTGCCATTTGGCAGCCACATGTGGTGTCCTCTTCTCAATTGCTTTGGCCACTGACATACCCTTCGGCGGCCACCAGCTGAATTGCTGCCCCTCTTCGTAGTGCAGCCAGATGTTCGGAACCAATTCCGATTCGGTTTCCTCCGATCCCCCGAAGTCCACAATGCTATACATTATCTGGAACAAAATCCGTTGATAGGTATGTCATTTGGTCGGATACATAATGCAACCAAATTGCTTCCACAAGGATAACAACATAAAAACTTTTAAAATCTGCATGGATTTGGGCCAAAGCTTATTCTCAAGGCTCACCAAGTCTATATTTTCTGCATCCCATGGAGCAAGGTGAGCACTAGATAGCTCTGTTGATCCTGTGGGATCAGCATCGCTTTGAATCTTATTTTGGAAATGGGCCATTTCCGCAAAGCAGTGGACAAGCGCTTTGCCAAAAAAACTCCCACTTCAGAGGAAATGCAGGGTACTGTGAAAGCATTCTCTTTTTCTGTAAAGCGGTTGCCAATTACACACAGATATCCATCAAATGTCGCAATGTTCTTGATAACAACTATGGTTCCACTTTCCAAGATGCAGCAATTATCTGGCACTTTTCTAGAGTAAGTGAAGCCATGCAATTTTATTGACCCATACTGTGGATTTACTGCATCACTTGCAAGTGGTCCATTGACATGCTTTCCGATACAAACAATCGTTTCTTTATCAGCATTGGCCACCGTCTTTTTCTTGAGGGATGCATTTAGCACAATCTTTTTTTCGTGAAGCCGGTTCGCAGCCTGTTGCAAAGGGCGGTCACCCTTGCGAACAAGCTTTTTCACAGCCTGCAAATGGTTCTCAAACTCGAACGCGCTGAAATCATCGACTGGGCCAAATTGCAGCACATCGTCTGGTAAATGAACCAAGCCATGAACGTTGTATGACATAAAATGTTTTCCGTACAACAATCCAAACACAGTGACGAAATGATGCATCAGTGATTTTGCGTACCCGTTTCGAGTAATGCAGAGTTCTGGAGAGGCGAGAATTCTCATTGCCACATGGAGGCAAAGAAAATGTTCATAAAATGCCTTGGACAATATACCCTTGAAGATGTGTGGTCCAATGTACATTAGAGTGAGGCGCAATTCTGTGGCCTTCCAGCATGCAAGCTCTCGGAGCGATTGAGGTTTTCGAGCAAATTCTACGCAAGTGTACTTTCTCAAATCAATCAGTCTCTCGCACAGAAGATTAATTTTAGAGCTACGAAGCCTCACAGCCAGGTTCTTGCCACCCATCCACAGCCGAAGTAACTTTCGCATTACACCAAGATTGACCAAATGCATATATTCAAAGGCTATTTGTGACACCATGCCAAATCCAGGAATCTTCTCCAAATCTGAATGAACTATGTGGTGCTCTTCATGCGTTTTATTCTTAAAACTTGAATCGGTTCGTGGAGCTGCATCAGTTTCGGGAAAGCAAATACGGCCTTTTTCATAATCGCCTTCTTGAACGCATTTTCCGCACCCATGGTAGCCACTGTGCCCTTTGATCCCTGCGATGAATGATCTCGCTGGTGCATCGCATATTAATCCCTTTAAGGTGAATGGTATGTTCGAATCACCAAAATCAATTCCATGATTTGTTAGATTAATTGTTTCGTTCACAAAATCGCTCAAATACAGGTTACTGTCCTGTGGCTTCTTTGAACCATAGTACATACCAATGACAAATGGAGCACTTCTTACTTTTCCATGGATGCTTCCTAGTATTGGCCATAGCTGTCCACCAGTGCGACCAATAGGTACTCCGTCAACATTGACAAGAATGTGTATTTCTTCGGGGATATCTTCCGGTAGCAGCATGCTTAGGTAGTCAATGAGGCAATTTTCCAATCCAAAATGTACATACTCTCCGGGTGAGACCTTCTTGAGTATCGTGAATCTCGGCGTTTTTAGCAAAGTTCGGGCAGACTTAGGAAGCTCATCGTATCCATGACGCCTTAAAATGGCTAACAATGAATTAATTGAGCTTTGGGTTTCATTGTGGGTTGTGGCCCATGTGGCTAGTTCCGACTGGAACGATTCATCCAGACTCTTTGAAGTTTTAGGGTCTATCTCTTGTATTAAGTAATCGTGGTCTTGCACTTCTATATCCTCGTCAGACATTTCTGATTCCGTCGTCAAAGCACTCTCTTCTTCACTGTCGGATGAGCTACTATGCTGATTCTTGGAAGCATACTCCGGACTCCTCCGATCGCAATCGCTACTACATGCACTTGACTCCGACGAGTAGTCATCTGCATCAGTATCATCTGCAGTTTGAGAAAGGTGGTCCAAGTGTATTTTCTTGACCCTGTCCAAATGTCTTTTCGAACAATTTTTGCCGACCTTTCTCTTAAACATGGTTTTGTAATGGTAGGTACGCTGAAATAGTACAAAACGTCTTGATATAATTGCCAAAAATTCTGGAATATTCCTTATAGCTGTACCAATACCTACACAACTCATGTACCGATACCTATACACCGCTAGCCAAATATTAATGTAAAGTTATTGAAAGCGCTGGATTCAAGCATGGCGAAACATAACTCAAAAATGGAAAGAAACCTATACAAAAATACGACATACATATGATTGGACAAGAATTAAACACTAGAAAGAACCATTCGATGATGAACACTGTGTTTAGCATGACGCATAGCCCCAATCTTTCACGCATCAAAATCTGCGATCTGCATTTTCCTAACCTTTTCCTATTATTTAATAATTCAATTCACGGGGGAGATGCGAAAGAAATAATCAGACCACAACTTACCTCACAAGCAGTACACCAATTCCAGATACAAATAACTTGATATATGTAACGCGATGGAGAAGCACAACTCGATAAAATTCACACCGGCGATCGACAGTGACAGTACGAGAGACCGCGTTCCAAAGAAACGACGAGGACTGTAGAGTGAAGGGGCGGCGTGAAGTCGAGACGATGAGGACTGGTAGGGGCCTGTAGACATCTGGCAGGTGTACCACCATACACAATGACAGATGTCAATCATGATCAAACTGCACACATATATTGTGTGTAACCTATTATAATAATTATATATATATATATATATATATATATATATATATATATATATATATATATATATATATATATATACTGTAAAGAAACTAATCCACTATATAAATTGTAACTTTATAAAATCACCTGTGATATAATTTAAGAGCATAGCTTTGGTCCAGCATTGGTCATGACGTTTTCGACATCGGCAACGATTTCTACCCAGGTTTCTTCGGGAAGAAGTTCCACATCTGGGTTAGGGCGATCCGTAACAAATCCTGGAGAAAATTCATCTTCTCGAAAAATAGCTGTGTTCGATTTCGTTTTCTTGCAGCAACTTGCAGCAGCTTGCAGTACTGCAAAAAATTGGGAGGGGCCAAGTTACAGTACTGCTAAACGAACGCAACCAAACAGCTGCAGTCTGAAAAACGGCGGGATATTTGTTTCAGTTCAGTTTCAGTTTATTTTGTCTTTATCTTGTAATTACATGATTTTTGACATTTTCTTATGATTAACAATAACTAACAAATAGTAAAATAATAGTAGGTAGTTCTATACCGTGTTAATATTGTAGTAATTAATAATAGTAGAAAGGTAACAGTAGTAGAATATATTTATATTAATTGTAGGTTACGTTAGACGGTTAGGTTACACCTTAACAGTTAACAAGCAACTGCAAGTATGGATCTCCTGGAAATGTTAGTTGATTCCGACTCGAGCGGCGAAAGTGATGAGGACAGTGAAGACGAAGACGTCTATGAAATGTTCTTTGCGATACTGGACATCATACCCGCAAAAGAGTGCCGGCATTCTGTCACAAACTTCTGTGAAATCACAACCGCTTCCTTCACAGAGAGGGAATACATCTCACATCTGCGGCTTGGCCGCGATATTGCTGAAGGGTTAAGCGACAAGTTTGCAGCGTCAGATTATTTCGCACTTCTTAGCAATGGTAAGCGACCTCCTTCGCTAACTTTTTTACTTCGGTTCGTGCAAACAAGACATCAACCATACAGTATATATCTACTTAATTATCCTCATTTTACAGAGCACGGAAGAAAGCCAGTCACCGCAATGAAACACATTGAAACTTTTTTGTGGTTTGTTGGCCATGAGGCGGCATCGTACAGAGATGTCGCGAACAGATTCGACATGAGTCTTAGCACCCTCTTCGACATAATAACACGGGTTAGCAAATTTCTATGCTCTCTCGGTCTCATCAGATGGCCAAGCCAGGCAGAAATGGAGGAAACTAAAGATTTCTTTTACCAGAGAAAAGGTTTTCCTGGCATTGTTGGTAAGTAAAATATTAATCGTACTTGTGCTAGGTAGGCCATGTCCATAGATCTAGTTACAGTTGTTCAAAATACTATTTTTTATCCGCAGGACTTATTGACGGTACCCATATAAAAATTGATAGGCCAAGAGTAGACCCTGACAGCTATTACAACCGAAAGGAGTACTTTTCTATTCAGGCACAGTTGGTTTGCAACGAAAAATATAAGATCATTGACGCTTTTGTGGGGTACCCAGGATCTGCTCATGATGCAAGGATTTTTAAAAATTCAGACCTATACCCCAGGTTGACTGAACTGTGTGAAGGTAAGTAAGCCAAAGTTGTGAATTTTTTCCAATAACAGCTAGATATATTGGTAATTGGGTACCTAGATGCATGTGCAATATCACATGTTGATTTCTTTCAGGTGGTTCCATACTGGGGGACAGTGCATATCCCTGTCTGCCTGCGTGTTTGTCACCGTACAGGAACAACGGACATTTGACGGCACGCCAAAAAAATTTTAACTATGTCCATTCGTCGTGCAGGATACGCATTGAGCATGTGAATGGGCAGGTAAAACAGAGATTTCGTCAGCTCTACAACTTAAAACTACGCTCCATTCCAAGAATTTGTGAGGTCATAATGGCATGTTTTGCCTTGCATAACATTGCAAATGCTGATGACCTTGCGATTTTTGTAACGGAAGAGCCACTAAGGGATGCCATGGCACAACACCAACCTGAGCCCCTGCAGGGGAATGAAAAAGAATTAGGGAAGACACGGAGAGACGAAATCGCGACACTTCTCTATGACAATTAAGGTATACTTATATTGTATTTGCAGTTTCTAGCAAAAACATGCCTACATTCACAACCCAAGTATTAGCCTCAGTACAAGTAATCTCTACCCCGTAGTAATCTCTGCCCGTAACCTTGCAATAGGACCTTCAAGGTTGTGTTATATTGGGAACACAAAATAGTTGACCTTATAAATTGTACTAGTCGTAATACAAAATTAATTTGATATAATTACTACCTGAGAAAATAGAATATGTCATATAATGAATCACACTTGATTATTCAAGCAGCATTATCTCGGAACACAAAACAGGAACTTTACCAACATTTTTCTTAATGTGAAATAGAGTAATACTTGGCCAACACCAACTGTGCAAGAAGGTACTGCAAGTAGGTACATTGTGATACAAGTACAACCACAAGAATTATCTTTGGTAAAAACTACAAGAATTATCTTTGGTAAAAACTCTAGTATTGATATATCCGGATCCCTATGTTATAAAAAAACAAAAAACGAATTACAAATTAAAAGGCAATATATTATATTCATAGCCTATAATTAGTGATGAGCATCGAAACTTTCAGAAACTTTTCACTACCTACCTAGTAGGCATATTTCCTACATTTATTAAACTTTACATTAAACTCGAACCTTTATTCTCAACTGCGATGCGTTTGTTGATGCCCTGCGTTTTTCAAGGAAATCCTCTCCCCATAATAATCTCCTAAATTAATAATCGCAGTCACCCAACAGGTTACTTTTTTGATAATTCTTGGCAGTACTTTTCCAGAAGATCCATCTTCCGCTGCTTCATGCGATTGCTGACTGCTAAAGCTTCCATTTTTTCCTGATGCTCTTTAGCCCTGGCTTCATTGCAAATGCGAAAATCAGACCTGAGATTATCGAGCACCTGGGCCACCGAGTGCTCCCTCTTCCTGGTACCAGGCTTGGACGGTGTCTCACTCGCAGGAGAGCCTGCACGATCGGAAGGGGTGGAGCCGGAACAGCTGGCTTGATTAGCTGGCACAGACTGAGGTGGACTGAGCTTTTCCGGTGGATCATCAGCATCTTCACTGAAGGCCTCCGGAGATATTCTGTGGACAGATTAATATATAGTATTTAATTAAACCAAATTAAAATTTAGTTCCATACTTAACAAACATGAGAAGCATGGTTGATTGTGATTGGTGAAAACATAGCAATTCTAAAAGTGTTATAATATTGTAGAATTGTGCTCTTGTAACATATTTTTATTCACATTTTCCAACTATTTTTAGTGCAATCTTGCCGTTTTTAATATAAGAATGTCAATATCAAGTATCAATTCTGAAGAAGAATGAACTGCTAGACCCTCAATGTTTTATTTTTAGGCCTTTGGCTTTACAACAAATACCGCTCATCCCTGAACGCGGAATGCTTTGGTAAAGCCTTTTGTTAGTCACAGTTCCTGATCTGCCTGATTGTGAAAATAAATTTTGAATGCAATTGAACTCACTGCACACTCTCCACCACTCCCACCTTCACCAGCAATTGTGCTCGTGAGGTACTTCCACTATGGCTGTTTATGGTGCATTCTGGTATGATTGACCTCTTCTTCCCAAATATCTCTTGAAGTTCTCTGTTGAATACACAAAATGAAATATTATAATAAAAATAACTAAAATGATTGTCGCTAATTGAAGCAACGTTTTGCCTTATATCATAGATGTAGGTAGTACCTAGGTATCAACTATATAATAATGAAAATAGTGTACTAGTCTAAACATGATAGTGGCTTAGATTAATAAGATAGTGGTGTAGCTAGGTAGGTACTAGGCTAGATATTGTAATTAGGAATGGTATCTTACTTCTCAAAAGGAATTTCGATGCGGCCCCGGCCAGTTTTTTTAGAATTCTCGGTCTTTGTCTTCCAGGCCCTCTCCAAACTTTCCTTCTTTGATTTAAGTTGCTTTGCTGTGATAGCATAACCTTTTGAGGCAAAGCTTGGGACCATTAGTACCCACATCTCATCAAGTGTCATCGTAGTTTTCGATTGCTGAATTTTTAGAAATTTTGGATACTCGGCAATCAGCAGCCTCGTGGCCTCGTCAGGCCAAAGGTTTTTTTTCTTAATCACCAGCTCAGGCTCAAGCTCAAGCTCCGGCTCCAGCTCTGGCTCCTTCTCTATCTGCGACAGATCGAGGCAAGCGAGCATCCCGCCCCCCAGGTCCACCTCGAGCGATTTAACTTTTCCGATATGGGCCACCAAATCTGATTGATGTATCCTGATAAGTTCACCTTCTAAAATTTCAAATAAAATGATTAGCCAACTGAAACAGTTAAGTTTTATTATTAATCTACGGTTTAATCATGCTCAATCAAAGTTAGGTTATGGATGTTGTTTGATTTCATTGCGTTATGGTAGCAAAGTTACGAGAAAGTAAAATGTAAATATAATATAAATGCAGTAAATTTATAATAGGTGTTTGTTTTATGTATAACTTACCTCCATTATGAAACAAATAACATTCTTCTGATATCACCGGCTTATCCGCGTCCAACACAACAAACCACATTGCCGCCATTTTCATATACCTACTGCGAGAGGTTACTGCAATCCACAGTGTACTCCGAGGTCCAGCAGCCATTCAGTACTGCGAGCTGCTGCAAGCTACTGCGAGCGAGAAATCGAACAGCATTGCAGTAACTGCAAAGTGAAACCGAACAGCAAATAACGCCGCAGTAAGCTGCAGTAGCTCGCAGTAGACAAACCGAACACAGCTAATATATCGATTAAATGGAAATATTCCACTGACGGCAAATCCAGATGTAATATTCGTGGGAGTGGCAGCACTTGGTAGTCCAACTTTAACTATTGCCGGTATATCGTAAATGGACATCGGCTTGCCAGGATTGTTCCGAACCCAAGCATCTGCGGCCGCATTAACATATTTCTTAAAGGGTCCATACACTGAGCGATCAAGTGGTTGCAACTTGTGCGAAGTGTGGGGCGGAAAAGATAAAACTGTAATGCCATGTTGTTTGCACATATCTAGCCCTTCAATAGACAAGTGAGAATCATGATTGTCTAGCAAAAGGAGACTTGGTCGCTCTTTAGTCGCATGGGTGAATTTAATAAAATGTTGGAGAAACTCAACAAAATTAGCCTCCTTCATCCAGCCCGATTGGTTCGCTCCACCTGCCGACCCAACTGGACCACCAGCCACAAAGTAGCTTCGGAATTTCACCCTTGGAAAAACAAAAAAAGGTGGAATACTGGTACCAATTGCCGACACAGCGAGTGCCATTGTAACCAATGTCCCTCTTTCAGCCGAGGTAATGGCTCCGACCTGTTTTGCTCCCCGACGAGCAACTACTCTGTCCGGTTTCTGAACTGTTGTCACTCCAGTTTCGTCAACATTCCAAATGTCTTCAGGCTGAACCTTAATTCGATCAAGGACAGTTGCAAGGTTGTTGAAAAATTCACCCACGTTTGTTTTGTTGAAACTTGTAGCGCGGGATAGGCTAGTTGCTTCCGGTGTCCGCACTGAAAGTGTGGGGTGCCTTTTCATAAACTTTGTAAACCAGTCTGCCCCAGCTCTCTCTTTTTCAGGCCAAGTTTCTGGCATTTTAACATCCAGGGCCTTAGCATACTGATATGCAAACTTGCGGACCTCAATAGGGGACAGTCCAAAATAAATTGATGCCGCTTTCAGCAAGTATGCTTCAAGTTGCGTTTCTTGGTCATCAGTAAAAACCTGCAAAAAAGTGAAAACAAATAGCTGTTATTTATGTGACCATGGTAACCCAACTAGTGCAGATACCTATAATATAACTGATCTAAACTTCAAAGGGGCCACAACAATTTGCGTTGAAGTCGCTGTTCGTGTAGGCAACAGTAATGGAACTCCAGAATTGGGTTTATTAGTGGTAGGTAGGTACCTGACGTGGTTTCTTGTAACCAACCAGTAACTGATTGGATCTTTCTCCCAGCGCGTTTTCAATGTCTTCAGCACCTGCTTTAAATTTTTTGCAGTATCTTGAAAGTGTAACGTAATTCACGTTATGTACATTTGCTGCGGAGCGTATTGATTCATTGTGCAGCAGGACTCTAACAGCTGCTGAATGTATCTGGTCTACCGGACCTCCCCGATCTGTCTTCCGTTTGTAGTTTCGAGGCATGTCAAGATTTTGAGAATTCGAGGACCTAGTCACAGAGAAGGGGTTATGTAAGTGCGAGCATGGCACAAGAACGACATCTAATAATGTTACAACAAGACCCCTGGCTTCTGTTTCAACTAGACCCAGCGCACTTTCTACCAAATAAAGTGTAATATCATCTTAAAACTTAATTATAGTTAGCTAAAATGATATATGACACCTCGCTTGGACTTAGATGATTAATACTATTCAAAATCTGAAAAGATTTTAAAAGAGATTGCTTAAATAAACAGAATTCATTGGGACGACACAAATTTACTCACCATCTGTCAAAATGATTGTTCTCGAATAAAAACTCCGCCACCTACACGATCCATCTGAAACTTTGGCAGGTCCCCCTCGAGGACTACCACCTTACCGTGGTGAGGGGGTTTGCGTGGTCCGTTGACCCGGGAGGCTATGCCGGGAGGGGAGGTCTCACTCCCCGTAAGGGTTCCTATACCGGACAGGCTCCCGGCGAGGACCCAGACCAAGAGTAGTCCGGCCACGCCGCTGTTGCGGTACGCGGACTCTGGTCTAGGGAGGATCTGCGCACTCTTTTCTGTCTACACCTTCCTTTCACCACCTCCCCTTCGTCTCCTGTCTTGTTTCATCTCTTGCCGCCTCCCAAAACCACCGTCTGCCTTCTGCGACAGCGGTGTGACGCCCTCCCTTTGTTGACGATTTGGCTTGCGTTTTTGGAATTCTCTTCGGTCGACTTGTATGACCCTTCAGTCGATTCGTTTGTGCCAGGCCGCTGGTGACTGATGGTCTGCACAGGGAGTTCTCGAGTCTTGGCCTTCTTGTCGCTTTCTCTTCCCTTTCCTATGCGTTTTGTCTTCTTTTCTGGCTGACTCCCTGTGCAGGCCAAAACCGCTTACCCGGACGTTTGCCGTGTCTGGAGACCCGTAAGGGAGGAAAAGATTTGCCTGGCGGTTGAGGATGTGTTTTTCGTACAGCTGGATACTGGCGTCAAATATTTATCCAACACACCTCTTCGGTTTCTGCTTCACCCCGAAACGGGAGGCTGGGGCTTCATCCACCCCAGTCAATCGGCCAAGTAATGTTTCACAACCTTACTAAGGATTGGCTCGTGGCCGGGTTGCGTCGGCTGTAATAGCTGGGCAGAGTCATCGTATGACAATGTCGGTGTCCCCTGCCCAGGGAAAAGGTCGATTGCGCCTGCGCTGCGTCCGGGCGTAAAATTGGCACTTTCCGCCTCTTAGCCTGCTGGACGGAACCTCAGTTCCCGTGCCTCCCACCGAACCTCGGTGGGTGGGACACGGGGCTGTTAAACAAGGCCTGACGAGGTAGGACCTTCAGATGGTTAGTTGGGTACGTTATCCGGGCGCTTAGAGGAGGTGGTTGTCCCCAACTCACCCCAATGGATACCCCAAATTGTCACCAAAACCCCCCCAAAAGTTTGTTTGAGAAAAGAATAGAAATCACCGATTTACAGTCTAATAACCCCGCATTTCGCAACCCGTTCCCATCTTTTTTGGTAATCATTTGCACGCAGTCGAATACCACATTCTCACGTGTTTCTCCGTTTAAGCTGAATGCCTTCTTGGCCTAAGATATTGGACACTTAAAGTCTGTTAGTCGCTTACGAGATGGCTCACTGCTGGTTGAAGTTCATAATGAAGACCAATCGAAATCCGCTCAGTCTCTAAAGCTTCTTGGCACCTACCCCGTCGAGGTTCATCCTCACAAGACGCTAAACTCGTGTAGGGGCGCGGTCTTCAGCCACGACCTCAAGGAGCTGGACGAGGCTGAGATCCTCGAAGAACTGAAGGAGCAAAGAGTCACCGAAGTTAAAAGACTGAACACTCGGAAAGATGGAAAATTGCTACCATCGGCTGTCCACATCCTCACGTTTGCTTCAACTACCATCCCGGACTTCATCTTTGTGGGTTTCATTCGTGTGAGAGTTGAGCAGCACATTCCGAACCCAATCAGATGTCTCAACTGCCAACGTTATGGTCACACCCAGCACTTTTGTGAAAAGCCCCTCACTTGCGATCGGTGCGGACAGGTCGATGCGCACAAGGATGCGCCATGTGACCAAGAACCCCACTGTGCCAACTGCTCTGGGCCACATCCATCTTGGTCCCGCGAGTGTACGGTCTGGAAAAGAGAAAAAAAAATCATTGAAATCAAAACCAAAGAAAAGATCCCTTTCAACGAGGCTAGGAAAAAATACCAGACCATGTTCCCGGTGGCAATGGAGAAGTCCTTCTCACAAGTAACGGCCGCCACTCCTAGGCCACAAGAAAAGCCAGCTGACGACTCTAGCATGAAAAAGATATTGGAGACTCTTACCTTGTTGTTGACCGGTCAAGAAGAAGCGAAAATGTTAATAGCGAAGCAATCGAAAATAATTGAATAACAAACTGAACAAATCAAATTGCTAAGGAAAGAAAATGACCTGTTGAAGAAGAAAAACGAAAAGATGGAAAAAGAAATCGGAACTGCTAAATCCGCGTCTGCATCCGCAACTGCATCCGCTTCCTCCAGGCGATTGGTCAAACCCACCATCTCCCCTGCTGGCGACAGCCAGGAGAACTTGGCCTCATCTTATGAGCCCGAGGCTAAAATGGACTGCAGCCAGGAGGAGGCTGTCCTTACAAACGCGGAAAAAAGGCTACTCAAAAGACCGAAGGTCCAGTCCCTTCCCCCGTAGCCCAAATGGCGATGCTACAATGGAATGTGAATGGTTACCACATACACAGAGAAGAGATCAAACTATTAGCCTCAAATTTTAGCCCCGTATGCATCTTTTTACAAGAAACACATTTTAAACCTACCGACTCACCTGTTTTAAGGAACTACTCATTTTATCGATTCGACGACTTGACTGGCAACAGAGCCCACGGTGGCGTGGCGACTTTGGTGTCGGACAACCTCCATTCAAGTCCTCTGCCGCTCACAACTCCCCTACAGGCAGTGGCTGTCCGGGTCAACCTCCCACGGCCTGTGACGTTTTGCAACGTCTACTTCCCCGAGTGGGCCCCCGTCACAAAAGGCAATCTGCAGAGCCTTATCTCTCAACTCCCTTCCCCATTCGTACTTCTTGGGGACTTCAATGCCCATAGCCCCCTGTGGGGTGATACCATGGGTGACGGTAATGGAAGAGGCCGTCTTTTCGAAGAGTTTTTTAATGATAATGACTTGTTTCTTTTAAATAATGGGCAGCAAACCAGATTTAATGCTTTTAATGGTGAGTTCTCGGCTATTGATCTCTCTGTGTGCACTCCATCTTTAGCACCGTTGTTTGAATTCTCGGTTCACTCGGACCTCTGTGGCAGTGACCACTTCCCTATCAACATCACGTTGCAAACTGACTTTCAGCCCCCGGGCCGTCCTGCTCAGTGGAGTTTGAAGAGGGCCAACTGGAAGCGGTTCTGTGTGCTCGCTGACTTGAGTGCTGCGCGTCTGGAAACCGACGCTAACGCCAAGGTTAAGGCTATTACAGAAGCCCTCATTAGCGCTGCAGAGGAAAGTGTGCCTCAAACATCCACCAAGCCACGCCGCATTCCTGTTCCCTGGTGGAACCAGGAA
This sequence comes from Nemoura dubitans, assembly GCA_921293005.1. Taxonomy (NCBI): domain Eukaryota; kingdom Metazoa; phylum Arthropoda; class Insecta; order Plecoptera; family Nemouridae; genus Nemoura; species Nemoura dubitans. Next base: position 14,402,529 of record OV121078.1, on the reverse strand, counting down.
TGCGAAGACGCAATCAAGGCGAGGAAACGGGCTCTTCGGATCTTCTCCAAAAGACCAACTAATGCTAATTTAATGGTGTTGAGACAACTTCGTGCCAAGGCACGGCTAGTCGTGAAATCGTCGCAAAAACGCTCCTGGGAGGAGTATGTTTCCACTATCACATGTACTACTGTTTCCGCCAAAGTTTGGCATCGTATGAACAAGATTAAGGGCAAGCACAGGTCAACCACCATAGCTGGCATCGAGAAAAATGGACAGTTGTTTACAGATACGAAAGATATAGCAAACTGCATTGGCCTACACTTCGCAGATGTTTCTAGCTCCCGCCACTACTCGGCATCGTTCCAACAAACAATGCTGGCTGCGGAGCGCAAACCTCTGTCATTTTCCTCTGCCAACTCCGAGAGCTACAATGCGCCGTTTAGCGCGTGGGAGCTTGACAATGCCATTAAAACGTCAAAAAACACATCTCCGGTGCATAACCAGTTTTTAAGAAACCTGACACCAGATTCCCTCTCTACTCTTCTTGATACTTATAACGAGATTTGGACCACTCAGACATTTCCAGAGGAGTGGCGACTTGCCATACAGATTCCTGTTCTAAAGCCTGGCAAAGATAGGAAACTGGCAACAAGTTACAGGCCCATTTCGCTCACCAGCTGCCTGTGCAAAATAATGGAGCGAATGGTTAACAACCGGCTCGTTTGGTGTCTGGAACGTAAGAATCTCCTATCTAACCTACAATGCGGCTTCAGGAAAAATAGAAGCACCCTCGACCACCTCGTTCGCATGGAAACGTGTATCCAAAACACGTTTCTCCTCAGGCAACATGGAGTGGGTGTCTTCTTCGACCTGGAGAAGGCCTATGACACCACTTGGCGTTATGGGATCCTCAAAACCTTGTGTGGATGGGGTTTTAAAGGTCGACTTCCGGTTTTTATTGAAAATTTTATGACTGACCGCCGTTTTAATGTCCGACTTAACAACATTTTATCTGACACTTTTATACAAGAGAACGGAGTCGCACAGGGTTCAGTCCTAAGTGTGACGTTGTTTGCAATCGCAATCAACGGTATCACCGACTGCGTGAAATCCCCTGTCACTGCCTCCCTATTTGTTGACGATCTTGCAATCTACTGCTCTTCTAGGACACTTGCTCCTACCTCTCGGCAGGTGCAGATGACTGTCAACAGGCTTGTGAAGTGGGCAGACAACACCGGATTCAATTTCTCGCCATCCAAGACGAACTGCGTCCACTTCACTCGTCAAAGAGGCTTGTTCCCTGATCCAGAGATCAGGCTTAGGGGAAACACATTGCCTGTGTTGGAAAGTGTCAAGTTTTTAGGGCTTGTTTTTGACAGGAAACTCAACTGGAAAGCACAGATTAGTCAGCTTAAACTTAAGTGTCAAAGTACATTGAATATTCTTCGATGCCTCGCTGGTACAAGCTGGGGTGCAGACCGCACTGTTATGCTCCGCATTTACAGAGCGTTGGTGAGATCCAAGCTTGACTATGGGTGTATTGTCTTCGATTCTGCCCGCGACAGCTATCTTAAGCCGCTTAACACCATCCACAACTCTGGCATCCGACTGGCGATCGGTGCTCTCCGAACCAGTCGGGTAGAAAGCCTGTATTGTGCGGCAAGCGAGCCTCCTCTATCGCTCCGTCGGCAATACCTCATGACTTCGTATGCGTCAAAGGTTTTGTGCATGAAAAAACACCCGACGTACCAAGCCCTAATCGACCCTAGGTTTGCACATCTGTACGACAGCAAGCCAACCGCCACACTTCCTGCAGGGATAAGACTCGCTCGAATTCTCATGAACGCGAATTTCCACATTCCGAGGGTTTACCCGGTGGAGCCGAGCCCGACCCCTCCGTGGCTTGTTGCAAGGCCTCTGTGTCTAACGGGTCTAACATCGCTAGAGAAGTCTAGCACTAGTGATGAAGTCTTTCAGAAGACGTTTAGTGAATTAAGTTCAGATTTTAAAGATTATGTGTTTTACTTTACAGACGGATCAAAAAAGGACAACTTAGTTGGTAGTGCTTTTATCTCTCGCCCAAACACCTCGCGAGGCTTCAGACTTAACGCAATGAGCAGTGTTTGCACTGCTGAGCTCTTTGCGCTATCTAAAGCCTTGGAGCATATCCGTCATCGGCCCGAAAAATCCTTTATTATCTGCTCGGATTCTCTAAGCTCATTGCAAGCAATTGATGTATTGTTTTCTCCACTATCGCTAGTCCAGGGCATTCACTCACTCCTGGCGTACCTGGCTTCCCGAGCCGTCAGGGTGGTGTTTTGTTGGGTCCCTGGGCACGTGGGGATTCGGGGAAACGAGCTTGCCGACACAGCAGCGAGGGCTGCAACCACCAATGCTCTGATAGACTGCAACAAAGCCTCCCACACAGACATCAAAGTCTATTTCAAATCCCACTTCAAACAAAAATTCCAAGAACTGTGGGATGCTGAGACGAACAATAAGCTTAAAGAAATTAAGCCCACAATCGAGCACTGGGATACATCTATCAGATCTACAAGACGAGAGGAAGTGGTTCTCACACGACTAAGAATAGGGCACACGATTTTCACGCACGCCTACCTATTTTCTCTGGAGAAAATCCAGCCTCGGTGTGCCACGTGCAATGAAGCCCTTACTGTTCGTCACGCCCTCCTAGAATGCTCCAATTACCGGGATGCGCGGAGACGACTCTCTCTCGAACGGGACATTGCCAAACTCCTGGGAGATGATCCGAAGCAGATTGATAAAATCTTTGAATTTCTGAGACTTACTGCGCTCTTAAAGATGATCTAGTCAAATCTTGCTGAGTCTAGTCAAATCTAGTCATCTAGGTATCTAGTCAAAACTATAATTTTAAATATTTAGATCTAGTCGCAAGTACTTGTGCGTAGGATTAATCATTTTTCTTTTGACGTAGTGAGACTTTTATGTTTCACTTGAATTATTTTACTCTATCATAACTTTTCTGCAGGCGCAAAATGACCAAGAGGTTGACGCGCCTATAAACTCCACTATTCAATTCAATTCATTGCATTTCCAACTGCTTTGTCTAGACTTACGGCGACGGCTGCCCGTATGCTCAATATTTTCCTCGTCACCTCCAGCACCTCCATGTTCCTCATTTCCTCCTTCTATTTCACCACCAACATTTTCTCCACCTTCAACTCCAGGTCCTACAACTCCCAAATCTTCATCTTCTCCTTGTTCAGCTTCTCCTCCAATTTCAACTCCAGTATTTGCTACTCCTTCATCTCCAGGTTCTACAACTCCCAAATCTTCATCTTCTCCTTGTTCAGCTGCTCCTCCAATTTCAACTCCAGTATTTGCTTCTCCTTCATCTCGTCCTTCATATCGTGATTGATCGACTGATTTATAATCCAAATGATGTCCCTTTTCAAAACTATCTGGCGAGGGTTCTTGCGAATCGTCACAACTGTCTTCGTCCTCATCATTCTCATTGCCAAGAATGTAGCCGATAATCTCCTCGCCCAGAATTTTTTGTCGACGACTAGACATTCTCCTGTACAAGAGGCCGAAGTAAAGAGTCTAATTAATGTTTTAAATCCATTCTAGCAGCGGTACAAAGTATTCAAACTAGGTAAATAACAAAATTAATCAAATCGTGTTGCATGACAGCTCGTAAATAAATGAAAGTGAGGTTAAGTGTTATGCCTAGAAATGTAGATCAGTGTGAGGCACATGTAGAAGCAAAAGAGTCTACATTTCATTTACAAGCATTGGAAACAATCGTATGCTTATAAAAGCATTTCTTACAGAGTCAAAATTGTCAGAATACAGTGTATACTAGGTTAATACTTACAGCAGCGAAGAAGTACCTAGCGTCCTAGCGTGGCCGTTCAAGTCATCATTGGCAATTAATGACTTTTACCTCGCTTACGACGCCAACATGCGAAAAATAAATCCCTAAGTGCACTTGATGAGTTTTACCTTTAACATTTTTCGTATTCATTCACTTGATGAAAGAGTTTAACAGACTTTGTGAAATATTGAACGCACCCTGCACTTAATGAATTTTACCACTGTAAAGAGGATTTCGAAACGCATTTAATGATGTATCTAACTCAATTTCGCTAAAAATGCAGTTAGTGACTTTTACCTCCAAGCCCACGATATGTTGTATTGTATTAGTTGCAGGTTATTTTAATTTATGTTATCAACATAAGACATGTGACCACATATTATGTTAATCAGAACTCAAATGGATATGGAACACATGTGGTCATGAAACCAGAAAAATTTCCTCTCATACTTGTAAATGTTTATTATCTTGAGATAACAATAATTTCTTTACAATAAATGAAAGTTGAAGACTGAAATTCGTCGGTCGAAGTTCCAAGTTACTCGTTGTTTTTCTTCCCATTCTTGACATCCATACTGCGTTTTTCTTCCCATTCTTGACATCCATACTGCGTTTTTCTTCCCATTCTTGACATCCGCACTGCATTGTGAATCGTCAAGAGTCGCCACATTATAGAGATAGGATGTTTGTTTTCCGTCCGATCGTGACCCTCATCGCATCCCAGATCGAATCGCAGCCCGACTGATCGTGAGTCCGGCCTGGTCCGAAGTATTTGTCCAAACGTTACATATTTCCGAAGCTGTCCGAAAGTCCGACACGGTCCGAGAGTCCGACGGCCCGCAGTACTGGTCGACATCACAGATCCGAGGCCAGACAATTGCAAAAAAATCCGTCCGGCCCGGCCCAAAAGTCGGCCGGACTCGGGCCGTACTTTCGGACAATTCGGACCTTTTTCCCCATCCTTACCAAATACCCCCGCTACCAGTGAGATGGCGAACGGATTTCGATGGAGTCGAAACGTGCAGGAGCCAAGACTTGACAGCCTGCCCTCAACATGGTCGGAGGTGTGGTGATGTCGCTGGTCTTGTCCTGATGTGTATTTCCCAAGGTACTGTCTCGGTTGGTCGACATACGCCGATGTTGACTCTGGCAGTCTGGATGGAGGTGCAAGGCATTCGCCTGGAAGACGGCGTGCCTGAAGGTGACCTGGCCCTGGGGCAACTGCCCATAATTTTCCGACATTGCCAGATAAGCCAGAGCTCACTTGGATGCGGGGGAGGGGGGACCTGGAGATGCCCTGGGGCAACTGCCCATAATTTTCCGGCATTGCCAGATAAGCCAGAGCTAACTTGGATGGGGGGGAGGGGGGATCTGCAGATGACCTGGGGCCACTGCCCTTCTTTTTCCGACATTGCCAGATAAGCCAGAGCTCACTTGGATGGGGGGGAGGGGGGACCTGGAGATGACCTGGGGCCACTGCCCTTCTTTTTCCGACATTGCCAGATAAGCCAGAGCTCACTTGGATGGGGGGGGGAGGGGGGACCTGGAGATGACCTGGGGCCACTGCCCTTCTTTTTCCGACATTGCCAGATAAGCCAGAGCTCACTTGGATCGGGGGGGGGGAGGGGGGACCTGGAGATGACCTGGGGCCACTGCCCTTCTTTTTCCGACATTGCCAGATAAGCCAGAGCTCGCTTGGATGGGGGGGGATGATCCTAATTAAATCCGCTTCATTCGTTGCCATCTTGCATTCGCTTTAGTTTAAGCTCCTCTTGCTCTGCCACAACAATTTTCCTTCGCAGTTCCTGCTGCAAAATCCGCACATTGAGGGCATGCAGCTCCTCGTCCCGCCGCTCGGAGTTGGCGTTCCTTGCAACAGTTGCTGCAAGTTGCACCCTGGCGAGCTCGGTCTTCACCTCAGCCAGGGTGACGAACTTGTTCGTAGTGCTGGACAGTGCCGGCGTCTTCTTCGGCCGCATCACTGGCCGCCGTCTGCTACGTAGTTTACCTAAAAATGAATACAAAATAAAATACTGCAAAATTGTCCGCTTTGCGTAAACCTTGGCAAAAACTAGCCTGTTTGTTGGGTGATTGGTGGCATATCAGGTTTGGTCAAGTCTTCTCCAGAGAATTTTACACATGTTAGTGATTGGCTTTGAGAAATAAACTTGAATTCCATCTAGGTCGAGGAATTTTGTATAAAAGTTGGTATCCCAAGCTCAAGCAAGCAATTTCTAGCCAATGGAAAGTTTCTTTTGCAACTCACCACCAGGGCTTACAGCTGGCGTGGCAACTGACTCTGAATTCGGCGCTGGCTCTGTACTCAACCGTTGCTCATAACCTGGTGCCGATTCCGTATCTACTACTGGCTTCCACACCAGGGCTGCACTCTTTGGTGTGCGAAGCATAGGCACGGAGTAGTTGCCCCATTTCCGAAAGTTGGCAGAAGGTGTAACTGAGAAACAAAGAAGACTCATAAAAGGAAGCACTGAGAAGATGGCAACAATTAATTAGTCATCTTCTCTCTAGGACCATAGTATATGCCAGTGTGCATATCATAATGTGCATGTTGGTTGGGACTAAAAGTTACAACCATGTCGATATTTCATGAATTATCTCTCATGTAGGTAGGTAGTTCTATTTGAACAGCAAACATAGAAAGAATTCATTATAAATAGCAAGTGGGTTGGATATTAATAATCAATGCTTACTTACTGTCTCTTTCCATTCTTCGTCCATTTCTCCGGTTGCCACCATCACACCGTCCCCGAAGTCATCGATGAAAGAAACTTCTTCTGGTTCATCCTCGTCAGCAGAGCCCTCTGCAAAATTACAAGTCGCATTCTAGTCTCTGCAAATGAATACTCAAATAGGTACTACCAGCAGAAGCTTGCCACTTGGGCCAGAAAGAAATTGATCGAAAAAAGCAATGATTGAACCACTACACATTTTTGAACGTTGTACTGTCAGTGTCATGATGCTGATGAGCATCCTTCCTTATAATGCACTTGCACCCTTACATGAGAGATAGGGTCCATGTTATCATGTTGCGGGTAACAATAATATTTTTTTAAGTTTATATCACTTGAGACTCATTGTAGCCGATACTCGAGGTGGTAACTCGATGGTGGCAGCCGAGAATAAATACACTCTAAATTCCGATCGAGCTATTTATCAAATCAAACCGGTAATTAGCGTCCTCCAACTAAGAGCCAGTCCAGTCTCCACGGACTTCATGACATACCACCTCCATAAGCTGATCAGACTAAAATGTACCTACTTCTTACTCTTATCTTGTCTTTAATTCATTTCTATTATGCCAAACAGTGCCAAAGGAGGATTGGTCACACAATAATCACAAGTTAAATGAAATTTATAATGTAAATAAAACAACTTATACAAACCTCTTTGATCTGGACGCATCGCCTCCATTCGGTCCGAGCCAAAGCGGGACTGCAGCCCGTCTGCCGATAGGGCAATCAGCCCGTGGACTCTTTCGAGTATCACATCATCGTCATCGAATGTGGTTTTGAGTGGGGGGCCTCCACCAGTGGCCCGCAGCGACTGGGTCTCTTTGGCCGCCTTCTTACGTGACAATTTCTTCAGGCCGACATATTTTGCTCTCAACTCTTTCATGGCTCGTTTTGACAACGTTCGAGAGTTAAATTTTCGTGCAACAGTCTCCCACTCCTCATCCTGAAATGTTCGTGATTTTAGATGGACCGAACCTGCCTACCTAGTTGACAGTTGTACAAAACAGCTGGCTTTTGAGGTTACGATTCGCACAATATAATGAAGATATTAATTCTCTTACGGGTTCTTACCTTCTGTCGCCAGGTTAGAGCATCAGTATGCTTGTTTTCAAGAACGTTTTTGTGCTCTTCGACTAAGTCTATGAGGATATTTGTCTCCTCGACACTGTAATTAGACGCACGAAATCGTTTTGCCGCATTTCCTGCCATGATGATAACCACCGGTATGAAGTAGGCCCGGTGATCTTGATATTGTCAATGCGCACGCGCCAGGACTGTTGGCTGCTATCCGCGGGATAAAGTGATGGGTAACTACCCAGAGGGAGTCTAGTCATTGTAATACGCTCGAAAAAACTTATCTTCCGAATAGCCTATCTCCAGGGTAACTATCCCCAACAAATACCAATCGCTATCATGACATTGTAATTTCGCCTCTTAGTGGATAACGAAAAAAAAAAATTTTGAAAAAAAATTGAAAATCAAAGAAATAAGTCTACAACAAGCAGTTTCATTGAAATCGTCATTTTTAATCAATTTCACACAACCTTCTTTAAAAAGTCAGAAACCTTTGCTTGTTTTCTATTTTCATTTCCCTGTTTATAAATATAAAATATTGGACATTTTCGACAAAACAACTTTTTCCTCATCTAGAAGTTCCCGATTGAGCAGAAAAGATTGCAATACTTGAAAACTGGCTATTGCCTCGCTCATCTTTGGCACTTCGGCACTTGGGCCAACTCCTATCGCACTACTTTCTTCCTCACTCTCCTCTTCACTCGCGTTTTGCGCAATAATGTCCTCAAGGGTCATTATTTCACCTGTCACCAATCCTTTGTCACTCGCAACGAAGTTCGCAAAAGACCCCTGGCCTCCAAGCCTGGCCCAATCACTCGGATCAATGTTTTCGGCATCGTCTTGAATGATGTCTTCGGTCTCGGCGTGGTCTTCAGCTGCTGCACGGCCGTGGAAGCCCGCCTTTCGCATACAGTTCGAAATAGTCTCCTTCTGCACGCCCTCCCAAGCACTCGCAATGAAGTGCATGGCCTAGAAAGATAAATACAAATTTGAATTAAAAACGATGCCTAGTATCAAGCAACAACTCAAACAATCAACTCCGCAAGCTAAAGCAAATAAACAAACATAGTTTACCTGTAGCACATTCAGCTTCGTCCCATCTTGCTTCCCCCGGTTCAGCATATTCAAAGTCCTCTGCAACAGCTGTCGACGGTATTTGGTTTTGAAATTTTGAATTATGCCTAGGTCCAGTGGCTGCAAAACGCTTGTGCAGTTCGCGGGGAAGAACTTAATTTTCATGTTCTGAAGATAACACTCGTGTCTGGCGGGTGGGCAGAGCACTGGTTATCATGTTATCACTAACATGATAACCTTTAGATTCTTAGCGCCCATCTTCGCGTCGATAGCTCGCAGCCAATTTTCGAATACTTTCGTTGTCACCCAAGCTTTATTGTTGAATGTGTATTGCGTGGGTAATGATTTAACATTCTTGAAACATCGCGGCTTCGCAAACCTCCCGCTTAGGTACGAGGGGCGGCAACTTCTCGCTCCCGTCCGCAGCACAAACGAGTGTTTGCCACCATGGCACGATTCATTAGCCATTGCCAGGGTCCTGTCTGGCAGCAAATTTAAAAAAATGCCAGTTTCATCAGCGTTGAATATGTCTCGTAATTCGTAATCTTTCAAAATCACTGGGAGCAAGTCTTCGAGCCAGGCGCTCACTGTTGCCGAGTCCACTGCTCTGCTTTCGCCGCACACTTTTTTACAAGTAATTCCGTAGCGGAATTTAAACTTCTGGAGCCACCCAGCCGACGCCGTGAAATCGTCTGGAAGATTCATCCTTTGCTTTTTTTTATGCCAAATTTCGTCGTGTTGAGACAGTCTTCGTATGTTTGGTCAAGCAATGTTGAAGATAGTGTCTTTCTGGTCGGAATGTTATAAGACGGTCTTATGCCCTTGACGAAAGCCTTAAAATGGGAAGACTCTACCACACTTAGTGGAATATTACAGCCAAATATGAATTTAGCAAGATTGCTGCTATTAACTGCACTTTCTTTAGCTGTCATCTTGTCTGCGTAGCGGTTCATGGGTGCGGAATCAGGTGATGTAGAACGACTCCCTATAGGCAATATAGGGAATAGCCAATAGGCAATAGCCTATTGGCTAAATAAACAGCGCTTGCATCTTACCGAAAGGCTTTTACGAAGTTCGAGCCATTGTCAGCTGTTTTGGTTGAGACTATTTTGTTTTGGATCCCAAATTCACTGTTGATGTCGGTGAGATAGTATCTTGCCAACACGTCGTGCGTTTGGCTGCCAATTATTCTTCGGCAAGCTAACAGAGCCATCTTCCGCGAAAGTTTTTCGTCCAGCCAATGAATTGTCACACCGAGATAGCTTCTAAAAATGGGAGCAAAATTATAATTAGATGAATATTTAACAGGTGGTAGGCCAAGCCGCATTGTGTGATGATAGAAAATTTAAAAAAATCCAGCAACGCATGGTAAATTATTATAGGTACCTGTTGAAAACTTTCCAACTAACCGCGGTCGTAGCAACGTGCTGCAGTTTTTCCAACAACTTTATGAGCTCTTCCTTTTTCGACGCTGCGGCCACGTCGATTCTTTTCATGAGTGTTGACCGGCACATGACCATCTTGTCGGGGGCAATCCCTTGGATCAAGTCCCGAAATCCCTCGCTCTCGACGACGGAGAAAGAGTGTAGGCCCTTTACAATAAAATTGACGACTAATTTCTCCAAGGCCTCTTGGTTCACCGGACGTCCTCGCTGAAACTCTTCTAGGCGAGGCTGCCGCTTCGCTGGAGGCTGATCAGGGTCATCGGGGTCGCTGTTCCTCATCCTTTTCTTACCAGGCTTTCCTGGCTAAAGTTTCGACAGTACCGAAGAATGGAAATTCTAAAAAAAAAGTCAATATCAATATCCTCCAATTATAGCTGCTGCAATTATAGTCTGCTGTTGTTCCCAACAGCACCCTGTTGACCCTGTGCGTTACTATATGCTGACTCGCAATTATTATTTTGTGAATTTATAGCAAAATTGTTCTGCAATAAAAGCTGTCATTTTATGCACCAACTGTGTTTTTTGTTGCCACATGCAATTTGAATCTTTTCTTTCCCCTTATCTATTTCAGTAACCATTGAACTGATTGTGGAAACTAATGGGTTTCAATACAATTTCTCCTAGGGATTATTTCAGTTACTAACATATATTATTAGATTTCTCATATTTACCATTCGTTGCCTGCTAGGGTCAATGGTTAATTATCAATGGTTATTATAGAAAACTATTGGCAATGGCTAATGATGAATGGTTATTATTGAAAACTATTGGCAATGGTTAATGATGAATGGTTATTATTGAAAACTATTGGCAATGGTTAATTATCAATGGTTTTTACTTTAAAAAACCATTCACCACTAACCATTGCCAATTGTTATTCCAAAAAAAAAAACAGCACCAATGGTAATTTTTATAAAACAATTGACCGGCAATGGTTATTAACAAAATAACCATTGACCACCAATGGTTTTTCAAATTAACCATTCGTAGCCAATGGTATGTTTTCCTAAGGGTATCATTGAACTAAACAGTATTTTCACATTACTGAGATAATTTGAGATCCTGGAAAAGTAGTATGCAACAATTAGCTTCTAATACAGTGATGGGTAACTACCCAGAGGAAGTCTAGTCATTGTAATACGCTCGAAAAAACTTATCTTCCGAATAGCCTATCTCCAGGGTAACTATCCCCAACAAATACCAATCGCTATCATGACATTGTAATTTCGGGAGTAAGTAAATATCAATGGGAGCAACAAACAGATATTTCTTGCAGAAATATTCTTGTCTCTTGTAGGTTGTGGAAAAATCAGCCGAATTGTTGTTCGGTGACGACTCTTTGTTGTGTGTGTTGAACAAAACATCCTCTGCCATACAATCATTTGTTATGAGCCTAGCTCTTGCCGTTTCCATTCCTGCTGCCACAAGTTTAGAAAATAAGACTTCCAAAAAATGCTCATGGATAATACTGGTCAACGTTTTGATTCCTTGGGAAATCGCTTGGACTGTTGAGGATGGTACAAGGTGTTCTGATTCTAATTTTAAATATAATTTAGCAATTTGGTCTTCTATAAAATTTACTAAAAACTTGTTGGAATCATTATTCAAGTCTGGCACAGTATAATCATCTGGGTCCTCCACACTGTGATCTAAACCTGCTGTCGTCTCAATCTGTTCAATGTTGGGTTCTAGACCTTTTGCAATGTTGAAATGCTGGTTCTTATGGTACCTTGAAATATGAGTTGAGAATGTAGTTATCTTACCAAATTTTTTTTTGCTTTGCAAGCTACAAGTGGACAGTCTACCGTTTCACCTTTCGTAATGTGTTCTTTTAAGTGCTTGAGAAGCAGCTGAATTGAGAAAAAGCTCTTACGGCATAACTCTTGTTTGCAAGTTAGCATGTCTTCAGAAATTCCTGATCTAATGGAAGTCATGGCATTCAACGGAGCTTTAGAAGTTGCATTGTGCTCTCGGTAAACACGTGTTTTTAATCCCAAGTATGTTTTGGATCGAGACAAGCACCCAATGACACAACATCTAACCACAAAGTTGACGTCCAAAGAATGGAGACGTTGGTGTTTGCAAAAACTAGCAATGCTGTTCACAGTTACACCACACCTAGCACATGCTAAATTAACAGGACCAGGATTAGTCTCCACACCGCCAATCACCAAAAGCAAAGATAGTGCAAGATATAACCTAAAATTCCAAACACCACCAAACAAACCAAAACGAAGAAAACCAACTGGTTTCTTCCTTGATCTGCCTCTCCTTGAGCTACACATGCCGATGGCTGCTCTCCATCCCGCCACATCTATCCCCATGGTCAAAACGTGTAACACTTCCTCCTTGGAAGGTTATGCGATCGGCCGTCTCCCGGTGTTCGCCGATCGTCGTCAGATGGTCTGGGATAGGAATTGGTTGGATCACATTCCTTGTACACATACACAACTCCGTAACCCGATCTCGTTGAACACTCTGTCCAATTTATTGGCAATTCGCAGAAATAAATAAATTGTCCTCGCCTCTTCTGGGCGTAAAATTAATGATACAAACGGGTTGAATAACCTGCGATAAGCGCGAGGCGTAAAAGTTATAAGTGCGTCACTCTCTCAGAGACGAGACGCACAGAACACACGATCCTTCAAAATTAACAAAAAGGTTACAAACGTGGTGTTAGTTCAAATGCAACTAGCACGTAAATTGAATAGCCTGCGATAAGCGCGAGGCGTAAAAGTGATAAACACGTTACTCTCTCAGAGACGTAACATGCAGAACTCGTAACTTGAAATTTTGTAATCCACGATATCTGACTATGAATACAGTTCTCGAAACGTTAGATAGAGACCAAGCGATTGGGACTGAACCCAGATCTCACGAGCATAGGATGCCGTTGAAACGAATGGATATACCGTGGATGAAATCGGCACTGAGCGCCGAGAGAGAGAGGTTAACTTGCACGTGCACGAAAATTTAGAAAAGAGCGTAATACGTTACAACTCGGCCCTCGACCAACAGATTGGTTTTGGCGTAATGAATTCAGACATTTAAGTAAACGGGCTCAGTAGGACGTAGTCCATTGAATCCCAAAATTCCCAAAGTGGGTTTACTTATCCGTGCTCTCCCGTATCTAATATTTGCGTCGCGCTCGTCGTCCTCTCTGCTCAGCGGTCAATGTCGAAGTGAAGTCCGGGACTTCCTTTGTCTCTCGGCTAGTGAACGGCTCGACGGAGCAACCGAGGCGGGCAGAAGGTCGTTGCGACGACAGGTGGCGTGCGAATTCCGCTTCCGCTCCATCGCGGTGGAATTTGAACGTCACATTCGCCTCCTTCCTGAAAAAAAAGGATTAGCCCAAGCCTTTTTCTAGACAAACTCCTTCAGGTCCACGACATGCCAGCGTCCGATGTCCTTGCCGCTCTCGTCTGACAATTGATAGACGGTGGAGGAAACCTTTTTCCTAACGACATAAGGGCCAGAGAACTTGGGTGCGAGTTTGGCCGAGAAGCTCGCGGCGGCGTCCGAGAGCGGGAAGTTCCGTTTCCACACCCTCTGTCCTTCCGCGTACTCCTGAGGTCGCCTCCGAAGGTTGTACCGGGACGCATTCGTCTGGTGTGCCTTCGCTAGATGACGCTTCACAAGGGAGAAGATGTTTTTGAGATCCTCGACTCTGTCGACTTGATCCTGAAGCGGGGCGACGTTGCCTTCGTTCCTGTGGTCGGATCCTCGAAGGATCATTTCCCTTCCGAAGTTGACGTAGTATGGGCTGAACTTGGTTACCTCACTTTGAGCTGTCCGTAGGGCGCAAGCAATCTTGGCCAGCTGGGTGTCCCATTTCTTGTGATCGTCTCCGACGTAAGCTCTGAGCATCGCGCCAATGGTTTTGTTGGTGCGCTCGACGGGGTTGGCTTGCGGATGACGGCGGGCAGTGTAGTGGAGTTTCACGTCGTACGTTCCGGCCAGTGACTTGAATTTCTCGGAGACAAACTCCGGTCCGTTGTCGCAGACGATCGTCTCAGGCACGCCGTACACTAGGAAAACCATGTCTTCCAGGCGTTCGCAAACGAGTTTCGCGGTCGCAGCTCTGAGTGGAAACAAAAGGGCAAACTTGGTAAAAGTGTCTGTCACGACCAAAACGTACTTGTTCCCCTTGGTAGAGCGAGGGAACGGTCCAAGTAAATCGGCGCTGAGCCTTCTCCACGGACGGTCAACGTCTCGACTCTCGGTCATGAGACCGGCGGGTTTGGATTGTTCGGACTTCATGCGTTGGCATGTCTGACATCGTCGCACGTAGTTCGAAATGTGAAGTCTCATTTTAGGCCAATAATACCTGGTCGCTGCTCTCTTCACGGTTTTGTAGCTACCCAGATGTCCGGAGGTTGGCTGATCGTGACTCTCCCGGCACACGGCGTCGCGGTGCTCGCGGGGGACGACTTCCTTCCAAGCCGCGTCTCCATCGAACAGTTTGTGACGGTCCTCCACGTATTTCATCAGCGCATCCTGTTCGATCTTCCACGAAGGGTAGGATTCAGGCTTCTCCGTGACGCGCCGCTTCATCGCTAGGTACCAGGCATCGCGAACCGGAGTTGTAATCTTCAACAGAGAACACTCTTCGTACCTGTTCCTCGATAAGTAGTCCGCCACGACGTTGTCCTTCCCCTTGCGGTGAACGATGTTGTAGTCGTACTGCTGTATCCGTAGAGCCCATCTTCCTAGACGTCCCTGCGGATCTTTGAGGTTATGCAACCACAGTAGACTTGAACAGTCCGTGTGAATCGTGAAATGATACCCTTCCAGGTAAGGTCTCCATTTCTCGATAGTCCATAATACGGCTAAACACTCACGTTCTGTTGCGGAGAACTTTCGTTCGGCGTTGGTGAGCGATCTGCTGGCGTACGCGATGACTCTCTCCTCTCCTCCGAAGAGCTGATAAAGCACGGCGCCGATCCCTGTGTCTGAAGCGTCTGTCTGCACATTGAATGGCAAAGAGTAGTCCGGGCAGGACAGTATGGGCGCTTGGATCAAGCATGTCTTGATGTCTTCGAATGCAGCCTGCGCTTCATCGGTCCATCTGAAGATTTCTTTCTTCCGAAGCATTCTCGTCAACGCTTCAGTGCGCGTCGAGAAGTCTGCTATGAATCGTCTGTACCAAGAAGCTACTCCTAAGAACTGTCGAACTGCTTTGACGTTCTTTGGCTGCGGGATGTTCAGTATGGAGATTACCTTGTCCGGATCCACACGTAAACCGCGCTCGTCGATGACGTATCCGAGGTATCGGAGCTCTGGGCGACAGAACTGGGATTTCTCCTGGTTGACAGTTAGGCCGGCGGCATGGAGACGTTGTAGAACGCTGTTCAGTACCTTCAGATGCTGGTCGAATGTCTGCGTGACGATGATGACATCGTCCAGATAGACGAAGAGGAACGGGTCCAGATCCGGTCGTAGCGTGGCGTCTATGAGGCGTTGCCAAGTTGCTGGGCTGTTCCGGGCTCCTTGCGGCATCCTGGTGAATTGGAAGAGTCCGCGGCCGGGGACAGTGAAGGCAGTCTTCGGTCGACTGTCTTTCGCCAGTGGTACCTGGAAAAATGCTGATTTGATATCTATTGTTGAGACGTACCTAGCATTTTTCAGCTTGTCGAGCGCTTGGTTCACAAATGGGAGAGGGTACGCGTCCGGGACGGTGACCGCGTTGACTGCTCGGAGGTCGACAACGAACCTTCGTTTGCCGTTCCGATTCACAATCCATGCCGGGGACGACCAGGAGCTGTTTGATGGCTCGACTACCCCAGCTTCCAGCAACTTGTCCAGTTCTTCGTTGAACGACTGTTGCACTTTCGGTGAAACCGGGTAGTATCTTTGTTTGCTTGGTTTGGCGTCTCCCGTGTCGATCACGTGTTCTACCAGCTTCGTGCAGCCAAGGCTTGATCCCATTTTCCTGAAATGTTTCAGCACGGTTTTTTCTAGACGTCTTCTCTCCTCGGGAAGCAGTTTGTCTTGAGAACGGATGATCGGTTCTGTGTTGAGAGTGCTCACGGTGATCGGTTGGTAGGAGAACTGCCACGTGCCTGTCGAAAAATCTGGTACTACCTTTGCTTGGGCCCAGAAATCCACTCCTAGCACTAGTTCTGGTTTCACTTCTGGAACCACTAATGTAGAAATTAGCGTGACCTTTCCCTGGATGATCATTGGCAGGGTAACTTCTCCCAAAATAGAGCAGCGTCTTCCGTCTGCAACTTGAACAATGGGTAGATTTGACGTTCGCAAGCGTTGGCCTAGTCCTGATAGTTTGCTCCAACCTACTCCGCCTAGTATAGTTTTACTAGCTCCAGAGTCTAACAGGGCCAAGAATTGGATGCCAAAAATCGACACGTTCACATGTGGTCGTGGGTCGTCAGACGAGGTTAGTAAAAGATAGTCCAAACTCACTGTGGTATGCCCTGATGTTGGGTTGGCAGGCGTCGTTAGGGCTATCGTCGGCTGCCTCTGTCTTTTCCCGCACATGTTTTGCAGTAGATCTCTGTTTTGACTTCTCGTGGCTTGCCGCAACCGTGGCAAAATGTGTTCTTGCGAGGTTCTCTGCACAGCCGGAACCGGTGTCCGCTGCGGTCGCAATTCCAACAGGTTGTCGGTGCTCTCTGTTGAGCTTGTTCGGGTGCTGATAAGGCGTTGAGAAGTGTTTTCTTCCGGTGGCCGGAGTAGCCTAGGTCAGGTTCCAACGAGTTCCTAGCCTCCGGTGGTGGTCGAAATGCTTCTGATTCCTGCCTTGCTTGTTCAATGGTTCTGCATCGATCTCGTAGCTTGGCCATGTCAGGTATGCTGCGAAAGAGTAGTCTATCTGTAAAATACGGAAGAAGATTTTTCCGAGTGATGGTCAGTTGCTCCGCCTGTGAAATTGGGTTAGACATACGATGAAATAGATTGTCCAGTGACGCGAAATAAATGCCTAAACGCTCGTGCTCTCCTTGTGTGCGGCGTAGGATTTCGGCTCGTAGCTGGTCATCGTAGTTATGTGGTTGGAATTCGGCTTGCAGTTCCACAAGCAGCTCTTTCCATGTGGTTATCCGTCTTCGTGCGGATCGAAACCACACGAGTGCTGGTCCGGTGAACAAGTCGCTCGCTTCCAGCCACATTTGGTCCTCCGAGATGTGTCTTGACTCCATCAGCTCGTGAACTCGTTCGAGGAAGGCACCCAGACTGAGGTCTTTTGTTTCGCCGTGGAATTGAATCCCCCATCGGGCAACAGGAACATGTTTTTGCACCGTTACCTTTTCGGGTTCGGCTCGAACCTCGTTGCCTGGAATGTCTGTGAGTTCAATCGCTTCCTTCATCGCCGCCAAACGATCTCGCAGATTGGCTAAACCATCCCTGATTGCTGTTTTCCGCACCGTGATCGCCGGTGATTCGAGTATGATCAATGTCAATCGTCGCTCTGCTGTCTGTAGCTTGATTAAAATCTGTCTCTCTTGTCCGGGTTCAGCTTCAAAATTGTTGATTAGTTCCCTAGTTTCTAATATTTTGTTTTCAAGGTTGGTAAGCTCGGTATTGGTGGCTTCAGCATCCATGATAGAGATGTGTGGTGGTTACCTTCCGTTCGAGTGCTTCGACTGCAGGTTACAGATTGCGTCTCAGGGCGTTGATGTTCGTACTGGCAGTCGGTTGCAAGTGGCGTCGTCCAGTGTAATCCGTACTTCGTGCCGATGTGGTTGCGTGCCAGTGTAGCCGTTGGTAGTTGGGCGCCAGTGTAACACTTCCTCCTTGGAAGGTTATGCGATCGGCCGTCTCCCGGTGTTCGCCGATCGTCGTCAGATGGTCTGGGATAGGAATTGGTTGGATCACATTCCTTGTACGCATACACAACTCCGTAACCCGATCTCGTTGAACACTCTGTCCAATTTATTGGCAATTCGCAGAAATAAATAAATTGTCCTCGCCTCTTCTGGGCGTAAAATTAATGATACAAACGGGTTGAATAACCTGCGATAAGCGCGAGGCGTAAAAGTTATAAGTGCGTCACTCTCTCAGAGACGAGACGCACAGAACACACGATCCTTCAAAATTAACAAAAAGGTTACAAACGTGGTGTTAGTTCAAATGCAACTAGCACGTAAATTGAATAGCCTGCGATAAGCGCGAGGCGTAAAAGTGATAAACACGTTACTCTCTCAGAGACGTAACATGCAGAACTCGTAACTTGAAATTTTGTAATCCACGATATCTGACTATGAATACAGTTCTCGAAACGTTAGATAGAGACCAAGCGATTGGGACTGAACCCAGATCTCACGAGCATAGGATGCCGTTGAAACGAATGGATATACCGTGGATGAAATCGGCACTGAGCGCCGAGAGAGAGAGGTTAACTTGCACGTGCACGAAAATTTAGAAAAGAGCGTAATACGTTACAACTCGGCCCTCGACCAACAGATTGGTTTTGGCGTAATGAATTCAGACATTTAAGTAAACGGGCTCAGTAGGACGTAGTCCATTGAATCCCAAAATTCCCAAAGTGGGTTTACTTATCCGTGCTCTCCCGTATCTAATATTTGCGTCGCGCTCGTCGTCCTCTCTGCTCAGCGGTCAATGTCGAAGTGAAGTCCGGGACTTCCTTTGTCTCTCGGCTAGTGAACGGCTCGACGGAGCAACCGAGGCGGGCAGAAGGTCGTTGCGACGACAGGTGGCGTGCGAATTCCGCTTCCGCTCCATCGCGGTGGAATTTGAACGTCACAAACGTTAGAACCAGTGTGAGAACTGAGAACTTACAAAGGCAGAATGCGATGCAGTAAAGAGCAGTTTTCAATGTTAACGTAGAGCTCCTAAGTGATGCTGATGCTGTTGATCAACTTAACGAGACAACTGCTGTAACCCGCACTGACCTGCAAACAGACACGTCACGTCGATTAGGACACGATCAAGTGAATCTAGGGATAAATTAGTTTACTGTTTTTCTCTCTGAAACCTAATTCACAATTATATTATTTCTCAAAACAAATAATGTAGTACCTAACATCAAATCTCTTAAGAACTTACAAACGCAGAACGTGACCACGAGCACGAGCACGATCACGTAGAGCAGAATTATCACTGTTATCGTAGAGCTCTGTGAACCATGGCGATGCTGATAAATAACCGCTGTAACCCGCACTGACCAGCAATTTGCAACCAGCTGTGAGAAAATAAAAGCACATTTACTTTTAGAACAAAGTAAAAAAATGTTTATGGAAATATTGCAGTGATCATCTATTATCAATGTGCGTGCCTAATTAGGCTCTAGCCATTGCTTAATTACACTGAGTAGTACATTTCTTAGCAATCATGTAGATAGTTGTGCCAGCTTGCAAGGAAATCGTTATATTCCTATTTTAACCAACACAATTATACTATCTAGTACCTGAACAAACGGCCTAACCTAACAAACGTGGAGTGTGGATGAAACTTAATTGTTGGTTTGGCATTATCTTACCGTTAATGGAAGTTCATCTTCGAATCTCGACACTGTTTCTCACTTATCAACAGTGGCGTGCGGTGAGTTTTTACAGTGGGTAAGCGGTAGGCAATTTTGGCTTAGTTGGTGACAAATTGGACGGGGGGAGGGGGCGTTTCGGACCCGAGCAACAAGACGCACTGAGTTGCAGGGATTGAATTAAAAAAAGTTTACCTGTGTTCTATAACTCTTATACCCCGTTCTCACTGGGGAAACTAATCACTGTTAGGTTTAACTATGATCAGCCATGCGCAGTGCATTGTGGGCTATCTGTGTTCGAGTTTGAATTGAGCGTTCACACTTATACGGGGTTAACGCCGTAGCGGCCATCTTTTTCCAAATCTGTGCGTCCACATACATAACCTTCTAAAACTCCGATTTCGACCGTTTCAATCATGGAAAATGAAGATTTGTTGCGAATTTTGTTACTGCTGATTAGCCAGTACATTTTGAAGCGTAGGAGGAGTAAAAGACGTCTTTCTCTAATGCATGTGGCTTTAGTTCGACAAAGAATGCTCGCAAGTAACTGTGCAGTGTTGGTGGCGAAAATGTTGGTGGCGAAAATGTTGGCTGCAAGACGAGTCAGGATGATGACAAGAAGGTCGCTTTGGACAAAACCTAGAAGCGGCGACTGGTGGGACTCGAATGTTCCTCAGTGGACTGACTCCATGTGGAAAGAAAACTTCCGGGTGGAGCTCAACACATCTGCGACATCTTGTCACCCTACATACAACGGGAAGACACCCGACTGCGGAAGTGCATCTCTGTGCACAAAAGAGTGGCAATTGCCATTTCCCTCCTCTCCTCGACAGCAGAGATGCGGACCATAAGCCATCTGTTTGGTGTGGCGAAGAGCACTGTTTGTCAAATTTTCACGATTTCTGTGCCCTTGTCGTGGTACACATTATGCCGAACACAATAAAGTTCCCAGAGACTACGGAGGAGGTGCGTGATGTTGTCGAAGGTTTTTTGCAAACCTGGAATTACCCCCAGTGTATTGGCTGCATCGATGGCTGCCACATCAGTGTGTCGCCACCAAAAGGGGACTGCGTGGACTACCACAACTTCAAAGGTTTTTATAGTGTAGTTTTGTTTGCCGGTGCGATTATCGGTACCGTTTCACGTACACGAACGTGGGAGCTCCGGGGCGCAATAATGATGCTCATCTTTTTACTAAGTGTCGGCTTGCACATCAATTGAATAATTCACTTGTGTACAAGGAAAACATTTTGTACGTTGGAGATGTTCCAATCACTTCCCACCTCATTGATGACTCCGCATTTGCCCTTACAACGGGAATGATGAAGCCATTCTTCGACAACGGCCGACTTACCGACTGCCAGCGTCACTTCAATTACAGATTGTCAGCTACGAGAAGACTTATCGAGAACTGTTTCGGAAGACTGAAGTCAAGGTTTCGATCTGTAATGAAGCGAATGGAATTTCGGGTCGACAATGTCAACAATATCATCAACACAGCCTGCACTCTTCACAACATCTGCGAAGACAGAAACGACATTGTAGAACGCCACTGGGAGAGCGAGCTACCTTCAGCACCATCGTAGTCAACAAATTGTGTGAGAACGACCCACCAAGGAGAACGAATGAGGACCACCCTCGCCCATCACATGTTCGGCGAAAGCCGGACTGCTCCAACTTGAACTCGCACAACTCACGCTCATGTTTTGATCCTTACAAATTATCAATATTATAATATAAACCCCAAAGTTGCTGAAGTAATTTTCTTTATTTTTTATTGACCAAATGGCCCAAAAGCATGGTGAGATTGTTTTGGAATTCTTTCTGGCTGGCAGCATCTTCCTCCATAAACTCTAACATCCTTGCTGTGGACCGATCCACCGAGTCTGCCACGGATCGCTGCAACGCCAGCATCTCTTGCAGCACGTCGTCGCTGGCCGTCGATGACGTTCGGCGTCGACGCAGAGCTGACGAGGTTCCAGGAACGCTGGGGCACTCGACCTCTTGTCCCACCTGCCGAGGAATAATAAAAATTAAGGTCTATTGCAGGTAGGCAGCAGCCTCACAGAGTATGACAAGTTACAAAGTAATGATGTTGGGCAGCCTCTTCTGATTTTTTAGCATTCTTTAGCACATTACAGTATCTTGTGGCATAACTTTCACAGCCTTCTGCAAAACTCTTCTAATGTAATTGATTGAAGGTACCGAATAATTGTTCCATTATGTCCAACCATAACGTTGATAGGAATTTTCAATACTAACGACACTGCTTCCAATCGAGATGTGAGTTACTTTGCCGATCAACAATCGTTTCCGTCCATTGCGGTGCAACTTTCTCACATCCCTGGTCTAGACTTAGTCCGTGGTTTGCTTGTTGACCCTCCCTGACCTAGTGCATACCTCATAGTAAACATTAAATTGAAATAGCATACCGGTAAGCTGTTCCCCTCGGGGGGGATAGAGCTGGGTGTAGGGCTGGCTGCCGAACTGGATGCGGAGCTGCTCGACGAGCTCGGCAACGACTCGACCAGCAGCCTGTCATCATTTGCTGGCAGTGCAACCAGCAAATTGTGAATTGGGTAATAAAATTTCCACGACGATGGGCTGGCCCCAGACACCATCATCGCCTTCTCACGCCTGAAAACAAAGCGAATGGATTTAATACAATGTGGTCATTCCTAATCGTCATCAAAACCCAACATATCACAATAGACCCATGATGAAGGGCACATGAACCTTACGCAAATATAATGTATGTGCAAAGTAGGTATCTAATAAATAATTTGAGGTAAATTAAAGTGGCATGTCATACCTGTATTCTCGCGTAAGGTTGTTTATTGTATTGTTAATTTCGAGGTGGCCACGCGGTGTGGCCTCCAGAGATTGTCCGAGCTCGATCGCCATTTCTTTATAAATCGGGCCATTTCTTTTGTTGGCCCGGAGCCCGTTCACGTGCGACTCCCACACGTGAATTAACAGCAACACCTCGTGGTCCGTCCAATTTCCCTTTCTTTTCATATTCTCATTTGCTTCGCACACACTTCCTCCCGTTGACGCCATTTTACAAAACAATATCAACACTGCACAGCCTTCTCCAATCCTAAAAAACGTTCCTGCAGCGCAGTTTCGGTGGGCGGTGAGCGAACTAACTGAGTTAGCTCGCTAACCACGTTTTGGAACGTTGTTAACGCCAAATCCGAGTTAACGCTAACAGCGTTCCGTTCACACTGGCCTCTTGATCTTAGTTAAGCCGCTAACAGTGATTTACTTCCCCAGTGTGAACGGGGTATTAGAAATGGTGCTTCGTGCTGGGCTAAATAGAACACCCCGTCTATTAGTCTAAGCAAGATTTCGGTAACCTAATCATTCCACTTGAGGACATCCAGTATGGCCTGTTCGTTGACTGCCAAGTCCACACGCACTTTTCCGAAAGCTGTAATTTTAACGAAGGAATGCAAGTGTGTTTGCGATATGAAGTGCTTTTTCAGTGCGTTGGTCAGCGCGTCTAGATTAGTGTACCCCACCTTTCCCCATACATAATTTAAGCTCTCGTCAAAGAGAAGACAATGCCAGCAGAAAAGTTTGTTTTCGGTCTCAGAGCCTGTTAGCCACTTGTATGTGTCATAGGGGAGACAGGGTCTAGTTGAAACAATTTTCAAGTTTTAATTGTTTTCTCAGCATTTTTCGATTCCAGATAGTTTTGTTTTTAATGATACTATACCTTGAGGTTTCAGCATCTAAAGAACAAATTGTAATACCTTTTGGTGGAGTGATTAATGTTTTATTACATATAAAAGTGGAGCCTGCAGCTGTTTCAACTAGACCCACAACTGGGGCTAGTTGTAACAGCACTGGGGCAAGTTGAAACATAAATAAAGAATGTATTAAAAAGTTATAATATTTTACCAAAATTAACTTTTTATTACATTAGCATTTGCATTTACATTAGCATCCGACTTTCGAACATAACATAATACTGGTTTAAGACTTAATCGCTAGTGTCGCACTTGTAGCATATGTAATTTCTGTCTTCAGGGTTGTCCCTGCAAGCATTGTGGCCCCATAAGGCACACACCGAGCATTGGATCCATTTTTCGTTTGGCCGGCTTTGAGAAAATGGCATCGCACATTCAATGCAGAAATAATCTTCCGGTTCCTGTCGGGCCTTGTCCTTTCGCTGCTTTCTGCTGCGTGATGCTGCTTGACGCTGCTTTTCATTTGATGGAAACAGTTTCCGTTGCTTTGTTTTGTTTCTCGCTACTTCTAGCGCTTTCTTAACCGGAGTATCGGTTAGAATTGCAGACTTCCGCTTCCTTGGGTTTGGTTTTGCAATTTTCTTTCGTGGTCCAGCCTTCGGGAATGGTCTTACATCCTCCGGCGACAGAGTGGAACGGGCGACAGGCTTGGTGACCGTCGTGGCAACCGTGGCACCTGTGTTTTCTATCTCCGCAGCTTGTTGAAGATCGGTTACATTTTCGGCCTCAGCAATTCTTTCGACTTCGGCGACGACTTGAACTTCAGCGATGACTTCACCATTGGTCATGACGTTTTCGACATCGGCAACGATTTCTACCCAGGTTTCTTCGGGAAGAAGTTCCACATCTGGGATTAGGGCGATCCGTAACAAATCCTGGAGAAAATTCATCTTCTCGAAAAATATATCGATTAAATGGAAATATTCCACTGACGGCAAATCCAGATGTAATATTCGTGGGAGTGGCAGCACTTGGTAGTCCAACTTTAACTATTGCCGGTATATCGTAAATGGACATCGGCTTGCCAGGATTGTTCCGAACCCAAGCATCTGCGGCCGCATTAACATATTTCTTAAAGGGTCCATACACTGAGCGATCAAGTGGTTGCAACTTGTGCGAAGTGTGGGGCGGAAAAGATAAAACTGTAATGCCATGTTGTTTGCACATATCTAGCCCTTCAATAGACAAGTGAGAATCATGATTGTCTAGCAAAAGGAGACTTGGTCGCTCTTTAGTCGCATGGGTGAATTTAATAAAATGTTGGAGAAACTCAACAAAATTAGCCTCCTTCATCCAGCCCGATTGGTTCGCTCCACCTGCCGACCCAACTGGACCACCAGCCACATAGTAGCTTCGGAATTTCACCCTTGGAAAAACAAAAAAAGGTGGAATACTGGTACCAATTGCCGACACAGCGAGTGCCATTGTAACCAATGTCCCTCTTTCAGCCGAGGTAATGGCTCCGACCTGTTTTGCTCCCCGACGAGCAACTACTCTGTCCGGTTTCTGAACTGTTGTCACTCCAGTTTCGTCAACATTCCAAATGTCTTCAGGCTGAACCTTAATTCGATCAAGGACAGTTGCAAGGTTGTTGAAAAATTCACCCACGTTTGTTTTGTTGAAACTTGTAGCGCGGGATAGGCTAGTTGCTTCCGGTGTCCGCACTGAAAGTGTGGGGTGCCTTTTCATAAACTTTGTAAACCAGTCTGCCCCAGCTCTCTCTTTTTCAGGCCAAGTTTCTGGCATTTTAACATCCAGGGCCTTAGCATACTGATATGCAAACTTGCGGACCTCAATAGGGGACAGTCCAAAATAAATTGATGCCGCTTTCAGCAAGTATGCTTCAAGTTGCGTTTCTTGGTCATCAGTAAAAACCTGCAAAAAAGTGAAAACAAATAGCTGTTATTTATGTGACCATGGTAACCCAACTAGTGCAGATACCTATAATATAACTGATCTAAACTTCAAAGGGGCCACAACAATTTGCGTTGAAGTCGCTGTTCGTGTAGGCAACAGTAATGGAACTCCAGAATTGGGTTTATTAGTGGTAGGTAGGTACCTGACGTGGTTTCTTGTAACCAACCAGTAACTGATTGGATCTTTCTCCCAGCGCGTTTTCAATGTCTTCAGCACCTGCTTTAAATTTTTTGCAGTATCTTGAAAGTGTTACGTAATTCACGTTATGTACATTTGCTGCGGAGCGTATAGATTCATTGTGCAGCAGGACTCTAACAGCTGCTGAATGTATCTGGTCTACCGGACCTCCCCGATCTGTCTTCCGTTTGTAGTTTCGAGGCATGTCAAGATTTTGAGAATTCGAGGACCTAGTCACAGAGAAGGGGTTATGTAAGTGCGAGCATGGCACAAGAACGACATCTAATAATTTTACAACAAGACCCCTGGCTTCTGTTTCAACTAGACCCAGCGCACTTTCTACCAAATAAAGTGTAATATCATCTTAAATCTTAAGTATAGTTAGCTAAAATGATATATTACACCTCGCTTGGACTTAGATGATTAATTCTATTCAAAATCTGAAAAGATTTTAAAAGAAATTGCTTAAATAAACAGAATTCATTGGGACGACACAAATTTACTCACCATCTGTCAAAATGAATGTTCTCGAATAAAAACTCCGCCACCTACACGATCCATCTGAAACTTTGGCAGGTCCCCCTCGAGGACTACCACCTTACCGTGGTGAGGGGGTTTGAGTGGTCCGTTGACCCGGGAGGCTATGCCGGGAGGGGAGGGGAGGTCTCACTCCCCGTAAGGGTTCCTATACCGGACAGGCTCCCGGCGAGGACCCAGACCAAGAGTAGTCCGGCCACGCCGCTGTTGCGGTACGCGGACTCTGGTCTAGGGAGGATCTGCGCACTCTTTTCTGTCTACACCTTCCTTTCACCACCTCCCCTTCGTCTCCTGTCTTGTTTCATCTCTTGCCGCCTCCCAAAACCACCGTCTGCCTTCTGCGACAGCGGTGTGACGCCCTCCCTTTGTTGACGATTTGGCTTGCGTTTTTGGAATTCTCTTCGGTCGACTTGTATGACCCTTCAGTCGATTCGTTTGTTCCAGGCCGCTGGTGACTGATGGTCTGCACAGGGAGTTCTCGAGTCTAGGTCTTCTCGTTGCTTTCCCTTCCCTTTCCTATGCCCTTCTGTCTTCTTTTCTGGCCGACCCCCTGTGCAGGCCAAAACCGCTTACCCGGACGTTTGCCGTGTCTGGAGACCCGTAAGGGAGGAAAAGATTTTCCTGGGGGTTGAGGATGTATTTTCGTACAGCTGGATACTGACGCTAAATATTTATCCAACACACCTCTTCGGTTTCCGCTTCACCCCGAAACGGGAGGCTGGGGCCTCATCCACCCCAGTCAATCGGCCAAGTAATGTTTCACAACCTTACTAAGGATGGGCTCGTGGCCGGGTTGCGTCGGCTGTAATAGCTGGGCAGAGTCATCGTATGACAATGTCGGTGTCTTCTGCCCAGGGAAAAGGTCGATTGCGCCCGCGCTGCGTCCGGGCGTAAAATTGGCACTTTCCGCCTCTTAGCCTGCTGGACGGAACCTCAGTTCCCGTGCCCCCCACCGAAC
The DNA here is from genome assembly GCA_921293005.1 of Nemoura dubitans. Taxonomy (NCBI): domain Eukaryota; kingdom Metazoa; phylum Arthropoda; class Insecta; order Plecoptera; family Nemouridae; genus Nemoura; species Nemoura dubitans. Next base: position 14,375,541 of record OV121078.1, on the reverse strand, counting down.
TTCGATGGTTGGGACACGGGGCTGTTAAACAAGGCTCGAAGAGGTAGGACCGCGACGGGTTAGTTGGGTACGTTATCCGGGCGCTTAGAGGAGGTGGTTGTCCCCATCCCTACCCATGGCAACCCCAAATTGTCAAACCACCATTCCCCCCCCTAATTATTTACCTGGTTTGTTTGACAAACCAATAAATGTTCGCTCGTTTCAACAAGTTACATATCCTAAATTCTTTGTGATCAAACGAGAAAATTAAGACAAAAGCAAGTCATTTCACGGTGTTTCTCCTTTTAAAATTAATAATTTCATCGCAAAATACGTTGGACCTACCAAAAGCGTCAGTCGGCTCCGTGACGGAGATTTGCTCGTCGAAGTGTGCTCTGCAGAGCAATCGGATAAGGTTTCAAACCTTAAACTGTTAGGTACGTTCCCCGTCACTGTTGAGTGTCACAAAACACTCAATACCTGTAAAGGAGTAATCTTCTGTCCCGATCTAATTGGCATAGATGAGAAGGTGATTCTACAAGAGTTAAAAGACCAAAATGTAACGGACATTCGATGCATACACAATCGAAAGGATGGAGTTCTTAAACCGTCGCCACTCCACGTCGTTACCTTTAACACTACTGTTCTGCCAGAAAATCTCTTTGTTGGTTTCATTCGAGTCAGTGTTCGGCAACACATACCCAATCCATTACGCTGCCTGCGCTGCCAAAAGTTCGGCCACACCCAACACGCGTGCGAGAGGCCGCACGTGTGTACCAATTGTGGCCAGGCAGACGAGCACGGAGACAAGCCCTGTGACCGGGAGGCCAAGTGCCTGAACTGCGGTGGCTCCCATCCGGCCTGGTCCAGGGAATGCCCGTCATGGAAAAGGGAGAAGAGGATTCAGGAAATTAAAACCAAGGAAAAGCTTTCCATCGGTGAGGCAAGGAAACGATACAACATCCTGTTCCCCCGAACCGAACCCTCTAAATCCTTCGCTGACGCTGCTTCCAAGCAAACACCCACTCCTGTTAACAACCCGGCTCCATCCGAAATGAAAGACATGATGGAAATTATGAAGAAGTTATTAGCAGGACAACAAGAGACAAAAGAAAAGCTAGAAGAACAGTCGAAGAAAATTGAAGAACAGTCTAAGAAAATTGACGAACAGACTGAACAAATCAAGCAGCTAAGAGAGGAAAACCAAAAGCTTAAAAATAAAAATCAGAAAATGGAAGAAGAATTGCTTACCTTGAGGACAACAACGAAAAAGAAAAATGCTAGCGATCAAGAAGAAGATAAAAATAAAGCAAAGAAAATGAAGAAACACCAGGCTGTGCGCAGCAACAAAAGAGAGGGCCAACAGGCGAGCCAGTCGTCAGAGGACGACATGGACGTAGAAGGCGGGCCGTGGACTGCGGTAGAGCCAGGCCGGAAGCAGCATGAACGCATCAAATACCTTAAATCTTAAGGGTAAAAATGTCTGTGATTTCTATCTGTGATGTTTTTGTGATAGTTTCGTCTGTGATATTAGCCTTAGGTCCTATTTTAAACATAATGGCTTTCATTATGTGGAATATTCGTGGTTTTAACGTACGCCGAGATGAGGTTAAGGTTTTAACGTCCTGTTTTAACCCCATGTGTATCTTTTTACAAGAAACACATTTTAAACCTACTGACAAACCCGTTTTTAAGAATTATTCGCTGTATCGTTTTGACGACTTGACTGGTAATGTCGCCCATGGTGGAGTGGCCACGTTGGTCTCGGACAGTCTGGTCTCAAGTCCACTGCCGCTGACAACGCCTCTCCAGGCAGTGGCAGTCAGAGTCAACGTGCCACAACCCGTTACATTCTGTAACATTTACCTTCCTGAGTGGGCACCGGCTACGGCCCCGAACCTTCAGAGCCTTGTGTCTCAACTGCCCCACCCCTATGTGCTGTTGGGTGACGTCAACGCACATAGCCCCCTGTGGGGCGACACTGTGGCTGACGGTAGGGGTCGTATGCTCGAGAGTTTTATCGACGACAACGACTTGATCATTTTAAACAACGGACAGAAAACGAGGTTTAATTCTTTTAATGGGAATTTCTCGGCGATTGATTTATGCATATGTTCGCCCTCTGTGGCTCCACTGTTTGACTTCTCTGTGCATAATGACCTCTGTGGGAGTGACCATTTTCCGATAATCCTGAAGCTCCAAACTGACTTTCAGCCCCCTGAGCGCCCCGCTCAATGAAGTTTAAAACGGGCGAACTGGAAGCGGTTTTCTGGACTCGCAAACCTTAGTAGTTCACTCCTAGAAACGAACGTTATTGCAAAAGTCAGGAATATTACAGAGACCATTGTTAGTGCAGCAGAACAAGCCATACCACAAACTTCCACTAAGCCGCGGCGCATTCCCGTTCCATGGTGGAACGATGAGTGTATCGAGGCACTAAAGGCAAGCAAACAGGCCCTTCGTGTATTTTCAAGACGACCTACCAATTTTAACCTGCAGGAGTATAGGCAGCTGCGTGCCAAGGCACGGCAAGTTTTTAGGAGATCGCAGCGCCAATCATGGAGGGATTATGTTTCGTCCCTGACTTGTGTCACACCTTTCACCAAGGTGTGGCATCGGGTGAATAAGATCAACGGAAAGGCAAAGTCCATCACAATAGCTGGTATTGAAAGAAACGGACACCTGTACACGGCCCCCAAAGAGATAGCGGATTGCATCGGCCAGCATTTCGCAGATGTCTCCAGTTCCCGCCACTACTCGGCATCGTTTCAAACCACTAAACTAGCAGCAGAGCGCAGGCAACTGTCGTTTGCCTCTGCTAACCACGAGAGTTACAACATGCCGTTTAGTGAGTGGGAGCTGGACAATGCCATACGGACATCCAAAAATACATCTCCGGGGGCCGACAGGGTCCACAACTCGTTTTTCAAATATCTAACACCCGATCCCCGATCCATTCTCCTCGCCACATACAATGAGATTTGGACCACGCAGTCATTTCCAGATGACTGGCGTCATGCGATCCAAGTGCCTATCCACAAGGCTGGTAAAGATAAGAAACTCGCTTCCAGCTACCGCCCAATTTCTCTCACCAGTTGTTTGTGTAAAGTTATGGAACGCATGGTTAATAACCGACTGGTTTGGTGGTTGGAGCACAAGAAACTCCTCTCTAATTTACAGTGTGGATTTAGGAAAAATCGTAGCACCCAGGACCACCTTATTCTCATGGAAGCTTGGATTCAAGATGCGTTCTTAATGAAGCAACACTCTGTTGCTGTATTCTTCGATCTGGAAAAAGCATATGACACGACCTGGCGTTACAATATCCTCAAATCACTGTTTTCATGGGGTTTTAAGGGTCGACTGCCTATTTTTATTACAAATTTTATGGCAAATCGGAAATTTAGCGTTCGAATTAGCAACATTTTATCGGACAATTTTATTCAGGAGAACGGCGTGCCGCAAGGGAGTGTCCTGAGTGTGACACTCTTTGCCATCGCCATCAACGGAATTACGGATTGTGTAAAATCCCCGGTCTCCTCTTCCTTGTTTGTCGACGACCTGGCAATAATCTGTTCCTCGAAGACCTTAGCTTCCGCCTCTCGACAGGTTCAATTAACTGTAAACAGGCTCGTGAAGTGGGCTAATGCCACTGGGTTCACTTTCTCGGCGTCGAAAACAACTTGTATTCACTTTTCACGTCTACGTGGCCTTTTCCCTTATCCAGACATTTCCCTCCGAGGAAACCCTTTGCCAGTTGTTGAACATTTTAAGTTTCTTGGCTTGATCTTTGATCGAAAATTAAACTGGAAAGAACATTTTAAACAGTTACGTGTCAAATGTTTTAAATGTCTTAATCTTTTACGGTATCTGACAGGAACGCAGTGGGGAGCGGACCGCACGGTAATGCTACGTGTTTACCGTGCTCTCATACGGTCCAAACTGGATTATGGGTGTGTAGTTTACGACTCGGCTCGTGAAAGTTACAAGAAGACGCTAAATACCATTCACAACTCGGGCATCCGGCTGGCAATTGGTGCACTCAGGACCAGCCGGGTTGAAAGTCTTTACTGCGACTCAAGTGAACCTCCCCTGTGTCTCCGCAGGCAATACCTTCTTGCTTCTTATGCTTCTAAAATTCTCTGTATGCAAAGACATCCAACATACCAGACTTGGTTCAACCCTCGCTTCCAGGCCATTTATGACGCTCGTCCCAGTGCGACATTGCCGGCAGGCATTCGTCTGAACCGTCAGTTGGTGGACGCCGCTTTCCACCTGCCCAGGGTGTACCCACACGGTGTCAGTGCCACAGCTCCGTGGGTTACCGGGCGACCGACTTGTCTGACAGGTTTGGCATCAAACAGCAAGAGCTCCACTAGTCCATTAGTTTATAGGAAGCGATTTGCAGAGATTTGTTCCGAGTACAAGGATTTTATTAGAATTTTTACTGACGGATCTAAGGATATCAATGCTGTTGGCAGTGCTTTTACCTCTGGGACAGACGTTTCGTATGGTTTTAAACTTCATGACAATTCAAGCATTTTAACAGCAGAACTCTATGCGCTTTTACATGCGCTCAAATACATAGAGTCAAGTCACAACGAAAAGAATTTCCTTCTTTGTTCTTATTCACTCAGTTCCTTGCAGTCAATAGATACCCTGTATTCCCCGCACACTCTTGTCCAGGAAATACATTCACTGTTGGCGTCTCTTTCGTCGAGGGACGTCACAGTGGTGTTTTGTTGGGTCCCTGGACATGTGGGGATACAGGGTAATGAGCTGGCTGACAAAGCAGCAAAGGATGCAACTGCGAAAGTCTCTGTGGACAACAACAGACTTTCCTGTCATGATTTGAAGAATTTCTTCAAGTTGCTATTCAAACAGAAGTTTCAGGACATGTGGGATTTGGAGACAGATAACAAGTTAAAAGAAATTAAAACAACCGTCTCTCCTTGGGACTCTTCTATCAGATCTACTAGACGCGAGGAAGTAGTCCTAACACGGCTGAGGATAGGCCACACACTATTTACGCACGCTTACCTGTTCTCGCTTGACAAGATCCCGCCCAGATGTGACACCTGCAATGAAGTCCTCTCCGTTCGTCACGTGCTTGTTCAGTGTTCTACATACAGGGGTGTGAGAAGGTGCTTTTCTCTGGAAAATAGCATTTCCAAAGTCCTTGGAGACGACTTAAAACAGATCGACAAGCTGTTCAAGTTTTTGAGAGAAATAGATATCTTAAGGATAATCTAGTCATAACCTCTAGTCATCTGCTTATCTAGTCAACTAATCATACAAGTCATCTAGTCATATGTTAGTTTAGTCTAGATCTAGGAACTAGGGTTATTTTAATTCTGACATAGCACTTTTGTGTTTATATCTAGTCATACTAATCGTCTTTTAAATGATCGATGTTTTACGGGAAATGTAATCTTTTATTTCATATTATTATATCGACGTAGAGAGACTTTTGTGTCCCACTTGAAGTATTTTACCTTTTATCTTTCACCAACCATTTTCCAGGCGCAAAATGACCAACAGGTTGACGCGCCTTAAAACCGCACTATTCATTCATTCAACTTTGGCAGGTCCTGGAGAAGGCCGTGACACATCTTTGCGCCAAATTCAAACTTTTAAATAACACCGCTACAAAAGTTATCGCCAATGTTTCAACTTAACCCTGTTTCAACTAGACCCTGTCTCCCCTACTCACTGATCTCAAATAGCCTGGATAGCTGTTGCCATAGTGCGGTTTAGAAGTAAAAAATCAACAAGTAGGAGTCCTAAATTTTGAGTCTCCTCATAAGATCCCATAGTAATTTTAGTGATTTTACAATCCTTTTTTGCAGCGTTTATTCAGATGTTTACATTAAATTGAAGTGTGTAGCATTCAAAGAGGCTTTTTTATATGTATTTATGGTCCCTGCTTGATGCTTAGGCTCGACATATCCGCGTGAATAGCAAATTATGTACACGCTGTGATACAGTGTGAAATGTCAATGCTGAAAACAGGCTACAACAAACTAAAGAATATTTCACAAAGTAGTGAATTCAGAGCAGTGATGTCTCCCAAAATCAAATTTCATATAACCAGGCATTATTTTAGTGCCAGTTGCTGCAACTTTAATGTAGTATTATTGCAGGAAACATGTTTTAAAAATTCTCAAATTAGCATTGAAATCATAGGGAGTCCACCGATTTTGGGACCCCAACCTGTTGCAAACAATGACTACTTGCTAACTACTTGCTGTCATCTGACATCAAATTTTAGCTGCTTGCTGGATACTATGCTCCATCCAGGCTATTATAGATCAGTGGTCATACTCTTTGGCAGCGTTGAAATGGCGGGTATAGTCCTTTTTACCTGACAAGCACTTCATGTCCGGCTTCGGCCTGCCTGCAAGTATTACTCGTTTTTTTTCGTCGAAACTTTACCGATGAAATGGATTTTCCAATTGCTCTCGAATTGGGCACTTCGCAGGCTCGGTCCCCTGACTGGCCATTTTCGTCACGATCTAAGAACTATAAATAATAACGCACTCAACTGGGCACTGTAATGTCACATCACGTCAAGTGGAAAGCCGCGGGCGAAACTTGCTAGCGATGGCATATTATCAACCTAACCTGTCGATGCCTGCATGCTGTCGCCAGTCCGCGCGCGAGTTCGTCGCTCCAGAACTTATTTGGTCCATCTCCAGTTTGACAAAGTGGAGATACAGCCATTTGAATTGTTAAGTTGCATAAAAATTTACCTTTTAGGAATCTTCGACTGAAGTTGTGATATTCTGATAGCTATTTTTTTCTGCTAATTTAGAAAACCCTTTAAATCCCAAATGTTATTTATTTATGTCCTAAATATGCAACTTCCGGTTGGAGATAGACCACAATATAGATAATTTTGAAAATTTTATTTTTTCCAACCTGGGCTTTGTTCCATGCCCACTTTATTAGGACTGTTTTTACTTACAATCTTGTTGTTTACTTTGATATTGGAGCAAAATGACAAAATATATAACTTATCTACTTGAATATTGTAATAGCCAAAAAAAAAAAAAAACTTTCGCCTGTGTTACTTTGGAGAACAGCATATCGCTCAATTACCAACATCTAAATAAGTTGCAGTTGCGTTGGCTGTACGGCAATTGTTCTAACGTTCAAAATTCTGCTTTGGTCAACGACCGTAAAACATTCGCGGCCAATTGTATGTTTCACGTTGTGCAATAACGCTCTCTGAACGCTTGCCGAATGGCTTGAACTTTTGTACGACATTCTGGACGTTCAGTACATCCGCCGAACATCGTGCCAATGTTTCGAATGTTTATGTGCTACCTGGGAGTTCATTATTAATTTAAGAAAATGTTCACTAAAGGATAATCGATAAGGATTAAGGTTATAACAAAGGTTCCAAAGGAATGCAACTAAGGAAAAAACATAAATCATGCCAATGATGCATATATTTTTTAACAAAGTTTTTACAGACCAATCTTTTTGTAAACATCAGTATAGCTGTATCAATGTACCTATACCCTGATCCTGAGAAAGGCAATTGAAAATATATCAATGAAAATAGGTAACATTCGCCACATTGGAATACATAGCAAAACAATATAATAGGAAAACAAAATAAGAAACTGTCTGAAGCAAACTAAGGGGTACCTACCTAGTTATAAATTGAAAATATATCATTGAAAATAGTTAACATACACCATATTTGCCACAATGGAATACAGAGCAAGTAATATGACATGAAAACAAATTAAGAAATTGTCTGAACCCCAAACTATGGGGTACCTACCTACCTAATTATAAATTGAGAATATATCATTGAAAATAGTTAATATTCACCATATTTGCCACAATGGAATACAGAGCAAATAATATAATAGGAAAACCAATAAGAAATAGTTGGTAGTACAAAGTAGGGGGGGGGGGGAGGTACATGCTACCACCCAACCACCTACCTAGATATATTTTGAACTTTATAGACCTGCTAAATTAAATCACAAACGTGAATGACTTGCCTGAGTATTCTGATCCTGACAAATCACAGTCAAATTGGACAAATATTTGACTGATTCTAAATGCCTTACAAATCAAAAAAGAAGGAAACATTTACCTATTTGGTCAATGGTAGCACACAAAGGTAGTACATGTGAAAAAAATATACTTTGGTCTCAAATACACTTTAAATTAAAAAATAGGGGAATCCGTCAAAATAATACTGAGTTTCATAAGCTGATAAGTCTCTTGAAAATGATTTTGCTCCTACATAATAATTAATATAATATAATATAATAATAAGTAGAATTTAAAGTATATCTTCTCTCTTCCCTTCCGGGGTTCATCTGCAAAACATTTTTACAGTCCGAGAAGAGACCGGAAGTAAGCCGAGTCCACGGGAGGCATGAAGCGAAACATTTTCTGGATGTCCATAATCTTTTCTGGTACCATTATGGCTGGTCTGTTGATGGGCATGACCTTCCTAAAGAGAGGCGAGGCGATTGGAAAGGTCACCTTAGGACTTTTAGAGCGTCTTAGTTTAACAACTACTTCGTGCGTATCAAAAGACAGGTGATAGCGTATGAGATTCGATTCTGCTGCGTTGTAAATGAGATGATAGACTTTCGTATAGGGAATTTCACCGAAATTGAGTCCCTTGGAGGAATCTTGAAAATTAAGAAAGTCAACACTTTTCATCTGTATAATTTCCAACTGTGCTCGGGCTGTGTGTAATTTTTACAATCTACGTAAGAGTGACACGGGACTGAACAATTCTAAGGATTTTAATCCTCTATCTAATTTACTATGAATTGCATCCACTTCCTGGATATTGCCATGGCCTGGCTCAGAATATTTCTGCTCGATATGTTGAATGGTCACTTCTTCGTCTGCGAGAAATGTTTTGATTGCAGTACTCATAATATAATTTTTATTCTGCGGTACGCACGAATCAGACCAGAGTATTACTCTCTTGAGCTGGGGGTATCGCTTTTGTACAGCATACAGTATTTTGACCATAGCGCTAGCGATGTGGTTACCTGCCCGTCCAGATATTCCCTCGTTCCACAATGCGCAAAAAGTTACGCCATCTTGGCTGCAATGGGCGGTCAAGTTGTAGCAATTTCACTTTCTTTAGTAGAAAAAGCTTGATATTTCGGATTTAGGCAATGCAATGACCCTCTCCATATCATAACAAATTACCATTGTTTCTACATCAGGGAAATTTCTTCTGCATCGCACCCGATCAGCATCTCGCTCGGCTTTCCCAAAGTCTTCCTCTTTAAATGAGCATCTTGGAGTTCACGCTCTGCAGTGCTTGGCTGTAGGATCATTTTAAAAGCCTCACAATAATCACACCTGTCTTTCTTCGGGTGATGAAAGCCCAGATTGAACTCGTTCAAGAAGATTTGCCTGTACTTAGTTTAATTGGGTTCTCCTCCATGAAAAATTCACTCTCTAAAAAGAGTCTGTGCATACCGGCAACTGTGAGAGCTGGATCCAAATACTTTTTCGTCGTTTGTGATCGACAATAGTGGGACTCCACTGTCGGGAATGCCTTGATGTGTGCTCTAACCCCATCCAAAGCTGCAGGATCGCAAACCTTCTTGATGTGTTTGCCTTTAGTAGGGGTGCACGCTACGCCGGTTTCAGAATTAAATTTGGTTTAAAAAAAATAATACACTCGATGCTTGCTTATGTTCAAGACGGCCAAAAAAAATTCTCGGCAAACTCGAATCCGCTCCCCCTCCACTTCAATAAAGTAACAAATCGAATTTGAGCGTCGACTAACCTCCGCAACTGTGCGCTTCCGGGCTTTGGGCCAACGCTCTATAAACTTAGTTTAGACATGCAATTTCTTTTCATCCGATAGTTTCCAAAACCGCTGAAAAATGTTTAGTTGATCGGCTCTTGAAACCTCTAGCAAACATTTGAAACTGCAATCTTCGCAGCACTGCCCGTTTGACACACGAGCTGCATGGTTATTGCCTTTCCCGTCGGAGTACGCTTTCCCCGAGGCACGGTTCAGGTTTTTAATGTTACGTGGCCAAAGATGGGGTCTCCGCTGCCTTTTCGATGTCCTTGTAGCCCTGTAAATCACAAATACTACTTTATTACATGTACGTACTCTTTATCAAACTTTTGTTTACTACCACACCCAAAATAAGAAGGTAAGTAAGTGAACACAACTATACTAACACATCAATGGACATGCATCTTTAACCTTCAAATCACGTTAGTAACTCATTCACTAAAGGTACACTCTAAATAAAAGTGAGACACCAAACATGTCTCACAAATGCATCCTTGATTGAAGCACCATTCGCGTCTCACGTGAGACAATTTTGACGTCTTACGTGAGACAGAAAAATTTGCATCCTTGTGTGAAGCACCATTCGCGTCTCGCATTTTTTCCGTCTCACTAGAGACAGTACTCTAGTCTCATGCGAGACGCCATTAAGGTACTCCTCGGAGACCTTCATGACGTCACAAATATATTTGCACTGTGGGGAAATAATGTACACAAATTATTTGGTTTAATACTTGTAATCACATTTATTCCGATTTCTTATACTATCAGACAAACACAAGAAGACACGAACAGTGTGAATGCCGAGGTAACTTGAAAACCATCAGTTTGGTCGTAGTCTGTAACCAAACTGATTGACTAATATTAAGCTTTTTAAGCTTTTAAAAAAAGGTTAAGGTAAAATAACAAATACAACATGCCCTTATATATCCTGGTCTAAATGGTTCAGGAAATGGTTTAATCCTCGTCTAAATAAAGAAATAAATATTTTAAGAACAAGTACTAAAATTACTAATTTTATAAAAGCACCACAATTTTGGCCTTAGCTTCAACTAAATAAACCCATCTGACGTAATAATTTACACGGCTTTTTGAAGCTTTGCATGTAAATCCAAAAAAGGAACATTAACATCAGGAATGCAAGACACAAATCGCAGGTACAAAAAAGCCCAGCTATCTTTTTCAAGATAAGAATAGTACCAAACAGTACAAAAACTAAGCTGATGCTATTCATCACATGTATAATCGCAAAAAGGAACATTACTATCAGGAACGCAAGATATTGGCTTGTTCGCAGCCACAAAAAATCTCAACTATCTTTTTCAAGATAAGAATAGTACCAAACAGTACAAAAACTAAGCTGAAGCTATTCATCACACGTATACTCGCAAAAAGGAACATTACTTTCAAGAACGCAAGATATTGGCTTGATCGCTGCCACAAAAAATCCCAACTATCTTTTTAAAGAAATGAACAATACAAAAACTACACTTATGTATATGTAAGACTGAAGTCCGGTTGGCCCATCGTTGGTTAAAAAAATATATCCTAGTTTGAAAAACCTAGCTTTTTGCAGGGCAAGAAATGATTTCAATCAAGGGGCCTCCAAAAACGAAAAACTCACTTCTTCAAGCGATACTCCCTAACAAATTTAGAATATGACAGATTCCCTGCATACTTGAAATTACGCTGCATAAGTTCGGAGTCCAGAAAAGTTAGAAACCTCTCATAACAGTGCGGGTATTTTATATCTAGGACAAAATATGCGGCCATGAGGAGCATTATGCATTCATAAGCAGTTGGGCACTTGACCTTGCAGATGACAGCGCTTTCAAGGAGCAGCATTGCCTCAGTTAACTTTCTCTGCACGTGGTAGATATTCAGACACGGTTCCTGCCTCGGGGATGTGGATAGTGCAGCTAACCCATCTTCATTCCCGGCCTGAAATGAAGTAAGCAAGAGAGTTAGGCAACGGCAAAACATCTGTTCAAATCAGTTGTACGTTACTGCGTACTGCGATTTGAAAGATAAAGCATTGTGTAATTTATGGCCGTTGAACGCTCTCTGGTAAAATAACTTGTACTTTATAAATAAATATTAATTCTGCTAACCACACATACAACAATGGGGGGTTTGGAGGTTCAACCATCAAGAAAATTAAATCTATGGTGTAATCTATGCTTTTCAGGGTGTTTTGAACTTAAAAGTACATCGAAAATACGCATGTGTAAAGGATGTTGTAGAAATTTCAGATCAGTTTTTGGCTAGAAATTTTTAGGAAGGGCAAAACCATTTCTGACAGTTCCATTTAAAAGCTTAAAAACTGGCAATAACATGGACATGAGAAAATTTGGCAAAGAAAATACAGCTTTTTTAGTATGGAGTTTGGTTATCCACATATAGGTATTTAGATAAAACTGAAACGAATCAACTTCAGGGACTCCGCCAACTTAGGCGGAGATCAACTAACTGACCCCAGAGATATGATTGGTTGGGCCAGTTTCAATTCACTTAGTACATAACATGTGTTTTTTGATCTGAGTTGATTATTTTTACCTGAAAAAGCAGGATGGCGCTGCGTATATTTTTCCCCTGCTTAGGGTGAAGCTTGTTCTCCAGCAAAACAAACTTCTCAATAGCTGCCAAGTCGTCGGCCTCTTCTTGAGGGAAAAACTCTTCTAGTTGCCTGGATACATACTCGAAATTAGCGATAGTACTAGCTGCAGCAATGTCGTCCTGAAGCAGACTGAATTCGTAGAGAAGCTGGAATTATAATAGCCGATATTAGAAAAATTACTCGTTTGAATCAACTTTCACGTCATCAGGATTCATGTAGAACATGCCACTTAAGTTTAAGGAGGCTATTCATCTGAATGTCATTCTCTGGTCTCTATTAATTTAAAGCATAATTAAATGTCAGCAACATTTTGTCATTACAGGATGATAACTTACCAAATCCTTGCTTCTCAAGTACGAAAACTTTGAGATCAGAGCCGTAGCCGAGAGCGAACCACCTTCCTTTGTGATGAAATTCCTTCGCGAGCCGTGGATTGTTCTCATCACTATCTTGAGGTGCGGTGTAAGTTTGGCCTCTGGCCCGCAACCCTAGAGCTGTTCTTCGAGGTCAATTTCCTTGGCATGAGCAGTGGAGGTAGAACTGGAATGAATGTAGATATAAAATAATGGAAAAATATTAATTTTATACTATTGTCTTAGTTTTACCAGCAAACTTGCGGAGAGTTTATCCAAATTGAAAATATATAGTAGGTACTATAAATATATATATATAAAACTAAAAAGCTACTATTAGGTAGACTTTCAAAGATTTATATTTCCTTTAAAGTGGTAGCTTACGGTTCAGGTTCAGCATATTCTGTGAAGATTGGAACAGATACTGCAGAAGTTTGTTCCTGCACTGTGCCAACTCCGGCAGAAGCGTACAACTTCCTGCGCTTTACTCGCAGTTTCTTAGAGCGGTTTCGTTTGTTTCTAATGTAATGGCTCAAAGATTTTGACAGCGAGCCCTAAAACAAGAAAACATCAACTGTCACTTCTCACTGGTGATTTGGTGTTTGTAAAAATTACCTCCAGTTAATGTTGATATGTACCTAGAATCTTATAATAAAGAATTATACACTCACAGAACTGTGTTTCCCACTAGTGTCCACAAACTCCGTGTACTTTTCAACCAGAGTCCGGGAGTAGTTACTAAAATCCTTTGGAGTTGGTACGGGGTTAAGTGAAAGCAGGTACTCCGCACACTCTCTAACAAATGGGGCCGAATACAACAACAACTCGCCGGCCATCCTCTTATCCATTAAGTATGAGCTCAGCGTAGGTAGAGCGGCCGGATATGGTATTGAGTTGGGTTTCGCAGCAGGCATCTCGTCGCCTTGGTGCTTGTTGGTCCTATATCCACTTTTGGGTTTTTTGAGTTACGGGCGTCATCGAATTCGTCTTGGCTTACTTGACCTATATCCAACGAGATTGGCACTCCATGTCATAGTTATTAGTGTTTTTCTAACGAAAAATTGTGGCCTATATCCCAAATGATCAAAGATTTCATTGCTTGTTTGCCCTATATCCAAATCGAGCGGAACTAGAACTCTAGGCCAATCAGAGCGCCGTAAGTCAATCACGTGACCACACAGCTGGAGGCCAAGTTTTGAAATGTCGGTTTGAAAACGAAGCACGTTTTCGGTGCGTTTTCGGTTTGAAAACGACAATTTCCTTGTGTTTCGTTGTGTTGGTAGTTTTGGATCTCAAACCGAAACCGAAACCGAAAACGAAAACGATAACAAAAACGCAAATAAAAAGCTCGCGTTTTCGTGCTAAACTCTTCGTTTTCAACTTCGAATGTTACACAATGGCAAACGCTCTCATTCATTTCGCACTTTTAGCCGACTTAGAAGAAGAGGAAGAGGAAGATGAAGAAGGGGAGCTGCAATTTGACGAAGAGAGTCGTAGACACAAACCGGTAGATCCATTTTCTATGTCAGACATAAAATTTGCAAAAGTTTTTAGGTTAAGTAAGGCATTGGCTACAAACCTAATTGATGAGCTTTCCGAATTTATGCCCCCTCCGACAAGAGTTGGTGCCTTAGACATCAGCACTAGGGTATGTACAACATACAATATGTACCTGCATATTGCAATTGTATCTACATTACCGATTTCATGACTTTCAGCACTTCATGACTCAAACACTTATTTACAGGTTCTTGTTGCACTGCGGTTCTTTGCTGTGGGAGAATACCAGACTGGCATTGGTATCGGCAAATACTTTGCCATCAGTCAGAAGTCTGTCAGCAATGCTATAATCGAAGTCTCCGATGCCATCAACGTCATTATGCCCCGCTGGGTGAACTTTCCCGACAATATTTTGGAACAGACAAGGATAATGCGAGGATTTAAAGACAAATACAACTTTCCTGGCATTGTCGGAATTATTGATTGTACTCATGTAGAATTAATTGCACCTCCAACGAACGACCCAGTCTACGCAGAGCATAATTATGTAAACCGCAAAGGTGTGCACTCAATCAATGTGCAGTTAGTATGCGATGAAAACATGCGAATTCTTCACGTGAATGCCTTGTACCCAGGAAGTACAAGTGACAAGTTTATCTGGAGAATGTGCAACTTAAAGCAGTACTTTGTGGACCGCTTTGCCCTTGATCCTAACATGGGCTGCTGGCTTCTGGGAGACAGTGGGTACAACCTGGAACCGTGGATGATGATAACCAACAATAGAGCTTTGCCAAACACACCGGATGACTTGTTCAACCAACGGCAGCGAGTGGTTCGTTGCACCATAGAACGGTGTAATGGCTTACTCAAAGCTCGCTTCCGATGCACTCTCAAGCACCGAGTCCTGCACTACCATCCAGAACGAGCGACCAAAATTATAAATTCCTGTGTTGTCCTGCACAACATGTGCGTTGACCACAACCTTGAACTCCAACTCGACTCGGATGAAGAAGATGCCGACTCTTCAGATGGCGAAGATGAAGAGGAGGCTGCTGTTGACGTTCAGCCGCAAGTGGGACCACATAGAAATCCTATTTTAGTGGCAGGAGAGAGAGTCCGCAACCGATTGATTGCTCAACATTTTACTTAAGCGCTTACAACGGCAGTCACATTTTTGATATTCATGTTTATTGGTCAGTACATATCTTAGTCACACACTTATTCACAAGAATGCCAAAGAAACTGAAAACTTAATGTAATTATACCAAATAGGAACTCTCGCATATATAGGTACCTACTTTATCTTCTTATATAGGTTCTACGAAACGATCAACGTTAAAATAAAATAACTAATTTGTTTGGCAGGAGAAAAAAACCAACACAAAATAAGTAGGTACCTAAGATGGAACGCTTTGTACTACTTTTTCCCCATTTGTTCTTTAGCTAAATTCTTCTTGATTAAAATTATTCTTCAACTTATTAAATAAGGTATCACGACCTAGCACAGTGGTGACAGCCAATCAGTGAATGAGCATTATATTATGCGTTGCCTACTTTTCAACTTTGAAACAAGGAAAATAAAAAAATAGCCCTAATTGGTTTGGCACAATAAAAAAAATACAAAACGAGTAGATGGAACGCTATGTGCTACTTTTGTCCTTCTCTCCTTATATTCCTTCTTAATTTAGCACCTTTTAAATTACAAGTAATTCTGAACTTGTCAAAGGAGGTATCACTAAACTTAGCATAATTCTAAAAGCCAACAAATTACAGCAAACAATTCTTGCTTGGCAACAAAATATGGAATGGCAGCCCACTACTAGTAGGGTGGGCTGCAAATTTGCTTGTGGGGAGACACGATGAAATGAAAAATAACAACATTAATAATTGACATGTCGGAAATGTGGGTTACAACAAAAATTTTCGGCAAACACATCCCTAGGTAAGTACCTCCAATCCTACTCAGAAATACCGAAACTCTTCTTCAAGATAAGAACCATTTCCTTTGCTGCCTCGGCAATGGCTTCCCATGATTCTGCCTTCCGCGTCTCGACTTGGAGGGTGGTCCTCATTATTCTTAGCTTTTTAAGTTGGATCGTGTTGAACTTTTCAGCGGCCTTTTCCGACATCAAAAGCTTCTCCGTTTCCTTGGTAACCTTGCTGCGAGCTAGTGCTAAGAAAAGTAGATAAACATGTCACCTCACAGAATCTCTTCCCACATGCCATAGATTGACAGATAAATTCAGCAATTTAACCTACATTTAGCTCGGAAAGCTGCCTGTTTCACGATGTTGCGCTTCATTCGTTCGGTTGCTTGCAACTTGTAGCTTTTTTTTGTAGAGATGCATGGTGTAACAGACATGTCTTTGCTTGTGGTGGCTTGTGGTGGCTGTACAAATTCAACTAGATGTGTGATCGGTAGCGTCAAATTGAAGACTTGTTCAGCTCCAGTTTCAGGCTGCTTGTGGACCTTCTCCTGTAATAAAGAATGTGAGTATGTTAAAAGCATATTATTACTATAATTATACTTACGACCTGCATGTATTTATGAAAATGAACGTGGTAGGTACCTAGTAGTTTAGATAGTTAGGGAGGACTCAATTTAAATCTAACAGTCAGCATTTCACAAGAACACAAACTTACACGACTTCCAATTCGCGATTCCTTGGCATTTACATGTCCATGAACAGACACCGGACTTATTAATTCTTTGATTCGCTCTTGAAGCGGATTCAACGGTTCTGGTGGATCAATTTCTCGGTTGCCTGTCTGTGTCACACGCTCTCGCTGTGCCGCCAGTTTATCTTTCACGTTGCGCTTCATCCCCTTCCACGTCTGCAATGAGATCCATCCATGCAATGATACACATAATATATGCATATCTCATTGTTTTATTGCATTATTCTAGTAATATTTCCTTACCTTCTTCCACGACTCTACATCTCTTGTCGGGCCAAGCATTGCATTCAAAGATGCAGCGACCTCCACCCATGATTTCTTTAGATCATCTTGCGTGAATGTATTTGTCAGTTTAAGTGTATTTAATACAACATTTTCCTCGATGAAGCTTACTAGGGCTTCTTGCTGGCTAGCCGTGACTTGTTTTGCCATAATTAACAAAATATACAAACACCAAACTAAGAAAAATTATATTCTAACCTTAAAAATGTTCGACAAGGCACACGCGAATGAGCAGCTGTGAGCGAGCCAGACTCTGACAGCGCGCAAATTGTAAATACGCATGCGCCATGAAAACGAAATCGAACGTCGAATGAAAACGAACGCTCTAACATCGAATGAAAACGAACCGTACACCAACACAGCGAGTGGAGCTTGCTGAAAAAGTTGCACTTTCCCATACTTGTGATAAAGAAAGAGCAGTTGCGAATTTTTGAACGGTTCTGGCACCTAAGTGACGAGAAGAAGCTTCACTTCTACTCAAAGTTTGTGGAAAACAACCTTTCAAAAAGAAAGCGAACAGAGGCGGTGGTTAGCAGGCGCCAAACCACCTTTTTGTACTTTTTCGAGGTAAATGGCGAGCGAGTTAGGGTGTGCCGTGAGTTTTTCCTGTCAACTCTCTCAATAAGCCAAAAGAGAATATACTACTTTTTTTAAAAACACATGGATGTTTCAACGGGAGTGGCAGTGTCCCCAACGAAAGGGAAGTACGTCAAATTTGTTGTTCCCCAATCGTCAAAAGATGGTGTACGGGCGCACATCAATTCTTTTCCGCGAGTCGAGTCCCACTATTGCCGTAGTTCAACTCAGAAAGAATATCTGGATCAGAGGCTCAACATACCAGAGATGTACAAGTTGTACTTACAAAGCGAATTCGTAGAAAATAATAATCCGATTAAATTGAGCATGTATAGGACCATATTTGTAGAGGAATTCAACTTGAGTTTCTTCAAGCCACGAAAGGATAGGTGCGATACATGCGAGGCATTTAAATTGCTAGATTTTCCAAATGGCGATCAGGAGGAGTCGCAACTCCGTCATCTTAACGGAAAGGCTTTAGGCAAAGAAGAGAGGGACTTTGACCGCTCTGTTCATAAGCGAGGGAAAGGTGTGGATGTGGACAAAGTAGTACTTTGTTTTGACTTGGAAAATGTACTAGCACTGCCAAGAGCAGAGGTTTCCAACTTTTTTTATAAACGCAAATTAAATTCTTATAATTTAACTGCACGTTGCAGCTTCAATGGAGTGACGTGTTGCGCCCTCTGCGACAAAGAAGCGTGCCAACTCGCGCAGCAGGGGGC
Source organism: Nemoura dubitans (assembly GCA_921293005.1). Taxonomy (NCBI): domain Eukaryota; kingdom Metazoa; phylum Arthropoda; class Insecta; order Plecoptera; family Nemouridae; genus Nemoura; species Nemoura dubitans. Next base: position 14,357,025 of record OV121078.1, on the reverse strand, counting down.
ATGTTGTGCTCTGAAATGGCGCTCCTTCAGTGGAATGTTCGTGGGTGTCACATTCGCCGAGACGAGATTAAGCTGTTAAGCTCCCATTTTAACCCTTTGTGTCTCTTTCTCCAAGAAACGCATTTTAAACCACCTGACAAACCTGTTTTTAAGAACTATTCGTTTTATCGTTGTGACGATTTAACTGGCAATATCGCTCACGGTGGAGTGGCCACGTTGGTCTCGGACAGTCTGGTGTCAAGTCCACTGCCGCTCACAACACCTCTCCAGGCAGTGGCAGTCCGGGTCCATGTGCCACAACCGGTTACCTTTTGTAACATATATCTTCCTGAGTGGGCGCCAGCTACGGCCCCGAACCTTCAAAGCTTTGTTTCTTAACTCCCCCACCCCTATGTGTTGTTGGGTGACGTCAACGCACATAGCCCCTTGTGGGGCGACACAATGGCTGACGGCAGGGGTCGTATGCTCGAGAGTTTTATCGATGACAACGATCTTATTCTTTTAAACAACGGACAGAAAACAAGGTTTAATTCTTTTAATGGGAATTTCTCGGCGATAGACATTTGCATTTGTTCGCCTTCGCCTATATAACAACAAATTCGTTTCCACGTCCATCGTGTGGTTTCGCTTCAAAAACTTACTTGCAAGTTTGAAAAATGGATAGAATGAACGAAAACATAACCCTTGAAAAGTGCGCACAATTCGTTCATTGACAGTTCCTGAAGGCCGTGCCCATCCCACTTTTTGATCTGTCATCAGCTGTCATTTCGTTCCGTGCTCCGTCGATTGTGGGCGCACTAGCGTTCTACGCCTTGCGTGCTACTCCTTGCGTGATGCGCTTGCGACATCCGCTTGCGACTAAGTCAATTGTGCGCGGGCCTTTACGGTTGTGAATGAATAGTGCGGTTTTAAGGCGCGTCAACCTGTTGGTCATTTTGCGCCTGGAAAATGGTTGGTGAAAGATAAAAGGTAAAATACTTCAAGTGGGACACAAAAGTCTCTCTACGTCAGATATAATAATATGAAATAAAAGATTACATTTCCCGTAAAACATCGATCATTTAAAAGACGATTAGTATGACTAGATATAAACACAAAATTGCTATGTCAGAATTAAAATAACCCTAGTTCCTAGATCTAGACTAAACTAACATATGACTAGATGACTTTATTTATTTATTTATTTATTTCTTGACGCGGTTCACATTTTTACCGGCCCGTGACCCTTACATGGCAAGGGTGTGGGAAGTTGCAATATAATTGATTGAACATCATAATAATTTACATTTTTGCGATATTACAGTATTGATAATAATGATAATGGCTTTTTACATTCTAGGTGCTATAGTTTTACGTTGTACCTATTTTATTTGTGTGTAATTTTTTTTTAAAGTAGGCTTAATTTGTGCATTAGGTCTTATGTTTTAGAAACAATGGCACTTCTAGCCCATAATGGTTGTGTTCGAGATTTTATTTATAGTCTAGGCAAATTGTTATTTCTTCGCTGCTTTGGGCGCTGTTTTGGGCCTGGGGGGGGGGGGGCTTCAGGGTGTTTTCTGTTCTGCCGGAATGGAGGATAGGAATTCTTCGAGGCTGTAGTAGGGATTGTGAACGAGAAAGTTTCGGAGGCTAGAGTCGAAGGTGGTGCGTTTGGGGGCGTCCTTGATGGATGCCGGTAAATGGTTAAATATTTTAGAGCATAGGTGAATGGGGCTATGTGTGAAGAGTGCAGTCGAGTGAGGACTGCATCTTATATTGTTTCGGCCTCTGGTGCTATAACTATGGATAGATGCGTTTAATGGGAAGAGGTCGGGGTGTGAGCGAACTAGGGTGCATGCCGCTTGTATTAGTGTGCATGTGAGAGTAAGAATTTTTTGGGCTGTGAAATGAGGTTTGCAGGTATTTTTCCTCGAGATGCCTGCGATTATACGAACTGCTTGTTTTGGTATTAGGAATAGACGTTTGGCATTGGGCGCTGATCCCCAGAAGAGGATGCCGTAGGAAAGATGGGAGTGGAGGTACGAGTGATATACTAGTTTTAGAGTGGAGATGTTGACTATGCGTTTCAGCCGGCGGAGGAGGAAACATGTACTTTTCATTTTTGACATGGTTTTTTGGATATGCACTGACCAGTCTAAATTTGGGGTTAGGTGAATTCCAAGAAATTTGCAGGATGGGGTGCTTGGAATTATTTTATTGTTGACACGAATGAGGGGGGAGGCGAGGGGGGGTTTGGCTTTTGTGTGGAAGTAGATGTAGGTGGATTTAGAAGGTTGAAGGGCTAAGCTGTTGCCCTGACAGTATGTAGATATGATGGTGGCCTGGGAGGTGGCGAGGTTTGAAAGGTTGGATACATCTTGAGATCTGGGGCCTGTGATTAGGTGATTTGTGTCATCTGCAAATTGGAAGAGTAGTCCTTCTGTGATTAATTGTGGCAGATCGTTTACGTATAGCAAGAATAGAAGCGGGGACAGCACAGAGCCTTGGGGTACGCCTTGTTTAATTGTAAGCGGAGGAGATATGGACGCTGGTGTGCCGGGAGTGGGGGAGTTAATGCGTACTACTTGGGTTCGGTCTGAAAGGAAAGATTCGATCCAGAGGTTAGCTGTGCCTCGGATTCCCATGGAGTGGAGTTTCCCTAGTAGGCGCTTATGGTCGATTGTGTCAAAGGCCTTACTTAGGTCGTAGAAGAGGCCTATGGCGGTGTCCCCTTTATCAAGGGCTTTGTAGAGGGCGGTGAGGAACTGGAAAATGGCTGTTGTAGTGGACTTGTTTTTTTGGAATCCGTGTTGGCACGGTGCTAGAATTTTGTGGGAGTCGAGGAAGGAGGATAATCTGGTCAGCATTACATTTTCCATGAGTTTTGAGAAGGATGATAGGAGAGAGATGGGTCTATAGTTGTTTATGTTTGACTTATCTCCTTTTTTATGGATGGGGATTATGAGGGCCTGTTTTAATTTGTCGGGAAAGGTTCCTGAGATGAGACTTGTATGATTAGTTGACTAGATAAGCAGATGACTAGAGGTTATGACTAGATTATCCTTAAGATAATCCTCTCAAAAACTTGAACAGCTTGTCGATCTGTTTTAAGTCGTCTCCAAGGACTTTGGAAATGCTATTTTCCAGAGAGAAGCACCTTCTCACACCCCTGTATTTAGAACACTGAACAAGCACGTGACGAACGGAGAGGACTTCATTGCAGGTGTCACATCTGGGCGGGATCTTGTCAAGCGAGAACAGGTAAGCGTGCGTAAATAGTGTGTGGCCTATCCTCAGCCGTGTTAGGACTACTTCCTCGCGTCTAGTAGATCTGATAGAAGAGTCCCAAGGAGAGACGGTTGTTTTAATTTCTTTTAACTTGTTATCTGTCTCCAAATCCCACATGTCCTGAAACTTCTGTTTGAATAGCAACTTGAAGAAATTCTTCAAATCATGACAGGAAAGTCTGTTGTTGTCCACAGAGACTTTCGCAGTTGCATCCTTTGCTGCTTTGTCAGCCAGCTCATTACCCTGTATCCCCACATGTCCAGGGACCCAACAAAACACCACTGTGACGTCCCTCGACGAAAGAGACGCCAACAGTGAATGTATTTCCTGGACAAGAGTGTGCGGGGAATACAGGGTATCTATTGACTGCAAGGAACTGAGTGAATAAGAACAAAGAAGGAAATTCTTTTCGTTGTGACTTGACTCTATGTATTTGAGCGCATGTAAAAGCGCATAGAGTTCTGCTGTTAAAATGCTTGAATTGTCATGAAGTTTAAAACCATACGAAACGTCTGTCCCAGAGGTAAAAGCACTGCCAACAGCATTGATATCCTTAGATCCGTCAGTAAAAATTCTAATAAAATCCTTGTACTCGGAACAAATCTCTGCAAATCGCTTCCTATAAACTAATGGACTAGTGGAGCTCTTGCTGTTTGATGCCAAACCTGTCAGACAAGTCGGTCGCCCGGTAACCCACGGAGCTGTGGCACTGACACCGTGTGGGTACACCCTGGGCAGGTGGAAAGCGGCGTCCACCAACTGACGGTTCAGACGAATGCCTGCCGGCAATGTCGCACTGGGACGAGCGTCATAAATGGCCTGGAAGCGAGGGTTGAACCAAGTCTGGTATGTTGGATGTCTTTGCATACAGAGAATTTTAGAAGCATAAGAAGCAAGAAGGTATTGCCTGCGGAGACACAGGGGAGGTTCACTTGAGTCGCAGTAAAGACTTTCAACCCGGCTGGTCCTGAGTGCACCAATTGCCAGCCGGATGCCCGAGTTGTGAATGGTATTTAGCGTCTTCTTGTAACTTTCACGAGCCGAGTCGTAAACTACACACCCATAATCCAGTTTGGACCGTATGAGAGCACGGTAAACACGTAGCATTACCGTGCGGTCCGCTCCCCACTGCGTTCCTGTCAGATACCGTAAAAGATTAAGACATTTAAAACATTTGACACGTAACTGTTTAAAATGTTCTTTCCAGTTTAATTTTCGATCAAAGATCAAGCCAAGAAACTTAAAATGTTCAACAACTGGCAAAGGGTTTCCTCGGAGGGAAATGTCTGGATAAGGGAAAAGGCCACGTAGACGTGAAAAGTGAATACAAGTTGTTTTCGACGCCGAGACCTTACGGTTGTGTAATCAAGGTCAAAACTGATATTTGTACTCCTATAATACAGATTTCAGGTCGTGGTAAACATATACGATGGATTTACAGAATTGTAGGAACTTTTGGTAAACACTTTCGCCTTCGCTTGTTGACCTGGTGACTGCAAAAGTGCTCCAGCAAAGCTACCCGTTCCCTCTGATAACTCTGTCCCATTCGAGGCAGGCAGGTACATTATCCCCTGGCAAATCTTCCTCGCGAAGGGCAGGGTTGTCTGACCGCGCTAGCTAATCTTCCACCCCCTTCGAAAATACCGACTGGCAAATGTTCCACAGGCCAATCTTCCTACCTTCGACTCCAATCACTTTGGAGGGACCAGACTCACCAGGCTGCCCTTTTTTAGCAGCCGGTGCAAGGGTTTCAGCTCGGATTACCGAAAACAAAGGATCCAAATAAATTTAGCATGCCTGATGATACGCCTGCGAATTATACCTCGTTCACACTACACGAGTTAATCATTATCAAGTCCTCAACTCAAACAAATATGGCGTTGATTGGGTTTCAAAAGTCATTTGGTTTTCCCACTTGTTTCCTATAACTAGACCATGATCAAGTCATTCGGACAAATTCGGAATATGCTCGGGAAACGGACACAACCGGAAGGAAATCGTGGCGAATCTAACCTCACTTTATCACCGAGCTTATAGCACACGGAACACGCTCTCAGGTTAATGTTTCAACGTTTCCGGTGGCGCATTTTGAAATAATCACGAACTCTTCCGAGCGTTCACGACGATTCCCGAATGATTTCATCACGATTAAATAGGCAACTGAGCTGTGAAACCCAATCAACGCCATCTTTGATGGCGTAGCGATTAGATCTTGATCAAGTCTGTAGTGTGATCGAGGTATTAGGAACGTCTTTGAAATGAGGTACCTTTACTGTGATCACCACCTCCTCTGGGGTGTGTTTGAATTGTCTGCGCCTCAACAGTCGACGGCGAGGTGGTTGCCCGGCAACAACTCGCCGTCGCTCGCCACGTGCTGGAACCTAGCGGCGTTCGGGTGAAGCGCCTTGCTGGAACCTAGCGGCGTTCGGGTGAAGCGCCTTGCTGGAACCTAGCGGCGTTCGGGTGAAGCGCCTTGCTGGAACCTAGCGGCGTTCGGGTGAAGCGCCTTGCAGCATCGAGCCGTGCTGCTGTCGCAGGTACGATGTAGACGATGCGGTGGTTGATGGCGTCCTGTGGACTGTGGGCGTGTTTGATAAACCAATCTGTTCTCTCGCCGAGCAATCTGTCCTCCAGATTGTGTTTGATAATTCGACGGATCGCGATCTGCCGCGTTTGATAATGCCGAGCAGATCGATCCGAGCGCGCTCGAAGCGCTCGGCCAAAATTCACGGATTGACAGATATCGATCTGCCAGATTCGTTTGAAAACTGGCGTTATTCGTGCTGCGAGTGCGGCGTTACTTCCGTGATAGTGAAATCTGTCCTTTATCAAATGGCCAATGCTAATGCAGTTATCATCGGTTAACTTTAATCGTGTTATCTTCCCACTTATTTGTGTTTGGTGGTATGATAGATGAACCATAACCTCTATTTACGTTTGATAATAACCAGAAAGAGAGCGCTCTCGCCGAGCGATCTGTCACGAGACGGATACGAATCGAATGTATTTATCAAACACAACCCGCCCTATCTGTGGGAAGGTCGCAGACAACCCGCCCTATCTGTGGGAAGGTCGCACACAACCCGCCCTATCTGTGGGAAGGTCGCACACAACCCGCCCTATCTGTGGGAAGGTCGCACACAACCCGCCCTATCTGTGGGAAGGTCGCACACAACCCGCCCTCGGAGCACAGATGCAGGAAATCACAGCGACGGTCTCCGACTCTATTATAGGCTGTGTCTGGCAGCACCTGGGCCCGGATTCACTAAAGGAGACTCTGTGGATTCCTCCGGAGTTTTGACAGAACCCCGAAAAGTTTACCCCATTTCGTATTCACAAAGCGGGATTCTGTCTTTTTTGGGAGAGTAATTACCCCATTGAAAACTCCTGCTACTGAGCAGGGGTTTTGTCAATCTCTCAAAATCTGGAACTCACCTTGTACTTTTATCACTATCTTTTCAAACGTTTTCTTGCAAACATGCAGCAGCATTTGATACAGATAGAAAAGTTTGTGTTGGCTGAATATGTAAGTACTTGCATTTTAATTTGAAAGTGGAAGCTAAAATTGGGCAATTTGAAGTTAGGTTAGGTCCAATTAAGGCGATATTATATCCCGAGAAAACTGACAGCTGAGTTGTCAACTCTCTTTTTATTTCGAAATGAGCTTTAAAATTGAAGAACTCTGATTGGTCAATTTCAATTTACCTCCCCTCCAATTACCTCTTTTGAAATCTCCTTTTGAGAATACGGAAAATTGGGGAATATTTTTGGTGGTTTTGCAGGGAGAATAAAATATCCTTTTCGCCAAAACCCCCATTTCAAAATCCCTTTTTTGTGAATCCGGGCCCTGAAGGCGTGCGGTGTTGTACTAGTTTTGATTTGCCGACGTTTGTTGGACTCTCGCAGTCTATATTCGAGCGGCGGCTTTGGCGGCGAAGCAATAGCTTAAGATAGAGTAGAGGTACCAAGGAGTTACTTTTAGTTACTAAGAACATTCTTTCCCTTCTCTCCGCCGACAAAAGCCCGACATTCATCGTATTTATCTTCTACGGTTTACAATTCTTAGCTCGGTGTTGCAAGAAAAATATATATTCATATTCATATTATTGATGAGCGTAGCGAGCGGAGCGAAATCTTCAATTTCACCGACCCCCAAAAAAAGTCACTTGTGTATGTGTATGTTGTTTTTTTTTTGTATTTCTTTGTATGTGTGTTTGCGCGCGCTCTACAGACCAAACGCCTGAACCAATTTAGATGAAAATTTCAGAGAACCTACCATTGTTCTGAACTTAGATCCTCCAAGTTTTTGGAAAAGATCGGTTCAGAAATGGTTTCATAAATCAATTTTTCCCAAGGTTTCCAATTCTTTCAGAATTTTTAACCTCTGTAAATGTCAAAGTTCTTGACATATCTTCACCAAAACTTAAAAACACGTCGACCTTAAACATATTTATTATGCCTGAAAATCTGAGGTCGGTAGGACTTACCGTTTCGTTTTTATTCGCTTATTCTTAGTGTTTTTTCGTGAGTTGTTGCCTGATTCAATAGGAGTCCGGTTTCCTTTGTTTCCTAGGTTACCTACCTGCTTTGTTGACTTCAATTTTGGCCAAGGAATAGATTTGACAGTTATCAGAATTTTAGTCAATTTCGTTTATGAAAGTATTTGAAAGTAAATCCACAACATAAATAAGAACATAAATAAGAAACATAATAAGAAACATAATAAGAACCCTCTGGCATACGTAATGTACTATTTATTTATGTTATCATTACTCAACTAGGGCTTCGCCAACGCAATTTGTAATGCGTTGATGATGAGCGTAGAGGGTTATACTGCGGATTAACTGCGGATAAAAAGGTAAAGGAAGAACCTCAAACGGAAGCCACGGAGCACCATGCCAAATCATTGCCTTCTCGAAAATTCCGATCACTTGAAAGTTTATACGATTCTGACCTTACTTTATTTCTCTCCGAACTGTCAGAGAGCTAAAACATGCAAATTATGCACTTATTGAGTAATAATAACGTAAATAAATAGTACATAACTTATGTCAGAGGGTTCTTATTAGATTAGAGATAAATATATGCTGTGGATTTAATTTCCATTACTTCCATGAACGAAATTGACAAAAATTCTGATAACTGTCAAATCTATTCCTTGGCCAAAATTGAAGTCAACATAGCAGGTTGGTAACCTAGGAAACGAAGGAAACCGGACTCCTATTGAATGAGGCTTCAAATCACGAAAAAAACACTAAGAATATGCGAATAAAAACCAAACGGAAAGTCCTACCGACCTCAGATTTTCAGGCACAATAAATATGTTTAAGGTCGACGTGTTTTTAGGTTTTGGTGAAGATATGTCAAGAACTTTGACATTTACAGAGGTTAAAAATTCTGAAAGAATTGGAAACCTTGGGAAAAATTGATTTATGAAACCATTTCTGAACCGATCTTTTCCAAAAACTTGGAGGATCTAAGTTCAGAACAATGGTAGGTTCTCTGAAATTTTCATCTAAATTGGTTCAGGCGTTTGGTGTGTAGAGCGCGCACAAACACACACACACACACAAAAAAAAAAAAAAAAAAACATACACATGTTACTTTTTTTGGGGGGGTAGTGAAATTAAAGATTTCGCTCCGCTCGCTACGCTCGCTCCGCTCATCAATACGCGCATAATTTGCATGTTTACTTCTCTGACAGTTCGAAGAGAAATAAAGTAAGGTCAGAATCATGTAAATTTTCAAGTGATCGGAATTTTCGAGAAGGCAATGATTTGGCATGGTGCTCCGTGACTTTCGTTTGAGGTCTTCTTCCTGTAACTTTTTAGACGCAGTTAATCCGCAGAATAACCCTCTACGCTCATCTTCAACGCATTACAAATTGCGTTCGCGAAGCCCTAGTTATTAAAACATGAGCATTTGCAATGACCGGCAGGGGCCCCTGAAGCGAAGGGCAGGGGTCCCGGGGTGCGATAGCACCCCCGCACCCCTGGCCAGTCCGACCCTGAAAATGAGCGTAGCGGTTTATTGATGGGCGTAGCCTTCAATTTCACTACCCCTAAAAAAAGTCACTTGTGTATGTTTGTGTGTTTGTGCGCGCTCTACAGACCAAACGCCTGAACCGATTTGAATGAAAATTTCTGAGTAAGTGAAATTGTGTAAATTGAGTAAGTGAAAAGTAGTGAAATTGAAGATTTCACTCCGCTCACATCGCTCGCTAGGCTCATCAACAATGACAATCAATGATCAATGATCAATGACCAATGATCTCGTTTTGGGCCAGGTTTCAACGCCCCAAGTCTTCGAGTCGACCGGGCAGTCTTCGACACGGGGACGCCGTCGATGTCCGTGCAGACCACGGTAAGAGTCGCCGCCGACCTCCCCTGGGGGACTGAAGACGTCCTCGGCCACGAAATTGCTATTTTACTAGGGCCTCGCGATTGCAAGGTTGTTGGTGATTTTTTTTCATTATGCTTTATTTGCACTTTAAATTGGTATTTCGTGGATAAAAATCACACAATTTGTTGCTAAAAGTGTGAGGATTCCGTAGACCCTGGTTTCGTTGCAATCGGACAAACGGTGTGGCCACAAGTTAGTATCCAGTAGGAGGTGAATTCTGCGCGGGAAGCTGCCCGAGTATGAGCTCAATAATGCGAAGTAACAGGGTTGTTATAGAAGGCTTAAAAATACTAGATGAGTAAATATATTCGTGATTTGCAAAACGCACATTTTGTTGCCAAAAGTGTGAGGATTCCATAGACATGGGGTTCGTTACGATCGGACAAAAGGTGTGGCCACAAGTTAGTATCCAGTAGGAGGAAAATTCTGTGCGGGAAGTGGCCCGAGTATGAGCTCACTCCAATAGTCTTAAGGAACTTCAGAAACCGAATACATTTTCAAGTGATCTGAATTTTCGAGAAGGCAATGGTCAGGCTTGGTGCTGCATGGTTTTCATAGGACTTCTGCCTGCACCTTTTTCTCCGCTATACACAAACCGCTACGCTCTTCTTCAACGCAACACAATTTGCGTTCGCGAAGCCCTAGTGATAGCTGTTACGTAGTACATCGTTCACCGTGTAAAAAGGGCTCAAGTTCTGAAAGCCGGGAATGAAAGTTATGGTCACCCGACCAAGTCCGCCATGACACCACGAAGGGTCGATGTTTTCAAGGCCACGGCGCACGCGCTGTCGGAGATCCTAGCGGCGCCCGGCGTCGCGAACGAGGCTCGTCAGCGCGACGTCGTCGAGCGTCTGGCTCGTGAGGCCAATCAGCGACTCCCAATCAGCGACCAACTGCTTGAAGGTCTGTGGCCAGTCACAGTCCAACTGCTTGAAGGTCTGTGGCCAGTCACAGTCCAACTGCTTGAAGGTCTGTGGCCAGTCACAGTCCTACTGCTTGAAGGTCTGTGGCCAGTCACAGTCCAACTGCTTGAAGGTCTGTGGCCAGTCACAGTCCAACTGCTTGAAGGTCTGTGGCCAGTCACAGTCCAACTGCTTGAAGGTCTGTGGCCAGTCACAGTCCTACTGCTTGAAGGTCTGTGGCCAGTCACAGTCCAACTGCTTGAAGGTCTGTGGCCAGTCACAGTCCAACTGCTTGAAGGTCTGTGGCCAGTCACAGTCCAACTGCTTGAAGGTCTGTGGCCAGTCACAGTCCTACTGCTTGAAGGTCTGTGGCCAGTCACAGTCCAACTGCTTGAAGGTCTGTGGCCAGTCACAGTCCAACTGCTTGAAGGTCTGTGGCCAGTCACAGTCCTACTGCTTGAAGGTCTGTGGCCAGTCACAGTCCAACTGCTTGAAGGTCTGTGGCCAGTCACAGTCCTACTGCTTGAAGGTCTGTGGCCAGTCACAGTCCAACTGCTTGAAGGTCTGTGGCCAGTCACAGTCCTACTGCTTGAAGGTCTGTGGCCAGTCACAGTCCTACTGCTTGAAGGTCTGTGGCCAGTCACAGTCCAACTGCTTGAAGGTCTGGCCAGTCACAGTCCTACTGCTTGAAGGTCTGTGGCCAGTCACAGTCCAACTGCTTGAAGGTCTGTGGCCAGTCACAGTCCTACTGCTTGAAGGTCTGTGGCCAGTCACAGTCCTACTGCTTGAAGGTCTGTGGCCAGTCACAGTCCAACTGCTTGAAGGTCTGTGGCCAGTCACAGTCCTACTGCTTGAAGGTCTGTGGCCAGTCACAGTCCAACTGCTTGAAGGTCTGTGGCCAGTCACAGTCCAACTGCTTGAAGGTCTGTGGCCAGTCACAGTCCAACTGCTTGAAGGTCTGTGGCCAGTCACAGTCCTACTGCTTGAGGGTCTGTGGCCAGTCACAGTCCAACTGCTTGAAGGTCCGTGGCCAGTCACAGTCCTACTGCTTGAGGGTCTGTGGCCAGTCACAGTCCTACTGCTTGAGGGTCTGTGGCCAGTCACAGTCCAACTGCTTGAGGGTCTGTGGCCAGTCACAGTCCAACTGCTTGAAGGTCTGTGGCCAGTCACAGTCCAACTGCTTGAAGGTCTGTGGCCAGTCACAGTCCAACTGCTTGAGGGTCTGTGGCCAGTCACAGTCCAACTGCTTGAAGGTCTGTGGCCAGTCACAGTCCAACTGCTTGAGGGTCTGTCGAAACGGGCCAGTCACAGTCCAAAAGGTTGTCTCTTTTCCTGTTGACTTGGACTTCATTGACTCGGCGTATCGCGACAGTTGCTCGCGATCTGAATGTGTTTGCGTTTCGATTTGGTTGTGCGGGGCCTCTAGGTCGTTCTCAACGACTTTTTTTTACTCGTGCATTTTTTATCGTAGCTCCGCATGCAATTCAAAGTCATCTGGCAATTGTCGATACTTAAGACCAACGGGAAACATTTTCATGCAAATGTAACGTGTGCCGTCGATGATTGCCATGCCAGCAGTGCGACTACGTGACTCTGATATCGTCGTTCTCGGTCACAAAGCTGAAAGATTTACATGTATAGGTACAACAGCTATTGGGATTGTATCCATCAGAACCGATAACGGCATGACGAAAAAGTTAGTAAAAAGCTGTAGGCAGGTCACAACTTGCTTTCGCGGTCACGGGCAGAGTAAACGGCAAAGTTTGTGAGCCCTGTCCGCCATTTTGTCACCTGTTGCCGTGTTTTCAGACGACATAGTGCAGATCACGGCCGACTTGGTGTTCTTCTCGGCCATCACCGACCAACACCGCGAAACGCTGCTGTCCGTCCTGGGCCAGGTAAGCGGCAGCACCTGTCAGCCCCATGGCAACCGTCAGCATCTGTCAGCCCCATGGCAACCGTCAGCACCTGTCAGCCCCATGGCAACCGTCAGCATCTGTCAGCCCCATGGAAACCGTCAGCACCAGGGTTGTTACTATTTTGCCCAGCCCAAAAAAAACCGCTGGTTAAAAAAAAAAAAAAAACAGCTTAAAAAAACCCAAAAACTATGAAAATCAGGAAAAATAGGTCGCCACTAAACGCTTCCTTGCAAAACTTGCACCGCACTTGCGTCGAGTCATCAAATCTTTGAACTTAATATCACTCCTGGGCAAGCTTACGCCCGCTACCTGAGCGCATTTTAACTTCTAAGTCCACAAGCCTCTGTCCACAAGACAGGACAGACCTCACCTGACCTAACCTGACCTAACCTGCCAATAGAATCAGTTGTTAAGCAGGCTAGCTCCTGCTCCAAGCGCCATCACTCAGGCAAAAGTTGCAGTCTCACAACTCAATCTACTAAAACCAACAGAAAAGCACGTTGTGATTCCGGCGATGAAGTATCAGAGAACGACTCATACGAAGAGCAAAATAAAAAACCCAAAAAAAGACCAATAAAACCCATTAAAACCCCCCAAAAAAAAAACTGGTAATTTTTTTTTATTTTTTTAAACTCGGGTTTTTTCCAACCCTGGTCAGCACCCGTCAGCCACACGATAATCTGCTACTTCGTTTACACCAAAGAGAACCAATAGAGTCGCACTCGTTTCTCCGTCTCTAACAATTACATTTTCCCCACAAAGTTTTCATCATTTTTAACCGTTCCATAACCGATAACGATTTATACCGTTCGAAATAAATATTAAATACTGATGTTCGATAGCCTTGACATCCCAGAAGCGAACCCAGAATGCCTGGGCAAAGCTCGTGCAAGACAGACAAATATCCCGAGACGACGGCGAGTGCATCCCATACCCGACTTGTTCCAGGCGTTGCTAAGGAGTCCCGACTTGTTCCAGACGTTGCTAAGGAGTCCCGAATTGTTCCAGGCGTTGCTCAGGAGTCCCGACTTGTTCCAGGCGTTGCTCAGGAGTCCCGACCTGTTCCAGGCGTTGCTCAGGAGTCCCGACTTGTTCCAGGCGTTGCTCAGGAGTCCCGACTTGTTCCAGGCGTTGCTCAGGAGTCCCGACTTGTTCCAGGCGTTGCTTAGAAGTCCCGACTCGTTCCAGGCGTTGCTCAGGAGTCCCGACTTGTTCCAGGCGTTGCTCAGGAGTCCCGACTTGTTCCAGGCGTTGCTCAGGAGTCCCGACTTGTTCCAGGCGTTGCTTAGAAGTCCCGACTCGTTCCAGGCGTTGCTCAGGAGTCCCGACTTGTTCCAGGCGTTGCTCAGGAGTCCCGACTTGTTCCAGACATTGCTAAGTAGTCCCGACTTGTTCCAGGCGTTGCTCAGGAGTCCCGACTTGTTCCAGGCGTTGCTCAGGAGTCCCGACTTGTTCCAGGCGTTGCTCAGGAGTCCCGACTTGTTCCAGGCGTTGCTCAGGAGTCCCGACGGCGTCTGGACCTTCCTCCTGGACGCCGCGGGTCGCCTCACTCCGGTCACCGCCGACTGCCGATGGTTCCCGCTGGGCGATGGGGCACAGAGGATGTCGCCGCTGGCTGCGGTGGCGCTGAGACTCGTCCAGGACACGCCTGATTGGTCGACTGGAGGCACTAACGTTGCCGCCGTAGGTCGTTTTCTTTCTGAAACTTTGGACATATCATAAAACACGTCATGTCCGGCAATCGCGAGCACCTGGGGCCTTACACAGATCAGCAACTCGATGACTCATGGGCTGTTTCACCAAGTTTTACCCTAACGGGCGATAAAGGCCAATTTAGCCGGTGCCTTGAAAACTGACTTTATGAAAAGTTCAAAGCAGAAATTTGAGACAGGTCACAAAAAAATACTTGGTTGTTGATTTCAAAGTGGCAATGATTCTAGAAAGCATTGTTTTGACAGGGGAAACATATTTTATTTTGTAAATGTCATTATTAATTCCCTGGCAAAACCATCGTCCATTTTTTGAGCCCCCAAAGTTGGGGAATTAGCTTTTAAACCGTGTTTAGTGTCGAAAGAAAGTAGTTCCAGACACAACATGCGAGTGTTTTCAGGTCACCAAATACTCCTTTATGTTATCACCACGGAACTAAAAGTCGAATTTGCATTTTTCTTAAAAAGAACTCCGGATTCTCCATTTTGAATTATTGAAGAACTGAGTTTTGTACAGAAAACGATTACGCCAGTCAAAATCGGTCTTCAACGACCGTTTAGGGGGTATTAAACCGACGTTGGTGAAATAGCCCATCAGGGTTACCGACGGTCTCCCCTGGCGAATTAATACCGCCATAGAACCATGCAAAAAACCGGACATAGAGCGGTCCATGGTTATCGACACCGTGTTCAGCGATTTCAACGAGTCATAATATTGGTTTTACCACACTGCACAATGATGCTCATATTATCAAAGCAGCAAGCCTTCTTGATAATGCCATCAGCGTAGCACCACTGTATACGGTTGCTAGTGGAAGAAATCAACAAACTTCTCATTGGTTTGGTGGAGGTTTGCACAGCCGTAGGTGGATGGTAAGAACAGAAGTGCTTAATGGTCACTGCTCTGTTTAATGAGGTTGTCGGCCCTGCTCATTGTTGCTTTAGGTCCGGGTTATGTCATATGGTAGCCCCACCGTGTGACCGCTCTGGGAAAAGCTCCAAAGTTCTTGTCCACCTGCCAACGGAGACTTGGCCATGCAATTGGTCATGAGGTTCCCTACAATACAACGAACAGGCTGGAAGGACGACCTGCTAGGGCTGGAATCGTCAGTGCAGAGATGACTTATTCCCCTAGATCCCCGTCAGCAACTGAGACAGGCGCGTCTTTCAGTGGCAAACACCGGCAACGGGTTCCTTCAAAATCAGGCAACATGGCCAAACTACTACAGTATTTTTCACGTTCAGAAGGAAAGTGTTTGCAGAAAACTATTTGAATCGGTCTTCTTCTAGACCCTCATTGTGCCGTAAGAGTACTTATTATCAATTATCATTTACCAAGTTCAAGTTACGAGGAGACGTTCAATGCACATCCAGAAGTAACGCAACGCTTTATCTTTCTCATCGTGAGAGCTGCCAATGTCAGTGACACGATGTCATGAACAGTTGACTCTGAACCATCAGACTCCATGGCTGTCTTCAGCCATGGCTGGCATGGCCAGACTCCTTCATGTTCATACAAAATCTCTGATTGGTGG
This sequence comes from Nemoura dubitans, assembly GCA_921293005.1. NCBI lineage: Eukaryota > Metazoa > Arthropoda > Insecta > Plecoptera > Nemouridae > Nemoura > Nemoura dubitans. The sequence goes on along the minus strand of OV121078.1, from coordinate 14,341,291 downwards.
CAGAGCCAATGTTGATGACATCGGGTCGCTAACTGAAAACCCAGTGTTACAAGCAATTTAAATGAAAATATCTTGAAACTCCAGTGACAAAAATAGGTCTACCCCACGTGGGGCTCGAACCCACGACCCCGAGATTAAAAGTCGCGTGCGCTTCCGACTGAGCTAGCCGGGCTGCGTGTTTCCGATTCGTGCCTCCTAGACGCAATGTTAAATTTCCCAGAATTATATAGGCTTTTTGGGCAATTTGACCGGAGCCGTCCTTAAAAAAATTACCTAGGGTACACTAAACGACAGCGTACGGTAATGTGTTCGGGGCCAACAAAAAAAAAACTTCAGTACACGCACGAAAAACGTACGATGGAGTCCGTAGGAAAACTAAGAAATGTCAACGAAACTAGTTAATAATATGAATACGAAGCAAAAGACTGTGCAAATGCGTGTAAATAAGATTTTCTGAATCAACAAATCGTTTTTCGAAAAAAACGAAAAGTTCACCTCCGCGTGGAACGAACGCATGACCCTTCGCATACCGAGCAAGCACTCTACGAGCGTGGGCAGCACTCTACGAGCGTGGGCAGCACTCTACGAGCGTGGGCAGCACTCTACGAGCGTGGGCAGCACTCTACGAGCGTGGGCAGCACTCTACGAGCGTGGGCAGCACTCTACGAGCGTGGGTAGCACTCTACGAGCGTGGGCAGCACTCTACGAGCGTGGGCAGCACTCTACGAGCGTGGGCAGCACTCTACGATCGTGAGCAGCACTCTACGAGCGTGGGCAGCATTCTACGAGCGTGGCCAGCACTCTACGAGCGTGGGCAGCACTCTACGAGCGTGGGCAGCACTCTACGAGCGTGGGCAGCACTCTACGAGCGTGGGCAGCACTCTACGAGCGTGGGCAGCACTCTACGAGCGTGGGAAGCACTCTACAAGCGTTGGCAGCACTCTACGATCGTGAGCAGCACGCTACGATCGTGAGCAGCACGCTACGAGCGTGGGCAGTACTCTACGAGCGTGGGCAGCACTCTACGAGCGTGGGCAGCACTCTACGAGCGTGGGAAGCACTCTACGAGCGTGGGCAGCACTCTACGAGCGTGGGAAGCACTCTACGAGCGTGGGCAGCACTCTACGAGCGTGGGAAGCACTCTACGAGCGTGGGCAGTACTCTACGAGCGTGGGCAGCACTCTACGAGCGTGGGCAGCACTCTACGAGCGTGGGCAGTACTCTACGAGCGTGGGCAGCACTCTACGAGCGTGGGCAGCACTCTACGAGCGTGGGCAGCACTCTACGAGCGTGGGCAGCACTCTACGAGCGTGGGCAGTACTCTACGAGCGTGGGCAGCACTCTACGAGCGTGGGCAGCACTCTACGAGCGTGGCCAGCAGACCACTTGCCGTCCACCGCGATTTGACGCTCCTCGTACGCTAGTTATGCGGTAGAAATGTAACATTGCGTCCACGAGGCACGGAACGGAATATAGCGGCCGGGCTGCTGGGTCGGTGGCGCTGATCCCAGGCCTTGCGCGTCACGCCTCTCTCCCTGCAGCGACTGCACGCGTCGATCGAGTGGTCACTGCGCATGTGCGCTGGGTTCGTGGAGGCCGCGACGCGTTGGGAGGCGTCGCGACGCCGAGTGCTCGAGCTGCTGGCCGAGGACCTGGCGTCGGTGTGCCTGGCGCCGCGGTGGCCGGCTGCCGAACTGCTCGTCGACTCCCTCGGCGCGAGTCTGGTACGCCACGCGGTGCAGGCGACAAAACCGTGCACTAAGTGTTGGGCATCCGACGGCAACCTGCGCTCTCAGTTCGATTCACTCACACGCGAAGAAAATGTGTGTCAGTTTCGTCAGTTAAGGCTATTAGTGCGGTTGTTGGTGATTATTTAATGACGCTTTATTTTAACTTTTAATTGGTATTTCGTGGTTACAAATCACACAATTTGTTGCTAAAAGTGTGAGGATTCCGTTGACCCTGGTTTCGTTGCAATCTGACAAACGGTGTGGCCAGAAGTTGGTATCCAGTAGGAGGTGAATTCTGCGTGGGAAGCTGCCCGAGTATGAGCTCAATAATGTGACGTAACAGGGTTGTTATAGAATGCTTGAAAATACTAGATGAGTGAATATTTTCGAGATTTGCAAGCACACAATTTGTTGCCAAAAGTGTGAGGATTCCGTATACATGGTTTTCGTTACGATCGTACAAAAGGTGTGGCCACAAATTAGTATCCAGTAGGAGGTAAAATTTGAGCGGGAAGCTGCCACTTGAATAGTCATAATTGCATTTCCGTGCATGGCAGCTTGTGTCACGGAGATTTTCATGTAAAACTTTCCTGACCGTTAGATTTGGTGAGAAAAAACATGACAGTGTTAGTGAGGCTGAAATGTCGCGACGATGCAAATAAAATATAGCCGATCGATTACATTTCCAGCTAGCCAGCTGAAATCGATCAAAGTTGATTTTCGCCTTTTGGTGTTTATTGCGGCAAATTAGATGGATCATACATGGTAAATGTACGGCAGTATCTCACGAGTTAACTGTGTCATAAAGCCAGAAATGGCTACACAAATGACAAAATACTTGCGAAATTTGAGGTTAGGTTCATTTCGCGCGAGCTCGCACCAAATTTGAACTGACCAATCACAGCGCAAGGAGTGTGTTAAGACGTCTTCACAGACGAGATACACAAATTTTACGTAATCATGTGTCCCAACAAATTTTCTGAGAGTGTGCGCCAGTGGGGTTCGTGGGTTGGTAATTCACCCGCAACGCAGTGTATTTTTGAGAGAGTTTATACTCTTTTTCACGTTAAGAACGCTAGCGGTGTTTTACTGTCAAAGAGACTTGCTGGTAGGCAGAAGCCAGAGGTTTCGACATTCGCAGGCCGTCTCATTGTTCCGCTAAAGGGTGCGAAGCATGGATCTCCGGTCCTGAACCGTAAATTCTATAGAATGATTGTCAGCGCACTGTCGGGAATCTGCAGAACAATACTAGCGTTCTTAACGTGAAAAAGAGTATGGTAATGAAATTTCAACTGTGCCAAAAATGAAAAACCTGAACATAAACGTTCGACTCGGGGGCAATGACAAGCCGCATGTCGCAGTCTTATTCGAATACAATTTTTACAGGATTAGGATTTTAGATGTCGGCGCGCACTCGCCAATGACGCGAGGTAGGACATTTTTGCGATTCGTGTGGAAAGTGTTTTTATAAATTTCGGATTTTTCTGTGTTTTGGGTGATATTGGTCGCATGGATGCGTGGAAATGTTGAGATTTTTGGGTAATTTGTGTAAAGGTTGCTCTATTTTATGTTTTTTTTTAATGTTACGGGTGTTTAGGTGAGGAAGGTGAGGGGGTGGGGTGCGATAATGAGCTCTTGTAACTTTTAAATCGCTGCTTATTTTAATTTATGCTTTATTAATAGCTTTGGTTCATATTTGTAACCTTAGGCTAATAGATTTATAAAGTTATGTAATTTATGTAGAACCTTATAATGATATTAATGTATACATTTGCAGAGTATTATGCGTGTAATGGTTTTCATAATTTTACGTTAATATTTGTAGTCAGGAATAGTTCCACATAAAATTAAAATCTATGCGGAAATCTGGCAACAACGCTATCGTTAGTTATCTCTTAATTCAGTAATACACTCCATTTCACGTTGAGAAGGATATGCACATTCCTCGAGGACCCACTGCTGCTGGACACAAGCTAAGAGGTTACTCTATATGCTATGTATGTTTCATGCTTTTACACATAGGCCAATTCTTCAGCACCTTGCTAGAAAATACTTTTATTATAAGGGTTTACAGAAAGCAAGTTCCGTTCCGGACACGGCACAATGACGTCATCAAGACATCCACCCATGACATCCACAACACGCAGGGGGAAATAGAACAAATGCACAGACATCCCAATCTCCTCGTGCCAAACCACGCAGACGCAGTGGCGCAAGTTCAGCTTAGTTTTGCATAGATTGGGACAGCTCTGTTTAGGACAGCTCTGTTTAGGACAGCTTTGTTTAGGACAGCTCTGTTTAGGACAGCTCTGTTTAGGACAGCTATGTTAAGTACAGCTCTGTTTAGGACAGCTCAATTTAGGACAGCTCTGTTTAGGACAGCTCTGTTTAGGACAGCTATGTTTAGGACAGCTCTGTTTAGGACAGCTCTGTTTAGGACAGCTCTGTTAAGGACAGCTCTGTTTAGGACAGCTCTGTTAAGGACAGCTCTGTTTAGGAAAGCTCTGTTTAGGATATCTCTGTTTAGGACAGCTCTGTTTAGGATATCTCTGTTTAGAACAGCTCTGTTCAGGACAGCTCTGTTGAGGACAGCTCTGTTTAGGACAGCTCTGTTAAGGACAGCTCTGTTGAGGACAGCTTAGTTTAGGACAGCTCTGTTTAGGACAGCTCTGTTGAGGACAGCTCTGTTTAGGACAGCTCTGTTTAGGACAGCTCAGTTAAAGACAGCACAGTTTAGGACAGCTCTGTTTAGGACAGCTCTGTTTAGGACAGCTCAGTTTAAGACAGCTCAGTTTAGGACAGCTCTGTTGAGGACAGCTTAGTTTAGGACAGCTCAGTTTAGGACAGCTCTGTTGAGGACAGCTCTGTTGAGGACAGCTCTGTTTAGGCCAGCATTTCCACAATTAAGCCATCAACATTTTAGCATGCCTTCGTTTAAACCTTCCAGCGTAAACCCAACAAAAGGCAACCCTGCAATTTCCCCGCGCTTAGCGAGTCAGCTCGTCTCCCAAACACCGCACCTTGCAACCATCGCCGCCTCCACGACCACCCTTAGTCCCGGCACCGGCACTAAGCCACACGTCAGAACCACCTTCGATCGCTGCTCCGGTACGGGATAGGCAACTAGTATGCCGTGCCAGCTCTCACTGCTCCGGTACGGGATAGGCAACTAGTATGCCCTGTCAGCTCTTACTGCTCCGGTACTGGAAACGCAACTAGTATGCCGTGCCAGCTCTCACTGCTCCGGTACGGGATAGGCAACTAGTATGCCCTGTCAGCTCTTACTGCTCCGGTACTGGAAACGCAACTAGTATGCCGTGCCAGCTCTTACTGCTCCGGTACAGGATAGGCAACTAGTATGCCGTGCCAGCTCTCACTGCTCCGGTACGGGATAGGCAACTAGTATGCCGCGCCAGCTCCCACTGCTCCGGTACGGGATAGGCAACTAGTTTGCCGTGCCAGCTCTCACTGCTCCGGTACGGGATAGGCAACTAGTATGCCGCGCCAGCTCTCACTGCTCCGGTACGGGATAGGCAACTAGTATGCCGTGCCAGCTCTTACTGCTCCGGTACGGGATAGGCAACTAGTATGCCGTGCCAGCTCTCACTGCTCCGGTACGGGATAGGCAACTAGTATGCCGTGCCAGCTCTCACTGCTCCGGTACGGGATAGGCAACTAGTATGCCGAGCCAGCTCTCACTGCTCCGGTACGGGATAGGCAACTAGTATGCCGTGCCAGCTCTCACTGCTCTCAACATGTGTGTTGCCACTTTTACGTTATCTTAAAACTGGGTAAACATTAAAACCAAAACACGAGGGGATTATTTAGCTACTGTTTAAATTCAACTGCCTTATTTAGAATGAACTAGTATATATTTCATCTTAACGGCATATATTAAGCAATACAAATAACGGCATAACCATGGTTATAGAGTTAATCTGACCGATGATGACAGCTGGAAAGGCCTTTACTTTAGCGTTGCATGGGATACACACAGCGCTGAGATAGTTGCGTATCCCGGCTAGCAATGGTCGAAGGTTGCATGGGATACATACAGGGCTGAGCTAGTTGCATATCCCGGCTAGCAATTGTCGAAGGTTGCATGGGATACACACAGCGCTGAGCTAGTTGCGTATCCCGGCTAGCAATGGTCGAAGTTTGCATGGGATACATACAGCGCTGAGGTAGTTGCGTATCCCGGCTAGCATTGGTCGAAGGTTGCATGGGATACATACAGCGCTGAGCTAGTTGCGTATCCCGGCTAGCATTGGTCGAAGGTTGCATGGGATACACACAGCGCTGAGCTAGTTGCGTATCCCGGCTAGCAATGGTCGAAGGTTGCATGGGATACATACAGCGCTGAGGTAGTTGCGTATCCCGGCTAGCAATGGTCGAAGGTTGCATGGCATACATACAGCGCTGAGCTAGTTGCGTATCCCGGCTAGCATTGGTCGAAGGTTGCATGGGATACATACAGCGCTGAGGTAGTTGCGTATCCCGGCTAGCAATGGTCGAAGGTTGCATGGGATACATACAGCGCTGAGCTAGTTGCGTATCCCGGCTAGCAATGGTCGAAGGTTGCATGGGATACATACAGCGCTGAGCTAGTTGCGTATCCCGGCTAGCAATGGTCGAAGGTTGCATGGGATACATACCGCGCTGAGCTAGTTGAGTATCCCGGCTAGCAATGGTCGACGAGTACTACTTCTGTCCGGCCTGTCCCAGCGCGCGCGCCTGACTTCGGCGTCGACGGCCCTGGAGGCGCGTCTGTGGAGTCTGCACCTGCTTGGCGCGTTGTCCTTCTGTCTGGCTGCTAACGGGCCGTGGATCATCGACCGGGCTGCATTGGACGACGCGCTGCAGCCAATCAGGGACAAGCTGGGCGTGGCCGAGGCAGACGAGGTGAGGCCCATCAGGGACTAGCTGGGCGCGGGTCACTCTGGACCACTGATCTCAAATAGCCTGGATAGCTGTTGCCATTGTGTGGGTTTGAATTCAACAATCAACAAGTAGGAGTCCCTAATTTTGAGTCTCCCTATAAGATCTCATGCTAATTTTAGTGATTGTACTAACCATTTTTGTGGCTTTTAATCAGATATTTACATTAAATTGAAGTGTAGAATTCAGAGAGGCTTTTTATATGTATTTATGGACCCTGCTTGATGCTTAGGCTTGAAATATGCGCGTGAATAGCACATTATGTACACGCTGTAAAACAGTGTGAAAAGTCAATGCCGAAAACAGGCTCCAACAAACTAAAGAAAAACTCACAAAGTAGTGAAGTTAGAGCAGTGCAGCCTCCCAAAATCAAATGTCATCTAGCCATGCATTATTTTGTGCCAATTTCTGTAATTTTGTTGTAGTAATTTAGCTGGAAACATGATTTAAAAACTCTCAAATTAGCATTTGAATCATAGGGAGTCCACAGATTTTGGTACTCCTACCTGTTGCAAACAATGACTACTTGCTGTCTCCTTGCTGTCACCTGACTTCAATTTTTAGCAGCAAGCAGGACCCTTAGCTAATATCCACATTCTAGCGGTTCTACGGTGGTATTAATGAAGGTAATCGGACTACGATGGAGTTGCGCAGTAGTCCCGATCTAATATCCACTTCGTAGCCTGACTCTGTGGGACTATCATAGAACCGCTAGGTGGCAGTACTTTGATGGTACTACCATGGCCCATGCTGGTACTACCATGGCCCATGCTGGTACTACCATACCCCATGCTGGTACTACCATGGCCCATGCTGGTACTACCATGGCCCATGCTGGTACTACCATTGCCCATGCTGGTACTACCATGGCCCATGCTGGTACTACCATGGCCCATGCTGGTACAACCATACCCCATGCTGGTACTACCATGGCCCATGCTGGTACTACCATGGCCCATGCTGGTACTACCATGGCCCATGCTGGTACTGCCATGGCCCATGCTGGTACTGCCACTGCCCATGCTGGTACTGCCATGGCCCATGCTGGTACTACCATGGCCCATGCTGGTACTACCATGGCCCATGCTGGTACTGCCATGGCCCATGCTGGTACTGCCACTGCCCATGCTGGTACTGCCATGGCCCATGCTGGTACTACCATGGCCCATGCTGGTACTACCATGGCCCATGCTGGTACTACCATGGCCCATGCTGGTACTCTTGTCAGATTAATATTCTTCATGGCATTTCCCCATGCCTCGGTTTCGCCCTCGGTGTAATTTGGTTCAATCGCGCCAAATGCAAGATGTCCGACAGCCAATGAGATCATGGGGCCTGTCTTTGTAGCCAATAGCGTACGATCAGAGTCAATTGATCTGGTTTAGTACCAGTACTAACGAAACCCCAGCGTAGAACGTGGATATTAGATCGGGACTAAAGACAGGAGCTGGACCGGAGCTACAGTAGCACGGTGATATCCTGTAGTCCCGTACTACGACGGTGTTACGGACAGTGGATATTAGATCGGGACTAAAGACAGGAGCTGGATCGTAGCTACAGTAGCACGGTGATATCCTGTAGTCCCGTACTACGACGGTGTTACGCACAGTGGATATTAGGTAAGGGTCGCCGTTCTCAGTTGCAAAGCTGAAAAATTAACACGGACAACAATAGGGATTTCATCCATCAGAGCCAATAACGGCATCAGGTACAAGTTACGCAATGTTAGGCAAGTCTGTTCGGTCTGCCCGAATCAAAGCAAACGCTGGAACGGGATTTGTAGGGGCCGGGCATCGGTCAATATATTTGTACCGTTTTAGAGTTTACATTGAAAACTTAACGACGTTTATGTTGTTTAACAAAATTGACAAAAGGTTCTTGTACGTGTGGGCCGTTGGCTTGGTAACCCAAGTGAAAGAAACTCCTCATACCAACTAATATTGAAAAGATTACAATATTGACATCCTAGACCTGTGCAGGACAATCGCTGAAGTTAGCGCAGTCGTCCTTGAACTTGCGGCTAGTTATTGAGCAATAAACGAAACAAACATTACCCTACGGCATACACAACAAATTAAAACATGATGTATTGCACGCTGAGTCGGGTCTACCCTTGATGACCTCACATAACCCTGCAGGACCTCGACCAGTGCGCACACTCGCTGCGCATGGCGTTGCTGCGCGAGCTGCGCGCGCAGGGGGGCGTGGCCTGCGCGTTCAGGGCCGCGCTCTGGCGGCGAGCGTTGCAACTTCACGCGGCGCGGCTCGTGCGCGTGCGCGTGTCCAGGTGCGCGCGCAGACGACGACGTGAGTCACGCGGTCGCCGGGACACAAAGCTGCTGTCACATTAGGATGGGCACGACCAGCCACTCAATTGGCTGAGACGGGAAGGAAATTGCCAGGGGCCTTACCTAGCGCGGCCAATTGGAGCGGCTACCATGCGGCTAATAAGCCGGGCTGGCGGTGTTATATAACCCGGACCTAGAGCGGCCATTTCAACAATGGGCAGTTTGTTGATTTCGTAGCACCGCTTGCAACCAGTATTACGGTGGTGCTACGATGATAGCATTATCTAGAAGGCATACTGCTTTTTAAACGATCATCATTGTGCAGTGAGGTCAAATCAACCAATCTCATGGCTCGTTACTAAAGTCAGAGTCGATGTGCCCCGGCTATATAACCCGGCCGTAATACTGCCACTCTATGGTCGGGGTTACTGCTTGATGCTATGGTGGTGTTAATTAGCCAGAGAAGATTGCTAGTAACCCCGGGACTACGAGTGGCCGCGCTAGGTCGGGGTTACTGCTTGGTGCTATGGTGGTGTTAATTAGCCAGAGAAGATTGCTAGTAACCCCGGGACTACGAGTGGCCGAGCTAGGTAAGGCCCCAGGACTAAACTTAAATCTTGAGCTACCCAAGCTCGAAATGAAAGGAATGCCGGACCAACGCCTTGTCTGCTGTCATCACGCCGTCAGATCAACTCTGTGACGATAGATCTTGTCCTTATTGAAGAGCTGAATTTACTAAAGTGACTTTTAAACATGTAAATTAAATTTTCGCAGTTGCTAAACAATTACATTAGTTGGTTTATATTCAGGTTTATTCACTTTTAAGACGAAGTGGAAACCGGCACGCACGTCAAAAGCAGTAGGAAATCTCACAGCATACTTATTGACTACCACGTACCGGAGCAGTAAGAGCTGGCACGGCATACTACTTGCCTATCCCGTACCGGAGCAGTGAGAGCTGGCACGGCATACTACTTGCCTATCCTGTACCGGAGCAGTGAGAGCTGGCACGGCATACTACTTGCCTATCCTGTACCGGAGCAGTGAGAGCTGGCACGGCATACTACTTGCCTATCCCGTACCGGAGCAGTGAGAGCTGGCACGGCATACTACTTGCCTATCCCGTACCGGAGCAGTGAGAGCTGGCACGGCATACTAGTTGCCTATCCCGTACCGGAGCAGTGAGAGCTGGCACGGCATACTAGTTGCCCATCCCGTACCGGAGCAGTGAGAGCTGGAACGGCATACTAGTTGCCTATCCCGTACCGGAGCAGTGAGAGCTGGCACGGCATACTAGTTGCCTATCCCGTACCGGAGCAGTGAGAGCTGGCACGGCATACTAGTTGCCTATCCCGTACCGGAGCAGTGAGAGCTGGCACGGCATACTAGTTGCCCATCCCGTACCGGAGCAGTGAGAGCTGGAACGGCATACTAGTTGCCTATCCCGTACCGGAGCAGTGAGAGCTGGCACGGCATACTAGTTGCCTATCCCGTACCGGAGCAGTAAGAGGTGGCACGGCATACTAGTTGCCTATCCCGTACCGGAGCAGTTAGAGCTGGCACGGCATGCCAGTTGCCTATCCCGTACCGGAGTAGTCAGAGCTGGCACGGCATTCTAGTTGCCTATCCCGTACCGGAGCAGTGAGAGCTGGCACGGCATACTAGTTGCCTATTCCGTACCGGAGCAGTGAGAGCTGGAACGGCATATCAGTTGCCTATCCCTTACCGGAGGAGTGAGAGCTGGCACGGCATACTAGTTTCCTATCCCGTACCGGAGCAGTGAGAGCTGGCACGGCATACTTGTTGCCTGTCCCGCACTGGATCAGTGAGAGCTGGAACGGCACACTAGTTGCCTATCCCGTACCGGTGCAGTGAGAGATGGCACGGCATGCTAGTTGCCTATCCCGCACTGGAGCAGTGAGAGCTTGCACGGCACACTAGTTGCCTATCCCGTACCGGTGCAGTGAGAGATGGCACGGCATGCTAGTTGCCTATCCCGTACCGGAGCAGTTAGAGCTGGCACGGCGTACTAGTTGCCTATCCCGTACCGGAGCAGTGAGAGCTGGCACGGCATGCTAGTTGCCTATCCCGCACTGGAGCAGTGAGAGCTTGCACGGCATACTAGTTGCCTATCCCGTACCGGAGCAGTTAGAGCTGGCACGGCGTACTAGTTGCCTATCTCGTACCGGAGCAGTTAGAGCATGCACGGCATACTAGTTGCCTATCCCGTACCGGAGCAGTGAGAGCTGGCACGGCATACTTGTTGCCTGTCCCGCACCGGATCAGTGAGAGCTGGAACGGCACACTAGTTGCCTATCCCATACCGGTGCAGTGAGAGCTGGCACGGCGTACTAGTTGCCTATCCCGTACCGGAGCAGTGAGAGCTGGCACGGCATGCTAGTTGCCTATCCCGCACTGGAGCAGTGAGAGCTTGCACGGCATACTAGTTGCCTATCCCGTACCGGAGCAGTTCGAGCTGGCACGGCTTGCTAGTTGCCCATCCCGTACCGGATCAGTGAGAGCTGGTACGGCATACTAGTTGCCTATCTCGTACCGGAGCAGTTAGAGCATGCACGGCGTACTAGTTGCCTATCCCGTACCGGAGCAGTGAGAGCTGGAACGGCATACTAGTTGCCTATCCCGTACCGGAGCAGTGAGAGCTGGCACGGCATGCTAGTTGCCTATCCCGCACTGGAGCAGTGAGAGCTTGCACGGCATACTAGTTGCCTATCCCGTACCGGAGCAGTTCGAGCTGGCACGGCTTGCTAGTTGCCCATCCCGTACCGGATCAGTGAGAGCTGGTACGGCATACTAGTTGCCTATCTCGTACCGGAGCAGTTAGAGCATGCACGGCGTACTAGTTGCCTATCCCGTACCGGAGCAGTGAGAGCTGGCACGGCATACTAGTTGCCTATCCCGTACCGGAGCAGTGAGAGCTGGCACGGCATGCTAGTTGCCTATCCCGTACCGGAGCAGTGATCGAAGACATGTGATTCCGAAGACATGTTGTGCTCTTGTGAATCCATTTTGATCATAACAGAACCAAATAGACTTTAGAGACGTGTGTGTAGTGCGCGTGTGCAAAGACGCACGGGTGTCAAAGTGGTGGCAGTTCGAGGCAGCCCAATCGGTGCACACAGGCCGACGCTCGCGTGACGTCAGCGCGACAGCAGCGCGCCGTGCGGCGATATTGTGCGTCGTCTTGGCCCCCGAGGACGTCGCCGTTCGCCCGGCCCTCTCGTTCTTCGAGTTCAGACTCGTCTCGTGGCGTCTGGCCTCGGCCTGGCCGCCCTGCTTCAGGTGGTTCCTCAGACAGGTATGTCCACAGACCAAATATCGTACTATGGTCTATTCGAAGCACAGATGAGCTACGGGGTTTTATTTTGGGGAATTATTTTAATCGTTGGAAAAAAATATTTACTCCACAAAATAGAGCAATACAAATTATCATGAAACTTGGCCGAAAAGCAACATGCCGAAACCAGTTAAAAAAACAAAAAATATTAACATTCATAAGCCTATAGGCTTGGGAATGTTAATATATAAGTATATATACTTATTCAGACTACTGTATTTTATAAGAGTGAACTCTAGTTAATTCCCGGTACCAAAGCACCAATACAAAACCAGAAATAAAGGAAATTTTGAAATTGAATCAGAAAAGAGAACTCAAATTAGAAATCAGGCTAAACAACAGGGACTAAAACTTTTCAACATGATACCAGAGACTTTTAAGAACCTGACTTTAAAAAAGTTCAAAACAAGACTAAAAAATGTGTAAATGGAATCTGAATTTTATAATATAGACGAGTTTGTGTGTTTTTGTCAGAACGCAAAAAATGTGCAAATGCTTAATAAAATGACTGAACTGATAATTTTAAAAATTAAACGAATTGTTTTATAAATAGACTATGTAATATAAATAATTTAATGGCCATTCATTGATGGTTGTTAAGGTTAATTGAATTCAACTTTTAATAGATTTCCAAGAGATATTTCGAGGTTCTGAAATATTCAATTGGTTGTCCAAAGTGTGAGGATTCCGTAGATATTTGTTTCGTTGCGATCGGATAACGGGTGTGGCGTGGAAAGTGTATACCGGCTACATTGGCCTTAAACGCCCGTTTAAGTTAAACTTGGTGAAATAGGCCATCAGACAGGTAGGTCCACCTAGGAAGGACATTGCCCGCAGTAGGGACTGGTTGAGTGGCTACCGTCCAACAGCATCAAGGGCCAGTCACCCCTTGGCCACGTCCCTTTGCAAACTGTGTCTCCTGGACATCGGTCTATTGGACATCGGTCTATTGGACATCGGTCTATTGGACATCGGTCTATTGGACATCGGTCTACTGGCTGTCGGCGTTTGGCCGTAAAATTGAACCGCATAAAACGAGCATCGCGTCAGACACGCCTATCTAGTTTTTCACTTTTTTTTTAAATTTAGCCTTCTAGAAACAGTCGATCTCGAAGAGCGATCCAGCCCATCCGGAAGGCCTTGGTTGTGTGCTCGGATAACAATTTGGCTCTGTCATTTGAAATCAACGAGTCCATTGATATCACTAGCGGCACTCTAAGCACTCTTATCACTCTTAGCACTCTTAGCACTCTCAGCACTCTAGGCCCTATAAGCACTCTCAGCACTCTTAGCATTCTAAGCACTCTCAGCACTCTCAGCACTCTAGGCCCTATAAGCACTCTCAGCACTCTTAGCATTCTAAGCACTCTCAGCACTCTCAGCACTCTAGGCCCTATAAGCACTCTCAGCACTCTTAGCATTCTAAGCACTCTCAGCACTCTCAGCACTCTAGGCCCTATAAGCACTCTCAGCACTCTCAGCACTCTCAGCACTCTCAGCACTCTCAGCACTCTCAGCACTCTCAGCACTCTCAGCACTCTAACCACTCTAAGCACTGTAATTACTCTAAGCCCATCAAAGCCTAGCACTCCCATCGGAGTACATGACCATCGAAGGCGGCCTCGCCACCCGCGAACCTTTCTGGGGACGCGGTCGGACTTTCATTTCTACGGAATCAACGTCATCAACGCAGGTGCCATTCTTTCAACGGAATTAGGTCATATAATTTTCCCCACACGTTGGCGCTATTCGCGACTGGGTCAAGGTCCTCTGATGGTTTTGTTCCTCTGGATTAAAGGCATTCGTTTGCACTTTAACATTACTGGACTATAAGGCCATCTCGCAGATGACCTTCCTCCAGATGACCTTCCTCCAGATGACCCTATTCCGACGCCCCGTCTGCGCAGACTCCGTGGTCGTTGGACCCCGCGACAGGCTTGCGTTTCCCCGGCAACGTGAGCGTCCTGCGCGCGCCCGACGGCGCAGGCGTGGTCTACTTGGTCGGCACTGCGCATGTCAGCCGACTCGCCGCGGACGTCGTCTCGCTGGTCAGTGGGCGTGTGTGATTAATAAATATCCAGATTCCAGTAGCGGCCGGTGGACTCACCACTACCCCTAACCTATACAGTGAAAATCGTATATACCTGACGCTGCGTAATCTCACTGACATATAAACGCTTCTTAACGTCACTCAATTCAATGACATGGTTTTGGCGTCCTTCCTTTGTTCTGCTGTAGTCCCAAATCAGCGTTTAGATGCTACTCGCAAGAAGCAAGACGCAGCACTCTTCTTACATTCCTACTTCCATATCAGTTAATCATAAGCAATACCTACTAATGCCTATTTACGATGCACTGTCAAAAATATGTCAAACCATCCCTCGATTAATCGCGACAAGATCGGCGATATTTTATAAACAAAAATGTCTTCTATTTATTTGAGAGTATCCATTGAAACCTTAAACTTTTCCCAACTAAATTAGTTTGATTATAAATCCTAAAACACGGCGTGAAACTAGAGTAATGACACATGACATGTCACTCGAATTCGCTCGTCGCGACACCTAGCCCAACCCGTCCCCGTCCGCTAGACTGACTCAGCAAAGATCGCGACGAAGCCATTGGCCGTGCCAGGGAGTCTCGCATTTTGCCGCTTGCTCATCGCAGCTGATTGGCTGAAGTGCATTTTGAATATGTGCCCTGCTCTTGCCTGCCAGCTCGCACTGTGAGCGCTCTGCGCGCACGCGCTAACTATTGGGATTTGGGGCAGAAGCCGAAACTGCACTACCCAGACATGCAATGAAGCGCGCGGAATTGCGATCGCGCGCTTTTGGGTCCAGGAAAACGTTGCGGTGGACTTTAATGAATCAAAATGAATACTAAAGGAGTCCCAATACATAGTATAACATTGAAATCTAAAGAAATCTTAATGATAAAAGCTAAAGTATAGTAAAATCTATGTTCTGGGCGAGAATCTAGGAGGTGCACATGCCCCACTGCCCCTGTGCACGAGCCGCTACTGCCAGATTCGTACCCGTCACGTGACAGATCGCTCGGCGAGCGCGCCCTCTCTGGTCATTATCAAACGTGATCAGAGATTATGTAGCGCGGTTCATTTTAAATCATACCACCAAACACAAATAAGTGGGATGATAGCACGATTAAAGTTAACCGATGATAATTTCATTAGCATTGGCCATTTGCGAAAGGACAGATTTCATCATCACGGAAGTAACGCCGCACTCGCAGCACGAATAACGCCAGTTTTCAAACGAATCTGGCAGATCGATATCTGTCAATCCGTGAATTTTGGCCGAGCGCTTTGAGCGCGCTCGGATCGATCTGCTCGGCATTATCAAACGCGGCAGATCGCGATCAGTCGAATTATCAAACGCAATCTGGAGGACAGATTGCTCGGCGAGAGAACATATGGGTTTATCAAACACGCCAGTGCCACCTTCTGGCACTCGTCGCAACGGGACATTCACGGGAAATTCACGGAACATTCACGGGACATTCACGGGACGTCTAGCGGACGTGCCACACAATGACCACCGTGACTCTTTCGAGTCGGCGGGTTGGAGTCGTTCGGGTATGATCGGAACCCATCGCGTTCTCGGCAATCGGCAATTGGTTGAATGCGACGCCGATCCGAAAGAGTACGAATATCGTCGTGTGTCTGTAACTAAAGGGGATCAGGCATTCCGGTGCTCGGGAGCCTTGGCCCCAGAGGGGGGGGGGGGGGGGGGGGGGGGGCTCATAAGAAGTTTTTGGGGGCCCCAGTGGTCCATGTTGATCCGAAATCGAGGTGATAACGTTTTTTTGGGATTAGGGAATGGATATTTTGAAAGTAAATCCGAAATGAAGGCGATGATCTTTCTTTAGGACTTATTTGAAGCGAGACTGGTGACGGGGTACACAGATTTTTTTTGTTGCTCTGGGGCCTCCGATTTGAAGTTACGTCACTGCCCTTTTCCCCAATTTTTCATTGCACTTTCATACAAACACATGGCACTCAAAACGGTTCATGTGCTAGTAATCCGGGGAAATATTTTCGAAAAAGGGGCATGGGCACACAATTTTACGTCTTTTGTGTACAACATACTGAAAACTTCAACGATGTGGCCTTGAAAACTCGGCAACTTTTGGTCTGAAAGCCCAATTCCTGGCGAACTTCTCTGTACCGTTCAGTGATTGCAGATTGTTGTAAACTTATGTATTTGTATAATATGTGTACTCTCTATAATACGTGTATTCTTGTATGTTTTAGGAAAGCTGCCACTAATTGTGCGTTTGAGTTAATCTTAGGCTACATAGTATGTTGTCAGTGCAAAATGTTATTATAGTTTATAACTGTTATATTTACAACTGTACTTATATGATGTAAACATTGCTTAATTGTATATTTATTTTCCCCACAGACAAGTCGTAATGCTTTGTGAGGTTATACAAATTTGCACTGTACAATAACAATTTCAAATGTAACTAAAGGACCATTTACTTCTTAGAATTAATTTTTTATCATCGATTCGGATGATTTAATAAAGGCCTTTGGGCAGCAAAAAAAACTTCTTGTGTCTACGGCCATCCGTACAGAAGTTACCAAAGTCCGCGTTTTTCGGCCTAGGTGCTTAGAAAAACAACTCCCATAAGGTTTAACCCGTAGCGCTTTTTCGGCCCCTAGCACAGGCCCAATATCATTCAAATAATTAGAGCATAGTCCTCCATCCTTCCTCTGTGTTGAAATAATTTGGCACTTTGATAGAACCAACCGTTTAGCCGCGGTAAGCGGATAACCTCGAGCATGTAATTAGCGTGTTGCATATTTCTCGTGCAGTAGCGCTCTGAGCGTGCCGGACCGAGCCGTAGCGGCAGGACAGCGCTAGGAAGGGTGGGAGGGGATTGTGATACTGTACAAGAGAATCATACTCGTCTCGCAGATCGTGCCGAGCCGTAGCGGCAGGACAACGCTAGGAATGGTGGGAGGGGATTGTGAAACTGTACAAGAGAATCATACTCGTCTCGCAGATCGCGCCGCGCGGAACGCCAGAAATCTTAGATAATTAATTTTATTAAAAATCCATCCTTGCAGAAAATTCTTTCAAATACGTCGACTCATATTCATATTATAGTTACGAATCTATGGTAAAAATTATTTATCTATGGTAAAATGGTAATTTACAAATAAAAGTGTCCCGTTCGCAGGTGATCCGATCCGTGCAGCCGCATGTGGTGTGCCTCGAGCTGGACGAGTCCCGGGCCGACTTGCTCGCCGAGAAGGTCGACGACGACGCCAGTGAGTTGTCACTCGCCCATTGGTCACATACCTCCAGCAGTAGGGCGTGGCCACAAGCAGTAAGGCGTGGCCACAAACAGAAGGGGCGTTAGCTCTATCAGTATGGCGTGGCCACAAGCAGTAGGGCGTGGCCACAAACAGTAGGGCGTGGCCACAAGCAGTAGGGCGTGGACACAAACAGAAGAGGCGTTAGCTCTATCAGTGGGGCGTGGCCACAAGCAGTAGGGCGTGGACACAAGCAGTAGGGCGTGGACACAAGCAGTAGGGCGTGGACACAAGCAGTAGGGCGTGGACACAAGCAGTAGGGCGTGGCCACAAACAGTGGGACGTGGCCACAAGCAGTAGGGCGTGGCCACAAGCAGTAGGGCGTGGTCACAAGAAATAGGGTGTTACCTCTAGCAAGAGAGCGACCAGTGCCCCCTTGATTGCGTGGTCGCCCACAGAGCGTCCAGTGCCCCCTTGATTGCGTGGTCGCCCACAGAGCGTCCAGTGCCCCCTTGATTGCGTGGTCGCCCACAGAGCGTCCAGTGCCCCCTTGATTGCGTGGTCGCCCACGGAGCGTCTAGTACCCCCTTGATTGCGTGGTCGCCCACAGAGCGTCCAGTGCCCCCTTGATTGCGCGGTCGCCCACAGAGCGTCCAGTGCCCCCTTGATTGCGCGGTCGCCCACAGAGCGCCCAGTGCCCCCTTGATTGCGCGGTCGCCCACGGAGCGTCTAGTACCCCCTTGATTGCGTGGTCGCCCACAGAGCGTCCAGTGCCCCCTTGATTGCGTGGTCGCCCACAGAGCGTCCAGTGCCCCCTTGATTGCGTGGTCGCCCACAGAGCGTCCAGTGCCCCCTTGATTGCGTGGTCGCCCACAGAGGCGGCAAAGCACTAACCTCGAACCCCTTTGCGCCGACGCAGACGAGCCGTGGGGCGAGATGGGCGTGGACATGCGCAGAGCGATGCGCGAGGCCCGACGCATGCGCAGCGAGGTGCGTCTCATCGACCGCCACATCGACATCACACACCGCCGCTTGTTCCGTGCGTTGCCGTCCTGGGGCCGTGCCCTGTGCTTCGGCGCACTGCTGCTGCTGCCCTTTGCACACTTCTTGTGAGTCGCTGCTAGGAGGCCGTGCCCTGTGCTTCGGCGCACTGCTGCTGCTGCCCTTTGCACACTTCTTGTGAGTCGCTGCTAGGAGGCCGTGCCCTGTGCTTCGGCGCACTGCTGCTGCTGCCCTTTGCACACTTCTTGTGAGTCGCTGCTAGGAGGCCGTGCCCTGTGCTTCGGCGCACTGCTGCTGCTGCCCTTTGCACACTTCTTGTGAGTCGCTGCTAGGAGGCCGTGCCCTGTGCTTCGGGGCACTGCTGCTGCTGCCCTTCGCACACTTCTTGTGAGTCGCTGCTAGGAGGCCGTGCCCTGTGCTTCGGGGCACTGCTGCTGCTGCCCTTCGCACACTTGTGAGTCGCTGCTAGGAGGCCGTGCCCTGTGCTTCGGCGCACTGCTGCTGCTGCCCTTTGCACACTTCTTGTGAGTCGCTGCTAGGAGGCCGTGCCCTGTGCTTCGGGGCACTGCTGCTGCTGCCCTTCGCACACTTGTGAGTCGCTGCTAGGAGGCCGTGCCCTGTGCTTCGGGGCACTGCTGCTGCTGCCCTTCGCACACTTGTGAGTCGCTGCTAGGAGGCCGTGCCCTGTGCTTCGGCGCACTGCTGCTGCTGCCCTTCGCACACTTCTTGTGAGTCGCTGCTAGGAGGCCGTGCCCTGTGCTTCGGCGCACTGCTGCTGCCCTTCGCACACTTGTGAGTCGCTGCTAGGAGGCCGTGCCCTGTGCTTCGGCGCACTGCTGCTGCTGCCCTTTGCACACTTCTTGTGAGTCGCTGCTAGGAGGCCGTGCCCTGTGCTTCGGCGCACTGCTGCTGCTGCCCTTTGCACACTTCTTGTGAGTCGCTGCTAGGAGGCCGTGCCCTGTGCTTCGGGGCACTGCTGCTGCTGCCCTTCGCACACTTCTTGTGAGTCGCTGCTAGGAGGCCGTGCCCTGTGCTTCGGGGCACTGCTGCTGCTGCCCTTCGCACACTTGTGAGTCGCTGCTAGGAGGCCGTGCCCTGTGCTTCGGCGCACTGCTGCTGCTGCCCTTTGCACACTTCTTGTGAGTCGCTGCTAGGAGGCCGTGCCCTGTGCTTCGGGGCACTGCTGCTGCTGCCCTTCGCACACTTGTGAGTCGCTGCTAGGAGGCCGTGCCCTGTGCTTCGGCGCACTGCTGCTGCTGCCCTTTGCACACTTCTTGTGAGTCGCTGCTAGGAGGCCGTGCCCTGTGCTTCGGCGCACTGCTGCTGCTGCCCTTTGCACACTTCTTGTGAGTCGCTGCTAGGAGGCCGTGCCCTGTGCTTCGGCGCACTGCTGCTGCTGCCCTTTGCACACTTCTTGTGAGTCGCTGCTAGGAGGCCGTGCCCTGTGCTTCGGGGCACTGCTGCTGCTGCCCTTCGCACACTTCTTGTGAGTCGCTGCTAGGAGGCCGTGCCCTGTGCTTCGGGGCACTGCTGCTGCTGCCCTTCGCACACTTGTGAGTCGCTGCTAGGAGGCCGTGCCCTGTGCTTCGGCGCACTGCTGCTGCTGCCCTTTGCACACTTCTTGTGAGTCGCTGCTAGGAGGCCGTGCCCTGTGCTTCGGGGCACTGCTGCTGCTGCCCTTCGCACACTTGTGAGTCGCTGCTAGGAGGCCGTGCCCTGTGCTTCGGGGCACTGCTGCTGCTGCCCTTCGCACACTTGTGAGTCGCTGCTAGGAGGCCGTGCCCTGTGCTTCGGCGCACTGCTGCTGCTGCCCTTCGCACACTTCTTGTGAGTCGCTGCTAGGAGGCCGTGCCCTGTGCTTCGGCGCACTGCTGCTGCCCTTCGCACACTTGTGAGTCGCTGCTAGGAGGCCGTGCCCTGTGCTTCGGCGCACTGCTGCTGCTGCCCTTTGCACACTTCTTGTGAGTCGCTGCTAGGAGGCCGTGCCCTGTGCTTCGGCGCACTGCTGCTGCTGCCCTTTGCACACTTCTTGTGAGTCGCTGCTAGGAGGCCGTGCCCTGTGCTTCGGGGCACTGCTGCTGCTGCCCTTCGCACACTTCTTGTGAGTCGCTGCTAGGAGGCCGTGCCCTGTGCTTCGGGGCACTGCTGCTGCTGCCCTTCGCACACTTGTGAGTCGCTGCTAGGAGGCCGTGCCCTGTGCTTCGGCGCACTGCTGCTGCTGCCCTTTGCACACTTCTTGTGAGTCGCTGCTAGGAGGCCGTGCCCTGTGCTTCGGGGCACTGCTGCTGCTGCCCTTCGCACACTTGTGAGTCGCTGCTAGGAGGCCGTGCCCTGTGCTTCGGGGCACTGCTGCTGCTGCCCTTCGCACACTTGTGAGTCGCTGCTAGGAGGCCGTGCCCTGTGCTTCGGCGCACTGCTGCTGCTGCCCTTCGCACACTTCTTGTGAGTCGCTGCTAGGAGGCCGTGCCCTGTGCTTCGGCGCACTGCTGCTGCCCTTCGCACACTTGTGAGTCGCTGCTAGGAGGCCGTGCCCTGTGCTTCGGGGCACTGCTGCTGCTGCCCTTCGCACACTTCTTGTGAGTCGCTGCTAGGAGGCCGTGCCCTGTGCTTCGGGGCACTGCTGCTGCTGCCCTTCGCACACTTCTTGTGAGTCGCTGCTAGGAGGCCGTGCCCTGTGCTTCGGGGCACTGCTGCTGCTGCCCTTCGCACACTTGTGAGTCGCTGCTAGGAGGCCGTGCCCTGTGCTTCGGCGCACTGCTGCTGCTGCCCTTCGCACACTTCTTGTGAGTCGCTGCTAGGAGGCCGTGCCCTGTGCTTCGGGGCACTGCTGCTGCTGCCCTTCGCACACTTCTTGTGAGTCGCTGCTAGGAGGCCGTGCCTTGTGCTTCGGCGCACTGCTGCTGCCCTTCGCACACTTGTGAGTCGCTGCTAGGAGGCCGTGCCCTGTGCTTCGGGGCACTGCTGCTGCTGCCCTTCGCACACTTCTTGTGAGTCGCTGCTAGGAGGCCGTGCCCTGTGCTTCGGGGCACTGCTGCTGCTGCCCTTCGCACACTTCTTGTGAGTCGCTGCTAGGAGGCCGTGCCCTGTGCTTCGGGGCACTGCTGCTGCTGCCCTTCGCACACTTGTGAGTCGCTGCTAGGAGGCCGTGCCCTGTGCTTCGGCGCACTGCTGCTGCTGCCCTTCGCACACTTGTGAGTCGCTGCTAGGAGGCCGTGTCCTGTGCTTCGGCGCACTGCTGCTGCTGCCCTTCGCACACTTTAAACGTTGAATTGACTTATGGGCTATTTCATTAACGTTTGTTTAATACCCCCTAAACGGTCGTTTACACGGTCGATTTGATTGGCGTATTCGTTTTCTCCATAAAACCCAGTTCGTCAATAATTTAAATTGAGAATTTGGAGTTCTCTCGAAGAAGAATGCAAATTCGACTTTTAGTTCCGTGGTGATAAGATAAAGGAATATTTGGTGGCCTGAAAACACTCACATGTTGTGTCTGGAACTACTTTCTTTCACTACTAAACACGGTTTAGAAGCCAATTCCCCAACTTTAGGGGCTCAAATAATGGACTATGGTTCAGCCTGGGAATGAATGACATTTACAAAATAAAATATGTTTCACCTGTGAAAACAATGCCTTCTAGAATCACTGCCACTTTAAAATCAAAATTCAAGTATTTTTTGCGAACTGTCTCAAATTTCGGCATTGAACTTTCCAAAAAGTCAGTAAATTTGTGAATTTCAAGGCAGCGGCTAAATTGGCCTTAAACGCCCGTTTATGTTAAACTTGGTGAAATAGCCCATAAGAGAAACAGGCATTTATTTAATGAGCATCGCCGGTCGATTGAAGGCAGCTCCCACACATAAAATCCTCCAACTCTTAGCTGTTTCTTTCGAGTTCAAGTGACCACCCTCACCCAACAAACCACAAAACGTTGGGCGTCCGCCAACAAGACTGTCTCAGGCCCGCTACAACACGAGCCAGTCGATCCAGTGGCGTAGCGTGTTCAGCCATCGCGGCATGGTTTTCTTCGTGGTCCAGGCAGATCACGAGGTGCACGTTGACTAGCAAGCCACGACGTGATTCCTGCGACACCCACTGACTGCCGCTGGTTCCACTCTGTTTGGCCCCATGCACGCCTGGGCGCTGACTAGCAAGCCACGACGTGATTCCTGCGACACCCACTGACTGCCGCTGGTTCCACTCTGTTTGGCCCCATGCACGCCTGGGCGCTGACTAGCAAGCCACGACGTGATTCCTGCGACACCCACTGACTGTCGCTGGTTCCATTCTGTCTGGCCCCATGCACGCCTAGGCGTTGACTAGCAAGCCCTGACGTGATTCCTGCGACACCCACTGACTGCCGCTGGTTCCACTCTGTCTGGCCCCATGCACGCCTAGGCGCTGACTAGCAAGCCACGACGTGATTCCTGCGACACCCACTGACTGCCGCTGGTTCCACTCTGTCTGGCCCCATGCACGCCTAGGCGCTGTCTAGCAAGCCACGACGTGATTCCTGCGACACCCACTGACTGCCGCTGGTTCCACTCTGTCTGGCCCCATGCACGCCTAGGCGCTGACTAGCAAGCCACGACGTGATTCCTGCGACACCCACTGACTGCCGCTGGCTCCACTCTGTCTGGCCCCATTCACGCCTGGGCGCTGACTAGCAAGCCACGACGTGATTCCTGCGACACCCACTGACTGCCGCTGGTTCCACTCTGTCTGGCCCCATGCACGCCTGGGCGCTGACTAGCAAGCCACGACGTGATTCCTGCGACACCCACTGACTGCCGCTGGTTCCACTCTGTCTCGCCTCATGCACGCCTAGGCGTTGACTAGCAAGCGACGATTTTGGTTGTTGTTGTTGTTGTTGCAGCCTGTCCAGCGAAGAGTTGGAGGAGAGTCTGTACAACGAGTGTGAAGAGAAACCTGGTGGCACCAGGTGAGGAGAGTAGTTTTAACAGGTGGGGAGTCTAGTTTAACCAGGTGAGGGGTTTAGATTTACCAGATAAAGAGACTAGTTTTACCAGGTGTGGAGAGTTGTTTTACCAGGTGTAGAGTCTAGTTTTAACAGGTGAGGAGAGTAGTTTTACCAGGTGGGGAGTCTAGTTAAGTACCAGGTGGAGTTCAGATACTGCCTTAAAGTTTCCATCAAAAGAAGATAAGTGACCTCTTACAGTCACCGAACTTGATTCTTTCCATTCAGTTCCATGTCAATAATACATTTTATTTCAGAAAAGCTCTTTTAAATGACATATATTTTAAATGTATTTCGCATTAGCGGCGAAAGAAGACTGGATGTCCCTATCGACTCTTCTTTCGCCGCTTCTGTGGTGCTTCCGTGTTTGTTGCTAATCTCAGCCTTCGTCCTTCCCTTCCTCACGGTCCTTGCCTTCCTCACGGTCCTTCCCTTCCTCACGAGCTAATCCAAATTCGTATCCGTCACGGGACAGATCGCTCGGCGAGCGCGCTCGCTCTGGTCATTATCAAACGTGAATAGAGGTTATGGTTCATCTATCAAACCACCAAACACAAATAAGTGGGAAGATAACACGATTAAAGTTAGCCGATGATAACTGCATTAGCATTGGCCATTTGCGAAAGGACAGATTTCATCATCACGGAAGTAACGCCGCACTCGCAGCACGAATAACGCCAGTTTTCAAACGAATCTGGCAGATCGATATCTGCCAATCCGTGAATTTTGGCCGAGCGCTTCGAGCGCGCTCGGATCGATCTGCTCGGCATTATCAAACGCGGCAGATCGCGATCCGTCGAATTATCAAACACAATCTGGAGGACAGATTGCTCGGCGAGAGAACAGATGGGTTTATCAAACACGCCCTGTTGCATGCCGGCAGCGACGCCTCCGAGTCGCACGACGCCAAGCCGAGCTGTCTGAAGCGTATCCTGGAGGACGAGCGCAACACTGTGTTGGCGCACCGCCTGCAGGTGGCAGCACGAGCTGACCCCACGCTCGGACCAGGTAGCCGTCGCACCTGGGGGCCAATTTTTGTACCCCCCCCCCCCCCCCCCCCCCTTAGTCCGGGTATAACTTCCCATCACCAAAGCGTAAAAAACCAGTTAGGAAAGCACATTGTTGCGTTGATGTCGCCCAAAAGGATTGAAAGATTACTTTAAACCAATTAAATGAGTTGACATGAGAAGATAATTTACATAAAACTGACAGAAGAAAATACAAACATTGCCATAGTTATACCCGCCTCAGGGTAGGCACAGGGAGGGCTAGGTATTGGACGAGTTTTATTTAAACTGCCAAATATAAATAATTTGTCATATCTGCATAGTTGTTTTTGCTTGGTTTTATGCACTATTTGATTTACTGTTTGAGTGCAAGCAGCGTTTTCTCCAATAAACCCATTTTGCGTTATTTCCATTACACTAAAACCTTGCACAATTCGCTAAACCTCGCTAGTCCTCAATAGTCCTGCCTTAAGGCAGATGAACATGGGGCTAAAGAAGGCTAAGGACGTCATGCCCGGGCTACGGGGGTGCAGGGAAATGTACGTGAATTGGCACCCAGCTGTCTTAGGGTGTGTTCTAAGGGTGTGTTCTAAGGGTGTGTTCTAAGAGTGTGTTCTAAGGGTGTGTTCTAAGGGTGCCCGACACCCGGGCGGGCGCGGACCAGTCGAGCCGACGCCATTTCTGTTCTCTGGGAAGTTACGGAACGCACGCGGGTGCTAATGGGCGAATTATGGCGGGAAAATGTGTAGGCTAATTAAACACTAATACCTACACTTCTGACCGAATTGTCACGCAAATATCTCATAATTTAATATTATTCATTCTTTGGGACACATTACAATTTTATTTACCACTTGGAATTCTCTGTTCTTCTTTTGTCCCCATTATTACGAAGCTGTGCAACTCGTCGCTGAAAGTGACAGGACTGACGCCATGTTTGCGTGAGTTGGGGCAAAACGCCCGACTGCAAGACCCCGGGGGCGTTGAGGGCGCGACCTAAATGTCACGACCGGTGAATTACGGAACGGCCTTCGGGCGCCCGCTCTTGGTTTCGGAATGGTCCTCGGCGCGCCCGGTCTTGCCCCTAATACCTACCTCGTTCACACCACACGAGTTAATCATGATCAAATATGGCGTTGATTGGGTTTCAAGAGTCAGCTGGTGTTCACACTTGTTTCCTTACTTGATCACGATCAAGTCATTCGGACATTTTCGGAATATGCTCGGGAAACGAACACAACCGGAAATCGCGACGAATCTAACCTCACTTGATCACCGAGCTCATAGCACACGGAACACGTTTCCAGGTTAATATTGCAACGTTTCCGGTGGCGGATTTTGAAGTAATCGTGAACACTTCCGAGCGTTCACGACGATTCCCGAATGATTTCATCACGATTAAATAGATAACTGAGTTGTGGAAACCCAATCAACGCCATCTTTGATGGCGTAGCGAGTTGATCTTGATCGAGTCTGTAGTGTGAACGACGTATAAGTCGGCGTGCTCTGCTTCCTTTGGAAGTTAAAATCACTCACACAAAATTGACACAAACGGAAGTATCTCCCTGAATCAGTTTCAACTGTACTCATCTCTCTTTATTTCCTCGGCAATGTCACGCGACTCCGTTCAGCATCCAAGACCCGGGGTCAGAGTTCCTATTCTCGAAATGTGACCACGCCTTAAGTTATGATCAAGGGCCATGTGACGTCACGTATGACGCGCTATCTCACTTTTGGTATTCTCCAAAGTTACCACGTGCTACCGTATGATTTTCGGTCGACCGCTCGCGTTAACTCACCACAAGCTGAAACCCTCGTCGTATCGATTTGATACGATATGATACTATGATAATGATATGAGAGCTCGATTTGTTCTCTTGTCAGCTTCATATTCTTTATGACATTTACCAGGGTCTCGGTTTCGCCCACGGTGCAATCTGGTTTAATCGGTATTTCCGGCTGAATAAACGCTTGACAAGACAACTAATTGAGGCCATCAGGCCAGAATTTCCAGTTCTTGGGTCATCTTCGCTGACATTAGAGAGAAAGGTCAGTAACATCACGGGCAATATCATCACTAGGTGCCTAGGTACCTATGATGTGACAATTCAATTTGGTTGGCTGAGCGTGCACTGGTTTACCAATGCGCGCATGCGTTATGTCATAGCGCGCGCAGCGGGTATCCTATATAATTAAAATCCGGTTGATGAAAAACAGTTGAAAAACGCGGACTATGTATGTATGTATGTATGTATGTATGTATGTATGTATGTATGTATGTATGTATGTATGTATGTATGTATGTATGTATATAAGTATGTATGTATGTATGTATGTATGTATGTATGTATGTATGTATGTATGTATGTATGTATGTATGTATGTATGTATGTATGTATGTATGTATGTATGTATGTATGTATGTATGTATGTATGTATGTATGTATGTATGTATGAATTCCACAATTGCAATGATTTTGAATGCACGCTGCGAAAACTGGACGAAACTTGGCATTTAATCGATGCGAAATAAAATTCTTCAAGGATTGATTGTTTACGGGCTGGATCTGTAGAGTTTAAGACACATTTTAGAGCAAAGTACCTGAATTTACCTCTGGCAAGGAAAAATTTCACCCGTCAAAAAGCACCACAAGTTTTGGAGTGTTTTCACTTACATTTGGCGCATGTGAAGTGTCTAATGGACTATTACATGTATTTAGAAACATTACAATATATTTGGAGCAAATTTGTTGATTTACGCTTATATTTACTGAAAATAATACATTGTAAAGTTGGGTAACAGTTTGCCTCCAACTGTTTGCTTTTGAATCAATGCAAGATGTTGAACATAATATCTTTATTTCCTCGGTTCGTCCCGTGTCACGCGACTCCGTTCAGCATCCAAGACCCGGGGTTCGAAACGGGCCCGCCGCCCCTCTCTCTCTGCGCAGGCGTGACGACGCGAGTGGTGGGCGTGGTCGGCGCCGCGCACGTGCGCGGGGTGCGCGCGCAGTTCGGCCGCGTGACGGATGCCGAGGCGCGCGCGCAGCTCGAGGTGCCGCCGCCACTGACGCGCGCAGAGCGATGCGGCGCCTGCGCGCTGCTGCTCCTCGTCGGCGCGGTCCTCGTGCTGGCAGCGGGCGCACTCGTGCTGGGCGCGGCTGCGTGCGCGGGCCTGCGCGCCACTGGCCGCGCATTCCACCACTGCTGTTGACGACGCCACTGCTCGGGCATCCCAACACTGCTGTTGACGACGCCACTGCTCGGGCATCCCAATACTGCTGTTGACGACGCCACTGCTCGGGCATCCCAATACTGCTGTTGACGACGCCACTGCTCGGGCATCCCAATACTGCTGTTGACGACGCCACTGCTCGGGCATCCCAATACTGCTGTTGACGACGCCACTGCTCGGGCATCCCAATACTGCTGTTGACGACGCCACTGCTCGGGCATCCCAATACTGCTGTTGACGACGCCACTGCTCGGGCATCCCAATACTGCTGTTGACGACGCCACTGCTCGGGCATCCCAATACTGCTGTTGACGACGCCACTGCTCGGGCATCCCAATACTGCTGTTGACGACGCCACTGCTCGGGCATCCCAATACTGCTGTTGACGACGCCACTGCTCGGGCATCCCAATACTGCTGTTGACGACGCCACTGCTCGGGCATCCCAATACTGCTGTTGACGACGCCACTGCTCGGGCATCCCAATACTGCTGTTGACGACGCCACTGCTCGGGCATCCCAATACTGCTGTTGACGACGCCACTGCTCGGGCATCCCAATACTGCTGTTGACGACGCCACTGCTCGGGCATCCCAATACTGCTGTTGACGACGCCACTGCTCGGGCATCCCAATACTACTGTTGACGACGCCACTGCTCGGGCATCCCAATACTGCTGTTGACGACGCCACTGCTCGGGCATCCCAATACTGCTGTTGACGACGCCACTGCTCGGGCATCCCAATACTGCTGTTGACGACGCCACTGCTCGGGCATCCCAATACTGCTGTTGACGACGCCACTGCTCGGGCATCCCAACACTGCTGTTGACGACGCCACTGCTCGGGCATCCCACCACTGCTGTTGACGACGCCACTGCTCGGGCATCCCACCACTGCTGTTGACGACGCCACTGCTCGGGCATCCCACCACTGCTGTTGTCGGGGAGCGGTCCGTGGTTTTCAACGGAGCATGGGATTGTTATAATAAAGGAAATGTTGATCACGACCCACCAGGGCGTTGGCCTCCTCACTGATTCCAGCTGCTCTCCCTAAAGCGTCAATTACCAATTTTACGAAGTGCGGTTATTACGAATTTACGCATTACGCCCATGCAGATTACGCCCATTAACGCGCGTTACGCCCATTTGTAATTAATTAGCTCGCGTATTATGGATGGGATCCAGTATCGACGATCTGTAACCAAGAGCACCCTTAAAGTCGCACCCTTAAAGTCGTGTCAACACTTAATGCACGCAATGCAGAAACCATGTTCGTGCGCAGGGCGGGGCGAGTGCAGGACGGGGCGAGTGCAGGACGGGGCGAGTGCAGGACGGGGCGACGGGGCGAGTGCAGGACGGGGGAGTGCAGGACGGGGGAGTGCAGGACGGGGCGAGCGTTTTCCGTTGCCCCACCTAATGAATTGAAGTGACGATTTTTAGGGATCGGACTTTTGGAAAAGCGGGCGACGACTTTTTTAGGGAATGGATTTTCTGTCGGTCGATTTTCCCCTGCTGTGTGGCCCCACCTAATCTGGGACCCCGCGAACGCCTGTGGCAGAAACTATAACTTAAACCTATCAATAATTATTTCCAAACTGGGGTTTCAACGCTAAAGAACTAAATAAGGTATAACTTAACTGATTTAATCATGATATAGGTGTATGATGGAAGGTATATTCATCTGGTTCAGGTTGTGTTCGAATTTTAGGCCAACTTCGGTTAATAAAGCTGGATTTGGTAACAGTCACTGTATGTCCCTTACAAAAATGTACTGCAATGAATTTTACTAAATAAATTGTAATAAGTGCAGTAAATCCAGTACAATTTATTACAATTTATTACAATTTATGACAGTGTTTTGGGACAGTAAAATACAGTTTATTGTAATAAATATATCGCAATAAATCACAGTTTATTGTAATAACACATTGCAATAAATCACAGTTTATTGTAATAACACATTGCAATAAATCACAGTTTATTGTTACAAAAATATTGCAATAAATTACAGTATATATTACATTGTGAAGATTGTAGTTTATTGTGATAAATTGTAATAAACTGTACATAATCTATTGCAATAAACTGAAGTTAATTGTAGTTAAAATATCACTGAAATATATGCAAAAATGAAATCATTTGAAAGCAATGAAAACATTGCATATTACGGGGAATATCGGAGCGTAATGTAGGGTGAGGTATTCCACTATGGTTCCAATTTGTCAAAACTTCAGCACACAACAGCATAATAGGGTTTAGTGTAGTACGGTTTTGCTCTGTTTGAAAAGACTTTCGGTCCTAAAAAGGACCTTGGTCGACGTTTCGTCGGCGATGGCGCCGACATCTTCAGGACTGGTACGCCCATTAACGCGCGTTACGCTCATTTGTAATTTGAGCGTATTACGCCCATTTGTAATTTGTAAAATGGGCGTAGAGCGCGTTAATAGTCCTGAAGATGTCGGCGCCACCACCGACGAAACGTAGACCAAGGTCCTTTTTTAGGACCGAAAGTCTTTTCAAACAGAGCAAAACCGTACTACACTAAACCATCAATTTGCGGCTCTGAAACACTTCGCCATTCCAACAGCATAATAGTAGACTAAGTAATTCCCTACTTTTTGGGGAGAACTTTGAAATCAATTTTAATTTGCAGCTGAAGGGTTGACTAATTGGGCACCATATTTAAGTAATAATTCCTTTGGTTCACTCTGTATATTATTAATTTAACGTTTATTGATGATAATATGTGCAATATTTACAAAGTCACGTTACTAATTGGTCGCAGAAGTGGACTTTCTTGCCGCGTTGTCGCGGGCATTATTTAGCTTCGTCCCGATCTGCCGGCGGATGGCCGATACCGGGAAGCCCGGAAATTTTGCAGTCACGGTAGCTGGAACAAGCAAACGAACACAAATAAGCTGGAGGGCATAAAAGAACAACTCGTTCCACATTGTTTGGGTGGAACCGTGATCGACAAATCTACTTGGCGAAAGGCGAGCCAAAGATGCTCAGATGCAGAAACGTTTTGGAAATGTTATGGAATCACCAATAATTATTCTTTCTAGCATTAATGACATGAATGTGTTCTACATCTGTAGGTACCTTGCAATCCCAATATCGGCAAACCGAACAATTTAGCCTGGCAGAGAAACGCTTTCCACCAAATTATTGCTGGAGAATTGATACAGGAAATTACACAAAGACGTATTGCATCAGCATACACATTTTAATTCACCAATGAACGGTCGGTTTTCCTTGTTAGGTACTTGAATGACCAATTCGTTGCATTTACTGCATTTTACTGCAGCGATCAATATGATCGCTAATAATTTTATTGCATTAAGTGCAAGTATCAGACCTGTAAACACTTTTAACAAGCCTGTTATTTTTTGGAGAACAACTTGGTCCATGGGACCCTTGTCCTCCCCATCTCCCCGCGACGGCTTCGACCCCGTCATAGTGTGGGTGGCCATGTAATCGGCTGAAAACGTCGCCTGCATAAGGTCATTGACCATCTTGGGGGCAGAGTCCCGAGAGCAGGCTGCGATAACACTTTCAGGCATCAGAGTCCCCTAAGAAAACAAAAACATCGTTGATTACCCAGTCTATAGAAGTACAAGTACTAAGACCATTTCCATATTCTTCTTCATGATAGCTAAATACTAGACCCTCTGCTCTCAATGCATGAAACTTGACCTCTAGGAATCAAGAGATTTCCACAAGATTCGATTGCCAGGTTTTGAAAGAAAGGAGCTACAATTTTATTTTATGACTAATTTAAAAAATAGACCATTGATCTAGAATATGACAAAGGGAGAACTAAAGCACAGCTCAAAGCAGCTACAATTAATTTTGAGGAAAATACTTTAACTGCTATGTTCAAGCACAAGCAGCAAAGAAACAAAATGCAGGTTTTGTGCCGGCAAGTGATGGACGGAAGACGAAGCTGGAAAATATGCTACTGAGCCAGGACACGAGCTTTCCAGCATTCTTCCTTCGAAAGAAAATCCTCTATTACGATTAAGTTTAAGTTGTGGGAAACATACATGACTAAAAGTTTCTTGGGAAGCACACACCAAACCTCTGTATCCTGCGAGCTAGCAGACCTCGGCAGACTCGTGGCGGACGACTCGCTTGCAGAGCTGGCAGACCGCGAACTCTTTGAAGGACACGGACTGGCTTCGCCTGGGGATGGTCTATTGGGGCTGACAGCAGCGGATGAGGAGTTACACTCTCTTTTCATATTCCGAATATCTGCCAAAAGCTGCGGCAGATCTGGAAACAAATGAAATAATTCTGCATTAAAACAAGGAAATCAATTTGACTACCTATACACCACTAGCGTCATATTTTCATACCTAGAATTTGTTCCGAAAATTTATCGCTCACCTTCAAGCGCTGCTACAGCCAGACGCAGCTGTTTGTTTTCTTTTTTTAGCTTTTTAATCACGCGGCCCTGCTCCAAGATTTTCTTCTTATCGCATTGCTCAGAGGCTGAATCATCACTCTGTCAAAACACGGCAAGAGTTATGTTAGTACCTACAATGCAACAAAGAAAACTTAGATCAGTTATTATTTTTAAAAAACTTATGGTAGAGGAAAGACTTTTACATCCGTGTCGCTTCTCGCATTACTGTAACGGTCCAAAATGTCAGTAGCATTTTTGCTGCTTTGAACCGCAAGCTTTCGCTTGAGTTGTTTGCTCTCCTTCTGTAACAGAACCTGTCAATTACAATCTGTGCGATGGGCCAAACAAAAAAGGCTAGGAAATGGTTGTCTACCGACACAAGGCTGCTTACCCCGTTCACTGCGGGGCCTTCTTTGCCTCCCTTCGGGGAGGACTCGAAGGGCACATCCCGCATGTTTTCCGACAGCCTTTCGACTAGCTCGTCCAATTTCGGGCGCATACCACTTTTACTGTCTAGAATTTTTAGCAATATTTGGCAATTGAGAAAGTTTGGTAAAGTACGGAAATTTATTTAAAATGTTGTTTAAAATATTGTAAATGTTTGCGTATTGTTTTCGAATTTTCCCAATGTCGATTGTTGTCTTTAGAAACCATCGAAACCAAATCGAAACATCACACCAGATTTTTAGTTTTTAAAAGAAAGTTCGCGGCAGAAATAAATCTCCAACCTAATACAAACTCTTGGGCACGAAATTCATCTATGTATTTACATGCACATTGCTCAATGACCTCAAAATGAGCATATTTCCGCTACCTACCCGACAGCTCGGACAGAAACAAAGAAAGGTCAGAATCGTTCACATTTTCAAGCGATCAGATTTTTGAGAAAACAATTGTCCGGCTTGCTGCTCCATGATTTTCATAGGCTTTTTGCCTCAATCTTTTTATGTGCTATATACAAACCGCTACGCTCATCTTCAACGCAACACAAATTGCGTTCGCGAAGCCCTAGTAATGTATAACATCGGAGAAAATTGACATTCAATCCCACCATCACCGAGTAGTTGTAGTGTTATCGACAAGTTTGGGCAGTTTTGCTGACTCCGTCCTGCCCTGAGACGAGATCACGAGCGCTTGGTTGGGTTGTATTATTGTAAACATTCAATTAGTCGCCAGAGAATAAAGGGTAAATCTGGAATTACGCGGGCAGGAGCTTTTACTGGAGACTGCCACAGCGATATTATGCCATCAACATGATTCCTCTAATTAGTGTTGCACTGACAAATTATGCAGTAATATGCAGTAATGCATAATGCAGCTACGCATAAAAATGATTCTACATCTCATAACATGAATACAATGTACCCCTTCCCTCATCGCATCTGTGAATAAGTTCACTGAACATGACGCATTGCGAGGCCTGTGCATTATTATGTTGATAAATCGTGGTGGTCTCCATCACGAGCTACGCTGACCCTGCATTCCCACTCTCAGGTGTCCCCATCACCGCTTATAATGCGTTTACTTTCGGAAAAAAATCTAGCAATTTTTTATTTACTGCAGTGCAAATCCAAACCATGTCACCTCCACGCTTCCCTACGGAAACTACGGGAAGTTTACCTTTTGCTAGACTTGCGAAATGTTTTGCCCTAACGCTCGCTCTGTTTTGCCGGGGCTGCCACTCAAAGGGCTGTTTGTGGCTTGCGCTGCTCGTAAAGAAACATCACGAACGTTGCTATATGAGGGCCCTAGATGCAAAACTGGCAATCTCCATTTTCTTCTTTTTGAGGAAATCACAAAACAATGTTTCTGATTGAATCCTATTGTTTACACCAACAATGAAGTTGCAATGTGAATGGGGCATACTTCCTTATTATAAAATTTGCGACCTAAGAAAGTTTTACTCCTTAGATACTGACAAAAGTGACATCTAAACTAGGAGAAATCGGGTTTTGCATCCCATTTTGTAGAATTCTGTTTTTGCTACGGAAAAAAAGGTTGGGAATGGGACGTGGATTAAAATAATACGTCATTACGCTTATTTTTTTTGTTTGGTTTTTATTTATTTTTTAATGACAAAAAATCTATCCTTGGCCCACGGTCCTAGACTACCAAATCGTTGACTTCTTCATGAGGTTCGCAGAGCAGGTCGATCGTCGTCTTCTCCGTCGTCTTCTGGAGCGTCATCGTTGGCGTCGTTTTGCATTAGTTTAGCATAATACACAAGGTTGTCCAATTCTTTCCAATTTTCTCCGAAATGTTTCAAAAGTAGGTTACGAACGTCTCTTAACTTGAGAGACTTCACAACTACTCCCACTGGAAGAACTTCCGGATCTATTCCACAAACTTGTCTTCCTTGTTTGCAAACGCTTCTCGGATTCCCGACATCACTCCGATAGTGCAGTTCTCCTCGTACTACAACGTTGCCATTCACTCGTTTTGTGATGATGAACCGCTTGCATGGTTTAAATTTAAAGTGCCATGAACCGGGGGGCTTCAAATTTTCTTGAACTTCCGACTTCCAGTCACACACCTCACATTCAGGTGACCCTAGGTTTATTACAGTGCCGTGGTTGGAGAATACCGTAACATATTCTGCTGGCTCGCAGATAACTTCCATTTTTTTAAGTTCTTTTTCAATGTTCCCAAAGACACGATCCGGCGGGATAAAGGAGTGCCCTGCGACTGGGAAAATTATTTCTAGTTTCTTTACATTTTGTGGTGCACTTCACTATGTGCTGTACACGATGCTTTGTTATTCCCAAGACCCCGATAAAAGTTTTCATACACACAGGCACCCTCGCACAACTTGTACTTTTTACAAAGAACTTGGTATGACACTTTTTACCGGAGTATCTTCCGTTGCCAGGGCACAACGAAAAGCATTTGTGCTGTGCCCACAGGACGGGTAGTCGGGAAGTTCTTTCGCCGTATATCTGTTGTGGAAAATTGTTCAATATTCATTGCCCAAAATAAGCGAAGAGTGTTCAAATAAAAAATGAGCGACATTATACTGTCAAAGATTTTAGGCTAAAGATCTGTATTTACCTTAGGGTCTTAGCCACGGCCCTCTTCCACCGAGTAGGGTTACGTTTACGCTTTCGAGCGACACTGCCATCAACTGGCGAAACCAAAACATCCATAGTATGTGTATTTAAACACGATTCTTAAGATAATCTTTGAGCAAAATACAGCTGACACCGACAGAACAGTCAAATGAATCAGATTTACCAGATCAGCTGTCTATCAGCAGGGCGTTAAAGTTCGCCATCACGTAACCAAACGGAGTACAGCGATTGGTTGCAGGGAGAATGCCGGGTTTGCTTATTTCCAGTTTTACCAAGGTTTTCAACTCCTAGTTGAGATTCCAACTAGGAGTTACAACTGAAGTCAGCCAATCATATGCAGCGAATTCAGTTCTAACTCGTAGGTGGAATCTCAACTAGGAATTTAAATATTTGGTAAAACCGGGCATTAGTACAGACCACTGGAGATATGCGATTTTGCATCCAGCACTGAACTTCTCCCATTTAATTGAAGCAGAGAATGCCGTTTATGCAACATAACAATTTAAAAACTTGATAGGGAAAATAAATCGCTATCGAATGGTGTATCCAGCTCATTTTGCCTTATTTTGGAGATTGCCAGTTTTGCATCTAGGGGCCTCATATAAACTCAAATACGTTACACATAGGTACATAACGTAACAATCTAGATTCCCAGGGAATTCTCCTTAAATGTGAATCTATAGTGCGTCTCACGATTTTTTGCAGCGCCTCGGGGCATTGGGCCTATGTTATAACATTGTTGATGAGCGTAGCGAGCGGAGCGAGCGGGGCGAAATCTTCAATTTCACTACCCCCAAAAAAAGTCACTTGTGTATGTTTTTTTTTGTATACGTGTTTGCGCGCGCTCTACAGACCAAACGCCTGAACCAATTTAGATGAAAATTTCAGAAGACCTACCTTTGTCCTGAACATAGATCCTCCAAGTTTTTGAAAGAGATCGGTTCAGCAATTTTATAATAAATCAATTTTTACGAAATTTTTCAAAATTTTGATCCTCTGTAAATGTCAAAGTTCTTTACATATCTTCACCAAAACGTATAGACATGTCGATATTATAAATATTTATTATGCCTAAAAATCTGAGGTCGGTAGGACTATTCGATTGTTTTTTATTCGCATTTATGTAGTGTTTTTTCGTGATTTGGTGCCTGATTGATTCAATAAGAGTCCGGGTTCTTTCGTTACCTAGGTTACCAGCATCGTTGTTTTCAGTTCTGGCTAAGGCATAGATTAGTCAGTTATCAGAAGTTTAGTCAATTTCGTTTATGGAAGTTATTGAAAGTAAATCCGTGACATAAATGTATCTCTTATCAAATATGAACCCTCTGGCATAAGTCATGTCTTCCGTATTTACGGTATCATTACTCAATGAGTTCATAATCTGTAATTTCACGCCATCTGACGGCCCGGAGAGAAGCAAATGAAAATCCCAACCGTCTTACTCAGCGGTCGCCAACCGGTGGTCCGCAGAGGAATTTGGAAATGCACTTTTAACTTTCAGTGTACCTTATTCTGTAATTTACAAAATTATGTATTAACACTTACTAAAAATGTACAGTTTTCAATTTGAATTTGAGCGGGCGGTGGTTCTAGACTTTTAGAGCCAGTCTATTCCGTGCTTCCACAGGGGCGACCAAGTCATAATTTCCTCTGTCACCGCCGCCACCCGTCCTTCTCCCATGTCTGAAGACCTCTAATGGCTGCGCAAACTACGAAAACTGTCTACAAAAGTAATTTGTAATAGCGTAGAAACGCTTCGCTTCCTATAGACAATCGTACTTCGCATAATCGCACTCAGGGGTCCGCATTTACGAAAAGGTTTAGGTCTGCAATACTTTCCGTTCCCTTTTTTCCAATTTTTTCCACAGATTTTCTTGTACAATTTTGCCGTTTTCGCATGAAATATAATACTGTGACATTACAAACAACCTTAGTCCATCCCACCATCCTCAATGCAAGTTATGACTGCCATCGCAGATCAGTTCATATTCAACACTTTAATACAGCAATTTATGCATTATACAAGTAAACCCGACATAGAGCGCTCTTGACAACATTGTAATATTTAATTCTTCAGTTTCATGGCAGAGAGCAGAGTGTGTTCGTGTGTGAGTGCGGGTGGAAGGGGATGTTTAACCCAAGGTGCCTGCAGGCATGAGAGAGGCAGGACTCCGGGGTAGGCGGTGAGTCGACGCGCTAGTGACAGCAGTCGAGCTCCTGAGGGAGGCTCTAACGTATAGCCACAGGCCTACGAGTTAGATCTGTGTGGTAACTTGTGAGAGTGTTGGTGATTACCTATCTATCAAAAATAAACAATTAGCGTCGTTGCAAACACCCTGTGTAAGCG
Organism: Nemoura dubitans; assembly: GCA_921293005.1. NCBI lineage: Eukaryota > Metazoa > Arthropoda > Insecta > Plecoptera > Nemouridae > Nemoura > Nemoura dubitans. The sequence continues at coordinate 14,303,653 of OV121078.1, read as the reverse complement.
AGACGCCACTGCGCATTCGGACGCCGTCTGAAAATTACGACGTCGCTGCGTTCGCCGACGCCACTACAAGTTTCGACGCCATCGGCTACGACGCCGTTGCCGACACGACGCCGTTGCTCGACCCTCTGCGTGACTGCTTCGCCACACCAACGCAAACAGACAATTGCCATCGATCGGTATCGTGATTTTGACTCTGTTTTCTGCCTTTTCTTAAGTCAATTTAAATTCCCTAATCAATAATAATTGTATTCTATAGTCGCATAACATCGGAACCGACGGCTCGCTACCGGTCGGGAAAGATTGCAGTTTACTTGTATTTTGCCAGCTTTATCCTCATTATATTATTCATTTAAATTCATTTACTGTCTTATAACTTGCATTCCCTAATTCCTCCATAATCCAGGTCCCTAATCCAGGTTAACGAAACCCAGCATAGAGAGAGGGGGGTAGAGGTTACAATACACACCGTTGGGAAACAAGATTTTCTTATGCCCTAAATTGGAAGAAATAGTAATTCACAATTTAATGGTCTCCTATTTAAATGGTCTACAAACGGCGTTCTGTTACTACGCTTTTCTTCAAAAGCAACTTCGCAATGGAAATCATGCCAACGCCAAGTGTATTGCATCGACAAGGCACGGCACTCCAAGCCTCATGGATGCACATAAAGTCCCATTCTCAAATTGACAATCTCTTCCCTAGCAACCAATCAGAGAAAAAAATAGTTATATTGACCAATCAGGATATAATCGCATCAATATTTCTAAAAAAAAGTTGCAGGTCTCTCAACAATGTAAAAATGCTTTTTTGGAGGAAAACGATTGATAAAATTCTGACACTTTCTCTCGAGATTAACGTGTTATGAATTTTGCTCTGGATTAGCCTCGCGAATATTTTCAAAGTTTGTTCGGCATTGGTTCTTTGTCTTTTAATTGAACTGTTGTATCAACTGGGAATTAGTTCAGTTATGTGAAGGCGTTCGTACGTGGTTGCACGGCTTCGTTTTGCTGCCGCTGAGAATTTACGCTGGGTTTTCGTTTTGTTCGGTCAATTTAATCATCTTTGAATTCGTAAATTTGTTTAAACGGCAAGAGATTTCAAGAGGCAAATAACATTTTCATTGGGAAAACAGGTTGCATTACGTGGATTCTTTTTTTTAACTTCTTTTCCATGTTTCTTCTAAGTTACTTAGAGCCGATTTTACAATATTATACTTAATCCTGGATTAAGGATTTCTGCATTTTACAATCATATTTGGGCGCGAGTTATCTGACTCCACAGTTTAAAAAAAGCACCAGAATGTATGCTCTAACTTTTCAAAGGTTGGTACTAATTCTGACGTTTTTATGTTGTCAGCATTGTAATTCACTGATATATCAAAAATTGCGGGAGCTGCAAAGAAGAAGCGCGCAATAAATTTTTCTTTCGTAGATCAAAAGCGACTTATGAACTGTGTTAAGAGACACGCTGGAATTATTGAGTGTAAGAAAACTGACAGTCACCACAATACAGAAGGTAGGTACAATATTCTAGTCAATAAGAAAGAATACCTAAAACAAACATGCAATTCTCTGAATAAAAGGGAGCTCATAGAACAAAAGCTCTGGAGCAATATTAATTGAAATCTTTTTAACAGAATGAGGAATGGGAGAAACTCGCCGAAGAATTCAATTCCGAATCAGCTTCTGGCGCGAGGACCTCTAGTGCCCTTCGGCTTAAATTCAAAAACATGAAAATAGAAAATATCGAGCTTTCAAGGCGAAAGTACGCATGCGACCGGCGGAGGCCCAGCCGCTGAGATCGAGACTTACCCACATGTCGACGATATGGACGAACTCGTTGCATTGTCAGCCGAAGGGCTCATTAACGTCAATGACAGCGACGGGCCCATTGAAGAAAAGCTGCCAAAGCAGGCCGATTGGGACACAGAATCTAGAGATTCTTCAAAATTGGATATATGGAGCTCGATGAGGTACTTATTCAACATCGGTTATTTTATATAATGGAAAGAAATTGAAATTCAATTCAGTTCAGTTTTTACCAAATATATGTAGAATTTATTTCAATAGATCACAATTTCTTTCGTTTACATGACCAAACCATTTTCCGGGTTGAAAAGCCAATAATAATAGAAGAGCTACCGATAGATCTGGTTCCTGAAGAAATCAGTGCGGCACCACAACCACCAGATACAGACTGGGGGCACTACAATGTGGATATGGTCCGTCAACCAAAGCATGTTGCTTTAGTGCAAAGAGGTACATTACTAGTTAGTGGGTACTTCCCAAAATACAAAGAAAATTTTAAATTAGTAGGTACCTACTCAGAAATTTTTTTTATTTATTTTGAAAGCACGAGGATGTAATCTTGAAGAAGGCCATCTACAACAATAAAATATGTTGATAGTATTCCATGCAAAGAATTATGGAAAAATTAATATGTAATACCTTTCTGTCTTTTAGCTATAAGCTTGCATCACCCATGGAACCGTCTTCCTCGTCGGCCCCACACACAGATGATGTCCGCTCCGCACCAAGTTCTTCTGCCGAGTGTAAAACCGGCCCAGGTACATAATTCAAGAATGCAATACTACCAACACCATTCTAGAATCTAGTACAGGCATTGTACAAAGGAAAAGTAAAAACAATCATTTTGTATTGTCCACGTCTCTCCTAGGAAGTGCTAGAAACAAACAACCAGCACCATTCATATTTAAAAAGAACTGGCCGAGTCTGCTAAGATACAATGCATCGAAGCCAGCATCTGCGACAAACGCAAAATATGCTCTCCTTGCAGAATCTAAAAAAAAAATTGGCTGATCTTCAACTAGAACTGATTAAAAAAGAAATAGCAATGAAAGATGAAGTTCATAAAAGAGAGATCTGACCTGAAAATCCTCTTGACATGAAAATTAAAGGACATTTATTAACTAACTAGCAGTATGGGCCCGTGCTACGCACGTACAGTGCACTGCATGTGAGGGCATGTTAGTATACTTTCCAGTTCTTGGCTTTAAACATTTATTATTATGAAAATTAATATTTATTAAAATTCTTTGCTCATATTTGTGGTGAAGAGCAAAATCGCCACCCGTCCACAAAGTGAAATGTTTTTCACTGAAAGAACCCGATGAAATTACCGGAACAAACTCACAATCACCAAGAATAATATGATGAAAAGGTGAAGATCGTTCAGCGTTAAGCTCCAGCTGTAGGATAGGCCATTTTCCTTCGAAGCTAGTACCCTGTGCCCTGCGGCTATACCCAATAGCCAGGTTATGAATAATATATGGCCATAGGCCATAAGAGGTCCTAGGACTTGGGACCAAAACGTAACGACATTTTGTTGCTCAAGGCAGCTTGCCTGAAGTGAAACTTTAAGTTTTATTCGCAAAGTTGCTTTTGAAAATGCCCCAAACCAAAAGGTGTATAGCAAATGTCAAAACTTAAATTTCAACACAAATATCATTAATCAATGAAATTTATATTGATATATTATCCTAAAGTATTATAATGCACGAATAAATATGAATAAAAGTCAATTTCGTATGTTGAAAACGTAATTGATAGCATCAAGTACCTAGATCTGGCAAGACAGCGCAAAAATTTTCTTGCTGACTACACTAAAATAGTGTATTGAACATAAGCTAAACGGTATATAACACCGCCTGAAATTTGCTCGCAATCAATTCCTTACATTTTATGCAAATCAAAATCTTTTATAAGTGTTTCTAGTCGGTTTTGGATGTTTTTCTACGAAGTTTTGCTTTCTGTACCCGATGACGTGTAAATAGCTACATTCACTGCGTAAAAGATAAATTCATGGATTCATTCACCTTGCAGTGGTATGAAAACAAAACAAAAGAATGCTCCTGTCACTCTGAATGCCAAACCATTTCAATTCCACGTAATATGATCGCAAATAGGAGCGTTTTGACAAAATGTCTTCAATAACTTCACAATGCATGCGATAATAGTCACCTAGACGAAGCGGATCAGTAAAAAGGTAAGATTTGAACGATTTAAAAATCGAGCTGGGCTGCAAGGTGCTACTCAATCATGCCAGCCAAATTTAATCAGTTTTTTCAATATTTCACCTAAAAACCACTTTCAAATCGCTGTAAGAATGTCGGCTCTGGATGTTAACTAATATTTTGAACATTTATAAACCATTCCCACCCGTTTTCAGCCGATTTTCGCGATTTCTATCAAGAGTTAAACTCGGTGAAACATAGTCCCCAGCCAGCCAGTAGAGATGGCCAATTCAGAATCGATTTTCTCGAAAATCGATTTTTTGCCTTTCGATTAATCGATTTTTGAATCGATTTTCTGTCTTTCGATATATCGGTGAATCGATTTTCTGTCTTCCGATTTTAGAGGTCGACCGATGTAGGCAATGAAGGTTAGGTTGGTTTTAGAGACCTGAAAATGGCGCCTGGCAAAAGTGATTTGTGGAAGTTTTTCATCAAACAGAGTGGGAATACGGCCACGTGCAGAAAATGTTCCCAGTTGATAAAGACGGGGGGGAACACGAGTAACCTGAAGCAACATATGGTTCGGAAGCACTCCAACCACAACCTACAACAGGAGGTCGATCCCGATGATCCCGCTGTAAATGTAGTTTTGCCAGACACTGACAATGACATTGACATGATGCCAAGCACAAGCCGTACACATTCTTCTGCCTCTGGCCCTGAACCTGAACCATCCGGAGTCTTGCCTACAGTGAGTTTTAAGCTCTACCTATTCAACTTGACTGTGATTAAACTTGTCTAATCTGTCCAAAAAAAAACTGTGAGAACCTATTTTCCTGTAACAGAACTTACACAACTACTTCAATTCACTGCCAGCATCGACGTCGAAGTCCAGCTCCAGACGCAGCTCAAGTTCCTTGTCAGGTGGTCTGCAAATACCAATTGACGAAGCTATTGGAAATGTAAATTCGTTCTCCTCACGAGGTCATAGACACGCCAGCATCACAGATGCCATTATATTTATGGTCATCAAGGAAAATCTACCCATTTCAATAGTCAATTCCGAAGGATTGAAGACACTGCTCAAAGCCACTGTACCATTATATAAAATCCCGTCACGTCAAACTTTCACTAAGCTCATAGATGGGAAGTTTGAAATTTTGTCCGAACAATTGAAGACTAAAATCGCCAGTGCTCCTTACGTAACAGTTACCACGGATGCATGGACAGAAGAGTTCAATACCAAAGGGTTTTTGGGGACCACTATTCACTATTTACAAGGAGTAACCATGCGAACCGCCACAATTGGACTTGTAGAGTTGGATGAGAGTCACACTGCAGACTACATCCACATGAAATTGCAATCACAATTGGAACAGTGGGGAATTTCTAAAGAAAAGGTAGTTGCAGCTGTCACAGACAATGCAGCAAACATGGTTAAAGCTATTGCCGATTATTTGGGCAAGTCTAAACACTTGCCATGCTTCGCCCACACCCTAAATCTCGTGCCAGTGAAAGCTATTCAAGGTATTGAGGACCTGACAGCTCTAATTAGTAAGGTAAAGACTATAGTGACCTACTTTAAGCAGACTGTGAATGCTGCCGACTCCCTGCGTAAGCTGCAGAAGGATGCAGGGAAGACAGATGGGCAGATATTAAAGCTAAAGCAAGAGGTACCTACTAGATGGAATTCCTGTTTTTACATGCTAGAACAATTCATTTTATTAAGCCCAATTGTATCATCGGTATTGACAACAATGCGCAAATCTCCGCCAATGCTCACTGCGGATGAAATTGATGAAGTTCGCGAGGTTATAGTCCAACTAAAGCCTATCGAGAAGGCAATGAAAGAGTTATCGGGTGACAAATATGTCACATGCAGCAAAGTTATACCTCTTGTACATTGCATTACTAAGGCAATTTCGAAGGCCAGCCCCCAGTCCGAACTTGCAATCAATTTGCAAGCAAATCTGTTGCAGGAGCTGGAGAAGCGCTTTTCAATGATAGAGAAGGTCTCCTTGCTGGCGATGTCAACCCTGCTGGATCCCCGGTTCAAGCGCTTACATTTCCAAAGCCCTTCATCATGTGCACAGGCAATTCAAGGCATTAATTCCTTGATGTCGGATGCTATTGTCAACGATGTAGCAACTTTGCCGAGCAGAACACCAGCAGCTGATGATCTGTTGAGTTTTCACTCCGAACTGGTTGACAAATCAAATACGAACGACAGTTTGGGAACGGCAGGAGGTATGTCTATCGAACTTCGACAATATCTGAACCAATCGGTAATTGGAATAAAATCTGACCGTTTTCTTTACTGGGAGTCGGTAAGACACGTGTACCCAAAAGTTTATTTGGCTGCAAATAAATATTTGCCGATAGTGGCAACATCCGTGCCTTCAGAGAGACTGTTCTCGAAGGCCGGAAATATTATGACCTGCTCGCGGAACCGCCTGACGGGCAAAAGATTGTCCAAGATTCTTTTCCTTAGCTCCCTTGATGTTTGCGATTGGGATTTGGGAGCTTAACATTTAAAATTAAGGTAACTATATGATTTTTCGGAAAGTGATGTCACCTATTATGTACTTGATTCATAAATAAATGTATTCCAAAGAGAAAATGTATTCTTTTGTGTTTTTTATGGAAAAATCGAAAAAAATCGGAAAATCGATTTTTGAAGGTTAAAAAATCGATTAATTGAATCGAACTGTTTCGATTTAAATCGATTCACTGAATCGATTTTTTGCACAAAGTCGGCCATCTCTACCAGCCAGCCAGCCAGCCAGCCAGACAGCCAGCCAGCCAGTCAGCCAGCCAGCCAGCCAGCACAGACTAAAAAGTTGAACATCGCCAAATTAACGGTTTTATATAAGGTTAATAAACAACTTGAGCTGGACGAAGGAGAAAGAATTTGCAAAGAGCAGCTTCGTGAGAGGGAGATGCAACTTCTAGATTTGAAAATAGAAAATCAAAGACTGCAAAATAGAATTCTGGAAAAAAATGCCAAAACAACAAATATCTAAATAAGTTGCCACAATATTTTTGGTCACCATCATTCCAATATTTGTGTATCTAATTCAAATTCTCAGAAAGCAAAACAGATAAACACTAGATTTAAAATATAATATTTTCTTATAGTTTTATTCCAGGCAATAATTAATGAGTTATCGGAGAGAGTCAACTGTTGTTCAATGTTCAAGCTGATTTCAAAGGTGCTGAAAATGGGTTTGAATAAGAGTTTGCTGCACTGTTACATCTGCATGCAGATCATTTTCAACTGGAGCCATCTGCATCTGATCTTCATCCAAGTTCAAAATGAGTCCCAGTTCTGGGTCTTGAGGAGGCTCACCTTCAACTGCATCGCATGCAATTATATGCAAGACACAGTGGTGTAGTCCTAATTATTTTTTTGGGTATACGCTGGGTGACCAGGCTATCAAAGTTTGACCGGGGGGGGGGGGGGGGGGGGGTCAAACATGCATTCAAAAAAAAAATTTGAGTTCAAGGTTTTCATTGAAGCAAATCTACGCATTTGCAGTAAGTTTGGGACTTGAGAATGTGTTAGTCAGAACATACATATCGATACCCTAATGGCAAAACCTCGTATTCGCATTTTTGGCGAAAATGATATTATTGTGTAAAAAATTAAAAAAAAAATCTTTTTCCCGCCTGTAAAACCTCGTACTTGAATGAATATTTCAAATGTGTCAATTCACTGCCTTCTAAAAGCTCGTAACTGCAGGACCTGAGAATGAGTCAAAACAAAACACGAAAAACCTCGTATCCACTCGTATCTGTCAGATCTGCCATTCTGTTTGATCGATCACCTATCGTTCTGTCATCTCACACCGATCGTTCTCTGTACAAAGCTTATGGTAAGTAAAAGTTATTTTTTAACTATTTATTTGTTGAGTTTTAGTACAACTCAAGAGTGGTTACTGACATAATACACATCTGGTATTGCTAAAAATGGTTATCTACTTATTTTGTTGGTTATGTTTGCCGGTTTTTAGTTCTGACTAATTTGTGACATTAGCCTTCGACAGATTATGGGGTCACGGCGTCGAGCGTTAGACATCGATGAAATCACTGTAGAATTGGAGAGTGGAGATTCGGACTATTCAGAAGAAAATATTATTCTTCCGATTTTGGATCGTGATGTTCCGTTCCTGGCTTCTGGCGAGTTACTTCCTGTCGATGGTGAAACTTTACCAATCGGTCAAAGTACACTACGTGCTACATGCAGCAACGTGATAACAAAGAACATTCCTGTAGAAGTGCAGCAGAATTCCGATTCTGAGATTGAAGATGACCCACAAAGTGACTTCGACGCAGTTGCAGAGTTATCCACGGCCGATTCGTCCAAATCCGATGATGAAACTTGCAATACAAAAAAACGTAAGAAGCATTCTGACAGCTCGAACTGGACAAGGACAAAAATTAAAAAGCAACGGGTGAGAGGATCTCCGTATAAAGGTTGGAAGAAAGATCCGGGCAGTGGGCAGCATAGAGCTACAAACCCAAGAGAATCGAGAAAAATGGGCCCTCAATGTACTTCCAATAAATGTAGGGGATCAAAGGTTTTCTCGTGCCACTTGATCGAGGAAGAAACGCGCGAAATTCTCTTTGAGCAATTTTGGAAGACGATGACCTCGTGGGACATGAGAAGAAGTTTCGTGGCCACTATGGTGGATAGTGTGTCTACGAAGAGGGCTGTTGAAGGATCACGCAGGAACTATTCGCTGGTATATCATCTGAAGGTGGCTAATGTGAAAGTTCGAGTTTGCAAGGCAATGTTTCTATCGACACTCGCGATTGGAGAGTGGTCGGTAAGAAACTGGTGCCAGGCAAGTCTAAATGGTTCGGGTATGGTCGAACCGAATGGAAAAAAACAGCCGACAAAAAGTCGATCCGAAGGTGTTGCCGCATCATTGAGCTACGTACACACGTTTCTTTCTGATTTACCTAAACTTCCATCCCACTACTGCCGAGCAAGATCTGAACATCTATATTTAGAACCCGTTTTCAAGAGTAAAGCGAAGTTATTTGAAGAGTACCAAAATTCTTGTCTAACGCAGGACATACGTGCGCATAGCAGTACAACATTTTTCAACGAGTTCGATAAATTGAATTTGTCACTTTATGTCACAAAGAAGGATCAGTGTGACACCTGCGTCTCATACGACCTTGGGAATGTGGAACAACCGGTCTATGCTGCCCATATCAAGCGCAAAGAAGACGCTAGGAACAGTAAAACGCTGGATAATGAGATGGCTCTAGAAAATGGAGAGATGGCCGTCATCACCATGGACGTTCAGTCTGTGAAACTGGCACCTTGCGTGAAGGCAAGTTCCATGTACTACAAAACAAAACTGTGTGTACACAACTTTACAACCTTCAATAAAGCCACAAAAGAAGTAGTGTGCTATTTGTGGCATGAAGGTCAAGGAGGGCTGGACGCTTCCAATTTTGCCACAATGATAACCGATCAGCTGAAAAACATGTTAGAGTCTAGCCCTTATAAAACGATTATCATTTACAGTGATGGTTGCTGCTATCAGAACCGCAATGTTGTTGTAGCCAATGCCATTTTTCAATTTGTGATAGTGAATAAAATCACGGTTATTCAGAAATTTCTGGAAAAAGGCCACACCCAAATGGAGGTGGACAGCGTTCACGCTGCTATAGAACGCCAACTGAAAGGAACGGAGATATACCTGCCAACAGATTACGTTGGCATTTGCCGAAAAGCTCGAACAAAACGCCCGTACACGGTGAAATATCTCGATTTCACTTTCTTCAAGAACTTTACGAAGGTCACCCATTTTTCTTCCATTCGTCCGGGAAATAAGGTGGGGGATCCAACCGTAACAGACATTCGATGCCTGAGATACACGCCGGCAGGCGTTGACTTCAAACTGAATTTTGACAATGATTGGGCCCCACTTCCAAAACGCCAAAATAGCGCTGCATTTGAAATTACTCCGCTTTACACTGGTCCGCTCAAGATCAAGCCAGAAAAGTTCAAGCACCTGCAAGAGCTGAAAAAAGTCATCCCCCAACACGCCTGGTCGTTTTACGACGAGCTTCCACATTCTTAGACTCACTTCAGTGTCTGAATTCCACTCTGCTTTTATTTAACAATAATTTCACTATGTATTATTATGTATGTTGGTTAAGACATGACTTAGGTACACCAATACCTACCTAATACATTTCTGAAACTATAGGTAGTAGATACGAGTATGGAAAACTGATGTAAAAACACGTATTTGCAGTGTTATGATTTCATAAAGAAAAGCAAAAACTCGTATCTAACTTTAAATTATCCATTAATTAAGAAAATTATGCAATCTATTGCTTGTGATGTTTTGTCGTTACTGTTAATGGCTAAAAAAATATTTCATAATAAAATAATCAATAATTGATATTTATTAAGTGTTTTTTCTTTCTCCTGAACATTTCACTTTTTGCAAATACGAGGTTTTGCCATTAGGGTATCGATATGTTATGGTTGACTTAGTGTTCTTCAAGAAGGTTCCTGTACTTAATTTCTTAATCTTATTAATCTATTAATGGCTTGAAACATGAATCTAATAAAGGCTATACAGTATACACCAACCAGTGGCAGACTGGTTCGAAATACCCTGCGAAGCTGCTCAAAAACTAGGCCCGTCATTGCAATAATATGCGATAGCTACATAAAGCCAGCATAAGAGTAGCCAGCAAAGATTTTTTTTTTATATTAATTAATATCGATGTAATTCACACCTTTTGCTCCGCAGGCAAAAATTTTACCGTTTCTAGGGATTCTGTAGCCCAATATTTTGTACGTATCCAGCAATTGCTGCATGCCACGACATGCTAATGTTAATTTGGGCAAATCAACCATGTTTATCAGTAGGGAATCCTTGTTTCAAATTTCCTGCCATAAGACATAGAGAGTTTCAAACATTTCAAAGATTTGCAAAAATTATTTACTGAGCGTATACTCTGTATTTGTTTTTTGGGTATACGCTCGGTGTAAAAAAGTTTTTTGGGTATACGGCGTATACCCGTGTATACCCTCGACTACACCACTGGCAAGACAGCAGTAGCAATGATGATGGTCAGAGCGTGGCCTAGTTGTACCCTCATTCCCAAAGACAAGATGGGAAACCGCCTTTTCGAAACCCCATATTGTCGTTCGACAGCATTCCTCGTCCGGGTTTGTGCCTCGTTGAAAAGCTGCTCAGCTGGAGTGGCTGGATTTCTGAGAGGCGTCATCATGTAATGGCTCAATGTATACCCCGAATCACCAACAAGCAATCAATCGCCCATATCACCGTTATCAAAACATGCTTTTATGGGTCATTCCACGTAACTATGGAAAAAAAAAATTGAAAAAAAAAAAATTCGATTTTTTTTTTGCACAGTTTGCACCTTGCATAGGAAAGTCTCTGTGTGGCTTTGGATTGTTTCTAGCATCACAGGATTCAGTGCATCACAGCATTCAGTGCTTCAATTGGCATCGCTTTGAAAACACCCTAACTTGAAAAAGAAAGTGAGAAGAAAGCTCTACTGTTTTCAGGTACTTGATTACTAATATTATACTTTAAAAATGAGTTATCTGTAATATGTGTCTTATAATATAATCTTCAACTAACAAGAAAACATATTTAACTAGTATAAAATGATCATTCTTGGCAGAGTAAATAAATTATTTATGAATGTCAACTTTTGCGATATGCGAGTTACCAAATCATTAAAATGTTTGTTTTGTAGTAAGTGTTCGCGCCAAGCGCTTGATTTTGGCTAGTTTATTTCGGCCCCTTATTTCCGGCAACCTGCCGCACTTCACCTAGCCCGGTCAGGTCGGTCCTTATCAGTTCAGTTCAGTTGCGAGTTAATCGCCCCCTCGAGTGCATCGCGTCTCGGCTCTCGCACTAGTCTACACTTTCGATTCGCGTCCTCGTTTCACGTTTCTTTTCGGCTGCTTTCTGCCAGTTCTACATTATAGTTCTTTTCGCGTCATTTGCTCAGTGTCGTGGCTTTATTATTTTGCTCGTCTCCGCAAGATCGCCGAAGACAGAGAAGACGACGAGCTCCAGAGTCCTCAGCTCTAAGTAGCCCCTTTTGGGGAGCAATTTTGTCATTCCTTTGTTCCCTCCCTGCCTACCCTAATTCGCCCTTCCCTCAGACGCCTCTTGCCACCACCTCAACTCCGCTCGGCGCGGTGGCCAGACTCACTTCTCGTAAGTTCCCCCCACCCCCTCTTAAAAATACAGTCCACTATCATTTTTTCTTTTCTCACGAGCCCCGGCTCAAACATTTGGTCCCTTGAGCCGGAGCAGAAGAAACTCCACGTTTTGTTGCGCCAGTGCACATTCCTTTTCGTTAATCGTTTTCATGTCGCAGTAATTGCATTCCTGTCCTGTGACTCATCACCGTTGACTACTCATTTAGTTACCTGTATGGGCACGTACGCTCGGTGCGTGCAATACGGAGCAGTCATCGGTTCAAAGCACACGCTCGTTGTGCTAAGTTTCGCTAGTTTTTCTTTCGTTTTCTCTACCCTGGTTTTGGTCATTCTGACAAAATGGAAAGCCTGCTCCAAGAGCGTAGTGTTTTACAGGACACTCGCCAAGGATTATTTGCTCGAGTACAACGCTCCTATGACGAGTTTGTACAACTTACCGTGGACAAAGTTGAACAGGCCCAATTTCGCTATGATCGCATGCTCAAGCTAGAGTCCGAATTCGAGACCGTACAGACAAAGATACTGAAACTCAATTCTAAGCTCGTTCCGCCAAATAAGCCATTGGAAGTCGAAGCCGTACAATCTAGCTTCGAATCGCTTTTCTACAAAGCTCACGATTGTTTCGTAGCTCTCAAGAATCAACTCGAGACTTCGCGTGTAGTTAAGCCTCTGGTTGAACGACCTGTCAACACAAGCTCCATGTCGGTGAATTCCTTGCCGAAAATCGACCTTCCAATATTTTCGGGGAATATCAGCGAATGGACCGAGTTCTACTCGCTATTCACGTCACTGATTCACGAGAACGAATCTCTCAATGACTTGCAAAAGTTCCATTATCTGCGTGTCTCCCTCTCGGAAACGGCGTTAGCTGTCATTTCTGGTTTTGCGCTCACTGAGCCAAACTACCCGTTGGCGCTAAAAGCGCTCATCTCGCGCTATGAAAACCCTCGTTTGCTTGCTAATGTCAGCATGCACCAGCTTTTCGACTTCATTCCGTTGAAGTCCGCGACTCAAAGTGAGTTGCAACAGTTTGTTCGTGTGCATCAAACTACGTTCGATTCCCTCAAGGCTTTTGAAAGCCTTGATTTAGGCAATTTCGTTCTGCTCTCGATAGCTTTGACAAAGTTAGATCCTCAAACTCGCAAGTCTTTTGAAAGCAAAAGTGCGTCGGACAAATCCGTTCCGACTTATGAGTCACTGTTGGCCTTTGTTACACAGACTGCTCAAGTGCTCGAACTGTGTGCCAGCACTCGCATTAAAACCCAGGTCATTGCTCAACCCTCTCCCAAGCGAATGAGTTCGCTGTTAACGACTACAGCTCCATCCGGAAGGGTGAACAACTCTGCTAGCAAGTCCGGAGGTCAAAGACGTTTCGCTAAATTCACCGCTTGCATCCTATGCAAGGACGCTCACTCACTGTATCGTTGCCCATTGTTTGGAAAGCAGACTGTCGACGCTAAGTACGATACTTTGCGTCGTCTGAAACGATGTTTCAATTGTATGGGTGCACATACCCGCTCGCAATGCACTTCTCAACGTGCTTGTTCCCTTTGCAACAGTCAAAGGCATCACTCATTGTTGCACCCAATCGAGCCCTTGTCCTCTCGCGCCTCCGTGGCTGCTGCCCCCCCCTCGCGGGACACCAGCCCCGCTCCACTCAAATCTCTTGCGTGCCAAATCACGAACCATGCGCGTCCCCAAACCGTGCTTTTGGGAACGGTCCGTGCGCTGATTCGCGACTCTCACGGCAATTGGCAACCGTTTCGCGCGGTCATCGATTCGGGATCACAGATCTCGGCGGTGACCCACTCGTTGATTCAGAAGCTGGGATTGAATGTTAACCCCAGTCGCTCTGAACTCTCTGGAATTGGCCAAGCTTCTGCTCGGGTGTACGGGACCGTGCAATGCAACATTGCCCCCCGGCTCGCCCCCTCGAACGCGTTGGGTGTGCACGCGTATGTATTGTCTGCAATCTCGAGCCAACATCCCACAAGCTCTGTACCGCTTGAAGTTTTCCGCTCATATCGCGGTTTTGCCTTGGCCGACGACCACTTTCATGTGCCGGATCAAGTGGATTTCCTTATCGGCGCCGATCTGTACCTGGACATCTTAGCCAAGTCAGGCGCTATGGTGATTGGTGGAAGCCCTTCCGCCATAAACACGATTTTTGGTTGGGTAGTGATGGGCCCCTCTGGTGACTCGAAACCCGAGGCCCCATCTCCTCTCTCCTTGCTCACGTGCAATGTCTCCCCATTGGAAAGCACTTTGCGGTCATTTTGGGAAACCGAAGAAGTGTCACGCCCTCCCCAGAAGGATCCTAACGATCTAATCTGTGAGCAACACTTTCTTGCAACACATTCGCGTGACTCATCGGGACGTTACCAAGTAGCTCTCCCCTTCAAACCCTCATGCTCTCCATTAGGCTCCAATCGTGGCGCTGCCTTCCAGAGCTATCTGAGTCTGGAACGGCGCATGAGGCGATGCCCTGAGCAATATTCAGCTTATCAAGCATTCATGCAGGACTACGTCCAGTCAAAGCATATGCAAGCTGCCCTCTCCCCTGTCAATTATGTAATCCCGCATCATTGCGTGCGTAAGATCACGAGCTCCAGCACGAAGCTGAGAGTAGTTTTCAACGCCTCTGCTCCGGATGGCCGAGGCGTGTCTCTAAATCAACTGCTCCTGAGTGGTCCTAAGCTCCAAAGCGATCTGCCTATGATTCTCACCACGTTTCGTACGCACGCTGTGGCGATATGCGCGGACATTCGTCAAATGTATCGCCAGATTCTTGTCGAGCCCACTGATCGTGCGCTCCAGCACATCTTCTGGCGCCCTGACTCGAATTCTCCCGTGGTGGAGTATGAATTAAACACCGTAACGTACGGACTTACTCCCTCTGCATTCCTCGCACAACGAGTTTTGCAACAAATCGTGCACGACGAAGGTGCAGATTTCCCCCTCGCTGCTCGCGCTCTTGCCTCCCACACATATATCGACGACATAGTGTCAGGAGCGTCTGATGTGACACAAGCGCGCGAGCTCCAATCTCAACTGCAAGCTCTCCTCGCTCGCGGTGGCTTTGAGCTTCGCAAGTGGGCGAGCAATGATTCGGCAGTGTTGAACGCCCTCCCGGAAACCCATCTAGAACACCCGCTGGTATTTTCCAATGACGATCAAGGCATCAAGATCCTTGGTTTGTTGTGGGACCCTCGCTCTGATGAGTTTTCCTTTCACACCTTGCCCTTCGAAGGTGAGGTAACTAAGCGCACTGCTCTGTCTTACATTGCCCGCATTTTCGACCCTCTGGGATTTCTGGCCCCCATCGTAAGCTGGATGAAGATGTTCCTTCAGCAGCTTTGGCTGTCCCAGATTCAGTGGGATGACCCTCTTCCCCCGTTGCTCGTCCAAGTCTGGAAGGACGCGGTCTCCGACATCTCCGTCCTATCCGGTTTCCGGGTTCCTCGCCCATTTCGTGCATTCCATGGTACGCATCGTCTCGTAGGCTTTTGCGATGCCTCCGAGAAAGGTTACGCCGCAGTAATCTATCTCCACACCACGACTGCTGCCACCTCGCCAGTCAGCCTCATCAGAGCTAAAAGTAAAGTCTCTCCCGTCAAACCCTTGACTATTCCCAAGCTCGAGCTCTCCGCCGCTCTGCTTCTATGCCGATTGCTCCAGTGTACCATGCCCGCACTCGGTACGCTGTCCATAGAGTCCGTTACCCTCTACACTGACTCTACCATCGTTTTGGCGTGGCTTGCCACCCCGCCCCATCGTCTTAAGACGTTCGTCGCCAACCGGGTGGTAGAAATTCTAGAAACTTCCGCCCCCACTGACTGGGCGCACGTAGTGTCTCAAGACAATCCTGCCGACTGCGCGTCGAGGGGATTACTTCCCCTCGAACTACTAAATCATCCGTTGTGGTTGTCGGGACCGCCGTTCATGCAAAAGGCCTTCGATCTATGGCCTCGTTCACCGCCAGCCAATGAGCAACCGAGCAACCAGTTACCGGAAAAGAAACCAGTGCCGGTCGTTCTTGTTGTCGCTGTAGCGGAGGATCCCATTTTACTCAAATTTCGAACTTTCTCCACGCTTTTGAGAGCGCAGCGCGTTTTCGGTTACGTCTTTCGATTTGCCCGGATTATGTTAGCTAAACGCTCCCAAACTCCCGTTCCTGCGGGCCCTCTTCAACCCGCAGAGTTACAAGATGCTCTCGACGTCTTTGTGAAGGTTACCCAGAAGTGGTACTATGCTTCTGAGCTTCGTCAACTTGCCCAAAAGGGTCAAGTGAGTTCAAAGCTTGCCTCTTTCAAGCCTTTCGTGGACTCATCAGGTTTTCTGAGGGTGGGCGGCAGATTGCGCTATTCCTCTCTGCCTGAACCCGCGCGTCACCCTTTGCTCTTGCCCAAGAGAGCTCACCTGTCTGCGCTGTTATGTGACGGCGTCGTTCGCGTCGTGTCCATCCGCACGACGCATGGCACCTTCCAGCGCCCAGTCAACAAACTGGTCGCTCTTCCACCGGTGTAAAAAACCTTTGGATTTTCGTATCATTTTCTTGAGAAGATCTTCGTGTGTTTCAATGAACGACTGTCGTTCATGGTGGGCGGTTTGTTCGCGCCAAGCGCTTGATTTTGGCTAGTTTATTTCGGCCCCTTATTTCCGGCAACCTGCCGCACTTCAGCTAGCCCGGTCAGGTCGGTCCTTATCAGTTCAGTTCAGTTGCGAGTTAATCGCCCCCTCGAGTGCATCGCGTCTCGGCTCTCGCACTAGTCTGCACTTTCGATTCGCGTCCTCGTTTCACGTTTCTTTTCGGCTGCTTTCTGCCAGTTCTACATTATAGTTCTTTTCGCGTCATTTGCTCAGTGTCGTGGCTTTATTATTTTGCTCGACTCCGCAAGATCGCCGAAGACAGAGATGACGACGAGCTCCAGAGTTCTCAGCTCTAAGTAGCCCCTTTTGGGGAGCAATTTTGTCATTCCTTTGTTCCCTCCCTGCCTACCCTAATTCGCCCTTCCCTCAGACGCCTCTTGCCTCCACCTCAACTCCGCTCGGCGCGGTGGCCAGACTCACTTCTCGTAAGTTCCCCCCACCCCCTCTTAAAAATACAGTCCACTATCATTTTTTCTTTTCTCACGAGCCCCGGCGCAAACAGTAAGAATTAATTAAATAGAATTAAATGAATTGTTTAAGTAATAAGATCATGCTACTAGAGGTGCAATCTGAAAATTTCATTGCATTCAGTTCGGTTGTTTGAATTTTACTACAACTTCAATTGGTGATATGCGAGTTACCATTGCCTACATAACCTGAACATAACCTCGATTTTAGATCGATGGCTCTCACTGCTGCTCAAAAGATGAAGAAGTATAGGGAAAAATTAAAGAAGGATGGAAAAGAAGATCAATACAAGTCGAAACAACTTATCGCTTCAAGAACGAGCCGTGCAAGGAAAGCGACTGTTCTGGAAACGTTGCCTGCCGCGATGCGGCTGGCGATGCGACGTGCGGACAACATGAAGGCTAAAGCCAGAAATGTGAAGAGCAGGGCAAAAAAGAAAATGGAAAGTAAATCTTTCTCTCCAGATGTCCTCCAAGCCTCTCCTGCATACAAGAATGCCAGTTCTCTGGGCAAGGCGAAGGCCAGGCTGAAGCAAGGTCTCCCAAATACGGTGAAAAAGCAATTATTCGTAATGAGCCAGTTGCTGACCGAGGTTGGATCTCCGCCGAAATTAATGTGTAATAACCAAAAGCCGCGAAGATCGTCCCTCAACGACGAAACAACAACTGCCATCTCTCTTTTTTATGAGAGAGACGACGTTAGCCGACAGGCACCGGGGAGGAAAGATGTCAAGACCGTTAAGGACAGTGACGGAGGAAAAAGGAAGCTTCAAACCAGGCACCTGCTTGGCTCTATTAAGGAAATTCACGCACTATTTGTCAACGAGTATGGTCCAATTGTTGGGACCAGCAAGTTTGCAACACTTCGGCCCCAACATGTGCTGTTAAGCAGTAAGCTGCCGCACAACGTGTGCTTATGTGTGTACCATGAGAACTTTATAGCTGCGATTGCTGCTGTACACCAGTATGTATCTGAATTCCCTCTGTACAGTCATGACTTCCCCGAGCTCTGGCTGTGTAAACCACCGTCCCACGCATGCTGGGTCTCCACGTGCACGGAATGTGCCGACAAGCTTATCGGCAGGCTTGAAGAGCTCAACGAAGACTTACCAGCAGAGGTCAAGTGGTTTGTCTGGAAAGACGTAGATGGCCGATTGAATAAAGTGCAGGAAGAGGGCTCTGGCAACGATCTTGTCGATTACATAAAAAGCATCTATTCGCAATTTCTGGAGCACTGCCTAGTAAAAAGAGAGCAGGCCAAGGCCTATCAGCTGGAACGCGAAAAAGCTGGCTCTGCTGATTCAGAGAATAAAAATGCACTTCTCCAGATAGATTTCTCTGAAAATTTTACTTGTGTGGCACAAGACGAAGTACAGACAGCTCACTGGAACCAAAGCCAGGTGAGTCTGTTCACCGCGGCTCTTTGGCACTCCGGACGGCTCCATTCCATTGTATATGCTTCTGACCATCTCTCGCACACCAAAGAAGCCGTCGTGGCCTACCTGGACCGTCTCTTGGATAGCATTCCACCACACGTGCACCATGAAAGCGTTTGGTCCGACGGCCCTAGTTAACAGGTACATTGCAGCTATTTTGTCCCATCTCGAAAAAAAGCACTCCAAGACCATCATCTGGAACTTTTTTGCCACCTCCCATGGTAAAGGACCAGTTGATGGAATTGGGGGAGCCGTCAAGCGCAAGGTGTGGAGCGCAGTGAAAACCCGCAAGGCCATTGTGGTTAATGCCGCTCAGTTCACGGAGGCAGCGGTTCGCGACAGCAATGTTGAGGTTTTCAACGTCACTTTGGCTGAGATTATGGCGCGAAATGAAAAACTCGGCGCAACGGCGGTGTTCAACGAAGCTAAGGCAATTCAAGGAATTAAAAAATGCCACTTCATGAGAAGTAGCCCCAATGGATCCCCACTCGTTGCGCAACTAACAACGCTGGCAGAAGCAGTTGCCACCGGAAGCCAGGCTATTGATGAGACCCAGCCTCAAATCGACGACTGGTTTGAAGTCGATTATGATGGTCAACTTTTCCGAGGATGTGTTACCCAGATTGACGGGGAAGAATTTAAAATCAACGTCATGGTTCCTGTCGGAAAAAATCATTGGAAATGGCCGGAAAAGTGTGACGAGGTGTTTTACGTCCGAGAAAAGCTGATTCGCTTACTAAAAGCTCCTACGGTGGTCAATTCCCGGGGCCACTTTTCATTCTTGTAGAGCCGTATTTTTGTTAACATTCATTATTTTTGTTATTTTCTGTACCTACTGTACCTTCTGTAAATTACTCAAAGCTTGCCACTTTCATTGGCAGCGTGTAAACAAGAAATATGACGACGCATTAGATTTACAATGGTAGATTTCAGCGTTGGCAACATTAAACTGCTGAGATTACATGTCAGGGCAGCTCAAGACTGCTATCTTACATTGAAAAGGGTGTAGATGTAAATTAGTGCTGGTTTTGTAGTCCCTACAAGACACTACAACTGAGGAGATACGCGAGTTACCGAAACGTGATACGCGAGTTACCATGTAATTAATTTTTATCGAAGCCACTGTTAATTTTTTTCCCTCAAAATTTTATCTTATATTGCTTCCTACCTTGAGCATGGCTCCAAATAATTTCACTATATAGCTGCAGTGCCTTGAGGAGAAAATAATTAAGACGTGTACTGACTAAATGTCTTGTTCCTTTCTGTCAATACGCGAGTTACCATGCTAAAGAATTTTTTTTTAAAGAAGTAGCAAACCAATTTCAAGAAATAAATATTCCTAAATTAAGTACTTGTTATCCTCTAAACATTTATAATATCCTTTGCCTAAATATATTCTTATTTGTGCGATCCTTGCTATACTCAAAACATTTTCAGTGCTCAAATCGATACGCGAGTTACCGTGGAATGACCCTTATGCGACTGTTATTAAAAATGGTTCGGTCATGGCAGGAGCCGGGCCAACGTACGACTATGTCTAATATTCGCAGATTGGCTGCACAAATCGTTTGTACATTGACGGAAAAAAAGCCCTTTCGGTTTCTGAAAGTCTCGGCTTGGTCACCACCTAAAAATGGCAGTTATTTTGGGAATCAGTAAAATAAAATGTATGGGATGTACAGTAGAACAATAGGTATATAGATAGGTGCCATGCCATGCAGGGTAGAAAATAACTAAACAAATCAAAATCCAAAAACGTGCAAACTTACCAACAGACTGAATTTTCACATGCGTGCCATCTATTGCCCCAACTACCCGAGGAAATCTGGCTGCCCGATAAAAACCACGCTTCACATCTGCCAACTCTTCGGGAGTTTCAGGAAAGCGGATACTTTCGGGGCTCAGCCTGGCGATTGCACTGGATACTTTATGTACTATTGTGCATGCAGTAGAGATAGATATACCTGCAAAATCACCTGCTACAATAAGCATTGACCCACATGCAAAGAATCGCAACGTTAGTAACAGTCGGTTTATCGGCGATACCGCATCGTTTTGGTCAGTGGGGGAGCTAATGTGATCTTCAACTTTGTTGAATAGCTCCAAGACAGTAGGTCGCGTCAGCCTGAAGCGCATACAAAATTCCTTCTCTGTCCAGATAGTCCAGTGGTCAGGCCTCGGGCCTCGGGCATTTGCAGCTCTGCCTTGGGCTGCTATGTTGGCCATGGCCATATCATCTTCATCCGACTCCTCATCGGTGAGGACCAGCAAATAATGGTTTATCATGATCCTGCAAGATCAAAAATCTTATAGAGTGACCATATGATGGACCATGTAGCTATGAGAAGAGATTTTACCAATTATTTTACACTACATTTCCATCTTTAACCTTAAAGCGTCCAAAAGGTTACTTGACTTTCAAATGTAAAACAAACCTATTTTTGCAATTTGTATGTATTAAATTGAGTGACTTGTTCAAATCTATTTCATAATGGTATCATAGCTAGGATTGAACAGACAAAATAACAGTTTTTTCATTATATTTACCTTCTTTGTAGGTTTCAACTGCACACTTGCAGTTGCAGGCGCCATGTTTGACTTTTGACAGCGAATTCGGAAGTCGGAACACTGAGTTGTCTCTTGAAAGGGGCGGTTGTTTTCAAACAAGAAAAGAACAGTTGTGGTTCTTCGTCTTCCACAATAATATTGAGCCATTCATTTACACACTTAAAATGTAAACGATTAACGATATAAACGTTGTAATTATAAATGAAATAATATCAAACTTCTGATATGAAGTAATGGTAGCCATCGTAAATTGGTTGATCTCGAGTTATGTCACTGATCCCAGCAAATATCTGGAGTTATCCTAACACTAAAATTAGGCTCTAGCTCGAGATTGAACTGTTATGTAAAATGATCCTGGATTATGGCAAACTCGAGTATGTAATTCCGGAGTTACAAAAATTGTAAAATTGGCTCTTAAAGATTTTTGTATTAATCATTTGCTTTTCTTTTTTGATATACCATTTTGATATTATCTTCTCGGTTTGTTTATACGTGTACCTTTTCATACACATTTTCTGTTTACCGTTTTGTATGTACATTTTCACATTCTTCTCACAATGTTTTCATTTTTATATGATTCATTTTTACCACCCATGTATTCGGCAAGACATCTTAATCTGCGCCAGGGCGTCCGTATCGGACCGTGGGTCCCCAACATTCGTTTTGATTTAGGTTGGATTTGAAAATTATCCACCACACTAAGTGATTTTGGGCTGCTATTTTGGCGCTTTCTTTGGTTTCGTTTAGTTTTGTCTATATCTCAGTCTATCTCTCAGTATTTTTTGGTAACTTAAATTTATTTCTTTTGACTAGTGTTGTGAAGTTACCGGTAATCTAAATATTCGTAAATGACGCCGTAATTTAGCGTGAAATTTACGAATGTGCAGTAATTAAAAAAAATCTTTTACCCTGAAATCTTAACAAAACTCTAAAAATATCTGTTCCACTAGTATTTGGTTTGTACTCTTATCTGTCTAATTTCAAAATAAATATTCACTATTTTAATATCGATTCAAAAATTTGAGTCTGCGAAGTGGTGGTTCGAAGTGATCGCACCACTGAAAGTTTTAAGCAAATCACTGCTAACTTATGGCCAAAAAACTAATCCCAGAGCCTTTGATGACTTCCGTTTGCAGCCTCGAATGAATGTTAAATTGTTTGCTTCTGTCAGGGGGTATAAGCAGTAAAAATCTTTAATTTGTTGAGCACAACTTGTGTCAAGATGAATAGGGCTTTTAAATTATCATCAAGTTTTTCTCATTGAAAGCTTCTGGAGCCATACGTGGAATGAAAAGGGTTAACTTTGAAATACTTGTGTCTGTTAACTAGGTATATTTTCTCCCAAGTTTTGTTGTAAATTACAGTAAATTTTCGGGAATTAAAATTTTTACATCACAGCACATTTTTACATCACTATTCCTGACTCATGATTCGGTTGATTTCAATGTTGGTTGATGGGCAAATGGTTTATAATGTGTAATCATGAAATCATTTAAACTGTATCATTGATAGCGAGACATTTCTGCTGAAATGCCGCGCAAGAAATCTGAGCGAAGCAAAAAACAAGCTGCTGCTAAACGCGACCAGGAGCGTCGAGCAAACAAAAGCACAGAGGCCAGGGAAGTCAGGCTTAGTGACAGTGCGGCCCGAATGCTAAGCATTAGGGCAAGAGAAAACGAAGAGGCGCTTGCCGAGACTGGCTTTGAATCGGCGTAGAACTGCCACTGCTCGAGCCGCTGACACAGAGGTGGAGACCGACCAGAGACTGGAGACGAACTTAAAGAGAACTCGGTCTCATCGTCAGAGCGAAACTCCAGCTCAAACGTCAGCTAGGAGAACGACATGTCTTCGAAGAGTTAACGAAACTGGCTCTCATTAGACTCCGACACAAACTGTTGCGAGGAGAGCGGCAAGCCACCTTGCTGTCACAAAAAAACGTCGCGATGAATCCCTTGCACAGACAACTGCCAGGAGGGCAGCTAGCCTCCAACGTGTGACAGAGGCCAATCTCAATGAGTCTCCTGAGCAAACCACAGCCAGGAGGGCAGCTAGCCTCCAACGTGTGACAGAGGCCAATCGTAATGAGACTCCTGAGCACACCACTGCCAGGAGGGCAGCTAGCCTCCAACGTGTGACAGAGGCCAATCTCAATGAGTCTCCTGAGCAAACCACAGCCAGGAGGGCAGCTAGCCTCCAACGGGTTACCGTGCTTCGTCGGAGCGAATCACCAGCTCAAACAGCCGAGAGGCGAGCAGGGAATCGCGCGAGAGTTACAATGACCCGTCAAACACGCAATGATGCTGACGTGGGAGACGTGTTTCTTCCTCCAGGACCTGACTCCCAGGCTAAAGTAAACATATTTGAGGGGCACATGCGAAATTTAAATTGGGCTTCTTGCAGCAACTGCAAGAAAAAATTCCCTGCTCTCAATTTAAACGCTGCCGAGTTTTGTAATTCTTGTGTGAGATCTGTTTACGGTCGCTAACAACATGGACCCCGGCATATTGTCCCTGAGAAATTGTCTTGCCTTTCAATGATTGAAAGCTTGCTCATCGCCCGCATCCATCCTGTTGTGTCCGTGTATCGGGTGAAGGGAAAGCAGTATGCTTACAGTGGAAATGTCATCAACTTCCCACAGAACGTTGCAGAGTTTGCTGTATGCCTGCCGAATTCTTTGACGACTTTAACCTCCATCGTTGTTGTGCGTCGCAGATCAGCGCACTCCGACAACATTGCTGATTTCAATGTTTGCTCTCTCCTTCTTCGTCGCGTCTAGGTATGGCTTAAATCTAATAACCGCTACTATGCAGACATTGCAATCGATGAAGGGGTGCTCGCTCTGTTGCCAGAAGATGGAAATGTTTACGGCGACCTTGAATTCATGGAGGTGGAAGGAGACGATGGCGATGACGATGGGGTTCTTGAGCAAACAAATGTCCCACATATCGCTCCCATCAATTAACAAGACCGAATTGACAGCGCCCTACAACCTGGCACCGTTCCTTGGCCCACAGTGTCAAACGTGCCCATAAACGAATTCACCACAGAGAGGTACATCGCCCAAGCATTTCCCACCCTCTTCCCGACTGGATACGCTGACCTGAGGGACACTTCTCGGCCAACACAGATCAAACCTACACAATACTTTCAGTTCCTGATGCAATTTTACGATGGTCGGTTTGCTAAGGACAGCCGCTTCCGGTTCTTTCCTTTGAACTCTGTGATGTGCTGGAACGCCATCAGCCAGGGCAACATTTTGGTCAGAAAGATCGATCTGAATGGAAGGACAGCCGGCCAGTTGAAGGACATCCTGGCAATCAATCCAAACCTAGCCAATAAGGTTATGTTTTATGCATCGTCACTCCGCATAACGAAATCTTATTGGTTTAAGCGTTGCGCTGAGTTAAAATATATGGTGGAATTTAATGGCGTGCCGACGGTGTTTTTCACTCTGAGTGCCGCCGATTTACACTGGCCGGAATTGTACGCCATCCTCGCTCCCGACGAGCGCCTGGATGAGATGTTGCCCCAAATTGCGGCCAATCGGCGCCGGCAACTGTTGTGCGAGAACCCTCTGGTCGTGGCTTGGTTTTTCCAAGAACGGGCAGGTTTCTACATTCAGAAAGTCCTCGGCCCCGCTTTCCAAGTGCGAGACAGCTGGTTTTGCTATGAGTGGCAGCATTGTCCACGGGCTGCTGTGGCTTGAGGGAGCGCCAGACGTGGAACATCTTGATTTTTCAAAAGTCGATCACGTGGCTCGAGCCACTCGTTACTTCGATAATCTCTTCACCACCGTCAATCCGGGCCTAAACGAACCGCCAGCTGTCGTCCACCCATGTCAAATGTCGATCACGTGGCTCGAGCCACTCGTTACTTCGATAATCTCGTCACCACCGTCAATCCGGGCCTAAACGAACCGCCAGCTGTCGTCCACCCATGTCAAATGTCGATCACGTGGCTCGAGCCACTCGTTACTTCGATAATCTCTTCACCACCGTCAATCCAGGCCTAAACGAACCGCCAGCTGTCGTCCACCCATGTCAAATGTGCATCAGTGACGTGGTGGACATGGAGCAAGATCTCTGTGGGCTGCTAAATAAAGTGCAAAGACACACCAGCTGCACAGAGGGTTACTGCCTGCGTCGGTAAAAGAATTCGAATGAACTCCATTGCCGGTTCAAATTTCCATTTCCGATGTGTGCAGAAACCAGCCTTAAAAAAGATTCCCGAGATATTCTGACACTGGAAACGGCACGAAATGATCCTCTGCTAAACCGCTTTAACAAATTTGTTATCCAATCATGGCGGGCAAATATCGACATCCAGGCTGTGATGTCGAAGCACGCTGTGATGGATTACATTGCTAAATACGCAGCGAAGAGCGAACCACAGTCGAATTCGTTTGCTGACATGTTCAACAACATCTTGAGCACTAAAGTCAGCGAAAACGATCCGGCAAAGCTCGCAATACAAAAACTAATTATTGAGTCCCTCGCAGAGCGCGACATTTCGGCCCAAGAGTGCTACCACCTCCTCATGGGCTACCCGCTTTACCACTCGAGCCGGGCGTTCGTGTCGCTAAATGTTGGCGGCGACCAGTGGGTTGCCGCCGAGGGCGAACCCGTCGAAGGCGCCTACAAAAAGCTCGTGGACATGTACCCCACTCGTCCCGAGTCGATGCACGAACTGTCGCTCCTCGACCTGGCGTCTAGGTACCGCTGGAAGGGCCGTTGGGTTGCTCGCCGGACTCCAGCGGTAGTGAGGGTCTTTCCTCGACTCTTTTTGGGCACTGGCAACGACAAGAACGATGCTTGCTACCACCAGCAAGTTCTCTTGAAAGTGCCCTGGACCAGTGAGGAGGACTTGAACCCCACCGACGAGTCGTGGAAAATCGTGTACCTCGCCGCGGGGCTGGTCGCGCTGGAGGAACCTGTCTTGGCGGCTTTGCCAGACGACGAGGACGAGGACGAGGAGTGGGAAGAGCCCGAGCCCGACAGGGCACAGGAAGAGTGGTGGCGGGGATTCATCCTGGACCCCACAGTTAGATTTTAAGACCACATTGGCTAAGCAGAGGAAGTTGATCAAGAAACTTGCAAAATATATGACCCCACAGTCCCATATTTCGAAGAGGAATACAACATTACGAAGTTTAAAGTAATTGGAACACCGACTGCATTCTTTAAAAATTTCACAAAACAATTTAAACTAAATAGCTCATTGATAAATACAATTAGCATTATGGCACTCAAAGGTTCCATTTCATTATTACGCCACCATTTGTATGGGCAGCGCATTAGTTTATAAGCTTAAAATTTTACATTCATACCATAATTAATCAATTCATAATTCACTTAATTTCTATTTTATATTTTATTGTATTTAAAATGTTATTCTGTGTCCGTGTGGCAACCACTTTGGTGGCAATGTTGATAAATAAATATCAAGTTTCTATATTACTATTATTATTATTATATTATTATTATTTCTGATGGATCTCTTATGAAAGGCAGCTACTTCTTCACTGACAATAAGTATGCTCTCCAAATTCAATTATTCTTTGACGAATTTGTAACCGTAAATCCTATTGGCTACAAGACAGGGGTTCATAAGCTTGGTGGACTGTATTTTACTATTCGTAATTTTTTACACAGCCAGCTTCGTAACATTCACTTGATAGCTCTATTTCATACTGCAGATCTAAAAGAAGACTGAGTTAGTTTAAATGATTTTCTAAAACCTGTTGTAGCTGATTTAAAGCTTTTAGAAACAGAAGGGATATCCGTTGATTTCATTCCTGACACCCCAATCTTGCGAGGCACTAAAGTCTCCCTAAGCCATGATAACCTTGATGCCTATCAGTTAATTGGGATGGTTGAATCTGTCAGTGCTACACATTTCTGTCGGTTTTGTTTGCTGAGTAAAGATTTGATACAGACTGAATTTACAGAAGACAGTGATTTGGTCATTGTAAGGACCAAGGATTTGTACAATGAACAGTTATTAGAGCGTGAACTAGGTACCAATGTCCCATCAGAATTTGGCTTAAAAAACCATTGTGTTTTAAATGAGCTCCAATATTTCCATTCGTGTGAAAATGTGAGTGTGGTCATCATTCATGATATTTTAGGCAATTTGAGATCAAGATTTTCTGCAAAATTTAAATTGAAGAAAGAAAAGTAATAACTCTATCTGCTCTTTGCACGCATTACAAATTTTGATTATGGCTTCATTGAACGCCACAATGTGCCGAATCCGGTTAATCTGGAAAAAAGTGGTGCAAATGTTGGACAGAAA
The DNA here is from genome assembly GCA_921293005.1 of Nemoura dubitans. Classification (NCBI taxonomy): domain Eukaryota; kingdom Metazoa; phylum Arthropoda; class Insecta; order Plecoptera; family Nemouridae; genus Nemoura; species Nemoura dubitans. Next base: position 14,276,026 of record OV121078.1, on the reverse strand, counting down.
GCAGCACAAGCGTGGTGCTTAATTAGGTTCTTCCCTTTGATAGTGGGTGATTTAATTACTGATTGTGACTTAAAACAAAAGTGGAAAGTCATAACTTTACTGCTAAGAATAATGGATATTATTTTTGCCCCAAAAATTTCTCTGCTCATGACAAGGTACATGACAAGATCATGACAATGACATGACAATGACATGAGAGCAAGCACTTTTATTTTAAGAAACTTGATGTAGCATTGAAAATTTTCCAAAAAATAAGTTTGGCTATTAGACATCAAGAATCCATGTTTTACCAATGGCAGGGGAATGACTTAGATCTGAAAGTTGAGGTTACCGGTCAGGGCAACTAAGTCACGCTTAGTACATTTTTGCATGGGGAATTGGTATCTAACTTCTTAGAACTTTGCAGCATTGATTGCATTCTTATTGTGAAAAAATTTAAAGTTAGTTGTTCGTGTCAACAGAAGTTAGTTTTTTGTACGGGTATTGCCAATGGACACTGACTTGCCTATTTTCCAAATAATTCGTTTTTTATTTCTTTATGAGAAAAGGCTTTTTTAATTTGTGAACTGTGCACAGCAGTAGAATTTGACGCTACATCCCATGCATACGATGTCAATTTCAGTGGCAATTTCAATGTGTTCGATATTAAAATGTTGGAGCACCATCCACCTATAGAAATGCACCAACGATTTCATAGCACACAATGGTGCATTATTCCTAGACATACTAAAATAAATGGCAGATAATTTCTTAGAGTAGAAGACTAATTTTCCTATAGTGTAGGCGAAAATGTACTGTCATTGGACAAGATTTGTTTAGTAGCATAATTATCAATAGTACTATGCATAATCAATGCTAAAGTGTTACCTTAGATGAATGTGTTACCATGTACAATGTCTTTTTTTATTGTAAATCTCATGTAGTTACCAGTTTCACTCAAGTAATGCAGTGCTGTGAGTGTGGATGCTTTATGCCGCTTGTAAACCATACGTCAACTGGAGCTTCAATGAGTTCAATAATATACCAAATTTGATCAAAGTATGACTGGTTATTCATTTGCAGCAAATTGTTGCGCCCAAAAAAGCTTACCTTCCCTCCCCCCTCCATTCCCTCCAACCAATTTTTAAGATAGTATATCACCTTTCGGGCTGCTGGAGCATGACACCTTTCGGAGTAAATATTTGCAACGTCGGTCGGAGTTTTTGGCCGGAGCTAACTCCGAAATTCGGTGTTGAAAATGGATGCGAGGTGCCCATCACTATATGGTGTGGTGTATGATTTGGAGGTGTGTATGATGATACATGTGATGTATGATGTGGTGGTACGTTTTGGATCCGATGGGAGTTGAGCGATGTTGCATATTTCCAAGAGTGTGTTAGAGGATGACGACGTGACGTGAATCCCCTGCGCCTGCCCAGACGTGGCAAATCCTCCGCGCACGATGGCCAGGACCCCTTTTCACTAACTTCTGGCAACTTTGCCGGGATTGAAAGTCGCAGCTTTTGATCCCGATTCCAAACCGGCCGAATTCAAAGTCGCGTAATTTGGAATTCACTAACCACGCGGGATTGGACACCGTCGACGGATTGGAAAGCCAATGCCAAGGAGGGGTATCCAGAGTCAACGAGACTGGATATTCGAAATCAGAGTCGATGTACTCTGCAAAAGGTGCGATAATGCAGACTTTTTCTCAGAAGAGGCTGGCCGGCGTAATGTTTAACGCACCATTTAATTTAAAACTTCTTAGCATTGCAAATTTATTAATATTATAGCATTAAAACAATATGATTTAGCTTATTTACATCATGCATTATTAAAGTGCGCATTTTTTTCAAAATTATAGTCACTCCTTCAACTCGATATCAACTTTGGTTGTGTTTGAGGGTTATTAGTTATTACATGTCGTTGCCACATGCTCGACTAATCCTAAGGAAGTACCTACATTCACAGCAAAGGATTGAACAAATTATAAAATGATTACCATTCTCCTAGCAAGAAACAAGCAACCAAAATCTTGTGATGTCAAATCCTGAATAAAATTTGAAGACTTAAATCATATTAATGGGAACCAAAAATGTGTTAAAAGAACCGCAACAAAACTTGCCATTTACTTTTTGGAATGGGTAGCACCTAGTCTAATGTTTTTAGCAAAACATTCAGATAGATTGTGTGGTGCTTTTTGCTTTGGAGGCTGACTAAGACTTGAACTTGCTGCAGCTGATGCTGGGTTTGCCTTCCGAGGCCGCCCTCCTGCACTGCTGATCCGCCCTGAGATTGCCGTTCTTCTTCTGGCGACCGCGGTTGGCTGCACAGATATTCTGGCACCTTGCGCTGCCCTATGTTACATTTACCCATCGTCATAAGTGCCGACACTCTTGATGCCATTGTGGTGGTCTTGCTCATTGTAGCGAAGGCTTTTTGCAATGCAGGCTCCATGACCTCCGGGGCTTCGTTCAAAAAGCCAATGAGCAGTTCATTGAAGGCTTCAATGGCTTTTTTCCCTTTAGCTCGGAGTCCATCCAGCCGCCGTTCTGCAGGTTCGAAGTCGCTGTCATCACTATAGACTGACTGACCTCCTTCGTTGCTGGGCTGCGGCGATGAGGTGTGGACGTCTGGGCAAGTTGGGGCATCGTCCTCTTCGACGTCGACCTGTGAAGCGGTCACCTCGACATCGGTCTGTGCAGCAGTCATCTCCTCGTCGACTCCCAGGCTGTCGGGCAGGGGACGTAGCCACTCACGTTCAGGCTTCTTCCCAGTGGCAACTTCATAGCACAGTGCTCGCGTGGCAACAGAGCGTGTTGTGGTAGCACCGCCTCCAAACAACACGTCCACCCAGTGCTGGTGCTTGCATGGTGCACCTGTGCTTCCTGCAATGCAGGTACCTACACACTCTGATAGACAAATCCACATTGTATGGGATTGTGCTTGTGGAAGATGCGCTTGGCACAGTGAACCGTTCTGGGCTGATTTTCACAATCGCAGCCGCAATGCTGGGGTCAACCTCTGGAAACCGTTGCGGCGCCTTTGGGCAGCGATTACTCGCCCCTTCGATTAACTTCCGTTCATTGTAGTTATTGAGTCTTGTGATGATGAAATCTAAGAGTTGTACGACATTGAATGCTTTCACGCGTTCTAAGACATTATCCTTAAGGAATCACATTGAAGATTCCACATAATTGTTAGTCATGTTACCTCGTACTAGCAAGTGCTGTTCCAAGCGGAAGAACAATGCCCAGTCATCTTTACGGCTCCACAAATCTTCAACGTGCTTTAAATAACCAGGATGATTCGTAGCATACTTGTCGGCAACAAGTGTGTAATACCGATCCGTACATTCATCTTGTGTTTTTGCAAAGACTATGTCTGTAAAAAGATAAAACAATGTGGGCCTTTCTTTAGCAGGGATACCGTGCCTTGCATTCAGCACCCAGCGCCAGAATGCCTGCAGAACATGGAAGGTGCACAACAGCACTAGGAAAACGCTGTTAAGGGACTCTTTCTCTGTATCACAGTCGTCAGTCATGAATAAGTCCGGACCTCTAGTGCCTCTGCCGAAGAAACCATCGTCACCCAAAACCTCCTGCAACAGCTGCAACGCTGCAGTTATGGTGCTCGTAGTTTCTGATTCGGTGATCAAGATCCCCAGAGGCAGCCCACCGATTTCATTGTGTGTCATTATTTGAAACACTCTGTGGCCATCCTTGACCACTGTTCCTGTGGAATCTACAAAGACTAGCTCAGAAGCTTGCTTGACGTTTTTTTGAACTCGTTTCATTAATGGCGTACAAAAGGCAAATATATTTTCCTTGCTTACTTGCTCAACAGCGATGCACCTAGACCCTAATTCACCATTGTAATCGTCAACCTTCTTTTCCAGGAAACTATGTGTCGCTTCACGATCACCATTGCCATATTCCCTTGTAAATTCTTTCCTGTAAAGCAAATAGCAACTTTCATAATCAGGGCAGCAATTTCTATCTGCAAGTATGTGGTGGTACTCTTCGTTCTCCAATTGAATGTCTGCCTTGATGGATGCAAGTTTAGAGGCTGGCGAGTGACCTTCTATCTGCAAGTATGTGGTGGTACTCTTCGTTCTCCAATTGAATGTCTGCCTTGATGGATGCAAGTTTAGAGGCTGGCGAGTGACCTTCTATCTGCAAGTATGTGGTGGTACTCTTCGTTCTCCAATTGAATGTCTGCCTTGATGGATGCAAGTGCAGGGGCTGGCGAGTGACCTTCTATCTGCAAGTATGTGGTGGTACTCTTCGTTCTCCAATTGAATGTCTGCCTTGATGGATGCAAGTGCAGAGGCTGGCGAGTGACCTTCTATCTGCAAGTATGTGGTGGTACTCTTCGTTCTCCAATTGAATGTCTGCCTTGATGGATGCAAGTTTAGAGGCTGGAGAGTGACCTTCTATCTGCAAGTATGTGGTGGTACTCTTCGTTCTCCAATTGAATGTCTGCCTTGATGGATGCAAGTGCAGAGGCTGGCGAGTGACCTTCTATATGCAAGTATGTGGTGGTACTCTTCGTTCTCCAATTGAATGTCTGCCTTGATGGATGCAAGTGCAGAGGCTGGCGAGTGACCTTTGCGGAACAAATCAAGCAGTTTGGCTTTAACTTCTTCGCCCACTGGCCGAAATCGCAGAACATCTGCACTTCGCAAAGGGTGATTGTGACTAAAATCTAGAATTACAGTAGGTGCATGGCAAACTGGAGTGGGGTCTCCGTCCCTTTCCTTGCCAGCGTTTGTGGATAGCTGTTATTGTGATGTTCAACCGCGATGGGCAGGATGTGTTTTTCACTTTGTGGTTGCGATCTGTGTTTTTTCTAATTGTACGTGTTTTGTGATGGCAAATAAAATAGCACTTGTAAATCACCTGCGTTCCTGTGACGTTCATTTTTGTCCTAACTGTGTAAGTAGTGCACGTTTTGTCCTGCAGTTTGCGAAGCCATCCTCTGGCTTCGTTCTCGCTGGAAACATCGACTCTAAACGTCGCTCTTAGCTTTCCCCCTGGTTGAAGTTAGCCAGTGGAAATTACTCAATTTCTGATACTCGGATGGAAGGATCTCCTAGAGAAATAGATAGAATTTGATTTATTATCCAATGACGAACTGAAGCACTGTTCGCCGCATTACCACGAACGTTTCTCTGATGGTACACATGTATTGATTTGAAGATCCATAATTTTTAATTTAATTTAAATTTAAAAATTATTCTGTCGCTTCTGTCAGGCTGCAACCTCACTGGTGCAGCGCTCGACCGTTCGGTGCCAGCACTGCGATTTCGTAACTCTGACTTTGCCGTTCTCGGTTACAAAGTTAAAAAACTAGGGCTTCGCGAACGCTATTTGTGTTGCGTTGAAGATGATCGTAGCGGTTTGTATTTAGCGCATAAAAAGATTGAGGCATAAAGCCTGTGGAAATCATGGAGCTGCAAGCCGGACGATTGCTTTCTCAAAAATTATAATCACTTGAAAATGTAAACGATTCTGATTCTTTGTTTCTGTCCGAGCTGTCGGGTAGCGGAAATATGCTCATTTTGAGATCAATGATCAATGTGCATGTAAGTAAATAGATGTAACTCATGCCCAAGGGTTTTTATAAGGGTTATTTTCTGAAAAGTGACTCCTAGCTGTCTCTGTTGTGCTAGTTTTGAAGTGAATCAAAAAGTGAACAAAGCAGACATATTTTTATCGTTTTCCAGCCACTAATTACTTAATTATTGCATTTTGAAAATATATGTCCCTATACCTTAACATGGAGGCCATTTTGTCGCAACTGCAGAATGCAAGTTCCAGAAGCTAGTTTTGGCCACTTATTAAATGTTCTCGTATCACAAATCGTGCTATTCTATGTTAGTATATATCATATTTTCATAAAATGCAATACAAATACTGATTAAATAGCAATAAAAGTGAAATATGGACACCTAAAGGTCTGTCGCAAACATTTTGGTCATTGGTCTTACCAAGAACATTTATCTCAAATTTTCCCGCTCGGAATGACAGTTCATGTAATTTTAGTGTTTTTGGTTGGCAACCGTTTGTTTGTGACCGGGTGGGCGAGTTTGGAGGTGCTGCATTTATTTTCGAAAAAGTGATGTTGTCCTAAAGGTTGCAAGGTGAGAGAATATGCTTTCATTTCGTCATTGGTTTTGTAACTGCCTTATCTACATACTGACTTATTAGCTGTTTTGTAACTGCCTTATCTACATACTGACTTATTAGCTGTTTTGTAACTGCCTTATCTACATACTGACTTATTAGCTGTTTTGTAACTGCCTTATCTACATACTGACTTATTAGCTGTTTTGTAACTGCCTTATCTACATACTGACTTATTAGCTGTTTTGTAACTGCCTTATCTACATACTGACTTATTAGCTGTTTTGTAACTGCCTTATCTACAAACTGACTTATTAGCTGTTTTGTAACTGCCTTATCTACATACTGACTTATTAGCTGTTTTGTAACTGCCTTATCTACATACTGACTTATTAGCTGTTTTGTAACTGCCTTATCTACATACTGGCTTATTAGCTGTTTTGTAACTGCCTTATCTACATACTGACTTATTAGCTGTTTTGTAACTGCCTTATCTACATACTGACTTATTAGCTGTTTTAATGTATATCATTTCGTCTATTTTAGTGTCAGGTTAATGCTTGCTAGAACTTGGTTAGTCCTCGTACTGCCAACATAAATGAAATAAATAAAATATAACTAAATGTCACTGGTCTTACCGTCATTGGTCTTACCTTAGCTAAAATTGAAACGGTAAGACCAATGACTGTGCTAGTAAGACCACTGACATCTAAACGATGTACCTAGAGTTTAATTCATTATTTGATAATAATAATAAAATATTAACATACTTTTAGATGCCCCTATCAAGCCGAGAAAAACAGGCACTTTACCACGCAAGAAAAAATGCTGGTCCTGAGAAGCGGGCTTCGTATCTGCAGAAACGAAAAGATGCATACCAGAAGAAAAAGAAACGTGGGGAAATTAAACCCATTTCACATTTGGGAAGAAGAGATCAAAAGGCTCAAAGGTCTAAATGGACCGAGAACCAAAGAAATCATAGAGCTAAGAAGCTGTTTAACAGACACATTCCCGAAACCCCTAGATTTGACTCCGTGCTTGCATCAACATCAGGATCAAGTTCTGCGTCGTAAGTTTAAAACAGAATAATAACTGTAAAATGCACTGTCATATTAAATGACCGAACGCATATTGTCAGGTAACAAAATATATTTCAAAAAATTCAAATTATAATTCAATCTTTATTTTCCCTGTAGATCGCAAAGAAGCATTGGCAGGAGAAAGGTAAGAAGGGACCGATCGTCGTGCTACCTGCAAAATAGGAAGTTAACAGCTCTGCTGGAAGAAAAAGACAGAAAAATTCGACAGCTACAAAAAAAAACTAGAGCGAATCAATACCCGAAACCCAGGTTCTGAGTCACCGAACACCAAAGTGAAAAAGTTGGTGGGAAGACAGAAGGTACCCAAAAGGGTTCGCCGGCAATTACTTATGCACGAAGCGATAGTATCGTCCTTGAGAAAGAACCTAAGCAACAAAACGCTTCTGGAGCGCAGATGTCTATTTCCACAATACGGGTTGCCCATGCTTTACTGAAGAAATATCGTTGTAGAAAAGCCTTATTAAACACTATTGGCTGTGCCAACCGACAGATTGTATCACGAGAAAAAAAGAAAATTGTGTCACCAATCGTTGAACGAGTACACAATTTTTACCTTGACGATGATGTTAGCCGTATGGCTAACGGGAAAAAACTTACAATTACTCGCAATAAAGTTAAAATGCAGAAACGGTTTTTAAACGACACAATGCAAATGCTGCATAGGAAATTTCTTCAGAATAACACCAACTTGAAGCTATCTTATTCTCAGTTCACAAGACTGCGACCCTTTTGGGTTGTACCACCTACCGAAGTTGATCGTGACACATGCATGTGTAAATCATGTGAAAATCCCCGACTTCTGCTGGAAAAACTTGTCAGTATGGGCTCATTGACAGACACTAAGTATATTTCAGAGGTACCAAAACTTGTCACATGCAATGTTAATTCAAGAGACTGTGCATATCGGGCTTGCCCGGACTGTAAAGAAAAGATGATCTCACTAGCCCCGCCTGACCAACCCGAAGCAGAGGTTGTAGTCCAACAATGGGTTGCCAAAAAGGAAGAGAGGCAAAAACTTAATGTTCGTGATGGAACCACCACTAAAATTATCGTCAGCCGTTCCCTGAAAGAGGAAATCTCTTTGACTTTCAATGAACTTGATAACGAGTTTCATTCTGCTGTGAGGAAATACACACGGCATCAGCACAATATCCTGCACCAGTACTATCAATTAAAATGTCTCCGAGAAAACTTAGATTTCTTTGAGTGTATCATACAAATAGATTTTTCCGAGAACTTTACGTTGAAGTACACCGACCAAATACAGGACGCTCATTTCGGAGCTTCGCTTCAGCAAGCTAGTCTCCACACGGGCGTTATACACATTCCGCAAATGGAAACTATATCCTTTTGCACTATTTCTGGAAACTTGCAGCACGGCCCACCTGCAATTTGGGAACACCTGAAGCCGATTTTGTCAATGATTAGGTCTGAGTACCCTAACATCAGCCAGATTCACTTTTTTAGTGATGTACCGACATCTCAGTACAAGCAAAAATGGAATTTTTATTTATTTTCTAAAAATATTCATGAATATGGCTTTTTAAATGCGACGTGGAACTTCTGGGAGGCTGGTCATGGTCGTGGTGCTCCAGATGGAGTTGGAGGAGCGATCAAGAGAAGAGCCGATGCGATGGTACGCCTTGGTACCGATTTGCCAACTGCACAGATTTTGTTCCAAAAGCTTGAAGAATCTGAGACCACTATTAAGTTATTTTACATTGACGAAGAAGACATCTTCAGCGCTTGCAAGAACGTTGTAGCTTTAAAACCTGTTCCAGGAACGATGGCGATCCATCAGGTTGTGACAGGTGATCCATTCACCATTGGTTGCAGGGAACTTTCATGCTTTTGCCAGCACCCTCTCAAACTGAACTGTCCTTGCTTTGAGCTTCGTCAGTTCAGTTTCCCACTCCCCGAAGCCGAACCTGAACAAGGATCGGAAGTCGACGAAGAAATGGAATTGTTAGTAACTCCAATAGATGCTGAAGATGTTGACTTGTCAAACGCGGTTGAGGTATACGCAGAAGACGTTGTAGTCGACGCGAACGAAATTAACAAATCGTACATAAACCCTCCGAACGAGACACGGGAGCTTGTCGGCAATTGGGTGCTTGTAACGTTCGAGTCAAAGCTATATCCTGGGAAGGTCTTGTCAGTAAATGGTGATGGCCATGTTGAAGTGTCTTGTCTGTGTAGAGCTGGCAATGGCAACAAGTATTTTGGCCTAAAAAAAGGACATTATGTTCTACCCACTAAAAAATGTTTTCACAGTCATGACCGAACCAAATATTCTGCCCAGTGGACATCTAGAAATTACCCTGCCTCTGTGGCATGAGCTGGTTGAACGGGATCTGATATAGTACCATGTTGGTTTAATAAGTAGTTTCTCACTCCCCGAAGTGGGTAAGTGAGGCTTAGCAAAACTAATTTCTTGCCATTCCTTAATATTTATATTATAACTAATGTTACAATTGGTCCTACTTTGTATGGTCGAACGTGTGTAAAAATGGTGATTGTTGTGTTGTTGGGATCGATCAAGTTACCACTGATAATTTAAATCAAAAATGTGATCAATGAAAGTATTCTTGTTGTGCCAATGTCATTGATTTAAAAAATGAATCAGTTTTTCAATGTCAGCGGTAATACCAAATCTTATAAAAATAATCTTATGAAAATAATGCTGTGAAAATATTCTGCCTTTTAAATCAAGCTAGTAACATGTAACTGCATTCTAAGGCATCACTAATAAATCTATGTATTGTTAAATAGTTGTAATTCTTTAATGGAAATAATAAAAATGCAACATTTGCAATAAATTGTCAGTGGTCTTACCATATTTTTTGGATAAATCACTATAAGTCATTGGTGTTACTTTTCAGTGTCATTGGTCTTACCATCCATATTTTGATATGCTTATAATTATTGAATTACATGAGCTCCAGCTCTGCTAGTGCTCAAATTGATGATTTATTAACATATAGCTCATAAAAAAACACTAACATTCCAGAAATACCACACAAATTTCCAAAAAAAAACTTGTGCCAAAAGATTCACTTTCCAGAAAATGACCCATAAGGCTGGATATATGTTTCTGCCGCGGACTTTCTTTCAAAAACTTGCATGCACGAAGTTGAGAACATTTCTAATATCTGTGAAATCTTGCAAGTCAACTTCAAGTCAAAAAATCTGGTGTGATATTTCAATTTGGTTTCGATGGTGTCTAAATGCAACAATCGAAATTGGGAAAAGTTTAAAACAATACGCACTTTTAAATAAATTTCCGTACTTTTACAAACTTTCTCAATTGCCGGATATTGCTATTTTTTCTGCTTTATAGGAACGACGTATTGGGGATATCCTTGAAAAACGCAGGGGGTCTAAGTTGAGAACAAAAGTAGACTCCCTGAAAATTTCATCGCAATCGACGCAGGCGTTTAGCCTGTAGAGCGCGCGCACACACACATACAAAAAACAAACAAACAAACACACACAAGTGCTTTTTATAACAGTATTGAAATTGATGATTTCGCTTCGCTCGCTACCCAGCTAGCACAGAGTATGCGGGCCAGATATGGCCCAGTCTTGTTTTGCCATGCCGTAGGTATGGCCCACATCCGGCATATCACACTCGGGCCATATATGGTTTTGAAACATCGACCACAGAATTGCCAGATGCATGGCAGCCAGGGATTTGCCGTGCGCCAGCCAGAGCTGTGGGCCAGAGCCAATCCACACCGAATCCACACGTTTGTGATAGCGTAAAATTGAATCAATGCTGGCATCCATATCGCTACCATAGTATTACCATGTCTACTCCACATCCGTGCCACACCAGAAAAGTCTGTAGAAAGTACCATTAAACATGATTTTTTCCTCAAAATTGCAGCACAAAAAAGTACTTTACCCTGTGCATTATTTACCCAATTTCATGTCATAAATGATCTGGCATTCATCTGCTCTGAAAAAAATAAAAATTTGAATAATTATTCCTCAAAAACACACTGCACCAAAACCACATTGTACCAAAATATAGGAACTGCAACAATTGAGCATTTCAGTGAAGAATTTTCTACGGACTTGAACCAGAGCAAAACAATGGAATCGCCTTGTCGATACCTCGGAAAGAGCTCAGTCAATGCCTTTCTTTTTCCCTGGTTCAAGTCTATAAAACATAACATTCTACACTGTGAAACGCTCAATTGTTACGATTGATATATTTTGGTACAAAATGGTTTTGTTGCAGTGTGTTTTTGGGAAAGAACTATAGAAGTTTTTATATTTTTGAGCAAATGAGACACCAAAGACATTGTGCAAAGGACAGTGTTACTGTTTTCAGCACAGCATACACCAATAAGCAATAGATGGAGGGGTAACGAAGCTGGTAAAATGTGTATCCGGATCGGAATACCAACCCGGGACCTCCTGATTTTAGATCAGTTGCTCTACTATCTGACTTACCTGGTATACATTTCCAGCTTCGCCGGGTGGGATAAGATGATCTTCGAGGGGAGACTATTGTTGACTAAACGAGAAGATGAATGCAGTAGGTAGGTAATGAGCTATCTACATAATGAAGAAAATGGTTCTATTGTTAATATTCAAAGATTAAACTTTTATTCAGTATTAAAGTTGAGCAGCATTACAGCGTTGAGTATTACAAGGCTACTCATGGCATGTAAGCAATATAAACACTATTCATAGTAAAAAATATTTGGTGCAAAAGGAAAAAATGAATTGACAAACCTACAAGTTTTGCAAAAGAAAAGACCCAAGGAACAGTTTGGCCACAGCCTCGCGATCTAGAATAAAAAGATACGATTAAATAGAAAAATAAAATTATGGATGGTGATTTGAGGTTATTGGTACTTTTCCTACATGAAGGGTGCAGTTGAATTTGGTTACTGCGCTCATATGTATTATTTGAACTCCTTATAGTATACCACAAGCTACTAATTCAATGAAAGATTGAACTCTTACGATTTAACCCTGGTTAAACGTGCAATTAATCTGCAGGAATGAATACGTCTGGCAACCACGAGGAGCGAACACAAACATATTTAGCCTGGAGGGGAATCTAAATACCTATCCTTAATTGATGCTAATATTGTTGTTCCAGACTAGAATTAACATATGCACGTTCAATGTACTTACTTTTCCTATCTTCGTAATCAGTTTTTCATCAAATACGTGGTCTTCGTGTTGAGTTTCGATGTGCGAGCATGGGCTCCGAGCAGAATGAATGGACTGACAAGACCGGCATTGAATGCAAGATGGCCGCCTCACGGAGTGGCAAATTTGAAATTGACACGATATGGAGGGCCAGCTGTGGGCCACAGTAGGCCCCGATTAGACTTTCCGTACAATTAACGACTCGAAGTCTGGTAAAGACCTGGATTACACACGGCCACGGCAGGATGCCTTTTGCGCAGACACGAAGAAAGTGGCAGTTACAAAATTGACGCACTTGGATAGCAAGATGTGGTCCACAGTCAAACCCGACGAGGCTTACATGGGTGCATCGAATTTGCTTTATATTGCACCCTGAGTCACATGTGGCTAAAGCACGGCTAGCCGAACATTTTTAGACGTTCTCTTACGTCCGGATTGCCCGGTCAGGCCCAGGTCAGAAAACGATCGGGAGAAAATGCATTCGGATATGATGTGGCTAACCGAGAGTGGCCCACAAACGGCAAGCTTATTTCACATAGGTCACGATAGCAGGACGTGATCCAGGGAATTGCCAGATATTAACAAACAGCAGTGGCAAATGTCTGGCTTTACGTATCTGGCAATGACCCTATTAACCATACACTATCCAAGGGTTGGGCAAGTGATGTGTGTGCCTCATCTGGTCCACATCAACTAAATTTCTTAGCTTAGAGTAGTTTAGAACACGCGGCTAGCCAGACACGGTTTGGACTCGGCCCGTGTCCAGATGACCAGGCCATGGCAAATCCCGATGTGGCCCAGATGTACGTCAATATTTTGTGTTTGCTGGGTACGCTCTTTAATTAGCATGGACAACAACGGGGATGTTATCCTTCAGAACCGATAGCGGCATAACGTAAAAGTTACAAAATCGCCAAACTGGAACCCCTTCACATCTCAGTTCAAGACGAGTTCAAGAAGATAAAGTATTGATGTGTTGGGGAATTGGATTCACGTTTGCGGAAGAGAAGCAGCTCATGGTAACAGGACTGTCATCGCGACGCCTGGCCTACCGCGTGATGGCAAGTGACCATTTACCGACAAGGACGAACTACTGAAGGACATCAGAAGGTTCGAAACAATTGACGGCAAGCGCGCGGAGCGTTTTAAACGTGCCTAGCATAGGCGATCCCAGGAATAGAGAACCACTCCACGAGCAAGAACTGAACACAAGGCGGCGACGGCGAGTGCAGCAGTAGTAGCAGTTGCATCACCGCGTGAGGCCATTAACCGACAATCAGTGAAGTGTTACAACGGGTTAAGTTTGGGCCACCTGTCGAAGGACTGTCCTGAACCGCGTCGTGTGCGGTAGTGTTGCCACTGTCAGCAGGAAGGACATGTGCGTCGCGACTGGACCTAACCGACTGTCACGAAAGGAGACCACGCGCAGGCAGTAGTTGGTGGATGGTGGAGGAAATTGTTGAAATCTGCAATCGTAATTCATGATGGAAAGATGGATGCCCTGATAGACCCGAGAAGTTCACCAAGCACCATACGTTCGAGCGCAGCTATAAAGTGCAGCTTGCCGATCGAACCTTCGACGGACACGTGCTGCTTGGTTTTGGGAGCACCAAGCATGAGAGAGCCTAGGCACTCGGTGAATCGACTGCAGACATCACGATCGACTCTGTGACGGGTCAAGGCGTGAATATCTTGGTAGTTGCTGATGCGGTACTACCGGTGGATCTTATAGTAGGGCGGTTGTGGACGGAGCAGCCGAACACGTGCGCACACATGCGAGCACATACGAATACATGCGTACACATACGAGCACGTACGCATCGGGGATGTCTTGAAGATCGGATTCATCGACGAACCACCGTTCAACGACATCATCTTGCCAGCGCTGCAGGAACCACGAGCGGGAATCCTTTCTCGGGTAAAATACGATGCACTTTGTGTCAGTCCCAAGTGAAGGACTTGAAAACCCTGTGGGACGTGTGACCAAAAAGGGTGAATTTATCGATAGGGACGAGGTTGATTCCATCAAAGAGATTAGACACCGAGCTGGATCGAAGATGTGTCATGGCGATGCTTTGACCATGCGCAGACACCACGACTGAGGTACTCGACAACAGACTAGGAATGTTGCTCCTGAAGACACGAGAAGAGAAAGTATTAGCAATTCAAATAAGCGATGCAGAAATGGAGCGAATTATTCAACTAATCAAGAATGAAAAGTTGACACCTGAAGAACTTAGAATCAAGCAGGGATTATGAATTATCCAACGGACTGGTACGAAGTAGAGTGACAATCGAAGGGGAGTAGTGTGGTGTTTGTGGTAAGGATTGGCATGGGAATATAGTAATCACAGAATGCCCTGTATGAATGCTGAATGTACGCTTTATAATTCGGCTCTGTCTGACACAGTTGTTGTGTGTCCGCTCAGCTGCTTTGCTGTAGCGCTGTAGGACGGCAGTGTTGCCAACACCACACTTCCTCCGCACATGTTTTTGCACGAGTGGTGTGAAAAGAACGCTGCACGAGCATGCGATAATACAGAACGCAACATTGGTACGTGTTGCCCCAAAGTACGAGTATTACATAGATCATGCATATAATACACGGATAATACAAATAATATTTAGATGATACAAGGAATAATACAATACAACATTTCTATTATCTTAACCACAAATATCTTTATCACTAGACATTACCATTAGACAGGTGGCACAAATGAAAAAGACGCTTATATTAGAAACGATGCATCTGGCGACGGGGAGTACAAGCAGGCAACCCCACCAGTCCGATTCAGTTTTTTCCGCTGAATCCGACTGTCCCGGTTGCCAGGCTGGGATATGGGGGCGCCCCGCCAAATGGCGCGCGCGCGCCGCCACACTAATGCCCGGTTTTACCAGTTATCATGTCAACTCCCAGTTAGTCAACCCCGAGTTGAGATATAACTCAGAGTTGGTATATTTTGCGTTTTACCACACAAACCCGCATGAGAGTTAAGTAACTCTTAGTTTTAACATGGTTCCAACATGGATGTCGATTTTTTTCCCAATGTTGGTACTATTTTGAACTAGAAATGTCACGTGACAGCCGTCATATTTGCATTGAAAATGGCGGAGTCTTCGAAAAACGGTCGAGGCGACAATTTTACTTTCGAAGACACGCAAAGAATAATGAAGATGGTCCGAAATTATTCGCATATTGTAGAATGCAAGAAAACAGATAAATTTACATGGAAACAGAAGGTAAATGCGTAAAAACCAAACATTTTTCCAAAATAATTGTGCCAGCCATTGTGTTTCCAGAAGGAACTACCTACTGCAATTTCTGAACTGCAAACTGAAACTGAAATAAGTTGTGATAATCTCTCTGCATGATGACTGCACAAGGATTTTCTCATTTTGCTCATAGTGTTTTTTAGAATGATGCCTGGAAGAGACTTGCAGATGTTTACAACTCGGGCACAAATAATCATAAATCTGCTGCTTCTCTGCAATAAAAATTTAAAAATATGAAACAGGATTATCGTGTTTGGGTGGCAAAGAAAAGACAGTCGCTGTTTGCCACGGGGGGAGGCCCCATGAAGGAAATACCGCCACATCCATTTGCTGGCGATATGGAGGCGCTTCTTTCGTTGTCCGCACACGGTATCGATAATAAATATGACACCGACGGAACCTACTGTAAGTGATAACATAATAGAATACTGAATAATTAACATGTTGTAGGTATACCTACCTCCAAATTGACTTTTTGTTATCATGCCTGCAGCGCAGTCTGTCAAGGGAAAGGATATTGGAGTGCAAGGAGCGGAAGAGGAAGGTTCGGAGATCGATGATTATCTAACTTTGAACCCTCAGGTAAAATGAGATAAGACCCTCTCATTTTCAATTATCATGAGTACCTACATAGTTATGTACTCGATCTTTATTCTTACTATTTATATGCAAGTAGGTACATAAACTAGTTCCTCACACACAGGTGAACGCTATGCTAGATTTCTCCGCAGCGCCTATTGTGATTTGGGAAGACTGCGTTCCGTGTTCCGAGGAGTTGCCAGAACACGATTGTGCCTATTCTCCACACATGCTGAAGCAACCTTTGCATAACGCATTGGTTGCACTAAGAGGTATTACACATTTGCATTCACTTACATTGCAATCAGCAACGCAATTATTAAATCAATCACCATGCTACCCAGGCAGCACACAAATTACTTTGCATCTGAATCACATCTGGATGTCCTTATGTTTTCTAATATTGGTTTCGTGAGTGTGTTTCGGATCTGAAACTTATTTGTTATTTCACATGCGATCAACGGCATTGATTTATTAACTGTGAATTGGATGCGTTTCACGTTGTGACTACCATAGCCTTTAAAAAAGTACGTGCGCTAGAGTGTGTTTCAGATTGCCTTTTCGAATGCAATACAGATGCAGATAATGCCATCCGATTCGGGCCCGATTTGCCTGGTGCTACAACCACTTATGTTCAGGTCCGATTTCGGCCGGAATTTCGAATGTGAATCATATGCAACCAGGAATATGCAATACAGATGCAGATAATGCCATCCGATTCGGGCCCGATTTGCCTGGTGCTACAACCACTTATGTTCAGGTCCGATTTCGGCCGGAATTTCGAATGTGAATCAAATCCAACAAGCTACACGGGGAAAAGAGTCGGATAAAACTATAAGATTCAGCACTGAATTGCATCGTGGTTTAAAAAGGCACTCCCAGAATATCTGAAAATCGAGCGGTTCGTATGAGTGTACTAATTCTTTCTTCGTTAATTACTCTGTCATATCAAAAGGTACCTCAAAACTGTTCTATAATTATTGATCAGCGTTAAAAACTGATTCAATAACAAGTATTTCAGATCTCAAAAATGACTTCATCTAAGTTTGTTGAGGATTTTTTAAATCGATGTTCAATGGCATGAATGTGGCCGCAATTGTGACATAGCGAGAGCGATGCAGGTAGGTATTTGCCAATGTTGTTTTGGGAACTATATAAATAACGGCAAAGAAAGCATCATTCACCGCCGCTTTGCGTTTGAGTTTGCAATGGACGTCTACAGTTTCAGAGTCAATCACTGATTGGGGCAATTAATTGCCGTAAGAAAAGAATTGTGTTTATTTGCCCAACACAAGTGATTTATAGTCCGGGACCTGTAGTCATTGTAAGGAAGGTGCCAGCGTGCATTCTATTTGGACCAATAAACTTGCAATGGCTGAAAAATGCCAAGTAAAGTATTTATTAGACTAGCCTGTTTCCTAAAAATTATGTTTATGTATAGGTTAAACCAGTTCGGGTAATATTTTTTAAATTAACCAGATATTGGGTTTGATGTGTAGAAAGTGGGCGTTACATGACTAGCTGTCAGTGGGTTAATTTCATCGGATTTGTATAGGTGCATTATTAATCAGTTTGGTTACAATACTAATTGCCATATTGGAAAATTTCCCCTGGAAAATAAGTCTTTCTCCTAAATTAGCTTCTACTTGTCGTTAGGTCACTAGAGATGAAAATGCGATTTAAGAAATAAATTTGAATTTGAGGCCGTGTCGTCATAGCGAACACTTTTCCTTTTGGTTTATACTTAAATGATACGAAATTATTTTAATAATTTTGTATTAATTAATTAATTATTTATAGAGGTATTATATCTCTTTAGTTTTGATCTCATTACTCAATTCAAATTGTTAAAAGTGCATTTAAACAGTGTCTTGACTATACACAACACCCGTCGCGCCATCGACCAAGTGGAGCGGGCAAGACTTGTACTAGCGGCAGCTTTCCGCGATTCGTTTGTTTGTTTGGTAAGTGTGTTGTTTCAATTACTTATAATGAACCTTTAAGCCTCGAGTGTATAACATACTCTCTATATAATTACTTTCTTAAAACCACGTTTGAATGATATCACATCTGACGCGGTAAACAGTTATAGCGGGGGTTTGTAAATTGTATTGAAGCGCGCGCCTATCTTTTGCCTCGTGTCTGGAGATGCCGCCATTGCCAGCTGAATGACGGAATCTAATTTTGTAAACTTTTTGTTATAGGACATCAAAATGGACATTCGATCATTAATCGACGAGACCGATCAACATTCAGACCATGTGCTTAACAAATCAGGACCAAAGTGAGCATCATCCAATGTCTTCCATTATCCTAATAGTAGCTACATACAATTTCTACTCAGTCCCATAATTCAGTCCCTAATCATGGCTCAAACAATGAAAGGGAAATCAAGGACCACTATCTACCGGAATAGCAGTCGATTTAATACAAAGTAGTGATGTAGCAGATCAACATTGTGAATCAGAATGTGCCTCATTGGTCTCAACTTCAACAACCGGGACCCCTTCAACTATTCACACAGTGCCTCAATGTAACGAGTACCAAGATGATTCATTGGCCTCTCATGAAATATTTGAAAATTCGTATGAGCTAGCAGATGAAGTAGAAGAGAAACACAAGAAAGAAATATAATTATTAGATTTACAAATAAAGTCTCAGAAAATGGACATCCAAAAGAAGATGAGGAAAAATTGAATATTATAGATGATGACACGTTCAGTTCAGAGTATGCAAGTTTATGTTAAACACTCCAAAAATCACATTGGCTGTAATTTCCATGCAGATGTAAAGAAAATTAATGTTGAAAATGTTGTCTGTCTAATGTGTTATTAATGCACAGAGAAATTGGTACCTATGCATAAAAAATCCCCTTGCCAAATTTGAAAATTTTTCAGATTCATAGAACGAATGAGAAAATTTGTATACTTTGAAAAAACCCCAAATCAAAATTTTCAATTTAGGAGAGCTTGAAAATGGTTCTGAACAAGGTTTTGCCGCATAGTCATGTCCTCGTGCGGTTCGTTTGGCAGATTCTCTGGCATGATTTGATCTTGGTCGAAGTTCAGATCTTGGCCAAGTTCAGGACCAGGTGGGGGCAGGGGTTCTTCGGCATCGCATGCTAAATTGTGGAGGACAGCTGCGGCAACGATGATGGGAAGAACGTGGTCAACACGGACTTTCATTCCAACGGACAATATGGGGAACCTTCGTTTCCATACGCCGTATTGACGTTCCACTATGTTTCAGGTACGGATCTGGGATTCGATGTATAGCTGCTGGGCTTGGGTGACGGGATTGCGGAACGGAACTAGCATGTAATCACTGGAAGTGTATCCGGAGTCTCCAAGAATGATACCACCATTCATCTCTCCTCTGTCAAAACGTCCCTTCACAGACGAATTGTTAAATATGGTTCGACCGTGAGTCGAACCAGGCCAGCGGGCCACAATATCCATAATTCGGAGATTAGGAGCAGAAATTGTTTGGACATTTATTGAAAAGAATCCCTTTCGGTTCCTGAATGTTTCGGCCTGGTCACCACCTAGATTGTGAAATCATAAGGGATCAAGGAAAAGTAACAAGGATTGCTTAAACTTAAAGGTAAGTTGTGATGAAAATGATCATGTGGAATCGGAGTGTAGCCTTTGTGATAGATAACGTAACTACCATGCAAAGCAAGTATTTAAATAGGTACCAAAAGCATTGCTAATAAAGCAAGACGTCAAAATGTAAACTATCCACTAACCATTGCGACTTGCTATGCCTCAAATACTTACCAACTGATTGTATCTTGATATGAGTACAGTCAATTACCGCAATTACTTTTGGGAATCTTGCAACCTCATAAAACTTTTGCTGTACCTCTTCAAACTCCTCGGGTGTTGCAGGAAAACGGATCAGGTCATCACCCAAGCTGGCTATGGCCGCGGTAACTTTGTGAATAATCACACATGCTGTGGACTTGGTGATTCCTGCAAAATCACCTATGGCAATCAACATTGTTCCTGATGCATAGAATCGCAATGTCAACAATAGGCGGTTCATCGGTGACACTGCATTATTTAAATCGGAAGGTGCCGAAATGTCATCATCAATTTTGCCTAACAATTGCTACACTGTAGGTTTGGTTAGGCGAAACCGGATAAAAATTCTTCGTCGTTCCAATAGTTGCAATGGTCCGGTCGGGGACGAATTCTTCGTGCTGCTCGTACACGCGCTGCAATGTTTGCCATCATCTCGTCTTCTTCATCAGACTCATCGTCTGTCACACCGTACCTGTTGAAACAGCTACGAAATAATTAAAATAACATTACTTTTCTTGCCATTTAGTCGTGATGTGACAGAAGCTCAAATAGGCCTTCAGTTCAGAGCAGTAGAAAACTAGAAGTAATTCGATGTGCCAAACTTGGTTATACATTTAACATTTACATTTTTGGTTGGATTTATTACATTATTAGATTTTTTATCAAAGCATAATGTCATATAATATCACCTTTCTTTTAGTCTTCTTTGCGAGAAACAACGCTTTCAGACTTCAAACTTACCTCAGCACACGTCAAAGCAAGTTGCGTCTGACGTCTGGACAAGCACCAGCTGAAAGGTTATGTATCTCTTTGCAAATGGCGGTATTCTTTCGAACACGGAATTATGTTTCCAGATATCTTCCTTGAATGACGGAGATTAATTTAACACTTGCACTGGTTTTTAAAGCGTAAATTATTTTATTTTCACTTGCAAAAATTTTAGGTGGTGTTTCTCAACCCCGAGTTATCTCTCTTGAGCCTCAGTCGAAGTACGAGTTAAGACAACTCCCAGTTAGGTGGCCAACTCCAAGTTAAAAATACTGGTAGAACGCTAACTCCCAGTTTGGGCCTGAATCGAACTTTAAGTCAGAGTTGGGAGAACTGGTAAAACCGGACATAAACTGACAATATCTCGCACACCAGAAGTCGCACAAACATGATTTTGCAAACTCTTTCTCACACATGGAACTTTATTATAATAACTAAAACGATCAAGTTTGACTTAATAAGTCTCTATATAAAGCACGTTTTCAAAAAAAAAATTTTTTGCGTAACATTTGTTCTGCTTCTCATCTCGTAACTTTGTGATTTTAGCTCCAAACATGTACACATGTTATTTCTAGACAATTTAAATTGCTAAACAACCACGCTTATTCATCCAGAATCCATTCGTAAACAAGGAAGTAACAGCGTTTTGAATCGCGCTACGTGTATCGCACGGCACGCATGAGGCGACGCGATTGTTGCGGTCTCGATATGCCGATTCGAAGGTATATTTTATGGTTTCATTGTTGACTGTTCAAAAGTTTCTCGTTACGAACCTATTGTTGAAACAGTCGACGATATATTTTTATGGTGCCATTGTTGACGATAAAAAAGTAACTTGTTAAATGTAGTGTTGAAAATGATTTAGTAGTGCTTGTATTAGTGAGGTGAAGTAGCTAGATATTATTGATTATGAAAAGTGCAATGCAATCAACTCCCGTTACAACTCGAGCTCAGTGTTTGGTGACTGATTGGAGCCTGTGTTTTTTTTTGTCAGCGTCTTGACCGTAATGCCGCAATCAGAAATGCAACGAAGGATGGTGTTATGGAAGTGCTTTCTGCCGGAAAGGATCGCAGTAAATACAATGACACTGAAAACATTGACATTCTTGATCGGTTAGAAGCAGGGATTGGAACCGGAACCCAGAACCGTTTGGAACCGTTTAAAATCTGGAACCTTAACCGGAACCGGAACCCTTACACATAAAATAGCAAGAACAACCGGAACCGGACCCGAAATAAATAGGCACGGTTCTGTTTCGGTTCCAAAAGGTTCTTTACGGTTCCAAACTTGGCCGACTTTTCCAATTTTAAGCCACACTAAATGTATTCTTCGGAGATTTGATGTGATAACTATTTTAAAACTTCAAAATTTATGTTGATTTCATATGAAAAAAAAAGTATTTGCAAATGTTCTTCAGGCTTAGAGTCAGTCGCCGGCTGTTCGTCTCTCCCAAGCTTATAGAACGCGTGATTTCAGCTGAAACCCGCACCACACTCGAGTGATATATTTTGAATTTACGTTCGTATAATTTGCTTTTCGTTTAGAAGTTAGAATAAGACGGTATTTCTTGATAGCCAGAAATATCTGGAATTCTGTGTCTGCTGGCAATCTGAATTCAGAGATATGGAGAAGGGATTAGCTGTTATGCAATGTCGTG
The DNA here is from genome assembly GCA_921293005.1 of Nemoura dubitans. NCBI lineage: Eukaryota > Metazoa > Arthropoda > Insecta > Plecoptera > Nemouridae > Nemoura > Nemoura dubitans. The sequence goes on along the minus strand of OV121078.1, from coordinate 14,253,560 downwards.
TGAAAAAGTACATTCCGAATAATTAATATTTGAAAACATTAGCGAGAGAGATGAGAAAAGTATAGCAAAGCGACGCACCACGAATAATTTTGCAAAGCTTGTGGATTTCGTATAAATAGTGAAGCTGCATGACTCCCGACATATTTGATAATAATAATTACCCAAAATCGGGTTTAGTTAATTACTCATACCAATCTCTCTGATCACTGCCGAACACACGGCCGAAACAGCATGTTCAAAGAGAGTCCTTGCTTTAAAAATGGTTGGTCCTTTAGTAATATAATAGATCAGTATTTCGTGCTTGACCAACAATGTATTGTGAAAATAGTAATTATAATGAATGATGAATATACCTACCAATAGATCAAGAACACAGCAATATAGCATTGTACTTTATCTTAATCCCAATCACTGTGAAATTGATCTTGAAGTGACAAAATAGTGTCAAAAAAGCACTCTCTGAACCAAAGAAAGTATGTAGGGGATTTTTATTTTATTTTATAGAGTGCATACAAATTTGGAACCGTTTGGAACCTTTTGGAACCGTCTGAAGTTCCGGTTCCGCAGGAACCGAAACGACTCATGAACCGGAACCGGAACCCTTTGAGATCAAATTTGTTGGACCGGATCCGGAACCGGAACCGTAATGAATTAAGGTTCCAACCCCTGGTTAGAAGTATGCAATCTAGAGACTGTACATTTGGTGCAATGGCATCACGCGTGATGCGCTGGTTTCACACATGCTGGTTTCACATCAAGAGACTGGAGAAAAGAGTCGTCACTTTAAGTGTACCTCAAGACATTCCCAGCTCTTCAAGAGAAAGAGATGTGAGGAAAACTCGCCGACTTGTCCCGACCGTCCAGTGGGAAATGTGTATCTTTGTCAAGAAAATTACAGACTAGTACCCAGAAACGACAACGACAAGCTGAGAAACGTGCAGTTTCTTGAGACGTCAGAAAAAATTATCAATGTTGCTTGCCTTGATCCCGTGATGAGATGCAGGCTGTCCGGGATTACAGATCTAATAGCAGCCGAGGCGAAATATCTCATGAAATGTTATTCAAATTTTTTAAGAAGAAATGATTGTGGCACAGCAGTTCAACACATCAAAGACGACGAACATATGCGCCAACTTTGTTTACGAACTGTGTTAAACGAAGTGGAAAAGCTGCTGGCACAGGCTGAAATTGTTTCCTTGAGAATCGTCTGGCAAAAATACGAGGACCTGGTGCTATCGGCAGGATATCAGCTGGGTCCCTTTAGGAATAACGATTTCGGCAACAAAGTTAAGACCTTGCTTCAGAGCAATGTGGAGATTGTTAAACCACTTAGCAGCATAGAATCGTCAATACTTTTTCCATCCAATGACGTCACGTACAAGGCTTTCTTACAAGCGAAGGAAAACGAGTGCATGCACACCAATTCGCAATCCCCAAGACCTGGCGAAAACACGGTAAACCAATTTCATACATCCGTCTACTTTATCTCCCTGAAGTTAAGAAATGATCTGAAAAGTGCTCCTGGTCATGAAACAATTGGAGGATTTTCGCAAGAAGACGTTGAAAAATACTGCCACCAGATCATGTTCTCCTCTTGCGCCTTATATGTTGTGGTGATGACGGGGACTCTGAAAGATCAGAAATTAGAAAAAAGATTTTAAGCATTGCGCAAGATATTATTTTCCTACCATCAAGAGGCAGGAAGAAAACACCAAAACACATAGCGCTAGCGACGACCCTTCATCAGGCTCCCCGTTCAAACGCTCTCGTCAATCTTATTAGTGCAGCTGGCCACTGTATCTTATGAAACAGTGAGGAGAACTGACACGGCAATAGCGAAAGAAACTTTGAAGCGCTTCGAAGAGAATGGCAATATAATGATTCCCTCCAACTGTGTGTCTCTTCCCAGCGCTGTTGGCTACTTGAAGTTCGCCAATGATAATTTTGACATGGTGGAAGAGACTTTAAGTGGAAAGAACACTGTACATGTTTCGCAAGTAGTTGCTTTTCGACGGCTCATTGACGGTGAACAAATGAAGAAGATGCAGTAACCTTCGTCATACGGAAGAGACGAGCGATCCGTATCCTCGAAGTACGAGTACCAGAACATTATTGATGCAAAGATAGGCAACCTGAAATACGAGCCGAAGTTCCATGAACCCGTGACTCTAGATTTATACAGACCAAACCTTGAGACAACAGTAGATGCCAGAGCCACAGACATGGCGTGGATTTTGGCGACGATTGAAGACCAAGACCACGTTCCCTCTTGGACTGAATTTCACAAGATTTCTTCAGAAAACAAATCCAACGTTTCTGTGGTTGGTCCATTACCATTTTTAGATGCTGTGGACCACGATTTCGACACCATCTGGACAGAAATGAAGAACTGCATGGCAATGTCCCATTCTCTCGGCGAAAAATATACTGTCATTACCTATGACGAGCAGCTGTATGCTAAAGCTAAGCAATTGCAATGGCACATGCCACTTGAATGTGCAAATCTTGTCATCATGATGGGTGGTTTCCGGGCTATTGGCCAGCACAATTGGCAGGCTCAGGACTAAAGGACGTGTGGACCGAGAGCGGTGTTTTTGGGGGAAATGTGGCTGACAATATCTTCAAAGGTAAGCAATGGAACCGCCTGATCAGAGCTCACAAGCTAACTTTTGAAGCACTATGGCACATACCCCACCGTTTTGTGAAATACGGTCGGATTGATTCGTGTAAATCTGCAGAGGTGCTGGGCCAACCAAGGAGCATGAGCTTCATGACTTGGCTCAGAACACCGTCCTTTTCGGTTTCGCGACGTATATCGCTGGAATTTATTGGTAAATCGCTTTCAATGTATTTGAGAAACGATATCTTATCGGACTTTTTATCCACTGTGGAACACGTGGGAATGCGTCTGCTAGGTTTTTGCTTGAACTGACGTACCTAATTTCGTATTGAAAACCTGCCAGAAATGCCGCATATCTTCGTATATATAATCGGCTAGCCGCCATGGGTGGAATTCCCCGTGTTGGACCAAATATGGCCGTATATGGCTATTAAGTACTGTGCGAATCGTTTGACTCCGTAATATATACTCAGCGCCTCTTTGTCTCGCTGTGAATAGTTGTGCTCATGTGAGTTCAGCGTCCTAGACGCGAAAGCAATAGGTCCGAAGGAGTTGTCTGGCATTATGAGCATCATCACGGCCCCCAACCCGTAGTTGCTTGCATCAGTGACCAGTTTTAGTGGTTTACGCGGGTCGTAATGAGTGAGGACTAATGGCGATATTAGAATTCTCCTTCGTCAAATGCTAGCTTGCACTGTTGATCGAAATGGAATTTACGATCGCTTTCAAGTAACCTATACAGTGGTTTTAGAATCGTGGCTAGATTTTTGACGAACTTGAGTAATAGTTCACTAGGCCTAACACTAAACGGACGACGACAACTAGCGACGGAGGACGTCAACTGGCGACGAGGAAAGGGGAAGAATTCTCGAGGATTCTACGGATAAGACAAGATTAAAACGCGCACGTGCTTCGCAGTTGTTTTTCGTCGGTCTTACGTGCACAACAGCGCCTGAACATTCGCGATGCCGAACATAGGGTGCTTAGGCGATTTCAATTCCGAAGAAGAAACGTGGAATTCATACCACGAACGATTCGAAAACTACTGTACTTGCAATTGAATTAACGACGATCGCAAGACAGCGACGTTGCTCACGGTAATCGGCGTAAAAACTTACACCTTATTAAAGAGCATTTGTGAACCGAAAACGCCGTCATCACTAACATATTATGCTCAACTCGTAAAAACGTCATCTGGCCATTTGCAGCCGAAACCTTCCGTGTAATCGGAAAGGTACAAATTCCTCAAGTCTTCGCAAAAAGAACACGAATCATTTGCAGAATTCGTTGGCGAATACAGGCGTCAACTCGCCATTGCGACTTCGGCGACAATTTAAAAAAATGCACTACTTCTGCGGTGTCCGTTGCGAACACTTACGGGAGCGTATCCTCGAGAAAGACGACCCTTCGTTCGATGAAGTTATACAACTGGCGAAGTCACTGGAGGCAGCTAAGAAGAACGCATCCGAGCTGGGGCAGGAGCGTTCGGCAAGTCAACACTTCAAGAGGGGAGGGCAACCTACGCAAAAGAATACGGTGCCTACCAGGCGTCGGGAACCCAGCTCAGCCGCCGGGACTTCCAGTAACTCCGCCAGATACATGTGCTTCTCGTGCGTAAAACAGAACCACAAAAGGCTAGAATGCAAGTATCGAGTCTACACGTGCAACAAGTGCGGATACAAGGGACCCTTAGCCGCCGTGTGTAAAGGTACCTCAGCAGGTGTCAGTTCGGGTTCCAAGCGGGAATACAGCAAATGCATGCAATCCGAGGGTTCCGATTCCGATAGCCAACTGTATCAAACCACAGTCGCGTGCAATGCAATTCATAATGTAAAATCGAAACCTATCTACGTTCAAGTTAAGATTAACAATAGACAGGCTAGTATGGAACTGGACACCGGCTCGGCAGTGTCCGCCATTTCGTATAGCTACTACCAGGAACTTTAAAGCAAGGTTAAATTGTTGCCAACCGACTTGATACTACGTTCATATACTAATTGTGGTATCAGGCCAGAAGGCGTAATACATGTACATGTTTGCACTGATAGTCATCAGGAAACTTTGGAGTTACCCTTGTATGTCATAGACAGGGGAGGTCCACCCTTATTAGGAAGGGATTGGATTAACGCGTTATAATTAACCATTCCCATGAAGTTTCAAGCATCTATCGATTCAGAAATAGATAGCCTAACTTCACAGTTTCCTAATGTGTTGTCAGAAGGACTCGGGACTTACAGTAAAAGTTCCGTGAAGCTTCCCCTGAAGGAGGGGTGCAAACCAAGGTACCTCAAGGCATGGCATTAACCTTTTTTATGAAAGATAAAGTGGAGCGAGAGCTCAATCGTCTATTGGAGCTAAACGCTATTGTTCCAGTAGATCATTCAGAGTGGGCGACGCCAATCGTACCGGCTTTGAAAGAGGACGGTAGTGTGCGTCTCTGCGGCGACTACAAGCTGACTGCAGACAAGCTGAACAAGCCGACCCGAGAGGCAGACGTTCGGCCGAGGTCACCCGGGAATTACGTCCCTGCGAACCAGTTGCCGATTGATGAAACAATTGCAGATCGAAAGGCGGGAAACGAATCTCAACGACGACTCGTTTGATGGCGACGGTGGTGACGTCATGGTCCAGTCTCTCACAATGGTGCACACTCTCACAAGGGTGCACACTCTCACAAGGGTGCACACTCTCACAAGGGTGCACACTTTCCCCAAGACGGCAGCTCGCTCATTCTCGTGGTCTGCGAGACTGTGGCACGCTTATTGCCAACTGCTCAATCGTTCCCTACTTTTAGGACCATTTCGACAAGAAATAAGCAGAAACGATGAGAATTCCCCCTCCCGTGCTTCTGTGAGCTGGACGACGTGGGACGCCCACATCTGGGTATCTCCTGACTTGCAGATTCGGGCAGGACCACCATGAACTGTTTGTCTGTGCTATCAGGGCCAGAGCTGGCTGGATCAACAACCCGACGGCCCGGGAATTCGTGACGGCGCGTGAACGCCTGCTTAAAGATCAAGAAATATAAAATGAATCCACCAGCCGTGGAAATGAAGAAGCGCTGGGCGCAACAAGAATGGTGCATGCCACCAGAAGCTGTCAATAATGATCATCATGATCTCTTGGATATTTCTGACCCGAGAAAAAATGACAATAAAATTTTGACCGAAGATTTTGACTCCGAATCCTTTTCTGACTTGTCACGCTTTGAATTGGTTTGCCTGACAGAATTCGTGGAAAATGTAGTCAGTTACATAGCTGGGTACTTTGTCCGAATGGTACGGAAACGGATTCGTTGCGCCCTCTGCCTTCAAGCTCGGTACTCCCACATTTGCACCCATTTGCAGCCTCATTGATAGCAAACAAAGAGGGCGTCTGCTAAAGCCTGCGCCTGGGTAAGAAGTCTCGAAAATACACGAGAGTACTCGTACTACGAAAGTTCTCGTTTCTAAATGTCGTCAACGGTTTTGATAAAACGAATCAGCGAGTCTGAACGAAATCGAGATGGTTACGAAGGTTACCATCTCGTTCTCGGCGTACGTTCGGAAATACTCGGATACGAGTCTATGCGCACGACATTCGACACAACTTGGGCACAAACAGCCAATGGGAAGAGATCTTGCCTACCGGCATTGATTTTCCGCGAAACGCGAATTAGTTTCACGATGACAAAAAAAATATCACGGAAGAACAAAAAATTTTCATGGTCGAATTGCTTGAAGCAAATCCAAGGCTCATGAAATCAAAACTAACAAGCGACTTCACCTTCAGTGATCAGAACGCACTGCGGGACAAGTTGTTCGCCATCCTTCATGGTTGTGTCGGTGACTGGAAGACTGCTGCACAGTGGAAAAGGCAGAGCACGGCTAGAAAAGCCTCAAAGAAATATTTGGCTATAAATAACTACAACAATTGCCTTCGAATATATTCTTCGAAGAGGAAATTTAATTGGTGGGATAGGTTTACAAAGAGCATAACAAAATCACTGTCTCTCAAATTGCAATTAGAACAACCAAACACTTCAATGAAACCTAAACAAGTCTTGGGGAGATATAAAGGCTGCCGCAAAGAAAGTTGCCACAACTGCCCGAAGGAGCTATTCCTCTACGGGCAACACGCAGGATGTGCATCGGCCGAACACCCTGCTAGAGCGAATCTGCGCCGTCGAAGGCAACACTCTAATCTTCGATGGCGCAGATGGAGCCGAATAGGTTGGCTTCCTCTCGGTAGACAATGAGGTCGAGGCTTCTGCTGTAAGTAACTTGGCACACTGCCTACATTCATGTCCTTATGTCACAAACGTACCTTAGCATACTATAACATTTCCTTTAAGCAGGAAACATTCCCATTGGAAGATTCACAGGATTGGCTAGATCTTCACGATGATCAGGAACTGCAAGAAGATTTGGACATGCGCCTGGCTGCGTTCGAAAGCTTGATGCCAATGCCGGCTTAAAGAGGTACGAAAGCCATAAAAGCCATAAGAACGTTAGTTATTGTATAAACCTGCATACAATCACATGATTGCATACTTTAAAAATGCCAATTCTCTTGGTTATAGCTCGCATTGCACCACCGAAGCCGCCTGCTTGCCAGCTGCTGCCCCCGAAATCACTTCTGGTGAGTTGGTCCTAAGCTTACAAATTGAAGTAATAATTTCCACTACTTATAACAAATGTAGAAACCACTGATGTCTTCCTTGAAGCTCGCGTTTTTCTACCATCCGGCCAGCCAGCAATGTCGTCATCAGCCACTATGACAAGTTCCAGCGACTGCGAGTTTCTACCAAGCTTATTGTTGAGTAGGTACTTATAATGTAATTGTCACTTGTCTACAAAGGACTCCGCTTTCTTTGGTTCTAGCTCGCATCTCATCTCCGGGTCCGTCTATTTTTCGTCCGCTGACCTCGCCCTCTGGAATGCTTGCCGAAGCCAGTACGTTGTACAAAATTTCAAGTAATAATAATGAGCACTTCTTAAAATAAATGTTAAAACCACTGGTATCCGCCTCCTTCGTTCTAGGTCGACCAAGTCAGCAAGCTGTCCGGATGCCATTGCTGCGACCCGGCCAGCGAGCTTTTCAAATGCCTCCACCAGCAACTGGAATAAGTGCCGGTGAGTTTTTACAAACCTAAATCTAAGTACGTAGGAAAAATAATGTAATGTAAAATGTTCACAGCTAGCGTGGCTTTTTGGTTCTAGTGCCGGCGAGTTTTTGCTCTGCCAATCAAAAAATATAAAAGTAGGTTCAAAATGCTGATGGCAACAACTATTCTAACATTGTGTAATTCCTCCAGGTAGCCGCCATGCTGCCCCGGTGTCATCGGCCAGTGCAGACTTGCTGGCAAACAGCCAAGGGCGAGCCTTGGCCTTGCAGGAGAAGAAGCTTTGCCTACAAGAGAGTTTAAGCAGCAACAATTTACCGAGCCTTCAGCAACGAGAAAGGCATTTTGAAACATCGCTGAACGCAGTGAAAGATTTCTGGAAGAGCTTCTCTCGAAACGATTAGTGGCTCTATTTTCAAAATTATTTATTTTCTATTTTTGCTAAAAATGTAATAATAATATAAATAAAACACTTTCCATGACTGATAATCTTTTCGATTTTTAACGATTGAAAAGAAATAGAAATGTATTCTTGTTGGATTGGATTGGTAGAGACGGGAATTTGGCAAACGTTTCAACGTTTTCCGTTGGATTGCCTGACGGAAATATGTGGCAATGAAGTGGTTGCGAGTGGCCTGACCCTGGGGCAGGATGTGTTTGGGCCCTTATTCCAACGCCAAATATATCAGCCTTGAATTTGATGGCAAGGACATAAGTTAGGATAAAAATCAAGAGTGCAATTTCCAAATCCAGGGGCAGCTTCAGTTAGCTCATATAAAATGCTGCAATTTGACAGTCTTTGCCTACAAGGATTTCTGGTTCATAGAGTTCACAGAAAGGACATTGCATGGAGCTGCAATTTGCCTGAGCTGGCGTCTGCATTGACGAAGGGTAGGGCTGCACGCCAATCCCGTGCACTCTCACAGGAGACCCGTCATGCGTGTGGCGCCGTGAACCTGTCCGACCCTATGAGAGCAATAATCATGATTCCAACGAAACCGCCTCCTTCATTCAGAGAACCAGACTTCATCGACCTTGTCGGTCGATGCCTTGCGAAGAATACAGACCACTTCCGACTTCCGACTCGCTTCCGAAAAATTGGAAAATGTGAGTTAAGCAATTTTAGATAAAGATAATATGCAATAGCGAAAGAAGAACGGAAGCAAAACTTTCGGCTAGTAGAGGTAGGGCTATTTGCAAGCCCTTGGCCTCTGATGAAGCTGTGCCGATTTTGGGACGACATAGAAAGACTGTGGCTTCGCCATGGTCTCTAATAGCCGGTACACACTACGCTTTTTCCACGCTTTCAAACCCGTGGGCTGGGTCCGTCCGAGCCCGTCGGAGCCCGAAACGCTCTGAGAGGCCGAGAACGAGACGGATCCGCAATACACATATTCACACACTAGAGTATGTGAGAAAGATGGTGGCTTCGCTGGACTCCAAGAAGCAAGAGAAGGTGCCTTTGGTGTTGCCTGAAGCATCCACATCTAAACTGAACGAGTATGATTGGCTTGAGCCAGTCAAACGACCGACGATGATTCAGCCGATGGGTGAGTGATTTTTACATCTGATTTTGTTAACTCTTTTTCATTGTGATTTGTGTATCTTCAATCACACAATCATAGCAGTGTCTAAATTATATTCGTCCATGCATATGCCGATTAGTGTTGTTATGATTTTCTTGTAGGACTTTGGTGAAGTTTAAGGGACAAATGCTGGACATTCCGGGTATAAATGGCGACAGCAATACTACTTCGGAATCCTGCATCAACTGGAGACACCGCGGTCCACGACTCCTACCCCGAAAGTACGTCGTCTGGAGGACCAGAACATGATGGAGCAAGTAATGGAGGTGGCAAATGTAGCCCAGCACCTAGCCAACAACCAAGCCTCAGATAACGAACAAGTTGTGGCTTTCTCAAAACTCATTGCCACGGCTCTGAAGCCGTTGTCTGAGGACATAATGGACGAGTGGAAAGCCGATATCATGCATTTGATATTAGCAGCAAAGAGATAAGAACTAGACAATTTTTGCACACCTACTGTCATGTAAAAAAATGCAATTGTCTATAGTGTTTATCAGTTTCACAATATATGTATTAGTATACGTTAATAGTTAATTAATAATAGTATTAGTTAATGAATTAGTATACTGCTTTATCATTATGATTGCTTCTTCAAGAAATACTGCTAAGACATGCATATTAGTCAAACACATGTAATCCCATCCGTACCTTGCTCCATTGCCACTCTATACTGCACCCAATCTCGTTCATGCCACTTGGTCACGTGATCGGTTAAAGTTCATTGTTGAATTGTATTTTTAAGCAAATGGACTAGATAATAAAGACCAAGAGAGACAATGAGCAGTTCTACTGCATGCAATGAGAGATGAAGCAAATAAAGCATACAGAAAATTAAAATTCAAGAAAGAAGGAAAGAAAATCAAAATTCTGCGACATAAATTTGGGACATATTATGTACCCAAAGTCAACGAAACAGTTAAAAGACATGAATTCAACACAAGATCGCAGCACGCCGATGAATCTCTCGTGTCAAGTCGAGGAGACAAGGATAACGATTTAAGGTTTTAATACGAATGCAAAATGCGAGTACAAGCAAAACGGAAACACTGAACTTGTCCCAACGGGGATCTGGCGTGTACTCGTCTTATCCCCTCCTTCCGCATATTTCTCGGAGTCTGTCGGCCGCGCTCGGTCCTAGGCAGGGTGGCCAATGCCGTGGCATAGGGGTGGCCAGTTGGGATAGGACCAAACAAATCCAGCGACCGGTATGTCACCGACCACAAAGAAATAAGTATCACGCGAGGGTTCGGTAACGTCAGGGAATGCAGGAACCCCCCATGCACCCCCCCACCTCCCCAGCCCTTGAACCATCCTGATGAAGGACTAGAAGGACGAGAGAGACATAGCCGATTATTCTTACAACAACCCTTACAATACCACCACCAACATCCTTACTGTAAGCATCGTTCCACCATCGTGGGCTACGTGACCGACTCTCTCCACTCCCAGGTCGCATTCTCGTCACGGACGCCGATTACGCGAACGACGAAACCTGACCCAGTATACTACGAAATAACCCGGAAAGTGGAACCACTCAAATGCAACAAGCACAATTACGGGTCCAAATGGAACTTTACCAGTATCCCTGCACTAGAATCCACTGTGAGTGACGAGGAAAAGCAGAGACTCCGCAGAGCGAATAGAAAAGTGTGTGACTCTGACCAGAGATGGAATATTAAAAAGTAAAACCCAACTCTGAAGTCGCAAATTATAGGACCCGTTAAAAAAATCATGTTAGTTTTAACAGCGCCTCCGCCTCAACTATAAGCAAAGTCTCAAATAAAACAAATGAGCGGGACCTGGCGACGTGACATGGCGAATTATAAACTAGGATCACGAACAGTGCACAAATACCAACAACGCATTTTCTCCATTTCAATAAACTCTCAAATACCTGAAGCCCAAAAGCGCCCCATTATCCGCCCTATCTTCAACGTAGGCGCTAGAGGTAGGTGGCCCACATACTATCACACAATACTTCAATAGTATAGGGAATAACGGAACGTTACATGTTCACCGCTCACCATCACTCAAGGTGATCGTTATATCTTTCGCAAAGAGTACTCGTGCTAAAGATTGGACAGGGGAGACCCAACCTTCAAATGAACAAAATCTCCAGTTTGAATATTCACCCCAAGGTAGTAAAGTGTATCAAAGCATGTGTAACTGATGGTTTTCAGGTGCTTCAAGTAGAAACGACCATGACACCAGCCATAGCAGTAAAATCAGGCGTCAGTCACGGCAACGTACTTGGACCAGTACCTGTTGATCGGATTTTAGGAGATCGAATTAAATCCTAGCTGCGCCCGTTCCTGACCTGTACACAAGATCACTGAATGAATATCAAGAAATGTGTTTCTTAGTCACCGAAAGCCTTCACTCAAAAAATCTGGTCACAGCTCGACAGCGGAACGGAAGTATTTGCACTCCTGTTCATGCACGCAAGCACACAATTATGTATGGTGTACACATGTTGTGCAGGCCGGAGGTTCGGACGCATCAGTCCACCTTGATTCAGTATCGTAGAGCATTATGGAATCGGGTACCAAACGAAGAGTGAAGACATTCGATTCACGTGTGTGTGGGCTGATACAGCGCCCTCCCCGAAAAAGCCTAGCCAAAGGACAGAGCGTGTTGGGCCATTGGGCGCCAAGTGCAGACTGCACGCTGGCTGGCGCCGGCGCGGCAGCAACGCACTGCAGCCTCTTAACGGCCACTCCTGACGGAGGCCTGTCCGCTCAGAATTTCGCTCATTATCACTCGATTCGATATCAGTTATTATTAAAACCACATACAATTGAAGTGACAATGATTTTTAAATCACAAAGCGGTGTTATAAGTAAACCTTCCCCCCAAATTAAGCCACTCCCTGTCATCATTATTCCCACAACTGACTTTTAAATTCAAATAATTGTAACTGCCAGTGCTCGTTCGTTTTGACCGAGCCGGTATCACCTCTTTCAGTCTCCGGACTGGCTCCTCTGCAAACCTAGTTGAAAATAAACCAAAGTGCAAACCAACCAAAGCAGACCTAGTTGATTTAAATGATAAAAAATAAATATAATGATGGTAATATTAGTTATTTCCTCAAATTGGGACACGAAGCTCCCCTCGAGTCTAAACGTGTGGCAAAGCTGGCCGGAGCAGACGTCCTGCCGCTAAATGGAAACTCGACCCTTGTAACCAGTATTATTATATTATCATAGCAAACTTTGGAAAATCACGCTGGTAGACAACACAAGGTGAGGGATGGATGATAGACTAGACACCGCCTGCCTGACGGGCCAAGCTCTGAATTGCCTATGCTCGTTTGGGACTGCGCGCTACAGCGAGACAACTCGGTATCCACGGGCCGACAGCCAGCGTTGCCAGACTTCTGCTTGCAGGACGACTCAGCTTTGGAAGGATGCGCGGTTGCCTAACTTGGCTGCTCGTGGCATCAATGATCAACTACCAAAATGGTAGTTGTATTAAAAGCTAAATCTTTAACTACATTATTGCGATGAAAAAAAGGTTGGGAGGAGAGGGGACCTGTTGCATGAATTTCCAGGCGACACCCTTTTCAAGCCTGGATTTCAAACATGATATTGCTCTATCTTTACGATATATATTTAAACAGGGTTTAAGGGAGGCAAGAAAGCAATTTTTTGAATTGTAGGTTTTCTTGGTTGTTTCTGATTTAATATATGTTATTCTATTGTCTTTCAGAAAATTAAGTTCCCAAAGCGATCGTATCAACTCATCAATTCAAAAAATATTATTTACTATCGCATTGCACGAACGAATTCGTAAATTTTCTTGTGCGTTATCTAAACCATGCATATTTCTAACATTCATAACTTTGCCTCTATTTGACTTAGGATATTTATGTTGGTGGCACTGAACGCAGCATTGGCAGTGTATTTTTATGGCTGGGGTTGGTAACCATGATACTTTTCAATGCTGATTGGAAGTTGACAGAAGCTAGGAATTTATTACGTTTTTGTGCAACTTTTGTCTGTTTTTTGAACTTTTACTCTCTGTGTAACAACAATGCCTCGAGCAAAGAAATCGTATTTTAGTCGCAACAAAACTACGTTCTCCAAAAGAAAAGAGAGTTCTGGTGTTGAAGGCAGTTCGCCGGTTCTTTTAGAACAAAAACAAAGTGACAGTGAAGAGGTTAGGGTCTCTCAAGTTGATGTTACCCCTCTCACATCAAAAGTGTGTAGCAAAGAAAAATCGCCTGCAAGTGCATCAAGTAAGAAGCTTGAAAATTCACTTCAAGAATACGACAATCTTGAAGATGAAAACAACAATGCAACGTCGACCAACCATCAAGAGCGCACCGGAATACAGTTGATCGACATCGCTCTCCTCTCAGCTGCGTTGAGTGAATTCGCAAAATGCAAGTTTTGTGACGCTGGTGATTGTTTAGAAGTGTTTGAACTTTCCAATTGCAGTGTTGGGCTTGCTGCTCAGTTGGTGATATCTTGTCAACAATGTATGAAGCAGAAGAAATTCGAAAGTTCTGCTTTGACTCCGTCAGGAAAGCGCGAGGTAAACATCAGGTTTGTTTATGGTCTTCGAGCAATTGAAAGAGGCCCAGCAAATGGAAGGACATTTTGCGCGGTAATGAATCTACCTAACCCACCATCGAAATTTGGTCCTTACAATAAAGTGATTGGAGAAAGCTTGAAAACAGTGAGTGAGAAGTCGATGATTGGTGCGACGAGAGAAGCTGTGCTTATAAACACCGAAGATCCAGCAACTGACATAACGGTGGCCATAGACGGTTCTTGGCAGCGCCGAGGGCATGCTTCTTTGAACGGCGTTGTGACTGCAACCAGCGCAGACACCGGGAAAGTTATCGATACCGAGTGCCTAACGAAGTTTTGCTTTGGCTGTTCCAAAAACAAAACTCCAGCGAAGAAAGAAGCCCATAAGGAAGCCTGCAACATAAACTACACCGGGTCAAGTGGCGGCATGGAAGCTGCAGGAGCATTAGCCATGTTTCAACGTTCGGAGGTGGCACGCGGTGTTCGTTTTGTTAATTACTTGGGTGATGGCGATAGCAAGGGCTTCCAGCGGGTAGTTGACAGCAAGCCGTACGGGGAAGATGTTGTTATCACAAAACTTGAATGTGTAGGACATGTTCAGAAGCGCCTTGGCGGCCGCCTTCGGAAGCTACGCACAACATTACGCGGCAAACGTCTGGCTGACAATCGTTTTCTCAGCGGAAAGGGGCGACTAACAGACGCAGAGATAGTCAATCTTCAGCTCTACTATGGATTAGCAATCCGTCAAAACGTCAACCAGCTAAACAACATGAAGCGAGCTGTGTGGGCAACATTCTTCCATAAACTGTCCACCAACGAATTGGCGCAGCACGGCCTTTGTCCAGCCGGTGAGGGTACCTGGTGCAAGTTGCAACTGGCCAAACATTTGGGAAAACCATACAACCATTCGCATTCTCTTCCGGCGGCAATAATGGATGCTATCAAGCCGGTATACAAGGACCTCTCCAATCCCGAACTGCTCAAAAAGTGTCTGCACGGCCGATTGCAGAATCCGAACGAGTCCGTCAACGGAGTGTTTTGGTCGCGTCTCCCGAAAACCACTCTTGTCGGGCTAGATGTACTCAAAATGGGGGTGTACGATGCTATTCTTGCCTTCAACGACGGGAACTTTGCAAAGTATAGAGTTCTTCAAGATCTGGGAATCGAACCGGGCGCAAACACGTTCAGAATCCTACGCGCAATGGACTACGAGCGGTTGACAAAAGCCAACGCAGCAGTGGAGTATTTCTCCAAAGAAGCGCGACAAAAGCGAAGAAACCAAAAGCTGAGAAAAGAAACGGCAGAAGAAAATGCAGATGACCCAGAGTACATAGCTGGCATGCTAGGCTAGTAACATTTTTGGTGCTGTTTGGATGCAATTTATATGTTCAACAACTTCAATCTGTGTACTCAAAACTATCTTTTTATTACTTTCGGTGCCATTTTTTCTGGCAATTTTGCACCAATCAACTTGAAATTTTCAACATGTACTCCTGAAAGTGTTGTTAACATTAAGTATTACTGAAATTTTGAAAAAATGAAAAATTAAGGTGCTAAGTAATTTTCAATACTGAAAAATGTGAAATAAAATTACAATTTTTTCAAAAATTTTTATCTCAGAACTGTTAAAAAAAAAAATCCCTAATACTTTGCATGCACAGTAGATCTATCTGTAA
The DNA here is from genome assembly GCA_921293005.1 of Nemoura dubitans. NCBI lineage: Eukaryota > Metazoa > Arthropoda > Insecta > Plecoptera > Nemouridae > Nemoura > Nemoura dubitans. Next base: position 14,238,039 of record OV121078.1, on the reverse strand, counting down.
ATGTTTGAATTTTCAGCTCTCTAAATTGACAGGTCTTCAAGAAAAAGGTACCGAAAAATGGTATTTTTAACATGGAAGGTAAAGGGCTTTCTTGCCTCCCTTAAAAAAAGAAGGCATAATGAGTTACCTAAAACACGGCGATTTTTTATAAACTGCTGTCTTAATTTTAATTGGTAGATTAGCTACTGAACATAAGCTCTTGCTGGCCAACATGATGCAAGACCTTAGATAACCAAGAGAAATTGGTGCTTTGGGCACCAATGGGCCCAATTTGGGGTTTTGAATTTGGGCTTTGAATCTTCCGCAGGGGAAAGAGAGTCTGTAAGTCTAGCTGGTGGGGGAAGGAGGCTTGAAGCAGACAGCCGCCTCGTCAAAGCACTAGGCCAGAAACCCGCACAGACTTGCAAGTGCTGGACGCAAGCACGTGGCCAGAGTCCCCAGTGCCCGAATTATGCGATTGGCGCCCCTTGGCTAATATTTTACGGCGTCCCCCCTCCCCCCCCCCCCCCCCCCCCACGAAATTTAGCGCATAATTTGTGTTTTAAGAAATACGAACTGGAAGAAATGTTACCAGCGAATGTGATGGCGTTGTGATGTCTTGATAACGCACTACAGGTTTTTGCGTCGTGATTTCACTGTCGCAAAACTCTCAATAATGTCATTAGTCTCTAACTTATTCAACGAATCGCTCGCAATTTACATTATGGACATTGATGGGAGTTTTTTCTCTGCCATTGTTGACCTGCGGTGGTTCTTAATGGTCGATTCACAATTGGTTATAAGGTTTAAGGATTCGTGATTAGTGCAGGGATTGGAACCTTAACTCATTACGGTTCCGGTTCCGGTCCAACAAATTTGATCTCAATGGGTTCGGGTTCCGGTTCCTGAGTCGTTTCGGGGAACCGAAACTTCAAACGGTTCCAAAAGGTTCCAAACGGTTCCAAATTTGTATGCACTCTAAAAAAAATATATCCCCTACATATTTTCTTTGGTTCAGAGAGTGCTTTTTTGACACTACTTTGTCACTTCAAGATCAATTTCACTGTGATTGGGATTAAGATAAAGTAGTACAATGTAATATTGCTGTGTTCTTGAAATGTTTGGTAGGTACATTCATTATTCACCATAATTACTATTTTCACAATTGTTGGTCACGCACAAAATACTGATCTATTATATTACTCAAGGACCAACCATTTTTCAAGCAATAACACTCTTTGAACATGCTGTTTAGGCCAATCAGTGAGATTGGTATGAGTAATTAACAAAAACCGAATTTGAGTAATTATTATTATCAAATATGTCGGGAGTCTGCAGCTTCACTATGTATACGAATTCCTCAGGCTTTGCAAAATTATTTTTGGTGCGTCACTTTGCTATACGTTTCGCACTCTCTCTCTCGCTAATGTTTTCAAATATTGATTCGGAATATACTTTTTCACACGACATTGCATAGCAGCTAATCCCTTCTCCATATCTCTGAATCCAGATTGCCAGCAGACACAGAAATCCAGATATTTCTGGCTATCAAGAAATACCGTCTTATTCTAACTTCTAAATGAAAAGCAAATTATACGAACGTAAAAACAAAATATATCGCTCAAGTGTGGTGCTGGTTTCAGCTCATATCACGCGTGATTTTCAGCTCCCAAGCTTATAAGCTTGGGAGAGACGAACACCCGACGAAGCTCACCCTACGGCTGAAGAACATTTGCAAATACTTTTTTTTTTTAATATAAAATCAACAGAAATTTTGAAGTTTTCAAATAATAATCACATCAAATCTTCAAAAAATAAATTCAGTGTGGCTTAAAAATTAAAAAGTCGGCCAATTTTGGAACCGAAAAGAACCTTTTGGAACCAAAACAGAACCGTAACTATTTATATCGGTTCCGGTTTTGGTTCTTACAATTTTCTGTGTAAGGGTTCCGGTTCCGGTTAAGGTTCCAGATTTTAAACGGTTCCCAACGGTTCTGGGTTCCGGTTCCAATCCCTGGATTAGTGTTTAACAATATGGTTTAACAGAAATGTTTTGAAAAAAATTTAACACAGATTTGCGTGTTACCGTTCACAATTGGGTCATAGTGCTTAAAACGGTATTTAGGTTAAGTTATAAGGATTAAGAAATAAAATAATTTCCTTTTTTATACCTTAAACATTGCGACGGCTTATGACCGACCAATCAAAAGCAAGCAAAAGTAAAATCAGCAATTTCTTAGATCAATTTGAAACCTGTGGAACTGCTGCAAATGAAGTTTCCTGTGTAAACTCCCAAGCAACCGGTAATAGCAAGACACCAAAAGAAAAATGTTGTATTTGCTCAAAATTATTTAAAACGGCACATGGACTTGAATACATGCTACAAAAGTGCACAATAACTCCAATAATATTGCCACAGAACCAACAGATTTGCCAGCATCGCATGATATTGTTGATTCTAGAAAACCATGCCATTTTTGTAAAAAGATTTACAAAGGGCTACATGGTCACATTACGAGAGCCCATCCCGAAAGACATCGGGAAGTAATATCCCTTCGCCATTTGGTACAAGATCAGTCGGAGTCTATTGAGCCCAATGGCTCAACGTGTGATATTACAACAAAAAAGATTTTACCAGAAGATATCAAGCTCCACGCAGAACTCGACACATGGATTAAATCGTTTGAACAGCCTAGATGTGATGAGGACGAGTTTAGCTCAAAAGTTCAAAAGTTCTCCGAATATCTTTCAAAAGCTGTGCATGAACTACCAGGTCCCAAGAATCCGGCAACAAGGTACTTTAATGCTAGGAAGAATGGAACGCTCAAATCTAATGACAGACAATATAAGGATTGTACTAATCTAGAACGAAAATCAAAGCGAGAACGAGCAAAGAGAAAAGAAAGTTATTTATATCAAAAAGCACAATTCCTCTACTACAACTAACGCAGGAAGGCGCTAAATTTGGTGGTCAACAGTAAAAAACCTCAATGCCGTATCGAAAGCTCATCTTTGTCGCAAGAGTTTCAAACCAGGTACTCATTACCTAATATATGCAAGCGTGATGTGTACCCTTCAAAGCATACCGTATCCGAAATAGAAGAGATAAATAATACCTTCATCCCTGTAATATCTATCGAACTTATTCGGACATCCGTAAAAGCTATTCGTATCGACACAGCTCCCTGACCCGACCATATTGTCATCATGCGCATTGTGAAATCAGAACGTGTCGTCAAAATTCTCTCTCTGATTGGATCTACGATGCTAAATACAGGATGGGTTCCCACAAGCTTCAAAATAGCAAGAACAGTCAGTCCTGATATACAAATGTGGTGATCAAACACTTCCCTCTAACTGGCGTTCTATATCTATTTGTTCGGTCTTACGTCGTGTTATCGAGAGAGCACTCGACAAGACCCTAAGACAGTACATTTCATTCAACGAATTTCAAAGGGGGTTTACAAAATCACCCGGCTCGTAAATTAATATATCTATTGTAAACTCAATCCTAGAAAAAGCTAAAACCAAAAGTGAAGACGTCACTTTAACTTTTTTGGATATAACCAAAGCTTTTGATAACGTTGGACACGAACACTTGGAATCAACTATAAGAACATCTCCCATACCAACGAAATTACAAGATTTAATAATTAACCTCCAACTAGGAAATGTCACAAAAATTGAGGCTAACAATGCAAAGACAAAGCCAATTTCACTGAACCGCGGAGTCATGCAGGGAGCGCCGTTGTCCCCAACCCTATACACTATGGCAACCGATCACAATTTGGACGAGATATCCGAAAAAGAAGTGTCTTCAAAATATGGTTACAAATTAGTTAAAGAACTAGATTCCATCTCAATTATTGGATTTGCTGATGATCTTGTAGTTGTGGGAAAAAATGAAGAATCTGCATCAATTTTAACCAACATGATCAGGCAGCGCCTTTTGGAACTCGTATTGGAACTTAGTGTGAAAAAGTCCTTTGTCATAAATGTTCAGAAAGGAGTTCTTCAATCCCGTTCTATTCAATTAGACGAAAAAACAACCCTCAAAGCCATAGGTGACAACGAGACAATTCGCTATCTGGGAATAAACTTCAGACAATCAATCGTTTTTGACAAATTCAAACTTATCAACGAATTAAAATGCAAACTACAAGACCTCACTACCTCGCCTCTACTAAAGCCCGATCAGAAACTTATATATATATATATATATATATATATATATATATATATATATATATATATATATATATATATATATATATATATATATATATATATATATATATATATATATATATATATATATATATATATATATATATATATATATATATATATATATATATATATATATATATATATATATATATATATATATATATATATATATATATATATATATATATATATATATATATATATATATATATATATATATATATATATATATATATATATATATATATATATATATATATATATATATATATATATATATATATATATATATATATATATATATATATATATATATATATATTATTATTATTCCCAACACTCGTATACCCATTGCAGAATGCACCAGTTTCCGAAGTCCCTATTTCGTTTCTAGATGATCTCGACAAAATCATCAAAAGCACCATCAAGGAAATATTTGCTTTGCCTTTTGATACTCCAGACGCAATGCTGTACACCTCACACAAGTGCAAGGGATTGAACATCTTTAGAGCAAGATGGGAGGCCTTCATCCAGAAGATCAATATATACAATGCTCGGGTTAAATTTGGAAACAATTATGTAAATCAAACTCGGGACTTAAAAACCGAGAAAAATAAATGCTTCGAAAAACAGGGATTAACTCAAGATTCGTTTGCTAATAAACCCCAAAAAGAAATCAAGCCACAATGGCATCCGCGAACATCTACGAGAAAACGAATACGAAAAATGGTGCAATCTCCCACAGAAGGGCCGCGGAGCTGTGTTATTCAAGGAATACACACCAGCCAACACAATATGGATTACAAGGAAAAATGGCCTATCCTGCTCCGAGTGGCGAGATGCTATTAAAATGACCGCTAATGTTTCTCCGGTGCGAGTTCTCCATGGAAGAAGTCAGAACGGGAACAGATGTCGCCGATGCGGCACCGAGATCGAAACCTTACCCCACGTCCTGGGCTTCTGCGAACATGGTGAACTACTTCGAAATACCCGTCTACACACAATTCGTACTGCCATCGCAGACGAGTTTCGAAAAAAGAAGTGGGAAGAAGCAGAAGAGGTCCACGGTTTATCAATAGATGGGAGCAATCGACGAATTGACATACTCGCCATTGACCCCATCTCTCGACACGGTCTCATTATCGATCCAACGATTCGATTTGAATCACATAAAGATCAAAGTAAAGAAGTTGATGAAGAAAAGCAAAGCATATACAACCCAACCATCCCCTACTTCCAGGATAAATACAACACCACGAGCCTGGAAGTGATTGGCCTCTTCATCGGATCACGTGGAACAATCACGGAATTTTTTAAAACAGTTTTTACTAAATTTAAATTTCACAAATCATTCATTTCCCATATTTGTTTATTAGCCCGTAAAGGCTCTATCGCTATTTTAAGAAACCACCTTAATAGTCCTTTCTATAATTTGTAATATCTATCTTCAATTTAGTGCCATAGTTAAATTATTTATTTATTGTTAATATTTCCATTCTTATACTATTATACTGTGTCCGAAGTGGCAAATATGTTATATTATGTCAGTGTTTAAATAAAAAAAACTACTCTCTCTCAAAAAACTTGACTATACTATTTTAATGACATTTGTCGTTGACATTGACATTTGATGGACGCTGTGCTACTGCAAGTGTGAAGTTACAATAAAGTTTGTGAGATTGACAATAATTATGAGCAGTGACGAAGAAAACGCAATTACAGATTCAGATGAGTTAATCATCCAGCTTGTTGAAAGAAGAGTCATCTTTACAACAAGCGCGACCCCTTATATAAGGACAATTTGGCAAAGGAATATGCCTGGCTGGTCATCTCTGACATTTCGGGCAAAAGTGGCGAGTTAAAAATGGCATTTTGTCTACACTACATTATCATTGCGTATCTGCGCTGTTAATTTGCATGGGTTCTTATCATTTATGATCTTAGTAATGTAATTTTATTTTGTCTATAAGTTCTAGAAGTACAGAAAAGCTGGGAACGCCTTCTGAGGAAGTGGCGAAAAGAGCGGAAGGAACTTCAGACTGCTCCAGCTAGTGGCTCGGCTACCAAAACGAAGCAGATTTGGCAGCACTACAGGTCAATGAAAATTTGAGCGGATCATGTTGCTTCAAAAAGGTATGGATAATTATTAAAAACTCTGATACTTCTCGTGTTTTTCTTTTAATAACTATCAAACTTCTGCTCCAGCACTCACGGGAATATCCCATCAAAGAGGAGGAGTTTGTGCTCTGGAGGTCAGGGAACTTCATCCTCACCTGCCCCAACTGATTCTACTCTGCTCTATGAATTTCCTGAGACGCTGCCACTATCTGGAACTATCGAGAATCCTTCGGAGTCTGCGCTTACTCCGAGACCAGCGCAACTGTCATCATCAAACATGAACAAGGAGAGGGAAGCAAATCGAAAGAACTTTAAAAAATTATAGAAGGTTCTTTCAAACAGCTGGAGAGCCTCATGGAAATTCGATCGAAGCCTACTGGACCACCAAATTCCGAGAAATCATGTGGCGAAGAAGTTGCCAACCTGATAACTAAAGTGAAGGGTACGAAAAGAAAGCTCCAGGAGTCCAAGTCTTGAAATCTTCGCTTTGAAAACGAAAACGATCTGAAAACGAAGTTCTAAAACAGAGGTGTTTTCCACATCCTGTTTATTGGTAGTCTTGAGTTTGCGTTTCAAAAACGCACTACGTTTTCGTTTTCGAATTTCGTTTTCATTTCGCTTTCGGTTTCCCTCCCCTCATTTTTCCTCGACCAATCACAAGCTTTAGTTTCGTCACCAATTCGTCAAGCAGCGCCTTCCTGGAACTACCTTGCCTTGCATTTGTTTTTGAACTTGACAGTTGAAGTTGACGTGGAGTGAATGAATTGATGGGTTTATTTATTTGAAGTGTACCAATATTCAATATTGTTAAGAATATTGAATATTTCAATATTGAATATTCAATATTGAAAGGAATATTTGGGATCGCTATTGGGATCGAAAAAATATCGGTTCCTCTCATATTCATAAAGGTTCCACAAACTCAAAACAGCAAAACAAAAATTCCAAGTTAATTCATTCATTGGGAAAAACTTAACATTTCAGCTGTCTGTTGCCTAGAGTGAGTTACAACTTCGTAGTACGATGCACTGAGAGAATTTGATGCAGTGATTGAGTGAGCGGAGGTAAACAATTTTGATAACATTACGCAACTTTTGCCACTTCGAAGAAGACCGCGATCAGTAATGCGCCAGCATTTGTGATAGTGGATTGACGTGACGGACCTACAGTGTGGGTGTGAAATTTATAATATTGAAATATGTAAATTACTAATCAATCACTAAACGAAGTTGCTTACGACATACCAAGGCATCGACGGAAATAATAATCTTCAGCGACCCGTTAATGGTACCGTAAATTAAAAATTGGAAGGCAAACTTCAAAAAGTAAATTTTTCATTGGAACCTTTATTAGAACCATAATTTTTGTTGGAACCGATATTGGAACCTAAATTTTTATCCATAGAACCGGAACCGAAATCGGAACCTGAATGAATTGTTTCAAGAACCGGAACCAGAACCAGAACCGTTATTCAAAATATCATGGAACCAGAACCCGAACCAGAACCGTAATTTGAAACAATTCAGAACCGGAACCGGAACCAAAACCGATATTTAAAAAAAATCAGAACCAGAACCGGAATCGGAACCGTAATTGATTTCGGTTCGGATCCTTGCTGCAGGGTGCTCAAAAATTTTTAAAATCCTTGCCAGTGTCAAGGAAACATTGAGGCAAAGCTCTGAAGAAATCCGAAGTACGAGCTTCATGTTGCTAAGACTAGTGCGAGTGCATAAATTTTATTCATAATTACCAATGGCAGCTGAATTGCTTCATTTCTAGAGGGGGATTCGGATACAGAGAAGTCAAACGAACTGCCGGTCACTAGCAACCCGGAAGTTCTTTCAGAAGCTGCCAAAAAAAAGTACGCTGCAGTACATTAGGTTTAGTCAAGTACGTGCAAATTTTAAACTTCCTTCACTGACCAAGAGTGTTCAACACTTTCTATAGATAAATTGGTATCGAAAACTGCAGCTGGGAATCTGAAAGAAACCATTGAACCGCCCAAAGACTCGTACGTGCTGCAGAATGGTGCCAAAACAGGGGGGAACAAAGCTCTTTGAAACGTAAGAACATATTGGACTTGCAAAAACCACTTTTACAGGATCAGTAAGGCTTGATTTAATTTTTAACCACCTATTTTAGGCACTCCAACTCGATCTCGCGTTGCTGAAAAGAGGCTTGTCGTCACCGGAAAAGCCCACGACGATCTGCTTGCGGTCGAAAAGGAAAATCTGGCGATCGAAAAGGAAAAGCTGGCTCTTGAATGGGCGAAATTGGCAGCGTTTCAAGAAGGAAGCAAGGCATTGACGAGCATTGCAGCATCTCTGGCGGAGATAGTTCGTAACAACAACTTAACGTTTACCTTTGGTAATAACTAGGACTAATTATAATTTTGTACATTTTTATCCCAGCGTAGTTTGCTTTGCGTTGCAACCTTACCGACTGAAACTCATATTCCTTATATTTAAAGTGATTCTAGAAAAAGTTACCTAATCTGAATTAAAAACTTAAAACACGTAATAAAACTTAATTAAAAACTCATAGTTAGGCACTACCCGTGCCTAATTAAACATGTATATGAAAGGCTGTCATTATTTAGCTACTAATTACAAGTTTAAAAGGTGATCTAAAAAAAGTACTACATTTACATTAAGTTGTTAATCGTAAGTTGTTAATTAATATCATTCTTCAATAAATCTGATAAGAAAAGGATCTCCCGCAATGTTAAATCGATCTTCCATGGCAAATACTGCTTCCTCAGCGTCTTCTACAGCTGCTAGCAGCTCGAGATGCAGCAATCCGTTCGCCATTTTTGTTCGCCACCTTCAAAATCTCTGAACTTAGATCTGCCACGTTTTTGAAAAAGATCGGCTCGGAACTTTTTGCATAAATCGATTTTTACGAAATTTTTCGATTTTTTCAAAATTTTGCGTCTTTATAACTGTCAAGGTTATTAACCAATCTTTGCCCAAATTTGTCCACATGTTGCCCTTATGGATATTTATCATTCCTGAAAATCTTAGATTGGTAAGACGTTCCGTCTGGTTTTTATTCGCATTTAAGTAGTGATTTTTCGTGATTTTCGACGCCTGATTCAACATATGATCGGTGTCCTTGGTTATATAAATTCCAATATAAAAACTCTAATTTATAAATCTGTATGTGACTTTTGCTTTTGTTCTTGAATGTGTATTATTAATTTGTGTTGGGGACTGCATTCTATTGCAAATTTGACAATGAAATTACGCTCATCCTTCAACGCGACGGTATAGAGCGTTCGGCGAAGCCCTAGACAGCCGTCGTTCACCCGTGCCAAATGCCAATAAGCGGGGTGCTTGATAAGGATAAGGACGTTATAGAACTACTTAACAAAGTTCAGAGGCACACCCGCTGCAGCGAGGGATATTGTCTTCGCAAAAACAAGAACTCGGAAGAACTTCGTTGTCGCTTTAAATTCCCATTCGACATGTGCCAAAATACAATACTTAGTAAAGATGTAAACGGAGAGTCGGTTATAACAACAGAACGGAACGATCCTCTCCTCAATCGTTATAACCCGTTCATGATTCAATCGTGGAGAGTGAACATCGACATACAGCCCGTCGTGTCTAAGCACGCCGTGTTGAATTACATTGCGAATTATGCGGCAAAGAGCGAACCAAAATCAAAATCTTTCAACGACTTGCTGTCAAATATCCTGAAGACCGCAGTCAATGACAACGATCCTGCCAAACTAGCCGTGCAGAAGTTAATAATTAATCACTCGCCGAGCGCGACATTTCCGCTCAGGAGTGCTGCCATCTCTTGATGGGGTATCCTCTCTACCATTCGAGTCGGGCTTTTGTTTCTATAAATGTTGGAGGCGATCAATGGGTGCCTCCAGCTGCCGAGGATGAACCTGTTGACGCAACAAACAAGAAACTGATTGACATGTATCCCACTCGACCCGATAACATGAAAGAGCTAAGTCTTATCGAAATGGCATCCCGGTTCTACTGGAAAGGCCGCTGGGTGTGTAGAAAGACTCCAGCTGTGGTGAGGGTTTTCCCCAAACTTTTCCTCCGTGAAGATCCTGAAATGAATGAGGCATTTTACCATCAACAAATCCTATTGAAAGTACCTTGGACCAGTGAGGCTGATTTGAATGTTGGCCATCAGTCCTGGAAGGACGTTTTCCTAGGTGCCGGGCTGGTTGCTCACGAAGAGCCGGTGGAGGCAGTGGAGCCGGACGAGGAGGATGAGTGGGAAGAGCCAGAGGTCGAGAGGGCCCAAGAAGAGTGGATGGTTGTTGCTGGGATGGGGCCCAACGATCAAGTTGTCCAATGCGAACTTGGACTGAGGGAGTTTGACACTTCATTCCGTTGGAATGATTCGTATGGGAAATATCCCAGCATTGGGGCCGTTTCAGACTTCTTGATCCACGTCAAGCGAGTTGCCATGGATGTCGTTGACGAGGCTTAAGATTTAATATCATACAGTGCTGAGCAACAGAAAGTGCGTGACCTCCTCCAAGAACAAATACATTCTGTGAAGACGCACTCGCACTATTCGTCAGTTCGCCGACTGATCGTTCAGGGCACGGCTGGAACCGGAAAAAGTACCGTAATCAAGGCCATGACAACGATGCTGCGCCGGGAGCTGGGGGACGACAGCTTCCTGTTGCTGGCACCAACAGGAGTTGCAGCGTTCAACATCCACTATTCATTCGGATTTCCACCTCGGAACAAATGCCTCGAATTCAAAGACCTCGCCGGAAAAAGTGAGCGGAAAAGTGAGCCAAATGAAAATGGAGCCTGTCAACTTCTTGTTGGTTGACGAGTATTCCATGATTGGAATAGCTCTTTTTGCAATGATGGAAAAGCGTTCTCGGCAAGCGAAGCCACGCGAAGCAACTAATCCATTCGGGAATATGTTCGTCTTTCTGTTCGGCGACATAAGACAGCTGCCTCCCGTTTGCGATCGGGCACTGTACGCCGACAAGATCTCCTCCTATGGTTTAACCAACGACTGCATGTTGGCGTACAGATCGTTCAGCCACTGCCACACTTTGTCCGTCGTCCAGCGTCAAGCTGGCGACAGCCCGGACCAAAAGAGGTTTCGGGAGCTCCTAAACAGGCTCAGCAATGGGTGCTCCACCATTGCTGATTGGAATTTACTTGCAACTCGGTTCCAGCAATCGCTCACCGTCGCCGAACAAGAGCGATTTGTGGATTCCTTTGGCCCCAACCAAAGAAACTGTGAATGGCCACAATTTGAAACGTCTTGCGGATCTAGGAAATCCGGTGGCGAAAATCTCTGCCAAACACAACTGCGCCAAAGCCGCTCAAGGCACGGAAGATTCGGCGCAAGGCCTGCAAACAGCGATCTACCTCTCTCGTGGCAGCCGAGTGATGTTCCGTTCAAATCTGTGGACGTCACACGGGTTAGTGAACGTAGCCACTGGAACTGTTGAGGATATTATATATGCACCTCACACAAAACCACCTCACGACCAACCGTTGTGTGTCTTGGTGACATTCGACAAGTATACCGGTCCGTCGTTTTACCAGCCCAAGGTTATGCCAATCTGTCCAGCGGCAAGGGCGTGGACAGAGAAGGAAACTAAGTGCACACGAGTGCAATTCCCACTGCAACTCGCTTGGGCAGTTACTATTCACAAGTGCCAGGGTATGACCTTGGACACGGCCACCATAAGTCTCGGGTCTAAAGAGTTTGCAACAGGCATGAGTTTCGTTGGTCTTTCTCGGGTTCGGGCTCTAAAAGATCGCCATTCACCCAGCATTTCCTTTCGAGAGGATCGGCAAACTGCATCTCTCCAAGAGTTTGCAGCAGAGGAAGCTGGAAGAGGCACGACATGCGACAATGGCACTATAAACACGACTAGAGGTCGTACTGGATACAGCCCTTATTTTGGCTACCGATGCTCCTCGGTGCGGCGTCCTCCTTTTGCCATCCTCTGGCCCGATGTCACCGCCAGCCCAATGGACGACGTCTTGTATTCCGCCCGTGCGTCTTCGCCTTGCGCTCTCTGGACCTTGCGTATGCCTTCCCGGCCAAGACTGCTGCCATTGATGTTGCCGCTGCTGCACGCCGACTGAGCCACTTTGCGCCACTTCCAATATATAAATTCCAATATAAAAACTCTAATTTATAAATCTGTATGTGACTTTTGCTTTTGTTCTTGAATGTGTATTAGTAATTTGTGTTAGGGACTGCATTCTATTGCAAATTTGACAATGAAATTACGCTCATCCTTCAACGCGACGGTATAGAGCGTTCGTCGAAGCCCTAGTTTGTACCTACATTCGATCGGATAGCAAGTTAGCTGCAGTTTGCTCTGAAATATGTGCTCGATCCTTGAATTCCACTCACCCAAACAATGAGGGAAATTCCAATGATTTAAAAAATCATCAGCTACCACATTCCATTCCATTGGTTACTACTTGGTTTTGGCAAGTAAACCGGAAAAAGAATATTCCAAATCACATCGCATTTCTCTTTCAATATGTTTGATACCGTTGATCGCCCCAGGCAGTATTCCCATGCGGTATTCCCATGCGGTATACCCATGCGGTATGCGGTATTCCCATGCGGTATTCCCATGCGGTATTCCCATGCGGTATTCCAATGCGTTATTCCCATGCGGTATACCCATGCGGTATTCCCAGGCGGTATGCGGTATTCCCATGCGGTATTCCCATGCGGTATACCCATGCGGTATTCCCAGGCGGTATGCGGTATTCCCATGCGGTATTCCCAGGCGGTATTCCCATGCTAGAGATTGCACAGTGCCTCCTTGGGATAAGAATCTGGAATGAAACAAGCGGAGGTAAAATATACATTTTAGTAATTATTCGTTTTTGCAGTCAGCAGATAAATAAGAGAAATTGTCGGCTAACTTCAGTGTAGAGCCAGGCGCTGCTCAGGTCCAATTGGCTTCCTCCTGCTTCGTTTGAATAAGAAGGGTTTTACTAATCGAAGCAGCCTGTCAAACTGTGCTGGAGTAATCCTTGTGTACTTGGGGTGCGGTCAGAAACTCGCTCCGTCAACTCCAAGAGCTCCGCCTGGATTCGTTGGAGCAACCATCGAGTTTCGGAACGCCTGCAGCGCTCCACACGCGGCAATGAAGCAGCGCGCCGCTCAAATGAAATGTCAAAATGGACGACCCAGAACGAGCAGTCGCGTTGAAATTAGTTTCCGATTTTATTTTTGACAATGTAAATGCAGAGGACGACGACGATGACGACATGGTGTTTTTATCGCGCTTGAGGCCAAGTAGAGTAGATTTGATTAAGCTGCCAATGATACAGAACTATAGTGAAAATGTAGTGTCAGCCTCTTTTAATCTTATTTAAATTACGAAAGCTCGCAATTGGCTATTCATTTTATTATTATGTACACAAATTAGCCTCCCAAAAGTGTTGTCCATTCCGGGATTTGAACCCGGGTCGCCAACTTTCGCGGCTGGTGCTCTAACCGCTGAGCTAAATGGCCATTAAATTTGGGAGAAGTAATTTGCATACAGGGTGAGAATTGAATGTCCCCAGGGGGGTATGGTCCAGAGTCTACGAATACTCATAGTGGCTCTGGTACCGCGTGATGCTATACTGCAACCACATTTTACATTCAACCTCGAGTAACTCCAAATTAACGTTGGATGCGTTGAATTCTCTTTTAATCTTATTTAAATTACGAAAGCTCGCAATTGGCTATTCATTTTATTATTATGTACACAAATTAGCCTCCCAAAAGTGTTGTCCATTCCGGGATTTGAACGTCCCCAACTTTCGCGGCTGGTGCTCTAACCGCTGAGCTAAATGGCCATTAAATTTGGGAGAAGTAATTTGCATACAGGGTGAGAATTGAATGTCCCCAGGGGGGTATGGTCCAGAGTCTACGAATACTCATAGTGGCTCTGGTACCCTGTTTTTAGTCTGGTCCCAGTAAGGGTAAAAAAACTATAAACAGTATGGAGGACCAAAGAGAAAAGAAGATCTTATCGATCGAAGAAATTCTCAAGGTCGCGCCTAACTACAAAGGCAAGCCAGAAAACTTCGATCCCAGCAAAAAGGGAAAGAAGAATGAAAGGCAAAGCCAACCAAGGCCAGCTCGCAGGCCACCGCCTACGATGCCCGCGCCAAGCAAAACACAACGCACGCCAGTACCAACGCCACAACGCAATGAATCAATCATAGCGGAGTCGATATTTGGGAAAGATGTGCAAGTGATTGAGATCCAACCAAGGCAAAGCTTCGCTACCAATCTACGGAAAATAGTAGATGTGGCTGCAGAAGTGTACGATGCCCTCAAAGTGGACGAACGTCAACTCGAAAGAGTTATTGTCCGAGAGGAAGTATCTTACTATGCAACCGCTCTATTACATCTGAAACTGATTGAGGTAAAGAGCAAGCAAAGCACTGGAGTTCTCACAAGCCAAGAGAAGGACTTACGTAAAGCCACTCAAGACCAAGCTTTCACACTCCCACAGCCGATTAGTGCGTACCTATCAGAAATAGGTGCATACAAAGATCAGATGGGGAAAGAAACGCTACTCGAGATACCGGCATTACCAACTACAGTAGTCCAAAACTTCGGAGGCTACCATGCAAACCAGATCAACGCTGATACGCATAACCTGTTTGAGGAAGTACCATCATTGGGAATCGCAGGAGATATGCTGATGGCCATCGCATCGCAAGATGACGAACCAGTGCCAAACTTCAGAGTAGGGTTGCCAAATGGTACCACAACAACAAATTCCCTGGCGGGAAAATTTTCACCTATTGGGCCGCGAAGACCCGAAATTAGGACTTTCTTAAGAAACACTTTCTTAAATAATCCACAGAGCTATCTGTAACCGATGTGATGTGGGAAAGGCGACGGCAGTTCGAACCGTTCGCGGGAGTTGTGTGAATGGTATTACCAAATGTTTATTTGGCAAAAACGCTGCTACGATATCGCGGTTCAACACCATCGCAAGCAGCGTGCAGCAGTTCTTCCCACCTTGATGAAAAATTTTAAAAGACGTTGGCAGGTGCGGCCTATATTTCGGAAAAGGTCACAGCAAGGCTACTTTCACAATTTGGTAGCTGAAATGCGTTAAAATGATCACGAAAGTTTCTTGAACTTTCATCGAATGCTGCCTGGAAAGTTAGACGAGCTGCTTGCAATTGTGGGACCATTCATTAAAAATAATTCTGTTTATCGGGGCAATGTTATTTCTCCGGCCGAGCGGCTATCACTTACACTGAGGCAAGTATTTTTCGGCGTGGTAGGAAACTCTTCTATTGATCTTTATGGTTTTTAAAATAATGCTAATAACATCATCTTTCTGTCTAGATTTTTGGCTTCAGGGGATAGTATGATATCATTATGTTATGGCTATAGAGTTTCAAAAAGTTCTGTGAGCACCTTAGTGAAAGAAACATGCATGGCAATTTGGGAACACTTGAGAGAAAAAATGTTTCCCACACCAAAAGAAGAGATTTGGTTAGATCGGAGCAAACGATTTGATGATATTTGGAACTTTCCTAATTGCATTGGGGCGATTGATGGAAAGCACGTAGTTAAGCAAGTAAGAGTACCTACCAAAACACTACCTGGGATATAGCTCTCATTTTAAGCCGACGCAGATTCATAATAAAAATGGTTTTATTTATTTTTAGGCTCCGAAAAAGCCGGATCGACTTTTTATAACTATAAGGGGGTTCACAGCCTAGTACTTTTAGCAGTGTGTGATGCTGACTATTGTCTGACTCTTGTTGACATCGGTGCAGCAGGAGGACAAAGCGATGGAGGTGTTCTTCGGAACAGTGATTTTGGACAGGCCATCGAACAAGAACAACTACGAATTCCACCTCCCACAATTATTCCAGGCTCCAGGGACCGTGTGGCTCCACATGTTATAGTAGCGGACGCTGCCTTCCCGCTAACTAATTTGTTCATGAGACCCTAATATCCCCAGAGGGCTCTCCCGGATGCCCAGAGAATATCCAATTACCGTCTTAGTAGAGCCAGAAGAGTGATAGAGAATGTCTTCGGAATTATGGCAGCTCGCTGGAGAGTGTTTCGAAAACCAATTATTGAAAAAATTCTAAACGTTGAATGTATAATTCAAGCTGTATGCTGTCTGCACAATTTTTTGCAAAAAGAAGATTTGCAACGACCCGCCAGGAAGCGAAGCTATTGTCCCATTGGATTCCTGGACCCTGAAGGCATCAATGGCAGTCTAATTGAAGGCGATTGCAGGAATGAAGTATAACGAAGAGGAGCTCTCGAGATATGAAGCTGTCTCCAAAATAATGGATCAGTGGGCCGAGTTAGAAGTACATTCTACTGTAGCTGCAAGAGATGAAAAATGCTACGCAGCACGGCTGTTTCCTGAGATGCTTGAGGACAATACGAACTATCTGTGCCTTTTGTTTGTGAAACCTCTGCTTCGTGAACTAAATTTGACTAATCTGCTGTTTCAACACACGACAGCTGATAATAGTAAAGTTTATGGCAACCTTAAAATCTTTCTTGTGTTGTGCTCAGCGAATTATCAACCCTGATTTCCTGGACACCACCAGCCGCGGCAATGCAATGCTGAACCTCAACGACATCGCTTGCATTGAGAGGGCACTCAGCAACCCTTTAGCGACATTGCCCAAAGAAAATGTGAATTTTGGGATATTTTTAGCGTCTAACAAAAAAGTATCGAAAGAAGCTCTTGATACCGTGAAGACACGGTGTATGAGGTTTTTACAGACTGTGTCAAGAAATAATCAAGCGCCTGCCCGAAAACTTGGCAGCTGTTGAAACCAGGGACCGGAATCGGAATCGGAATCGGAATTAATCGATATTTTTTTGGAATCAGAATCGGAATCGGAATTTTTATTTTTTACCTGGTGGAATTGGAATCGAAATCGGAATTTTTACTTTTTGGTAAATGGAATTGGAATCGGCATCGAAATTTTTACTTTAAGTCAATTGGAATCGGAATCGGAATTTTTTATGTTACCGAAAAAATTATATTCAAAATTCACACTTTGTCTATGTGGTCTGTAGGCTGAACTAGCTGAGAATAAAACAGGTAGGTTGGTAGGGAAAAGTGTAACTTTGTTTTATGATGGTCATTAGTTGTATTTTTGTTTCTACTGCGAATTCCATTCTTTGCAGCTGGTTACTTTCGATGGTTTGATTTTCGGTGCGAAGTCGCGTAGGGCGGCTGTCGACTTACCGAAGTGATAACACTATAGTTTCATTCTTGTAGGCGGCTTCTTGACTATTTGCATTTCCAACTAGTTAAGTTAGACTAACCCCTTCGTCGCGACGCCGACAGTGTCGCAGTCCACACATTCGCATACAATAGCGTTCCGTGGTAGCATAGATGAATGAATGGTGGTAGGTTGCATGGATCACGTGGAACGTAGGCATAAAATTAGATATTTTCATCTTCCGAATAAAAGTGTCTATCTAATATATATTGCATTTCAAATAATTATGAATTGATTACGAATTTACGCGCATCCCTGCGTTCCCCCGCGCTACCTACCTAGTATAGCAGTTACCGAAATCTGCAATCTAGTAGCACTATAGCATTTCGTCTGCAATTTTCTTGGAAATACTATTCTAATTCTAAAAATGTTACTAAGGCACTTGGCCAAGAAATTGAAAAGAAGCCGACAGTGAAGCCTTGTTGGAGTAAAATATAAGGGTGAGACAGTTGATAACTATTCCTTACCAGTGCAGGCAGTGCTTTTCGCTAGAGTGGTTGTGATTTTATAATACTTGACAAAAAATGGGGCGAAAGAAAGACAATAATATCAGAGAGAAATTCACCTATAATCCTGGAACAAATCTTTCGACGTGCATGATACAAGGCTGCACTACAAAAATCAAGGTAAATACCTCTAAGAACAAATTAGTTTTTACTTTTTATAGTAGGTAGTCAACATATTTGTTTTTTACAGTTTACTTACAAGACAAACTATTGCGTTGACAGGTTACAACGTTAAAATGAAAGTTGAAACATGCATAGCCAACGATATTAAAATATTTTGCATAGTACTAATTTTTATAAATCATCAATTTCTGCGATCAGTTTTTTAAAATTATCAAACAGCAAATAAGTAATACGTGTTATTGATCAACATTCTAGGGAAATGCAAGCTCAAATTTGGAGAAACATCTCAAATCTGCCCACCTAAAGCAATTTGAAGGGCATGTTTTGCAAAAATCTCGTGAAGTCGCTGCAGGTGGAAGCAATGCCCCCGACCACCCACTTCGAAACAAAAAAAGGCAGCTGTCAATGCACGAAGTCCTTGATACGGGAATAAAAATAAAAATGAGCAAATGCGTTATGCGTGAGGCATGCATTGAGTTAGTTACTGTCAATGGACGACCCCTTTCAATAGTTCAAGACTCAGGTTTCAAGAAAATCGTTGGACCGATAACGGATGCTCTCAAAATGACACTGAGTTACGAAAGTGTTAGAGCAATGGTAGTTGAAGAAGCTACTAAAATTCGCCAACAGATAGCTACCGAAATTCGCGGTAAACTGGTGTGTCTCAAGATCGATGGGGCCACCAGGCTGGATCGCTCTGTTCTTGGAATCAATATTCAGTTCATGAAAAACTCTAAAATTCAGTTGCGTACTCTTGCGATTAAAGAGATGAACGAGAAACACACTGCCAAATATTTGAAGCAAGTGATATGTGAAACAATTTCAGTATTTGGATTGGAGATAGGTCAAATATTTTCCATAACTACCGATAACGGAGCAAATATGCTGAAGGCCGTGCATCTACTTGAAGAAGAAGCCGAGGAAGACATATCAGCCGCAACAATGCCAATGAATGTGAATGAAAATACGGTGGACTTCAACATGGAGTTTGATTTGAGTGCACCAGAGGATGAAGACATCACCACCGCGAACGAAGGCGAAGACACCAGCGAAACAGTAGAAGACGAGGACATCGAAATTCCTATCAATGAAATGAATTTAGACTTGGTGTACACCGAAGAAAAAGACAAAGCTGTCCTGCGTGGAGTGCGCTGTGCGGCCCACACACTGCAGCTTGCTGTAGAAGATACCATGAAAACGGAAGCTGTTCATAACACGCTAGCAAAAGCCAGAGCAGCGGCGAAGAAACTTAGGACCCCAACACTGGGCGCTATTTTAGGCCAACTTAAGGCTAAGAAAGCTATATTGGACTGTGCAACCCGGTGGCATTCAACATTTGACATGTTGGAGCGTTTAGTTGAGCTCAAGGAAATCTGCAAAAATTTATCAGCAACACATAAGGAGCTACACTTAGGGCCGGTATTACGATCGATGAACTTCCACTCAACAAGAAAAGGAACTAAATAGTCAAATGAACTACGTTGTTTTGCGTATTACGACCTCTGAACTACATTGTTCACCACATTAAAAATACGAAGTTCACTGAATTTGAAGTTGAGCGGTTCAAGTAGTGAACTAGCGCCATCTATCGTTGTTCGTTGGATTTGCCGCGTGTTGTTTTCAAAGATGGCGGATTTCGAACATGACAGTTCCGATTTGGAAGATGAGTTTTTCATGAATTTGGCTGCCCGAGGCAGACGTGTTAAAGATGTGAGGCCCAGAATTGACAATTTGAATGCGTGGAACGATGACCAATTCTTTGTTCGGTTTCGCCTGACCAAACAAACGGTGTTGCACCTCCTGGAGCTGGTCGAACCCAGTTTGGAAACGGCGACCGATAGGTTTGTAATAGCATTGCGTTTGGAATTATCTTATCAATTCAATATTCATATTTCCACTCGCAATGCCATTATATTTGGATGCCCATGCTGATACCCTTATAACCTAATTCCTGAGACATTCAGGAGCAATTTGACGCTTGTGAAATGACTAGGTACCCGTCTCCAATTCCCAAATCCTTTCTGTAGGAATTCCTCTGTCTCACCGATAAACCAACTCCTCCTGGCACTGCGGTTTTACGCTACTGGGTGCTTGCTCGCGACGGCCGGAGATGTCGCCGGAGTGCACAAGAGCACTGCCTGCAGGATTGTCAAGCGCGTTAGCTTGGCAATCGCACATCTTCGGCCAACGCATGTTCGGTTCCCCGAGACCGAAGAGCAAAAACGACGCATTCAGCTTGGTTTCTACAACAAGCACCGTTTTCCTCGCGTCTTGGGTGCAATCGACTGCACCCATGTAAAAATCCAGTCGCCAGGTCGGTAGTAGGTACACCTACTGAAACTTATCACTATTTACAATGCAAATTTCAATTTTGAGTCATGCACAATAGGTGAGCCTATATGTTGATGCTACCTATAGGTGGAGAAATCGGTGAGACCTTCAGAAACAGGAAAGGGTGGTTTTCCATCAATGTCCAGACCATCTGTGATCATGCTATGCACATCATGGACGTTGTGGCAAGATGGCCTGGATCTGCCCATGATCAACACATTTTTAACAACTCGGCCATCCAAGCTCGCCTTGCGGGGGGGGGGGGGGAGAGTTTGGCGATGGGTTGATCCTTGGGGATTCGGGCTACACCGTTCAGCCTTACCTGGTGACGCCACTAAGAAATCCACAGCTCCCAGAGGAACATCGTTACAACGAGGCTCAGATTAGAACGAGGGGTACCGTTGAACGCCAGTACGGTCTATGGAAGCGCCAATTTCCGGTGCTCTCCCTCGGCATGAGGCTCTCTCTGCCTAATGTGCAGAACGTTATCATTGCTTGCTCTGTTCTGCACAACCTGGCGATTGACATGAAAGAGCCTGAGCCTCCTGCCGATCCCGAACTCCCTGCTCCGGATGTCGAGGCTGAACGGTTCCCATGAGTGGAGGCTATCGGCGAAGGACTCCGTGGCACTCAGAGAGGACTGGTTGAGTACTTCCGCCAACTTCACTAGAAGTGTTGCCGTTGCCTGCTGGGTTCGAGCTGTGGGTGGTGCAATACCTTTGGTTTGGTGAGGCGAAGCCGAACAAAGAACTGGTCATCATTCCACACATTTAAATTGTCAATTATGGGTTCTTACATATTAAACACATGTGCTTTGAGCAGCCAAATTCATGAAAAACCTGTCATCCAAATCTTTGCTACAATTAATGCACAAGAAATTACATGCACTATTCAAATGGGTCTTTAATCTTTATTCAGAACTGCTCTCATCATAGTTATTTAATTTTGAATATTTTATTTTCAAATCTGCCTCTGCATTTAAAATTTTAATTTCAGCCAGTTTGATTTCGGCTTTACGGAGTCGCATACGAAGCTCATGCTCTTCCGCCAGCCGAGCTTCTCTTGCTGTGTGCTCTTCCAGTAGCAACTCTTTCTGCAGCTTTGCCAATTCAGTTTTAGCGACGGCCAATGCCGAATACTTGGCCGTGCTGGCCAATGAAATCGTCTCCTTTGTTACAAGCTTGGGCCTGAGTCGGCAACTGTTGCTTGTCGAACCTGTGGAGAAGTCCCAGGGTGTCGCTCGTTAGGAGTTAGGATGGTGGGACAGAGTGGAATGTTGTGAAGAAGGTATGAGTTAAGATTGGCTATTAATGGATGCACGAGACAACACCCCTCAATTTTAATTTCTCATATTGATGAAAAGTAAAGAAACTTTCTGAGAAAGGCAAGTCATTCTCATGAACCTACTCAACACAGCTTTTGAAAACTTGATAAAAATATGCCTAGTGATGGTGTTAGTTGGAAAATACCTTTGTTCACCAAAACTGCCTCGGTAGCCCTTTGGAGTTGAGCGTACTTTTCATTGGCTGGAAGTGAAACGCTCTCGTCAGGTGTGGTACTCCTCGAAGCAGCGTTCTGCAGCGCAGGGTGCTTCGGCCGACGGAGCATGGCCGGCGAGTATTGGGACCAGTCATACTCCTGAGCGACTAAAACACAAAAAGAATTGTAGTCTCCTTGTTAACAGATAGTTTTACTGCTACATGCTGTTACCTACTCAAAGATTGATCTTTTACTTTGTACTAGTTCAGGCTGGAGATGGAGTGTGCAAGAAATCTAATTGTAAATGTGAATTTAAAAATGTTATGTGCCAATGCATAGTAGGTTTGAATCTTTAAATATCTTTAACAATAATGGCTACACTAGAATTAATTTGAGTTTGCCACTTTCTGGGGATCTC
This sequence comes from Nemoura dubitans, assembly GCA_921293005.1. Lineage (NCBI taxonomy): Eukaryota > Metazoa > Arthropoda > Insecta > Plecoptera > Nemouridae > Nemoura > Nemoura dubitans. The sequence goes on along the minus strand of OV121078.1, from coordinate 14,215,597 downwards.
ATATCGTAGACCAACATACCAAAGAGTCGGATGATTAAGTTTTTATCATTACCATTACAAATTGTATTTATTATTACCATTATGTACCATATTGCTCTTTACAAATGGTAAAGAATTGGAAATCAATTATGCAATTAAATATAAATTTATTAATGCAATGAATCAAAAATGTAACATACCACCCGATTCGTTTGGTTCTTTGGCGATTACCACCGCCTTTGCCGCAGCTGCAGCCTGCATGCCGCTGCATCCTGGACGGGAATCGAGCACGTTGCAGGTTAACTCGATGTCCCCGGACTGGAGATAATAACAAAAATAACCGTCAACTTTTATAGCATTATATTAGTTTGTATATTTTAGGTATAGAATCTACTTTATATTGTGAAAGCAGTGGATTTTTATGTGTCATTTTAGGTGATAGATGGGAAAGTATTGTTTATTATTTGTACCTAATACTAAGCAAATCATAACACAACACAGGTTTTCTTTGCAGTATGTAACCTACTGGGCTTGGAAGGAATTCGAGAATACCTGTCACAGTTAAAAACCAAGTCTGATATTTATTTAGTTTCTCACCCCAGCGTCACTTGCCGGGTAATCTTGCCAGTCGTGCAAGTTGTCTGGCTCGTCTTCGTCGCTGCTTTCCATATAGGCTAAAATGTGAGAAACGAATGGTAAAGAAACATCTAAAAGACTCAACATTGATGGTAGGTACAAAACTTCGACTGAAAATAATCTAGCTGATGATAGAAAAGGCTATTGGTTAGTTAAAGGTGAATTAAATACTCAGGGAACGTACGATTTGCCAGCGGCCTGATGTAGTCGCTGTCAGTGACTGACGGCATTCCGGTTGCAGCCAGCGGCACCAGTTTTACAACACGGTCCAGGATGCCGTTGTTTGATGGAGTTGGAGGCACGAAGGGTCCACCGCCGGTTCCTCGAAGACTTTGCATTTGCTTGCTGGCTTCTTTCTTTGCTGCCTTTTTGAGGCATGCATATTTGAGTTTTATTTCTTTAACCGATCGTGGACGTTTTGCTGTGGCATTGAACTCATCCACTACGATTTGCCAAACTCTTTCCTAGCAAATTAAATGACAAGTAAGAAAAAATATTTGTAACAGCCAAGGATATTTCAGGTTCATTTCAGTCATAGTGTTTAACAATACAACAGTTCTCACACATTACCTTTTCTTTCCATGTGAGAGAATCGCTTTTTTTACACTCGATTATGTGCTTGTATTTCTCGACCGAGTCAACAATTTTATGTTCTTCCTCGTTCGTAAAATTCGCGGCACGAATGAACTTCTTACCGGAAGCCATTTTAAAACAAAATATCTAGCCTTGTTGCCAAATTAACCTCTAGTTCACAGGATTGGTGTTCGGCGGTTATTTTCAAGTCGTAATACGCTATGAAAATTTAGTTTTAGGAACAGCTTGTTCAGTGAACAGTTGTTAAGTGAACAGCGAGGAGGAAGTTCATCGATCGTAATACCGGCCCTTAACGAACTCAGATTGGAACAGGATAGATTTACTGACCAGCGCTTTGAAACCCGCAAAAATTGCAACAAAGTGTCTTCAAGAAGAACAGCTAACCATGGGGGATATGTACAGGGAGTGGCTAGTGTGCAAGCTCGAGACATCTCGAGTGAAAACCGCATTTGCCACCATTCTTGTCAATAACATGGACAAGAGAGAAGCAAAATTGCTGGAAAACGAAGCATTTGTTTCTGCAATATACCTTGATCCACGTTTTCAGATCATGCTAACACCTGCGAGGACACAAATGGCAGTTAATCACCTGGTTCTCACATGGACTAGACTCCAGGCTCTGTCTTCTCCCGTTGTGGCAGTCGAGTCAATTGAACCTGTTGAGGACTTTCGTGACTCCGATGATGAATTGGAGAAGATTTTGCGCGATAGAGATAGTGTTGCCCAAAGTCGACCAATCGTTGAATCGTTGAATCGAAACATTCGCGTCATTTTGGATGATTTCAACAACACGAAAAGAATGGACAATAATACCAATGTTCTGGAGTACTGGAAAAGTCGTGAGCTGAGCCACCCCGAGCTATACAATTTGGCAGGAATTGTTCTAGCTACTCCTGCTACGCAAGTTAGCGTGGAAAGGCTGTATTCTGGGCTAAAGTTCATACTTTCCCCTTTGCGCACAAATCTGAAACCTTGCATTTTGGACGACATTATGGTTGTACGCACCAATAAACTGTTCGACAAGTAGGTTCACACAATTGGCGTCTTTCCTTGACAAACTCTACTACTATTCGATCACGTATTCATATTGCTAATTTTTAAAATACTTCTGTTCAGAAAATGTATTGCGGCAAAAAGGTACACATTTTATTTACCTTTACATTATAAAAAAAAGAAAAACGTGTATTTTTCATTCATCATTAAATCATAATTAAATACAATTTGTTTGTAGGTCTATTTTTATTATTTAAATAATAATTATGATTCCTGAACTCTCCCGTTTAGATAATTGCAGATTAATTCTCACAACAGGTCACAATTCAAGTTTTTAATTAGTGACAGGATAAGTGAAGATAAAAATGAAATTTTGTACTAGTTAAACGCAGGCAGTTAAAATAAAAGGAAATAAGATTTAAATTTCATAAAATGGAAATCGAAGTTTGCTATTTTAATAATTTGTATTTTGATAAAGACAGAACAGAACAATTAAAATTAAAATCTAAATTTTTAATGTACGTTTTCTTGAATCGCTTCTTATGAGCTTTCCGGAATCGGAATCGGAATTGAAATTTTTATTATTTTGTGTGTGGAATCGGAATCGGAATCGGAATCGGAATTTTTATTATTTATCGGGTGGAATCGAAATCGGAATCGAAATTTATATTTTGTGTGAAATGGAATCGGAATCGGAATCGAAAAACATAAAAATTCCGGTCCCTGGTTGAAACACTAAAATATTTCACCCCAGCGTCATGCCTAAATCAAGTGTGGCCTGCTTTTTCCAAGCTACCCCTAAATTTGCTACCCCAGGAATCAAAACGATCCATCGATTTGATAGTCTCAGTGGGGAAAGCTGCTCGCAGTGTTATGGTGCGATCATTTCCCAGAACGGAGATTGGTAACGGACACTGATAAGTTTTGGGTCCTGGTTTTCGGATTCACTGACGCTGGAGGACGTCGTGTGCTCCGTGAATTATCCGGGTTTGTTCTACGGCTCCTGTCGATTCCATCAAGCAATGCGATCGTCGAGCGAGCATTCTCCATCACGAACGCGACGAAAACTAGGCCACGAAATCGTCTTAACATGCAGACGCTAGAGGCATTGATGCGTATTCGAATTAATTCATCAACTCTGAACATTTGTTGCCACACATTTACCCCGTCTCCCCTGATAATCCAAAATTTCACAAGCGATATGTATCTATCCCTGACTAACCACGAGGAGTCACCGGACTAACGAGAGCCATTGGAACAATACGACGAGTTCTTCCAATGGTGGTGAAAAGCTGAGCGAGTGTTTCTCTTTACATTATTATAATTTATTTTTATTTGTATGGTCTCCATTTGATCACTCAACGCTGCAAATCAGATCAAATTTGAAGCAAGCTTGTGGAATTGTATCTCTTGTCAAACAACAATTAGTTTAAATTTTTCAATTGCTTGGGTAATTGAAATAATGATAAAGATGTGTCTCTTGTCGCGACTATAGTTAAATAGCCCATTCCTACCATGTACGATAATATGAAAAATAACAGTGTATTTTCGATCCGTCTTGTATGTTTTCCCACATTTCCTAGCTGCCGTGTTAAAATTTAAATTTTTGGCGACTTTGGGCGACCTGGCGAACAAGTCTGGCGACACCACTGCTAAGTGATCTGGCAACCCTGCTTGAAGAATTGGTCCGGGTCATTGCGTTTGATTTCTTGGAATAAATTCCAATAGTCTCCTTGGGCCATTCTCATTTGATTTATGGGCCATAAACGACGAACACCTTCCCTTGTTTCCCAGTTCGAGACTAACTGAGAATTATTACAAATTAAGATTCATTTTATACGTAGGTAATACCTCCGGTTACTCTATTGTTCTGTATCGCAAGTAGATCAGTAGAGAATTCAGTAATATTAGTATCTTTGATTTTACCTACCCAAAAGAAGCATCAACCAAATATGAATAATGATCAGTTTGTCTACATCTTCAGCTTTTCGTTCACTTCCATAACGACTCTACAGTTAAACCGTAGTTTAGGAAAAAGAGCTATTTCAATAATTGCAACAAATCATCCGTGATTCAAACTATGAACAAATTACCTCCATAGAAGACCGCCATCTTTGAATTTTGACATTTTTTAGTTCAAAATGTAGTTAACAAAATGTTAGTAAACAAAATGTCCAGGCAACCAGTTTGTTTTGGTCATAAGAGATATTGTGAATCGCAATGAGTTGTCAGACCTTAAACCTTAAACACTTATCACTAATCCTTATACCTTATAACCAATTGTGAATCGGCCTTAACTATTGCCAGCGTTGAAAAAAAATCGCACTATTGAAATCAATTCACACATAATTATACGATCTTGAACGATCGATCGATAAAGACGAGACACAGCCAGAGACCACGGAACTAATTTTGCTGACAATGTCCAGGATCAGGTCGCGCCACGAACACAACCATCCCCATCACAGCTAACGCGGCTACTGACCATGTGTTATGCCACGTTATTTACTATTAATCCATTACTGGGAATAAATATCGAGAGAAAAACCTGGAAACCAATTTTTCAACGCAGGTCATCTTCGAATCGCATGATCATTTCCTAAAATTTCCAAAAGAAGACTGTTGCTCAACAAAAGTATAGCAACCAAAGAGCCGACGAGAACATTGTTGTTGTATGCCAGCAAAGCCGCACGATTGTCGGAATTGTTTAAATTTGCCGAATCGACGCAAGGTCAATATACATAGTTACAAGTATGTGTACCTTGGAATCGACGGTTGTATTTTCCTTAAAATTGCTACAGTAGTGCTTTAGCCTTTATTATTGTCAAGCATTGCAGTTCAATAAAACTTGACTGCCTGGGTTCTCTGCACATTTTTTCCCTTCAAGTCCAATCTATCTACACAATAGCGGCGTCTTTTCTGGCGCCCCCCTCGGACGCGGTGCCCCTAGGCTACAGCCTCGTCAGCCTAGGCGCAAATCGGGCACTGGGTACATCCTAGGGCCCCAATTCACGAACATTTCCTTACCTCTTACTACCTCGGGGGTATCTTACCTCGGCCTTACCTCTGTGAGGTAGGTGCCAATTCCTCACGTCGAGGTAACTAGAGGTAGAGAAGAGGTAGTCAGAGGTAAGGGGACAAGTTCCGCCCCCGAGGTAGGGTGAGATAACCAATCAGAGCAGCTGTTACATCTGAATTTCGAGTTTTGAGTGGCATTTGTTCGAAAATGAAATGTCAGCTTCATTGAAACGTAAAAATGGCTGGACAAGCAAAAAAATCTCGTTCCATAAACTATACAGATTCCGAAATGAGGGTAATCTCCTCAGAAATGATCAAACATGACAAAATAATCAACGGCGAGTTTTCATCAACTTTAACAAATACTCACAAACACAAGGCATGGCAAGAAATACTGGTTGCCATCAATGCAGTTGCCCCAATGACCTGGCAAATGGACAGTGTAAGTATTTCTTATTCAACCATCAACACTAGCATTCACGAAGGAATTTCATCAATAAAACTTGAAATAAGTCTGTATTTGTAATGTACATTATGCAAGCCCATTGTACTTATCATGTATTATTGTTCGGTACAGTATTAGAGCAGGGAATGTCAGTTGACATTACTACGCTACGCTACTGTTTCAAAACGATTGTTTAAATCTTTCAGCTGAAGAGCAAATGGAAAGGATATGAAAAAGGAAACCAAAAAGAAAGTTTCCCACAATAAGAAAGAGATGCACAAGACGGGCGGTGGGGTTGCTGCAGGGGCGTAACTACCACCCGGGCAACCCAGGCAAATCTCGGGGGCCCCAAGCTCAGGGGGGCCCCGCGGGGGCCACCCGAGCTTGGGATTTTAACCTTTTTTTTTCGTTTTTACTGATTTCCGGACTTTTAATTTGTCTGAAATATCGTATAAATTGAAACGATACATTTTTTGCGATGGTGCGTAAGAGTGAGGGGGGAGGGAGGGCTTGTTGTTGCATTTATACTTACTTAGCCAGCTAGCGGTTTAGGGTTCCTAAAATTGCGCTAGTTGTCTAAAAATGTATAACTCTGCGAGAACCCTTATTTGTGTGATATACAAATGCCGACTTTAGTGGGAGAAAGAAATTCCTCAGTATTGAAATTCCCATGCAACTGAAAGTAAACAAAGACGGTCAGATGGCTGATTGCTCTCGGTGTGTGCGGGTGCGTAATCTATGTCTGCTACGATGGTTATTTTGTTCAATGAATTATGTCGCGTTTTATCGTGTGATTGAATTTCCGATTATATTAACCTATAGACATTGATTTGCGGTGTGCGCTTGTGCGATGAGCTGTAAACGTGTATTAAGCGGGTCCCAGAAGCGGAAGAAAAAGGCCCAAGAAGTAACCGACAGTAACAAACTGGCAAAACACACCCTTCTTGAAGCCATCTACGCCGAGCTGTTCGACTGTTGTAAGCGCTGTTGTTGAGGAAGGAAGCATTGATGAGTCTGCAGCGGACAACATTGCGTTCGAAGTTGTTGCTGTTGAAGGTTTTGCAACTGCAATTGCCATCGCTGACGACGAAATTCCAGGACAGGGGGAAAATAATAGTTCAGTTGGAAAAATCAATCCTTCGGCTGCTATTGCTGAGAAAATAAATTTTAACGGAGCTGCTACAGACAACATTGGGTTAGGAGATTTTGCTGCTGACAGTTATAAATATGATGCAACAACAATGCAAGAGCATGAGAGTAGTAGCAATAACACGCAGACTCTTGACAATTTACGGGATAGAATTAATCCTACTGACCGCGGCCATTTCAAAGATGTTGATATTCTATCAGATGGTGAAAAAAGATTTATCATTTCGTCTGAATCTTGCCGACCTACGGGACCTTTCCCGCGGGATAAAACCACGGGAGCGCGGTTCTCTGCTTATTCTCTGTGTATTGCGAGCCATGCTGGCTCGCAATATGGATGCGCCACGAGAAAAGCCACGCATTCACCTAGCGTGGGTGAATGGGGTGAGAGCTTGGAGGAGGCTGGGTGAAAAGATTAATGACCACGAGAATTGTGCGACTCATCACGATTGCTGTGTAGTGTATGACCTGTGGCGGCTAAACAAGACGGTTGACAGAGACCAAGAGGCGCAAGTGTTAAGGGAAAAGTCTTTCTGGTTCCAAGTGCTGGAGCGAATCATGAACATTGCACTTACCTTGGCTACGTGTGATCTTGCTTTTAGGGGACATCGTGAGACAATTGGGGGAGGGGGTGGCCAAAATGGCAATTTTTTGTCAATCGTTGATCTCCTTGCAATGTATGATCCAGTTTAAAAGGAACTGATTTCAAGACTCACGGGTTCTGTTCGATACCTAAGTCCGCAGATCCAAAACGAATTGATCGACTTGCTGTCACAGACAGTGGAAGAGAAGCTAGTAGCCGATATAAAAGAAGCCCCGTTTTTTTCAATAATCATGGACACAACGCAAGACGTGGCTAAAGTAGACCAGTTGAGTCAAGTGTTTCGTTTTGTCAAAATCGAGAAAGATGGAATCGGCAAGCCCACCGAAATTAAAATAAAAGAATCGTTTCTTGGTTTTAAGAAAGTGGACGATCAAACAGCCGCAGGCCTTGAAGCAGATATTATGGACACGATCGACAGTAAAGGAATAAAATTGCCAAAATGTCGTGGACAGGGGTATGACGGGGCAGCTGTTATGAGTGGGATATATTCTGGAGTGCAGCGAAGAATATTAGATAAGGAAAAATCCGCACTTTATGTCCACTGCACTGCGCACAATTTGAATCTTGTCCTCAATGACGCAGTAAACGGAATACCCGAAGTAACAAATTTTTATGCAACTGTTGAACGAATTTATGTATTTTTTGGCAACAGCATTAAGCGTTGGGCCCTGTTAACAGCACTCTATGACACGAGCGCTCCTCGCATACAACTCAAGCGCCTTTGCCCAACACGTTGGTCATCAAGGAATAATACCCTACTTGCCATTAGATTCCGTTATATGCACGTGATGCAAGCGTTATCAAAAATTGTAATAATTAGCAAACTGCCATCTGAGCGAGAGGAAGCATGTTTCTTGAAGAAACATGTGGAATCATTTGAATTTGTGTTCCAAGTCGTGTTGCAGTCAAAAATCTTAACAGCTACCGATGCCGTTTCGATTAACTTACAGAGAATCGACTCAGATTTATCCCACGCCCATACGCTACTCGACAACGCGCACAATGATCTAAAGAAGTTTCGGGAAAAATACGAAGACGCTTAAAAAAAAACTGCCGAAGAACTTGCTGCAGTATGGAGTGTAAAGCCAATATTTGCCAACAAGCGTACGAGAAGAACTAAGCGCCACTTCGATGAGCTGTGCGAAGATGAGAGATTGGCTAACGGAGAAGCTCGCTTTCGAACAGTGGTGTATTACGGCTGCCTAGACATAATCATCAGCCAGATCAGTGAGCGCTTCAAAAGTTTGTAGAGAGTGATGTTTGTTTTCCAAGTCATTCAGCCGCGAGAACTCCTAGACGAGATCCTGTCGGAAGATCAGCGTTACCACCAGGCTCGCAGACTTGTCGAACCCAGAAGACGTCACCGATAATTTCCCGACTGAACTGTTATCTCTCCGGTCTTGCCTTAAAAATCGTATTTCAAAATGTTCGACCGTGAAAGATCTCGCTCATCTAGTTCTGATCGAAAATTTTGTACTTTCGGTCAGTTTCCCCGATGTGTGCACAGCATTGTTACTTTTTTTAACAATCCCAGTAACAGTTGCCACCGCAGAAAGATCATTTTCAAAATTAAAACACATTAAGAACTACCTTCGTGGCACGATGGGGCAGCAAAGTTTGCGGGGCTTGAGCGTGCTGTCCGTTGAACACGAAGCAGCGCACCTCTTGCGGAAACATCTCCGACGTTGTGAAACTTTTCGCGGAGACAAAAGCCAGGCGAAAAACGTTTTAGGTGACTTTTTTGTTATTATAGTCGGTACTAATGGTTGGTGCTCAAGAACGTTGTTGTGTGAGTGGGGGGGGGGGGGGGGGCTTTATTTAGTTTTTTGCCCGGGGGCCCCCGATTTGAAGTTACGCCACTGGGTTGCTGATGTCCTGGTACTGACCGACACCGAGAAAATGGTGGAGACGTAGATCGGGAAAGCGTCGCTGCATGGAGTAAGCGGAGTGCAGTCCATGACAGCTACACATATTTTATTCCAACAAGAAATTAAGATCCTAAAGATCAGACATTAAATGTGTAAATAAAACAGTAACACAATTGGTCTCAGTTGGGTCTTTCATCGTATTATATTATTTAATGTTTTTCCAGAGACCATTATATGTGTGAAAAGCCAGTATGTGACTGCTTCAACAAAATTACTATTAATTGATGAGCGTAGCGAGCGAAGTGAGCGGAGCGAAATGCTGAACCTTGCTGCTCCTTGCTGAACACATAGACATGAAGCGGTCTGCCCACCGACTGGACATACTCGTAAGTGTTACTCTTCCTGTCATATGTCTCTTGCTGCAACAAGAGAAGATCTTTAAAATGATCAGGATCTAGGTCGAAATTCCCTAACGCCTCTGCTCGTGCCCGTCTGATTGTTGCGTTGGATTTCACTCCTAGTGAATTAAATTTCCGCAATGCAAGACTATTTCTTCGGGCAATCAATAACTGCTTCTTCTGGTATGCGTAAGGTTTAACGAGTATTAGCTCTTGTTTCGCTTTGACGCGTCTGAACCCTCTTAATTGTGCGGTGCGCATATCCTTGTGGCCCACTTTAACGCGATCACTGAGAACCTGAAAACGCATGCGGCTCCCGGCAATTGGCTTCGTTTTGACAACAAACTTAAATTTCCTGCAGTCTGGGTGCGTGCAATAGGCGTAAATTACCAAGAATGTGTTTCTGAGGAAATAATGCTTCTTTATGCAAACTATGCATTTATGGTGGTCTTTATTAATAAATGTATCCCTCATCGCATCAGCGTAACGGGCAGTTCTTAATGTGTGGCATTTCAAAAACTTCTTCCATTCGACGTAGGTACTCGAAATTCATAGAGCCAATGTCCTGAGTACAGGCGCTGAAATCGTTTAGTCGTGGCTGCATGAATTTAAATTTAGTTTTCTTAGGACGGTGAGCGGACGGTGTAACAGTACGTTCTCGCTGGAAACAGATGTTATCTTTGCTTGCTGGTGATGTCGCGTCTCGCTGCTGCCCATCACCTACGATCGCCTCCTGGCAAGAATGCTGGGTAAGTTTACTGACGGTAGGTGACTCGGAATCAGTGTCGACAACATCTGACAAAATATCAGAGTCTGAGACGCTGTCAGTGGACAGACACCGTTTGGCAACGTCTTTCTTAACGCATGTCGATGATGCAATTGGAAGACCATAATCCCCAAATGAAGTATTTTTCAACCTGCTTGCACAAACAGCCGGTTGTGAAACAGAAAGGAAACACTCGTAGTGCTGTTTCACGCCAAAGTAATTTCGTTTCAGCCTTGTATATAGCTTTAGCATAGTTTTCTTTGAGCTGTTTTTGGCCAGATCCAAGCAAATACCCGAAATGATTTCGTTTTTGGCACATCCATTGCCTAAGATAGTATCGTAATCTTTGTTTTGCAGTCGCTTGGTCAGGTGTATCATGCTCAATGCCTTCTTCATGGGATTCTCTATTGGCCGTACGTTTTTATTTGGTTGTGCCAGAATATCAACCGGTGGGGTAGTTTCGAGGAGGCCTCGTACGGTATTTTGAATGCCGTGCGTGTTCCTTGTCCACCATCTATGAAGCTGGACAATCATATCGATGGTTAAGTACCATTAACAGACATCTCCACTTTTTACGAAAATGAGTTTATTGTATCAAAAAATCAGAAAAAAAATATCGGATTTAATGGCAAAACCTCACATCTCCATCTCCATCGCAACCGTTTGAAAATGAACTGTGGCGCAACCTGACATCGTCTTTGACAACTATTTTTGTGGCAAAACCTCACATCTCCAACAAAATAGCACATGGTGCAGTCTGACAGCTGTTCTACCGCGCGCTTTCTGACAGTGCACGACTTGTGTCAATGACTAGCATTGTAAGAAACAATTATCCTATTATAATTGGTTTTGTTTTTGTCATTTTGTCGATAATCTCAATCTAATATTACTCATCTATCTATAGGATACAATGTCGTCTTCAGAGAATGAGTTGGAAGACGAGGATTCCGACCAATTTACAGAAAGGGAACTCATTGCTCAGTTGGGTTTTAATCACATTCCAGTGCCAGGTGAGAAAACAAATCTCACATTGTTACAAATACAATGAAGGAGTGTTAATATTATTATTACATATGTATTGTAATCATTTTTAGCCAAACGTGTACATTGCCAGGCAGGCATCGCAGCCTTTGAAATCCCTGGGCCATCAGCGTCGAAGATTGTGAGATCTAACAATGAAGTACCAGGTAATAATTTCTATAAAACATAAAAATAGTTTGACTCGTAGATGTAATGTTCAATGTAATGTGAAGCGTACGGAGGCTTAATATTTTGAACTGAATTACTTTCAGCAAAGGAACACGATGAAGACCAAGATGAAACGAGACCTTTAGGGCTAGTATCCAAAGATAGCGATGAAGACATCGAAAATGTTACTGATGATCTCAACTACTTTCCACCGTTCGACGAAGAAGATATTGTAGAAGATGAAGAGAATGTGCATACTATGAATGAAGGTAGGAAGAGGCTGAAGAAAGCAGATAGACTTTTGTGGAAGAAGTTAAAGAATAAGGATTTGCGTATGAAAGGGACAGCTTATGTTGGATTTTCAAAAGGTGGAAGTCAAGTCAAGGATCGGGCCGCACGGGCCATGGGGCCGCAATGTAAATCAGCAACATGCCTTAAAACGAAAACTAAACATTGCAATGAGTTCTCAGAAGAAGAACGCCAATTGATATACCAACATTTTTGGGATGAATTAACCTGGGACCAGAGAAGGGTGTTTGTTACAACAATGGTAGACTCAGTTGCAACAGTCCGGAGTATTAACTGATCCTAAAAACAATCGCTCGACTTCCCTTAATTATCACTTAAAGAAACCCGGCGATGGTGATCGACTACGAGTATGCCAAACAACATTTATAAACACACTTAGCATAGGTAAGTGGTCAGTGCACGATTGGGTAGAAAACAGCGATTGTGGCATGAACTCGAGTAAGGAAAAAAATTACAGCACTCGTCCCTCGCGAGGTACACAAAGCCAGGCGAAAATAGAGGAACTGAGAGAATTCCTCACACGTTTGCCAAAGCTACCGTCACACTACTGCAGGCACGACACTCGAAAATTGTATCTGGAAGGCAACTTTAAGTCAGGTTCGGATGCTTTTAGAGCCTATCAAACAGTGTGTGCTGAAGCTGGCAAGACATCTGGTAGCCGCTGGGCATTCGACAGCGAATACAATAAGATGAACATTTCAATTTTTAGTCCCAAAAAGGATGCCTGCGACAAGTGTTGGGAGCACGAGGCTGGCAACTTGAGTGACGAAGATTACCAGAAACACTTGGCCATGAAAGAGTCAGCTAGGTCTGAAAAAAGCGACGACAAGAAATGTGCCAAAGAACAAAAATGCCATGTAATTACAGTAGACCTAGAGGCAGTTAAGATTGTGCCATTCCTTAACGCCAGTGCACTGTATTACAAGACAAAGCTGTGCATGCACAACTATACCGTGTTTGATCTTAATACACGGGATGCCAGCTGCTATTGGTGGGCTGAAACAGAAGCTGACCTTACAGCATCTTCCTTTGTCAGCTGCCTCTTAGATTATTTGACGCAAAAATTTAAAGAGTCAAATCTACCAATTATTATTTGGAGCGATGGGTGCACCTACCAAAATAGGAATGCCATTTTGTCAAATGCATTGTTGAATTTCTCTATTGTAAACAATGTAACCATTGAACAGAAAATCCTCGAGAAAGGTCACACGCAGATGGAGTGTGACTCAGTTCATGCAGCCATCGAACGTAGGTTGAAAAACCGCATTGTCAATCTGCCTTCGGATTACATCAACGCAACGAAGGAAGCGCGGACAAAGCCATGGCCTTACGAGGCACACCACTTGAACTACAAGTTCTTCATGGACTACACCAACCCCTCTTTTATGCGTTACCCGTCCATTCGCCCTGGTTCGAAGGCCCATGACGCAACCGTTGTAGACTTGCGTGCCATAAAGTATTGCCCAAATGGTACCATACAGTACAAGTTGAAGTTCACGGAAAATTACCAGGATCTACCTCAACGGAAGAAGGCTGTGAACCAAACTGAAGTAATATATCCGCAGCTGAATAATGCTCAAATTAAAATAAAGCCACAAAAGTACCTGCACTTACAGCAGCTGAAATCTGTGTTGCCTCGTGACTGCCACGCGTTCTACGACAAACTGCCTCACTAGGGAACTCGTGGTTCGTACTATACGATAAGAGGCTTTTTGTAATGTGTGCCATAACTATTACAATAATGTTCGAATAAATGGATTTTTTCATTGCATAATGTGTTCAGTGATTGAAAAGCAAAACCTAACATCTCCAAGCTTGAAATAAATATTTGAGGCAAAACCTAACATCTCCACGTAAATTTTGATTAAAGTAATTTTTTTAATTGCAAACAACTAAATCATAATGCAAACTTAAAAACATTCATGTGTTATAAATTTTGCATTTTATCTTCTTTCCGTTATTTTTTAAAACACTTGAATGTCTCTCCTGAACAATTGGCTTTTTGGAGATGTCTGTTTATGGTACTTAACCATCGATATTGGGTTCGTGTAGACCTGAAACTGCCCTGACAGTTTCTCCGAACAAACCGTCAGCAGAGCGTCCTTTATTGGCTGATATCGACTGGACAGAAGTTACCATTTTGTTGGCAACTAATGCTTCGGCATATTTTTAAGCTAGTGCCTCGTCTCTCTCTCGATCCACAGGAAGACCCATCTTATGCCACACACGGCCTCATATCATTGAATAGCAAAACGGGATGTACATAACGCGGTAAAAATGCCGAAAGTGGTAATTGATGAGCGTAGCGAGCGAAGCGAAATCATCAATTTCACTACTGCTTAAAAAAACAATTGGTGTGTGTTTGTTTGTTTGTTTGTTTGTTTTTTTTTTTTTGTATGTGTGTTTGCGCGCGCTCTACAGGCCAAACGCCTGCTTCGAGTGGGATGAAATTTTCAGGGTGTCTACTTTTGTTCTCAACTTAGACCCCCTGCGTTTTTCATGAAAATCCTACACACCCTTTACTTTCAAAGCAGAAAAAAGAGCAAAATTCGACAATTGGGCATGTTTGGAAAAGTACGGAAATTTATTTCAAAGTGCGTATTTTTTTCAAATGTTCCCAATTTCGATTTGCCTTCAGAAACCATCGAAACCATATCGAAACATCACACAAGATTTTTCCCAATAAAACCAACCCAATAAAACCCAATAAAAACCCTTGGGCATGAGTTACATCTATGTTTTAACATGCACTATGCTCAATGATCTCAAAATGAGCATATTTCCGCTACCCGACAGCTCAGACAGGAACAAAGAAAGGTCAGAATCGTTTACATTTTCAAGTGATCAGAATTTATGAGAAAGCAATGGTCCGGCTTGCTGCTCCATGATTTTCATAGGCTTTTTGCATGAATCTTTTTATGCGCTTTATACAAACCGCTACGCTCATCTTCAACGCAACACAAATTGCGTTCGCCCTAGTTAGTAATAATAGTTGAAATAATATATATAAAGAGAAGGGATATAAAAAAGATCTTACGAAAGTTCAGCGAAAAGCGTTAAGCTGTTCGACAGATTATAACAAAAGAGTACCTAAATATTATATACTGCATAAAAAGGAAACTCCGAAAGAGAAGAAATATAAACGCCAAGATGCGTTCAATTGAATTAGCTTATATTTATAGCAGTTGTTTATAATTTGTAGGTCTTGGCAACTTATTATAAATAAACGCGTTTATTATAATAAACGCTCGGTGAGTTTAGAGAGCAATGTAAGTGAAATAGCAGCCTAGCGAGACATCACGATGCTACCTGATCGACTGTCATGCTAGGTATGAGCCTCGCCAGGCGGCCGACCTCTATATATTCACCACTACCCCCTCCACCTCTTGGTACCGGTGCGCGATGAGCGGTGAGCGATCGCGGGACGTTTATTCACGTTTATTGACAAGTACTGTGAATACAGTTAATAATACAGGTTTGGGTGACATTGGGTGGTTTTAAGTTAGAACCAAGAGTTGGAGGGCGATGAATATATGGCCGACCGCCAAGTAATATTTACTCGAACAAAATTCGAATTTCTTATACCAAAGCCAGTCAGCTTCTCTTGACAATGACAGCTACCCCAATTGTTTCTGTGTCACCTCAGGCAGCTGTGTTTAATTTTACAAATAACCTTACTGTGTTTTACTGTTTACGATCATGAAATATTAGGCATTTAACTTCAAATCAACAATCGGGAAAATTAAGTGATATCGGGCAAGGTAGTGAAATCGGCGTATCTTGGAGCCTGTTCATTCACATTTTATACTGCATCATGGAATACATTTTGGAAGTTAGATTCAGAAGAATTGATTAATCGTTTACGACTGTTTACCACACGGTCCGAAGATGTGGACTTCTTAGCTCATCTTTTCACTTAGAGAGAAATTACCTATAAGTGACACATATTTTCGCGTTGTCCTAGCGCTTAAACATTGTTACCATGGACCCACGATGCATTCATTTTCGATTGTTAGCTCTCGAACCGAACGTTTGATTTTCTATTGTTGCAGTCGGTTTGGGATGATAATTAGCATAATGCCTGCAAACATCTTCCATTGTTGGACACTAATGTTCGGCCCGTCCTATTGTTGTCGCAATTCGACAATAAGAAGTTCAATTTTAGAGACGACAAAACCTGTGTCACGCTGGCTTCTTCAGTCTCTATGGGTAATTTATGCAAAGCGTTTATGCAAGCGTTTGGCGAATGACGGCGCACTTGGCCACGTACCCCTACGTGGCCGTCATAGTTGACGGCCTCCTTCACTCTCCAACTTGAGCCAACGATAGGCATAAGTTAGATTGTGATAAGACTAAGAGTAATCATTTGTCTCCCGAACAGTGTCACCTCAGTTTCCCTCGTGTTCAAACGCCCGAACGGCAAGAGATCACACTCTCCCAGCTCTCGGACGAGACAGGACATTCTTATGGAGACCAATTTTTCAACATTCCCTTACCTCCGCCTCCCCTAGTCCTTTCGAGTCGGGGCTTGAGGAGGCGGATTCATTACGTGCAGTTGGCAACTTATATTAACGTCATCTAGATGTCCGCTGGTGCTATTGTCATCTGAATTGTGAGTACGTAACCGAAGGTGTGCGGTCTCGAGGCTGCACACTCTCGCTTCCTGAGATCTAGCCGCGAACAAACTTTTCGAACCGGCACAAACCATATTCGCCTCCTGCGCACTGGCATGTTACCGCATGTTACCAAGTCGGTCCAGGCGTTAGTTTGATATTGATTAGAGTAAGCATTTGCCACATGTCCCTACTGCGTACATAGAACGGTTCTCGAGATATATCGACTTGTTCCTGACATTGCTGAAAAAGTATTATGAGAACGGTCACTGATCATTAGATTTTGAGACTGGAATTAGTTTGATATTGATTAGAGTAAGCATTTGCCACATGTCCCTACTGCGTACATAGAACGGTTCTCGAGATATATCGACTTGTTCCTGACATTGTTGAAAAAGTATTATGAGAACGGTCACTGATCATTAAATTTTGAGACCAGCATTAGTTTGATATTGATTAGAGTAAGCATTTGCCACATGTCCCTACTGCGTACATAGAACGGTTCTCGAGATATATCGACTTGTTCCTGACATTGTTGAAGAATATCTTGAAAATGGTTACTGATGACCGGCATTTGCCAGGTATAATGGTTATTGTAATGATTTGCCACTTGATTTTGTATGTATATAGCTAGTTTTTTTATATTTTAAGGTTTTATGTCATACACATTTCATGTGGCGGTATTTTGCTTGAAAACCTCATTCCTTCTACTAAATTCCTGGGGCCGCTTGGGGCCGCATCTGGGGCCAACTTCACATCGGTGTTCTTTAGTGTTCAATGCCACTTTTGCGTCTAATATTTTCTGAAGTGGCTTTCCCATCATGTGATTCGCAAGAGTTTCACGAACATCGAACCCCTAAATGATGACCAAAAAAAAGATTATATATCCCATGGGTAATGAATGGTAAAATGAGTAGGTTCAGTTCAATATTATTACCAGTGTATGATCAGGCACATTTGAAGACTCCTGTCTGGTGTAGTCGGCTGTTGACTGTTTCGCAGATCTAGAAGCCATTAGAGTTTCCCACTGTCGAACCTACATCTCCTGAACAATCGCTTCCTCATGAACTTCAGGACCTGGCTTAATGAAGTCCTTAACAAGCAGAAACATTCTTTTCCTTGCGCCGAGCGTCAGTCCAAGCTTCTCCAAATCGGCCTCCGTGAGCAGGCTAAATGCCAACCCATCAACATCCTGATCTGTAAAAAATAAATAAAATACATTCTTCAATGCTCAATCCAATGTAACATGCCGCATGCATAACAGAATACTAAGAGCACATCATTTCGATTCTAGATTTTAACTCCTACCGCCCATACCGTAGGCTAAGGTATTTTTGATCGTTGGAGTAATCATTCCGCGCAGCAATTGAAATCGGGTATGGAAGGATGGTATGGCTGAGAGTCAGTACTCTACGAATTTGTCCGTGTAATCAGGAAAGAGTTAAGATTCACTTTCAATCGCTCAGTTTTCCACTCTTCTACGGTGAATAAGACTTCAGAGTTTCTAGTTTCCAAAATAAAAATTTCTTTGATGCCAAATTTCGGAAGATTTTATGCATCTTCATGTCCGTTGCTGTCATTATGAACAGGCCTTTTCTGAACTCAATTCCATGAACCATGACTAGAGCTCCGTGAAAATGGTTTTATAATTTCACCAATTTCGTTTTTAAAAACCCAATTTTCGTTTTTTAGCGGTTTTATAAAATTTTGTGGCAAATCGTTAAATTAACATTTCTGGCAAAAAATATTAGTATACCCTATATATCAGCACAATCAGTGCTATACATTAACCACGAGACGTAGGCAGTAACAGACAAGAACACGAACAAGAGTTTAGAGTAAATAAAATTAGTCTTTATTTTAAGTATTAACACCAATTTCGAATGCAATCATAGGAAGAATTTCAGCATTCTTGGGTTTAAGACTCCTTCGTCTGTCGCTCACAACAATGGAATATCTTGAAAATGAACGCATCAACGTTGGATGGCGTCATCCATATGCACGCCAAGGAATAGCACGCAAATAGTTGAAAATCTAGCTTAAGTGCACATAGAATCTTGGCTAAGTCAATATGAACTGTTTCTGGCTTTGCTAGCTCTTCCTGGACTTGCCTTTGCAAGACCGTGTATCCTTCCATGAAATTTAGGATGGTCGGTTTGCTACCGAAGGATGGCAGATCTTGCAGCAGAGCTGAGATGGCCGGGTCACTAACCCTGTTGGTGTTGATATATCTAGGATTAAAAAGCTTATTGCAGGCGAACAACTGTTTCTTGGAGGGGTCAGCTGCAATAAGTGCCTTCAGTTTTGTGTTCCCCTTTTCAGCTAAGTTCTTCAAGCAGAATTTGGCTTCAGCCTTCTTCAGCACGCTTAATGTCCCCAACTTTTCGCGCAAGTCTTCTGAGTAGATACCGTTTGCCAAGAGTCCAAACTTACTTGTCAAGTCATCCAACTTTGTATACAGCAAATTGGCAGTTGGATATGAATTACCTTCTAAAAAGTCAATGAGCTTGATCATTTCTTTGCAGTTTTCTGCAACAAAAGTGGCTTGTATTTGTACTGTGAGTAGGTCAGATGGAGAAATGTTTTTGATGAAGCAAACACCGGCATTTTCTTCGGACAGGTTTTCCAAAAAAACTAACAATGTCACTTATGGCCGGTTTTACCAGTTTCCTCAACTCCCAGTTACGGTGGGAGTTAAGCTTTAACTGGAAGTTAAGCATTTTAAAGCGTTTTACCATATTTTTTAACTTGGAGTTGGCCACTTAACTTGGAGTTGACATAACTCCTACTTCATATGAGGATCAAAAGAGATAACTCCCAGTTGACATCATCTAACATGGCGTCACATCGAATGTTTTCAAGTCAAATTAAAAATATTTACGCGTTTAAAACCATTACCAGTGTTGAAAGAATCACCGTGAATCGAGCAAGATATTTAAAAGTCTATTTCCATGTTTCAAATATCACCGCCATTTTCAAAGATTGAAACATAACCTTGGACCATTGAATTTGAAGGCCTTCAAATTCAATGCTTGTACTGTCGTCAGTGACAAGTCGATTGAATTCGCTCTGACGTTTTGTTTGTGTTCTCTTGAGCAAAGATATTACTCTTGAGATAGCGTGTTGAGAGCTGTTTTCCTCGAATAGAAGGTGTGTATATAATATTATTACATTATATTATAATAAAGCTAACATTCTCGCAACTGTTTTCATATGCCTACGATTTATTTCTGCTGTTATATTCCTCTGAAGGCCTATGTGGGCTGCAATATCACATGGCAATGGAAATAATATATTATATTTTCATTATTTCCTAGCACTTGAAGACAAAACAACCTGTTGGGATTAACAGATGATAAGTCTGATGAAGATGATGAGATTATGGCTAACATTGCTCTGGGGGGAAGAGCCCAGCGAAGAATTCGACCCCGGCCGAATCATTTCGATTCGTGGAACGACGAGGAATTTTTCGTTCGGTTCCGTCTCACCAAACCGACGGTGCTACATCTGTTCGGCCTGGTTGAAGACCAGATTTCTGCACCTTCCGACTTGAACAATGCCGTGTCGCCGATGAATAGGCTGCTGTTGACGCTAAGGTTTTATGCTTAAGGTTCAATGCTCATTGCAATAGGTGATTTTGCTGGAATTCACAAATCGACAGCATGCGTTATTGTTCACCAAGTAACGGCAGCAATAGCTAGCTTGAGTGCCAACATGATCCGTTTTCCGGGAACTCCTGAGGAGTTTGAAGAGGTTCGTGCGGGGTTCTATGGCATCGCACGTTTCCCACGGGTTTTGTCCGTTATTGATTGTACTCACATAAAAGTACAGTCAGTTGGTAAGTTTTTTTGTAGCCGTTGAATGTAGATGAATGGTTGGTGGATGTTACCCTTTTTAAGACTTTTCTTTGCAAATTGCTCTTGGACCTTGGTAAATTAAGATTTGCTTTGCACGTAAGGTAGGTACTACCTACCTATCTACTTGTAAAGCCTAAAAAACCTACGTTCCTCTTCCATGGAATCATATTCATCCCAACTTACCAGCAATTTTGAACCATTCTTTGACCCATCCCTATTAGGGTACCTACTTATCCTTGATCCATGATGAAATTATGTTAAGGTGGTGATCAAGCAGAAACATACAGAAATCGAAAGGGGTATTTTTCCATCAACGTGCAAACCATGTGTGCTGCGAATCTCCGCATAATGGATATTGTTGCACGTTGGCCTGGTTCTGCACACGATCGAACCATTTTTAATAATTCATTTGTCAAAGGCCGGTTTGACAGAGGAGAAATGGACGTTGGTCTGATACTCGGAGACTCGGGCTATACATCTAGTAATTATATGCTAGTCCCGCTCAGGAATCCAGCCACCGAAGCCGAACAGTTATACAATGAAGCCCAGATCCGAACACGAAATGTTGTTGAACGGCAATATGGGGTGTGGAAACGCAGATTCCCCATCTTGTCCGTTGGAATGAAGGTCCGAGTAGACCATGTCCTCTCCATCATCATTGCCACAGCCGTCCTCCATAACCTGTCGTGCGATGCAGGAGAAGACGTACCTCCTCCTGATCCGGAACTTGGCCAAGACCTGAACATTGAGCAAGGTCAAATTGCGCATGAAGTTCTTCCCAACGAGCTGCATGGAGACATGGCTGTGCGTCAAAACCTCATCCACAACCACTTCCACGCGCTCCTACATTGAAACGTCTTGGCAAGGGTTTTTATCAAGCATTTAAATGTTCCCCCTTCATTCTGTTATCAAAAAGAGAAAAAAAAATTGCAAATTTGCCAAGGGGTTTTTTCAAACATTTAAAAATTTCCCTTGCCTCCAATAAAATATTTAACAGATAACATTTCCATAATTAAATTGATTTACATCTGCAATGTGATTATGTACCTAGCTCTGTGTCGTTCTCGGTGTCCTGTGTCCACGGTTTTAAAAATGACTGGGAGCAAAAGGGAATTCAAGAATTGGCACCAACAACGGCACATGTAAAAGTTACGTACTTGCTACGCTGGACTGAACTTTTGTTGATTTATTTCATATGATTTTGATACTAGTTACAAGGTATAGGTAACATCTAGTTATTTGACATCTTTTTTTGAATATCCAGCTTCTCAGACTTGATTTTTAAATCTAACAGCTCAAGTTCTTTCTTGTGTCTCTCCTCTTTTATTTCCAGTTCCCTGGTCAAAATTTGAATTTGGAGAGTAGCAAGTTCTTTCTTGGTAGCCGCAAGTGCTGAGTATTTTTCTGCGTTAACGGACCCAGGTTTGCTTGTGGCAAAGTTTCTCTGTGATGGTCGGTTTTTCCCAGCCCTGAAGATTGATGTCTGCTTCTGCGGATCTGTATCAGAGCCTCATGAAGAAAATTTGTGATGTCTCACAATCAAATTATAATTGTAGAATATAACCGATAGTGCATGCTCACCAGTTGTGGTATCGGTCTGCATGCTTGTCGATGCTTGCTGCTCTACGACGAGTGCCGCAGAGAAATGTGAAGTTCCTTCGCAACATTGAAGTGATAAATAAATCAAGTAATTCTGTGATTTGCTTATTTGTTTATTTATTTGTTTATATATATTAATATGAATGCAAATATGTGGGTAGGTACCTTTCGGTACAACCAGTGCTTTATGCAAAGGTTGCTTCAGCATGTACTGTGAGTAGGTTAACCAATTCGTCACAGGCATGGGAGCATGAGACTTTGAGGCATCGAGGCATAAGGCATCGGAGCATGGGACGCTGTCTTCCCAAATCAGTACGGGCATTGCGGAGACTTCTTGTGAGACATTCATCTGTGAAGTGAGAAGCTAGTAATATATTGAGCAGTTATATTAATAGAAAGAATAAATATCAAATACGTAACTAATGTACCTACTCTAATTATAAGAAATATGAACATCTATTTTTACCGGAGGTGCCATCGTTATATTATCATCGATTTCCGAACCTTCAACTTCATCTTCCATTATTTCCCATCCTTTCACGGGCAGTGCTGCAGACAACGATGCAAGTAGGCACCAAACATTCAAAGGTATGTAAAATAAAAGGGTATTTACCATTCTGTCATGTGAAACTTACATTTTGTTCCGTCACTATCAAATTTATTGACGAGTCCGTTCGCAGACAATGATAAAAGTGCCTCTATGTCATCGACGAAGGGATAGGGAGTAATTTCCTCCATTGAGCCTCCCCCAGTGGCAAACAATGATCGCTTTTTCTTGGCCACCCACACACGAAAGTCTCTTTTCATGTTTTTGAATTTAGACTGCAGAGATGCGGCAGACTTCAGGTTCTTCGAACCTGCATTATATTCTTGTGCCAATCTATTCCAAGCATCATTCTAATGGATCATACATAAAATAATGCGTAATATTAGCAAACGCGAGTGTGTTCATCATTATGCATAAAGATATTCACTATAATTGCTTGTTTTGCTGAACAAACTTCAGTGGTTTCTTCTGAAACGCAAATTTATAGTGAGATTTTTGTTGTTATTTTTGGTTAGTATGCATTTACCTTTTGTTTCCAACTGTATTTGTCAGTTTTCTTACACTCTATTATGCCAGCATACTTTTTCGCCAGTTTCATTAGCCTTTGGGTGTCTTCAAACGTAAAATTGTCGCCGCGGCCTTTCTTCTTTGAATTTTTCCGCCATTTTAAATTGCAAACATTCATCTGTCACATGACATTTCTTGTTCGAAATCTCACTAAATCAGTACCAACATTGGAAAAAATCATCGGACTTTTTGTAACATCCGAGTTGCTTAATCCTGAGATGCATATGCATGGTAAAACGCACATTTTCCCAACTCGGAGTTATTTCTCAACCCAGAGTTGTCTAACTGGGAGTTGATATCATCAATGGTAAAACCGGGCATTAGATGTTCATTGATGTAAATTACGGATTTGAACCATGAGTTCCACCTTGTGATTACTGGCATTGGGAACAACCGCACTTTGCTTGAATTCACCCCATACTTTTCCCGCAAAAAGTCCAAATACTGATGCTTGCGCTTTCGAATATTTAAAAATACATTTTTAACTTTACGCACTACAGTGTTGAGCTCGTCCAGCTCAGTCTGCCAGATGGCCCCCACGAGGCTGATTTTATGCGCCCAGCACTGAGTGTGGACAAGATGGTCCCCCAACAACACTTTCAGGGTGTTAATTGTGGCTGTCATATACCGCGCGGAGTCTGTAACAAAACTGATGCAATTCTCGTAGTCGACGTCATACCTCTTCAGTGTATCCAACACAGCGTTGGCACAAGTTGTATGGTTCGCCTTGTCGAGAACAACAGACGCTGCTAAATGAACATCTTGGGACGTAGCTGGCTCCATTAAACGAAACAGTATGTTGAAAACACAGTGTCCACTTTTGTCTGTGGTCTCGTCGCACAGAATTGAAATTATTTTTCTTTCCACTGCATTCTTAATGGACTGCACTGCCTTCTCTCCTAGCAAAGGAATATACTTCCTTCGCAGGCGATCTGCACATGGCAAATCCCCACTTCCTTTCACGTTCTTTCCAAGCCACTCCCTTTTTTTTTGGATTATCCAATTTCTCAACGGAGATGCTAGCTGCCAAGAATGCTTCCGTCGTTTCAAGAATGAATTCTTCCTTGTCGTTTTTCGCCTTTTTTGCATTCGTGAAAGTTTCTGCCATGGATAGTTGCCGCTTTTGTGTTACTGTGGACAGCGTCTCCTTTTTCTTCAGATTGACATGCCGTTCACATGCGACATGTTTAGTCAACGTGTCCTTTCGTTCGTGTTCGAGTCTGCAGTTAAAATACCGACACTTGAAAATTTTTCCATCATTGACGTAGAACCCTTCAGTTCTGAACTCTGAAGCCCTACTCTGGGCAGTAACTGTTGGTAACCAACAGTAACAGTAACAGTAACAGTAACTGCACACAACGATGCAAAACGTGCCACCGCCGTATCAATGGCCCACGCGGCTCAACCTGCTCTTAGCCCAGTTGCCAGATGTACAATGCTGAGCAGGAAACGTGCTCAGTGCGCATGCATGCAGTCACTGAAAAGGGTGCACTGTTGATGCTGCCGAACTGGCAACAGAGCAGTGAGTTGCAGTGAAGGCCAAGGCAAGGCCTTGGAGCAGGTGCTTGATGGTCTCGGGGGGGGGGGGGGGGGGGATGTGGGTATTTCCATGAATTACGTGCAAAATAGAAAAGCTTCTGTGGAATTTTAATCTTTATAATGTTGTATGTAGCAATTTCTGAGAACTGAAAAACATTCTTAGAATTTCGCGATTTTTTACGCAAATATTGTTGATTTCGGTGTTATTTCGCAATAATGGCAAATTTCGTTTTTTTCGCGATTCAAATCTTGCAGAATTTTGGGTTTAGAATTACGTAATTTGTGCTCATATGCCCAGAAAGTACAATATATAAGAAAATCGCGTTATCGCGATGTGCGAAATATACGGAGCTCTGGCCATGACCGATGGAGAGCGAAAGACATGTGCATTCATGGCAAATCCCAGATTCATTAAGTGGGAGTGATCCATGCAAGAGACCACAGTGACTGATGTGCCTTGTGTGCATTGTATTTTTTCATCCCAATCATGTTTTGAACCCCAAATAGCACACTGGTTTATCTGATGTACTTTAGCCAAGGTCAGAGGAATGTTCACGAAATTGCAACAGTTGGCAGCATGCCTTTTTAGGCCCTGATGCTTGCCTTCGTATCGCATACACCAGTACAAACCCATGGGGCCGGACTCCAAAATGCTCTCAGGGTATGCTCTAGGTCGTGATGTTTGTTAATCAAATTGATTGCGGGGAAAAGAGCTCGGAAAGTTCTGTGATAATCAGTGATAAGTTCTTGTAGATATGCCACTTGGCCACGAGCTATCTTGGGCATGAAAACTATCTCCATTATCCGCAGAAGCAATAGGATTAGATTCAGGTGGGGGTCATGTTTGGGAACTTTGTCCGATACCAGAAATGGGAAAACTCGCATGAGGCACCAAGTTTGCAATGCCTTTTGCTTAACTTTATGTTCAGAGATGTTATTCAGAGAGGCAGCATTGAAATTGGCAGTCGGTTTGTTTTTCCGTTCGGGGTATCCGTAAATGAATGACTTCACACGACGGTTGAAATGCTAAACTGAAAAAATCCTGTCTTGACATATGTACTTTCTCAAAACTAGCTTCAATTCCATTGAGCAGATTCCTTCTAGAAGGTCGTGCATCACGTCAAAGACCATATTGTTCGATGCATGAAAAAAACTTGCTCCGTGCAGTGCACTAGAACGCCCTTCTCTGCTAAGCCCAGTTTGTAACGACATTGCAGGGTTTTCCGCGATTTGAGCCACTTAATTGTCGTAGGTTTCTCATGTTCTCCGTTCATGAACAGCATAGCCTTGATAATTATGAAGGTCTTCCCTGCTAATCATACACAAGCGGCAAAAGTTTCTACAGGACGGTAACAAGAACTCGAGTAGTTGGTGGGCAGTGAGTCCATCAGCACACAATGTGTTTAAAGTTGCTCTTAGAAGAAATTCGTGTTCAGTCAGGAGCTCAATTTTACCCCAGCTTCTGATTCTAGCAATCTGATGTCCGTAACAAATCTTTCAAGGATGCGGTGAAATCCATATTTATTTACATCGGCAGTGTGGCATAAAAAAATAAATAAATGTTGGACAGAGATGAAAGGTTGCGGTATATAAATTTTGAATCGAAAAATAGAATGCACCAATTTTATGAATACCTGTTTTAGTGCCCAAAGGATTTGTTACTTTAATATCATCGTAATAAATTTGTAGTCGGATTGCATGCCGATGCATTTGGAGAAATTGATGGCGAGCAAACTGGTCGCCATCCACAAACGACCGTAAAAATCCATCGTTGCTAGAAGGTTCATTTAAAACCGCTTCCCTGACTGCATCATTAGACAAAACTAATGTTAGAATTTTGATAATAGGGACATACTGGACATTTTCTAAGACAACGGTCGGTTCATACTTATTTGTTGAGCGGTTCTGCATGGTATCGATTCTGGATCCCAAGTTTATTTCAATCGGCTCAATATAATTCATGTTTGCCTTATAATATTCAATTTGGCTGTGCGTAGTTCGTAGGCCGTCAAAAGGTGATACATGAAAATAACTTCTCAAATTCTGGACTTGCTCATTGTTTATTGCTATGGGCAGGCTTTGCAACAGAGTATCCATCTCTGATTTTAAGTGGCTCGTTATTTCGGACACAAGTGAATCGCATCCGTCAATTACGCTGCTCACCAACGCACCAGTCATGCTGGGGCATGCTATTGCTCTGAGATTGCAAAATCATTTGGCTGGCAGACCTTTTGATTTCATATTATCCAGGTATAATTTCAGCAGGATTATTACCCTCAATTGCACCTTCCTCATCTAAGATACCTTCGTGCTGTGGGATTTCTTCTTGAGTGCCTTCTTCAATAACATGTTCTAATGCAGCTCCTAACTGTTGTGGTTCAGCATGAGGTACCAGATTACCACCATTGGCTTCAGGAATGGAGTGAATACGATGAAGATGCCTCTTTAAGTTGGAGTATAAAAAGAATGTACGCTGGCACCCTTCTTGACCGCACTTTATAGATTCATTGCCTAATCGACTCCCCAACGATTAGTAATGGGCATGTTTGAGGTGGAGGGAGTAAGCCTTGGTATTTCCAATGCGGATAGGACATATGAAACACTGGATGTCATTCATATTGCTTAAATAAATTACAAAAATTATAAAAATGAACCTTTCATCAGCAAAGCATCTTGTGAATGTACACCATGGTCCACCAGCCAATCGGCAAACTGTTCCGAATTAAGCGAGACCTAGGGAAATAAAACCATTTCTTAAAACTTAATCATTGACAGACTAATATAATCATGGCCAATGTTTTGGTGTCACTGTCATCCTGCCATCATCCAAATCATTTTGCAAGGCACCCATCAAATCTTGATAAATAATGTGTTTAAAGTTCAAACAATGGGTGGTAGAATTACAATGGATAACGCACATATAGACTTGCATATAGACAGTAAAGTTACTTACCATTGTGCATACATGATTGCATTTGGTGAGCTATTGCAATTCACAAATCCCGACGCAACCTAACCTTGCTTCAGACTCGATTCATCTGTCAGCTGTCTTGTTTTATCGGATGTTGCCAGGATTTAGCTATAGGTGGAGCTAGCCACTCGCCATTCATTCGACAATCCAGTCGATGGCGCCAGAGTAGCCGAGATTTGAGTTCAATGACGGGAAGGCTAGGATTCTTCTCTAAACTGGGTAAATTCAGCCGAATTCTCGGCAAAGCAACGTTTGCCCAATGATTAGGTAGGCATTTATGCCGAATGTTTATGAGAGTGAAGTAGTAATCTTTGTGGGCAATTAGAGGTCGGATTGGAAGTTTAATCAATGCTAGCTTAAAACTTCATGTCGAAGATTCTCGAATTACAAGCCAAACTAGCCAGTTTGTAACAATGTATTTTCTTCCACAGTTGAAATCAAAATGGAAAGAAATGAAGAGGACAACAAAGCTTAAGGTCACAAATAACAAGAGGGAGATGGCCAAAACGGGTGGCGGTGACGCCAAAATTCTGGAACTCCCGCCGGTCGACAGGCTTGTCGAGACTACAATCGGCAAAGCCTCTCTCCACGGGGTGGGAGGCATGGACACGCTTCAAGGTTCGGTTGGACAATAATACATCACAAATCCATAATCTGGTTATAGATTTTTTACCACATTTTAAAGTATCGGTGCACTTTCAAATGAAAGACCACAAACATATGATACATTCAAAATCTTGTACATACAAAACTACTTGTTTGTAAGCAGTATCAAGACAGTTTGTCTAAGTTTTAAAAATGCAATAGAAGTGTGAGTTATACAACAAAATAAATGCCTAGGTGTAACTTAAAACCTTTGCAAGTTTTACAAAGAGTACACTATATGCTGTTAAATCTCTCTCCGGAAAAAGGTCAAAATGGCATTCCTAAAAATTAATCTCAAATAAAACGATTTCAGCCACACTTCAGCAGACCCGAATGGAGATCAAAAAGAACAAGCCGTGCCCGGCAGCGTGTTATGAAAGTATACCCGACTCGGGTACCCGACGGAAAAACATGCCATTAATACTGTTATGTCCACAAAATGAGCCAAAATTTGTCCGGAGCTGGCCTCAAAAAAATTACCCCGAATAAAGTACACGAATAGAAAACGCACGATAAAGAGTTCGGGGCTGTCCTTAAAAAAATTAGCCCAAGTACACGAACCGAAAACGCACGGTAAGAATCAAGAGAAAATAATTCTAAAATAAAAAGGTTCCCCAGTCTCAATAAAGTATATGTACCAAAAAGGACGGAGAATTAAGAGGTTTGGTGTGGTTCATCTGGGTTTCGAAAAACAAAAAAGTGGCAACCGATGGGATTAGAACACGAAACCTACGGCACGTGGAGAAGGCGACAATGCCACTGGACCACCGCACTGCTGGCCGCTCGTCGTGCTATTACAAAACGTCCCGTGCCTAACAGCAAGCATTGGCACTATGGTACCTCCGTCGGGCATACTTCCATTACACGCTGCCCGGCAACTATCAACCGCCCAGTGGGTGAAGCACGTGCACAGGAAGGACCACGTCGCCCAACGAGTCAGGCATTGGAGCTACCTGTCCCACGGAAGCGACCGCTGGAAAGCACCACATTGCGAGTGATTCATGTAGAGCCACTTCAAGAGCTTCACGAAGAGGTGCAGACAGTTTTGGCTGACTACAGCCTTGACTCTCCTCCACCAAGCCCCGAACCTTGGCCTCTGGGCCAACCAGCGCTGGGCGCTGAAGACGGTCCTGGCACGAACCCAGACGATTCAAGCACGATGCCAGACGACAACACGAAGGAGCCACAGAAGAAACGGCTGCGGGTGCGACGCACTGAGGAAGAAATAAAATTAGCCGTTGTGTCAAACCAGTCAACACTGAACGACAATGTTTCAGAGCCGACGAAGGAGCTGAAGCGGCGAAACGACACATCGGAGATTATGGTGCAGCTAAAGAGGGAGGAACTTTCGCAAAATGAAACGCTGCATCGCGAGGCAATGCTGGCACAAACCAGGATTGTCTACTCATTGACTGAATTTCTTTCCGTCCTGAGGAAGGAGTAATACACAAGGCGGTGCCAATTTACTTGCTAGGTTTTAAGAATGTTTTTGAGAAGAAAATTATATGATATTATTTTTATTTTCTAATAATTATAACTTGAACCAACTTAGTTGAGTAATAATGCCAAAGGGCTGATTGGTCTGATGAAGATGAAGGAATTGAAACTTTAAAATGTTATTTTTAACAAAACAGTAATATTTAACAGGAATTTTAACTTCTACAAGTGGGACAATGCTAAATGGCAGCTCAGGAAGAATTCAATTAATATATTTTTTTTCTTTTCCTCACCTGATTGCAGTTATTATGTGATGTAAAAAGTGCCAAATACAAAATGTTCCTTGATCATTATAAGAAATAAAAATAGATGCTCAAGTACAAACCATCCAAGCTTGCAACTACAATCCGGGCCAAGCCGCTTCTTCTATCAGCCTGGCCGCTGCCGCTCCGGCCGGTGTTGTAGCCCGAGGGTTCGCCGCCATCTCTGCGATGTGCTCTGCGACGGCAGGATCCACCTCGTGCTCGATGCCGGCATCCAGGCAGAGGTTGTGTAGCACACAGCAGGCGATGGTGATGCGGCAAACCTTTTCAGGCGAGTAACACAGGATTCCTCCCGAGTCGTCCAGGCATCGGAACCTCGATTTCAACAATCCGAATGCCCTCAATGGAGCATATGGTTTTTGTGTGGGCAGCCTGGTACATTCTCTCGGCGTTGGTTGTAGGGTTGTGGAGCGGAGTCATCATCCACATTTGAAGTGGGTATGCTGAGTCCCCTGACAATTTGGAAAAAATATTTTTGGTTTTGTTTTCCTCATGTAAAAAACTGCAATATTAACATTCTTACTGTAGGTACCTACTACAAACCTAAGAGCCGACCGTCCACTATGGTGCCGTTGGCAAATATCTGGGCCAACGCGCTTTGGGCATAAATATATGCATCGCCGTTGCTGCCAGGGAAGTCGGCGAACACATTTGTGAACCGCATGCCAGCGTCACAGACGGCCATGACGTTCATGCTAAATCGCTGATGGCCATTTACATATTGTTCTTGGTGCTCGGTGGGCGGTCGGCGAATGCTGACTTGCGTCCTGTCGATGCAGCCCAAAACATTCGGAAAGCCGGCAATTTGGTGAAAGGCGATCTTTGTCTGGGCCTGCTCGTCATCCGTCATAGGAAACCGAATGACGGTCAGCGCTAGCTCGCACAAAGCAGCCGTCACATCGGCAACTATGCGACTGCAAGCTGGCTGTGAAACTTGGCCACACATTCCTATAAAAATAAAGTGTTGTAATAATTAATTTAAGTGTAGATAGGAACAATTATGCACCCCTAGATCATTAATAGTCTGATGAAAGTGACACCTGGAGACCGATCATTTAACTTTTGTCCAAAACGTTCGTTTTCGAAATCATTCGATTTCGTTATCGCATGCGATTTCGAAAATGTGCTCACGGCGATCATGTATCACATTCGTTAGCGAAAACGTTCGAAATGTCACCTGCGATTCGATTTGGTTGAGAGACAGACTATTTTTGAAATGGTAGTACTCGAGCATGCGCAATGAGACTGAGAAATGGCAAACGACTTTGTGCGGATCTTTTCAAACTATTTGCAAACGGACAAACTTCAAGAAGGCAATATGAACTTTGAACGGGAAAATGATGATATTAAGTCACGCTAAGCAATAGATTTAATTAATAATTATTAAAATTGACCAAGTAATTGTGCCCGTGCTAGCAAAATACTTATTAAATTGTAAGTAAAGAGGTGATGGGTCTTCCATCCTTGTCATAGAAAATATTGAGCAAACACAGCATGGATCTACAGGTACATAAATTATCGTCAAATAAATGTTTATAGTTTGAATAAAAGAAATGTTTTATTGTTGTAGGTATTGTATAAATGTAACAGTATAGATATTTGCAAGAAAAATAGTTGTTACGTTGGCTTTTACAATAGACACAACCCTTCCAATCCTTTCTTCTTTCCTTTTCTAGAAAATCACACATCACCGATAAACATAGCCAAATATACAGGCAATGGTCGGGGGGCGGGTCACCACCGAAGCCGCTGTCAGACATCGAAGAGCTCTGCGTTGAGATTCTGACGGAGGAGGCCATAGTTGGCGACAAAGATTTACCAGAGGGAGGAGCCCGGCTACCTGTCTCTGATGCCGTCCAGCCACCACCAAGCCACAGTCGGCAACAAAATGTCAATCTAGCGACAACCCAAATCAACAAGCCATCAACAAGCCATGGCAAGAGGAGAGAGTCCTTTCACCAACCCTCCACCAGTCACCTTCGATGCCCAGAGATGAGGCATTTTGGGCCTTGGACGGTGACATCGGGTTGTCGTTGGAAGGCATTCCAACCGAAAATTATGTGGTACGTGACCTGAAAAATAACTAAATACTAAATAATTTTAAATAATTGAAATTTGTTTAAAAAACATTCCATGCACACGGT
The DNA here is from genome assembly GCA_921293005.1 of Nemoura dubitans. NCBI lineage: Eukaryota > Metazoa > Arthropoda > Insecta > Plecoptera > Nemouridae > Nemoura > Nemoura dubitans. The sequence goes on along the minus strand of OV121078.1, from coordinate 14,183,411 downwards.
TATTATTCGCCAGGTGATCGCTGAGAGGCCTCCTGAACAGTGCCAGGAAGGAAAGAGTAAAAAAAACTCCTGCGAACCCAAAGGTCAGTAGAAAATAAATATGCTGTGATGCTATTCTATTATATCATGCTTAAGCTATATGTATACATTAAAAATAATATCAAATCTTGTTGCAGAGCCCCAGCTAAGAAGCAGGAAACAAATAGCTTCAATTTTGCTCCATCGTCCGCTGAAGCCATGGCCGTAGCGGAATCGTATGTGCATGGCGCAGGTGACAGAACCAAGATCGACATGGAGCGCTTAGCTGTTGAAAAAGAAAATCTTCTAATCAATAAGGCTCAGCTGGCTCTGAAAGAAGAGATGGTGGCTATAGCTAAACAGCAATTAGTTGAGGAAAGAAAGAGAACTGTGGCGTTTGAAACGGCAGTTGCAAAATTTGGTCTGCTGGCAGAATCGATGGCTGAAAATTATCGCCAAAACCGTTAGTCGTAAATGTTGTGCTGCTTATCACCTTATCCAATTGTCGGTGTAGGTACCTGTAACTTGTACAAATTAATACGTGATATTATCAAACTAAAAATTAACTCACTTTCAATAATAATAATTGTAACTAGGTACCCATCAATAATTTATGTTCACCTATGCGTTATTAACATATATAAATAAATACAATACCGACATAAGGTACTTAAAAAGGAAAGATACTGGATGTTTATTTAAGATGTTTGGAATAGGAAATGGAAAGGGATGGCTTGTTTGAAGGGAGGGCTAGTCAGTTGGTGAAGAAGTCTCGAACGACGCGGGCTCGTGCTGCATGGCCCGCGGCATGCACGTCGACTGCGTGCAGCTGGGCGGGGGCGTTCACCATTGCGTCTATGTCATCAAACACTGGTTCGGGATTTGGCAGCCGGAAGTGTATACCCATGTTGCGTAGAATGACGCAGGCATTGATGATCAAACCTTAGCAGAAAAAAAGCACCATTCAGACAGTGTCCTTGTATCTTGTATGATTCCCACAAGCATCATTTTAGTAAAGAAGTTGTCTCTCTAGCGTTTTAAAAGTTGCCAAGCAAGCTTACCTTCAACTTCCGGGCTATAATGGAGCGCCCTCTCTTTTCGGCAGCACCGGAATTTAGCTTTGAGTACGCCAATGCATCGCTCCACAGTGCTTCTAGACGAAGTGTGCCGGTCGTTATATCGCCCCTCTGGAGTGTTGGCGCCAGGGTCATTGGCGAATGGCCTCAGCAGCCATGGTTCTGAAGGGTAGCCAGAGTCCCCTGCAATACATATGTGGTATACACATACATTTTGGGTTTGCGCTTTACCTACGAGCTACTATGTATCACAAATAAGTACCCAACAGCCACGTTCCTCTGTGGCCAGTGGCATACAGAGCTTCCAGCTCTCGACGGGGCGCCGACAACCGCCAGATGTGTGAATCGTGAGCCCTGCCCCCATGTCGGGCATTTACAGCAAGAATGCGCAAGTCGAAGTCACAAACCTAGAAACATTAAGTATTCATAAATTAAGGAAGGTAATTATAGAGCATGTTGCATGTTTAAGATGCATGTTTAAGCTGCTGTGGTTAGTTTTCTGTGGACTAGATTGAATAGCTAGTGTTTACTTGGTTAGCTAGTTACAAATGAGACAAAATCAACATTTATGAGGGTACAAGGTACCTAACGATTTTGTTTGTTGCAAGATAGGTAGTACAAATTAGATGTTTACTACTCACAATTTGCACATTCTTGCTGAAATAACCTTTCCTGTTCATGTACAGGTGCGCCCTCTCGCGCTTGGGTGGAAACATCGCTATGTGGGTTTCGTCCACACACCCAATTACACCAGGGAACTGTCTAGCTTGCCAGAATCTGAAATAGAAAAAAAAACTGTATGTTAGTTCATTTGCACGGGAAGGTAGTTTGTGCCAGGGACTGAAACCGAAACCGAAACCGTTATTTGGAAAAGAACGAAACCAAGAACAAACCGTTATTTTCTGAACGGTTTTTTCGGGTTTTTTCGGTTTTTTTCGGTTTTTTCCCAGGCTCCTAGACACCAAAAAGTTATTCGCTATTACTTGTCAAAATAAACAAGTCTTGGAAAAGTCCATCCTTAACAGAAAATTTTGTGCTACAAATCAAAGTAAGTAGCTATAGGTGTTTATCTATGCTAATTGCTACATAAATTTTGTGTCTGAGGGCCGGTATTACAATAGGCGTTAACCTAGGGATAAAGTAGGAGTTAGACTCAACCTGGGGTTAAGCTCTATTTTCGCGTATTACAATCATTCTCAACCCCGAGTTAGTGCTGCAACTCTAGGTTGTCTTAACTCTTACTTTGAGGTAGGTATAAACAAATTAACCCCAAGTTCAAATTCTAGTTGTAACAGCATGTCCATTGTGAGGTCTGTTTGGCAGCTCACTTCGTTGTCTTGCACCAAGCCCTGATGATCGGCGTCGTGAAGGACGAAGTCTACGTCTAAGGGCAGTGGCAAACCAGGCTGTAGAGGTTCGGCAGGAAGCGGATAACGAGGTGGGGTCTCTTCCATAGACTGTACTGAAAGCTCCGCTGCCTTCGATTTTCTTCGATTTTTTTGCCGCTGGAGTCGTTGAATTCCCGGTGATGATTTGGAGGATCCGTAACCTAGCTTTATAGATGGAGCCGGGTTCAGGGTTCGTGTCATCAAACAAGTATGACGGTTTTCCTGGATACGACAACAGAAAAAATTATTAGTTGTGTATATGCCCATTTGAAGTCCCAATTGGTATGTTATGCAAATATTGTGGTTGGTTTCAAAACAAAAACAAAGAAACGTGTGTTTATTAGTCGCTAAGAAGCGCTCCTCAAATGTTTTCGGGCACTGGTTTTTAATTGTTGATGGTATACTGTAATAGCTAACTTTAGCATCCTTCCCCGATTTATTACCGCAACCCACAACGGCGCAATTAACCTTTACTTAATTTGTTCCGAGATCGCGAACGCGTGTAAAACCAACAGTGTAGATAACCGCTAACATGATCCACAGCGATCTAAGGACAACAATATGGCCGCCGTTCTGAGCGCTGGCCGCGTGACGTCACACGAGAATAAAGATATTCTTTATTCTTTATTCACTAAAACTGCTTAGACCAGCTCCGGGTACCTACCCTCGAAAAGTTACCACGTGATAAGTTATGATTTTAGCTGATCACTTTTCATAACTAACCACGAGCCACAACCCACGTGATAAGACGTATCATCCGTGATATAATCTATATTCTTTTAAAACATGGATGACATTTGGATGGAAATGGCTATGGAAGTAGTCAACGAACTTCATTTAGAAGAAAATGCAGTTGCGGCTTCTGTACCAAGAGTGCACGTTCCCCCTTCGCATGGGTTCGAGCTAAGTGATACGTTATTTAAACAGTTTTACCGCCTTTCTAACGCTGGCAAGATAACTTATTGATACCCTTCGCCCTGCTATACCCGTAAAACGAAGCTCATCCCTCTGTATTGAGAGAAAAGTAAGTGAATCTACAGATAAGACATCTATGTAGACATAATAAGTTAATAATGAGTTCCAACGTAACCGAGAACGTTTTAAAGTAAGCGGTCATTTTGCGATTTTGTAACTGCTTACTTGACTCACCGCAAGAGACAGTTATCGTCTCCTACCTACCCAGCCATTAGACAGAAGTCTGACAGCTAGCCTAGCTTATTTAATAATGGCGATCTATCAAGATGTTTTGCTTGCGGCTTTGAAGTAGAAATGATATTTGGTGAAGAAGAAGAGGTAGTTGGGGAAGAGGATGTATTATTAAAAGTAGTTCGTAGAAACCTGCGTGATATTCTTAACCCTTTCGAGCTTCCCGAGAGTTCGTTCAAGGATATTTTTAGATTCAGCAAAGCGACGGCTCAATACGTTATTGAGGAGCTCCTTCCTCATTTGCGACAAACTGAGAGATGTACTGCTGTACCCCCGTTTCTGAGAGTAAGTATTTCTATTTTACTGTATTGCTGTTGATAAATACGTCAAATTAACCATCGAGGCCTCGAATTTTGTAGAGTAGTTTTTGAATTCACTGGATGTGAATTCTATTCATTTCGCTCTTCTCGTTCGCTGTAGGTGCTGTCTTCCATAAGCTTTTATGCAAGTGGAAGTTACCAGCGGAGAGTTGGCAACGACCTTACGGCAGCAATGTCACAGACATCGATAAGCACGAGCTTGACTGCGGTGTCTGCGGCGATAAACAAAGTATTGGTGCCACAATGGGTTAAGTTTCCCATTGAACAGCACGAACAGGATGTTATTAAAGCCCGGTAAGGAGTACTATGGCTAGATCGAAAGATATCCACAAACATAATTTGCTTTTGATACTCTTTAAAATACACCTAGAGGATTATAGCCGAGCCAAACGTTCGCAGCGCGGATTAATTTTTATGACTCCACGGGAATTTTTGTATCGGTCAGAAAGTCTTGTAGAATGGCCATTTGGAGCACAAAAACTTTGATTCAACATCGATTGTAATCAGCTATCGAAATCGAACCCTATCATGTTAATTACAAATCAATATTCAAGAAATTATTGTTTTTTACATTTGATGATATGTGTTTGTGCTAATCGTGATTCCCGGAACATTTTAATTGCATTCATCTCGGAGATTGTTAATTATTTATGTGTTCGCACATGCCAAGATTATTGTGCTTGTTATCTTAAGCTGCGATAAGCGGATTGTATGCAATGAGGACTCTTGAACTTCGCGAAAGATCGCGAGGCGGACGCTCGGGAATTACGTAATGGCAATTCCGCGCGAATTTGGCGGCTTGCACCACAGTGGAGATTAGACATGGAAAAAAACATCTTACGACAGGATTTTACTGACTCACAAAGACCTAGTTTTCACTCGCAAATTGCGAGCTTGCGAGTGGGATTTTCGAGGGTTGTACATGCATCAATCATCCATGCAGAACACATTCTTAAGAAATACACTAATTGTTAATTGTACCTTAAATCAGCAACTGGAACTGTAATGACAAAATTCAGTAAGCACTTTGATAATTATTCTTAATATTTTTTCGAGGCGCAGGAAATGGGCGACTGCAGTGCCAGAGTAATTGTAATTGTAATTGTAATTTATTCAGTCTATATATACATTGCACAATGTGTCGACTATGTCAGGTAGTTATTGTTACAGAGATGTCAATGTGGTAAAAATTCCTTTACATTATAAAACATTTTGTCCAAAAGGTACGTTTTTAAAAGAGCCTTGAAATTGCTTTTATCTTTGGCTTTCTGAATTTCCACTGGTAGAGAGTTGAATAGCCGCCTGCCAGCCTGTATGGCACTGTTCGACGAGGTCTTCAATCTGCAGAATTCATGTGCTATGTTGCTTGCGCTTCGTGTCTGATGTTGATGAATGTCCTTTACCTTGGTAAATTTGTCCATATTCTCAAAAGTGAAGGTACACACCGCTAAAATATAGAGACACGGTAATGGTAGGATCTGTAAGTCCCTGAAGCTTTGCCGACACGATGTTCGTTGGCTGATTGACAACATTGATCTTATTATCCGCTTCTGGGCGCGGAAGACTTTCCCAGAATCTGGGGCAGCTCCCCAAAACAGTAACCCGTACATTAACAATTATTGAGCGCATGCGAAATATACCATTCGGACCGCAGAAAGTTCCATTTTCCTGGTCAAGATCCGGATCAAGTAGTTCACCTTGGCCAGTTTGATAAGTAGACCGTCAATATGGGGAGTCCACGAGAGTTGATGGTCTACCATGACACCGAGGAACTTAGCTGTGGTGCTAGTTTTCAGGGGGGATGGCAGTGTGCTCGTCGGCCCTCGGAGATTGAACACCACTACTTCAGTCTTAGTTTCATTGAGATGCAGATGATTTAGTCCGAACCAGTCGGCCATATCCGTGAGGGTTGAGGTCAATTCTGCGTCCAGAGCCTTGATGTCGTCAGCTTGTGCCGAAGCACTGGTGTCGTCTGCGTACTGAATAATGTTGCGTGTCGGGTCGGATCCCCTGATGTTCGGGGCCAGGTCGTTGACTAGCATGGAGAACAGTAAAGGTCCGAGGATGGAGCCTTGTGGAACGCCGCACTGGAGGGCCTCCCATGAAGACTGTGTATGCCTGCTGAGTTGAACCCTCTGTCTCCGTTCTGACAGGTAGGAGGCAAACCACGAGTTCAAGACTCCAGACACACCGTACCAGTCCAACTTTCGGACAAGCAGCCTATGATCTACCGAGTCAAAGGCCTTGGACAGGTCGCAAAGCACTAGACCAATTTTCTTCTTGTCTTCTAGAGCGGCTGTGACTCTAAGGAGCATTTCAAAGGTAGCCGATGTTGTCGAGAGGCCTTTCCGGAACCCGTGTTGGGACCCTGACAAAAGGCAACATGCTTGTAGGTGGTACATAAGGTGTTCATGCATTATTTTTTCACATATTTTGGCAAACGAGGATATCAGCGATATTGGTCTATAATTTGAACACTGTGATTTGTCCCCTTTCTTATAAACCGGCTGTACGATGGCCAACTTCATTTTCACAGGGAAGGCCCCGGTGCAGAATGAATGATTAAAAATGTGTGCCAGTGGGGCAGCGACCTGTGGCCCACAATGCTTGATAAGTTTCATCGGGACGTTGTCCCAACCAGCTGAGGTTTTTGCAGGGAATTCCTTGAGGATCTGTAGGATATTCTGTGTTGAGACTACTGGAATTGGCATATCGTGAGCTGCCTTAGGCCAGGCAGTTTTGAGTTTGTCGAGACTTTCTGTGATGTTGTTACTCAAGAGAGGGTTTTGGTCCATCGCCCCACCGACCGAGAGGAAATGTCTGTTGAACACAGCTGCAACTTCCTGTTGGTTAGTTATGTGCACTCCCGCAAGGCGCAGGGATATGACCGGAGTACCAGCTCCTCCTAATTTCCCCATGGACATTTTTGCAATCTTCCAAGCGGTTGCTTGCCTGTTGGTCGCTTTTGCTATGAGGTCACCCGTGAAGCTTTTCAGGGCGCGTGGGATTTCCGATCTTATTTTTAACTCGAGTTCCTTCATTTCGGCGGGTGTGTGATGTTTCATGCCTATTTTTGCTTGGTGTGCCAGGAGTCTTTTTCTGTCACACATGACCCTAATTTCGGGAGTAATCCAACCGGACCACTGGCCTGCTCGGCCAGTCTTCGTGGAGAATGGTTTCAAGGGAAAGTGTTGCTCGAAGAGTGGCAGAAAGGTGCGTAAGAAAGATTCATACATGTCATCCACCGTTGGACCAGTATATACCTGAGACCAGTCGACAGAGCGCAGGTCTTGAACGAATTCTTGCATTGTTTCCGGAACGAATCTTCTTCTAAATTGTTTGGGCATCTCTGCTAACCGCCCGGTATTTTCACCCAGGCGACCAGTCGACACATCTCCTAGGACTTGAAAGGACTGGCCACAGTGGTCAGACAGACCTGGGTCCACGTTTTGCACTCTTATTATATCCCAGTTTGTTACAACCAGATCAATTGCCGAAGTACTTGATGGGCTGACTCGTGTAGGTCCTTCAAATTTCACTACGCATCCATATGAGTTAGTTACAGCTTCGAGTCTAGCACGTTGACCCACGTCTAACATGTTTAGATTGAAGTCACCGCACAACACTAGCTTCTTACTTCCTCTGGCATGTTTGTCCAGGAACAGATCCAGGTATTCCATGAATTGAGCGATGTTTGCTGGGTTTGGGGCCCTATAAAGAACTGCTAGGGTAAAACGAGGTTTGGCTATGACTTCAATGGCACACAATTCTAGTGGGTTTTCCTCATTTGTCACCTTCGGTAGACACTTATAGGAAATGGTTCCAGGTCGGTTCCTGACGTAGATGCACGCCCCACCTCCAGATTTTTGTTCCCTCGAGTATTTCGCTACTAGGGAAAAATCACTTATTGAAATGTCTTCGTGGGTCTCCATCCAGTGCTCAGTTAGGCAAAGGATGTCGACCGGGTTGTCCAGGGAGTCGAGAAAGACTTCTAGTTCTTCAACCTTCCTTCTAAGGCTCCGTATGTTAAGGTGAAAGATTCTTATCCCAGTCGACTCACCCGTAGTCCTCTGTTGCTGGACGTTGTTTATCGTTGGATCGGCTTTCCCACTCGGGAGTGAAAAAACCTTCGGATCGTTATCCCCTCTGTCCAGTTGGCCGGGTCATATAGCGATGATAGCAACTTCAGGTCGGCTGTTAGCTTGAACGAGCGAGCTTTAGAGTCCGGATGCTGATCGAGTTGTTCACACAGGAACTCTTCCCCTGGGAACAGCTTGGTTAGGTGATCAGTGATGATGCTAGGGGTTACTTCCATTGATAGCCTGCTGATGTGGAAATAGGCTTTGCGTTTGACTGCGCAGAGCTCCTTGGATTCCTTTCCTATTCCCACAACACTGGTGCGCGTGACTTCGTTTGTGGTTTCTCATCACTTTAGTGAAACCCTCTTCCGAATCGTTCTCTGCTTGTTTGCTAGCCTTAGGTTTGCCCTTGGGTGCCATTGTGTCAATGCGTTCCGCTGACCAAGCGGCTTTAGGAGTAAGATTGATCGGACTCACCGGTTCCGGGGGTGTCTGCGACGAATCTGACGTCGAGTTGTTTGAATTTTGAGAAAGTCTTTGTGCGACTTGGTTATGCGGTTGAGATCCGGCCACGTTTGGTTCCAACCCACTCGCGTCTGCTGCAGTATTCACCTGCCTTTTCGGTTCTTTCCCACCCAGTTGAAGCTGGAGCTCTTCCATCAAATCGATCTTGTTTCTTAGGAGAGTGTTAGATTCTTCTACAGCCGCCAGCCGTTTATCTTTTTCTGTAATAAGTTGCTTCAACAAACGATTTTCAATGCACCCTTTGCATCCATTGCTATTTACACATTGGACGTCTTGCTCATCCCTGTCAGTGTCACTCTGTACGACGGGTTTAACCTTGCTTATTTCCGCGCATCTGATGCATTCCCATTTGGCAGCGTTTTCCACTAAATACTTCGCTTCAAATGCTTTCTGGGTGATGTGGATGCACTTCAGGTGATGCCATTGCTGGCAGAGGCCACCACATTGCACGGAATATTGCTTGTTGGAACATTTCCCCTGGCAGACTCCACAAGGATACTGATGGGCAGCAGCCATCTTGATTATGTATCTAACTGATACAAAAACTGATACAACTGATACAGTAAATAACTGATTTGCCCACATAAATGCAATGCTATACTTATGGCACACATTTGTTTTGCTTTCAGCAGAAGGATTCAGAAAGAACACAACGGAACACCACTTACCAGGAGCTGAAACGGGTGGTACGAGAAAAAATGCTAACATTTTGGCAATGCCTTGTGCTCGCGTGCAAAGTACACAATAAACTTCTCACGTTAACAATACATTGCCAAAATGCCTTCACAGGTTTTTCTCGAGACACGTGCTTCGTTTTCTAGTTCCTTGCACTCATTATTTTCTCTCTGAAAACATTCCTCACAAACATTTAAAATAAAATAATAGAGGAACATGTTTGAAATACCTACTAACTACTAACAGTCCTAGAATTTGATATGTTTTCAACATTCAAATTAAAAAATGATGAACGAAATACAATTTTTAAAATGACGGTTTCATATTAAAAATAGAAATAAATATACGTAATGATAATAGTACAGCAACTTGTTGATTGAAACTTTGGTATAACAGTATGCTAGAAGATGCATGTTAGAACAGATTCTAGAAGACAGGAACTATGTAAATTCAGTGATAAACAATTAAAACAATATATTTTTATATATTGCTATTTAATATCTACAAATCAAAATAATAATTTAGGAACTTGTTAATTGAAACTTTGGTATGCTTGAAGGTGCATTAAAGTATAGATGCTAGAAGATAGGAACTGACAGATCACGGTAAGGAGATAGGCACATAGGCAGGTCCACCTCTGGACTTTGAAATCTGACCAGTCGAATTTCGGGTATATCCTCTGAACGGTTTGTCTGAAACTGGTTTGACAAAACTAGATTGCGACCGATCAATGAACATGACATCCCCTGCCACCATGTGCTCATCCACGTGGTCGGTACCTGGCCTGCCTATGCTTTTTTCAAATAAAACCTTTCTGAGCACATAACCGAAATTCGACTGGGTGGATTTCAAAGTCCAGAAGTGTACCTAATTGTAATTACATGACTGCATTATAGCATTACACAGGTAATACCTGAATGATGCAACAAGGATCTAAGTGATCCGTGTTAGGGGCAAAAAAAACAAGAGGAAGCTCCAACCCCTGTTCGGCCTACACAATGACAGTGGTGGGACTGACGGCAGATAGAACAAGTGACGGACATCAGAGAAGGGTGCTCCAGAGGGGTTCCACAGGTCACACACAGTTCAGTGCTGTATTTTCTGTTCTGTAAACAATTGTTAACTAGAACATTATAAATATAAGCACGATACTGTGAAACATTGAAGCATGCTGATGACATCCTATTCTCAACAATGGCGTGCATCCAAAAGCAAACAAAAACTCCACAGCTGAAAACATCTTTCTGCCCAGGCCGTTCTGGACAGGCATGGCTCCACTGCACTGCAGTTGGGAGACGCGAGTTAATGTAATTTTCTAAAGTCCGAATAAATGGTTGGTAGAGGCTTAGAGTAAGTAATACCCCATTACTTAATCTAAGGTAGAGGGCTTTAATTTTAAATGCACTGGGATTGTAGAACTCAATTACCCCTTTTTTTGGCTTTGCTAAAAAAATAACCCAGTGTGAACCATCACAAAATGGGAAAAATATAGCTTCTTTCTCGTCAAAGGCTTGACTATCCCAAGATTCTCCTAGGCCTGGTAAACTACCTTGCTGTAAAAAACTAAGAAGATAGCTTGGAGCAGCCAGAAAATTGTTCTTCCCCATGCAAATCCTGTGCACAAAACCATCAACAATGCTATCAAAAAGCCATCCATCATTAAAAATTTTGTTCAACATTTTAACTATTTTGAACTCAACAGGTTCAAGTGAGGGCTCTAAAGATTTTAATTCGGGTAGACTTACTATAATTTGAGGGCTGACAAATATGATTGGTCGATTGTTCATGTGATATGTAATGTCTGGACCGAATCTGTTAAAAGTGTTTTGGCTTTCTGGCTGACTTAGCCAACTAATATGGACAGGGTCAAAACATTCCACCTCCTGTAACGGTAGTCTTTTCTTGCTGATCTGTTTTCTGAAGTTGGGAATTAAGGCTCTTGGCCTCTTGGGTATTGAACATTTTTCAAGAACCTGACGTTTTGTTAAAGGAGGTGGATATAGCTCGTCTTCGGAAATTTCAGAAGGAACAAATTCTTGGCAGATAATTTTATGAGCATCATCAAAAGCAAGTTTAAACAATTCCATGAAAATTCTAAGGCATAGCTCGGGGACAAGCACTGAGCTACCATACTTATTTGTGGCTTGATTGCCTTTCTCAATAACAAAGAATGATTCTACAATGATTTTAAAAAGAATTAGTGTCTCTGTCTGGTGATCCAAGAATGGCCGTGTATAGATCAAACTTTTGTCTTGACCTGTCCGATCTAATTGGTGTTTAGCTAAGAACTCAAGAAAGGGGAGATTTCTCTTGGCTACAATCGAAATTTCTACGTTGCTCATTTTTCGAATAGTTACAGTGAAGGTAGAGGGTATTGAAAGTGTTTCATTAATTGCTATTGGTACATTTTGCTTTCGCTGCAAGGATAGCCTTCGTGTGGGCTCTATGGTTTTGTGTGGCAGAATTGATTTGGGTATATTTTCAAAAAGCTCCACTTGTGCAAGCACTTCACCATCAAAGTCGATAGTGATACGACTGATAGGGTTAACTTCGAGCCTTGTATTAGCATCTTTGCTCGGGTTCTGTGGGGCTATAATTTCTAATTCATCTTTGCATAGTAAGTGAGAATCTTCCAAATCTAAGTCAGAATAGATATTATCCAAAATACGTTTAATATTTTTACGCAAATCTAACTCGGGCTTTTCAAGAGCAGAAGTTACTTTTTTCTTTTTATGGACTGTGCTCGAAAACTTTGAAATTTGTTTTTTTACTTTTTCGTTTGAATTTATTTTTACTGTAGGCACCATGTTTACAAGTCGCTCTACTGATTTAGATGAAAGCACCCCTTTGAACTGATTTACTAATAGCCGGTTTTACCAAAATGTTCAACTCCTAGTTGAACTGTTAGTTGGGCTCTAACTACTAGTTAGGCAAATTTTCCGGTTTTACCAAAAATTGTAACTAGTAGTTGGCGCTCCAACTATGAGTTGAGCATAACTAGCACTTCAAGTACTGATTAGGATTGTAACTACTAGTTGGTAATTGATCATGGTTCACCACGTCAATAGTTTGTGACCGTTTTGTGATTGATTTGAAGATGAAACCCAATCTGTTATGTTTGAAAACGATTCGCACAGCGTGAAGATGGATGATAAGTATCCAATCTGTGATTTAAAAATCGCCGCTGTTTTCAAATGTGACACATAACCAAAGACCTTGCCGTTACCGCCTGCACACTGTCAGATTGCTGTCAGATCCGTCCATGGTCAGATGCTCTGTGATTGTGCTCTGGGATCTAAATTATATAAAGGTAATGAATGCAACACATATTATATAATATTTCCTATGTATCTAAAAGATTATCGATCCATATATTATATAAATAATACTAGAATCAGTACCTACAATGGGTAAATGTTTTTCCCATACAATGATTGCAATAGCTATCATTCTACCGAGTAGCTTTGAATTTATATCTAATAATTGAATAAACTTCAAATGTACCAACTGTAGTACCATAGAATAATTGTGGGTTGGTTCATACCTAGGTAAGTTCTACCAAATTGACCTTGCTAATATTTTCAGATCATGAACAATAATATGCTGATTTTAACGGACGAAGAGTCAGACGAAGTTGACGAGCAATTTGAGAATGCCGCTTTGCACGGCCGAGCCCTACGTAAAATCCGTTCCCGACCAAATAATTTTGAAGAATGGAACGACGAAGAGTTCTTCATTCGTTTTAGACTCACAAAGGCCTCTGTTTTGGGATTGCTGGAGCTTATTGAACAAGACATATCAACTGAAACGGAGAAAAATGATGCAATTTCTCCAATGAACAGGCTCCTTTTGACCCTAAGATTTTATGCTACGGGCTCGATGCTTATTGCCGTCGGTGACTTTGCTGGAATACACAAGTCCACAGCTTGTGTAATTATCCATAGAGTCACCGCGGCAATAGCAAGTTTGTCTGCACAATTTATCCGGTTCCCTGAGACACCAGCCGAAATTGATGCCGTCACAAGAGGATTTTTTAACATGGCACGTTTTCCTCTAGTTGCTGGAGCGATTGACTGTACACATGTGAAGATCCAGTCTCCCGGTTAGTATGGGGATTTTTTTAGGGGCTAGGCCCTTTTACCTACCCACATCTGGTTCCTTTTGATTTTTAAAATCCTTTGTGTTAACTTTGATTGTGTGGCAGGTGCATAATCTTGGGATGGCTCTAATTATTAACCCCCTTTGATACTGTGTTTGTGTGTGTTCTTACTTGGAACTGCTAAAAACCCACTTTTTGACACCTAATCGAGGTGAAATTTGGTAATCGACTAGGTACCTGGCTAACGGTGACAGTGCATTCTCGCTTCTTTACCATGTACTGGATTCACTTTCCAGGTTAGTTCAGTGTTCACTGAGCTTTATGTGTTTGCAGAGATTGCAAATATCAAGCAGTGTACCTATAATGTATTATGGGAAAAACACAGATTTTACGGGGTTATTATTATATAAATTACACTGTATATTGTTCAGGTTTACAATATGTGTAGGTATCCTTATCAATCAAAATTTACATTCCTACTTTTCTGGTGCTTCCTTATACCTACCCCTCCTTCCCAGGTGGTGATCAATCAGAAACTTTCCGCAACAGAAAGGGAGTTTTCTCCATAAATGTTCAAACAATTTGCGGGCCGAATCTGCGAATACTAGATATTTCTGCGAGGTGGCCAGGTTCAACCCATGATCGGACAATTTTTAACAATTCTCGAGTGAAAGCAAGATTTGAGAGAGGGGAAATGGGAAACAGATTGTTAATCGGGGACTCAGGGTACACGCTCTCCCCATATATGATGGTGCCTTTAAGGAACCCGATCACCCGTGAAGAACAGCTCTATAACGAGTCGCAAATCAGAACCCGAAATGCTGTTGAGCGACAGTACGGTGTATGGAAGCGAAGATTTCCAGTCCTGTCCTTCGGCATGCGAGTTCGCCTCGACCATGTGCTGCCGATAATTGTGGCCACAGCAGTACTCCACAACCTGGCGTGTGATGCAGGTGAACCCGATCCCATCCTTGACCCCGAGCTGGAGGAAGTGAACGTGGACGATGACCAAATGCCCGATGACCCTGTTCCCGAAAATCTCCAGGGAGAGGGAGCTGCACGCCAGGCACAAATTCATAATTATTTCCGTGCGTTGTAGATGCATTAGTAATGATTTGAAACTACAGCCGTTGGAACTGTGGTTTTTTCATGGTGTATACCTATATAAAAAAAATCAAACTAGTGATACCCCTTGGATTAAAACAAATTGGTTTGAAGTAAAACAGTTTAAAAAGTGGGCTTTAATTGTGAGTTTTTTTTTTTATCTTGGAGTACTCAAATTGTTTGATTTGGAGGTTTATCTTCTCAGTTTCAATTTGTAAATTGAGAAGTTCCATCTCCTTGTCGTGTTTTTCTTTCTTCATTTCTAGTTCTTTTTCTCCCAGACAAATCTGATTTTCCGCTAAAATTTTCTTTGTTGCGGCCAACGCCGTGTATTTGTTGGCGCTGGCACTCCTTTTTTCCTCCTGAAAGGCCTTGAGGGATGGTCTATTTCTTCCAGCCTTAAATGGGTTCACTTTTCCATCTGCCATTGAAAGGGATAGGTACAATCGTTTATTAATATAGGTATTTGGTAATAAAATTTTAATTCTATTATTTCTACAATTTGTAGGGAAGCTTGAGATCCAAATTATATGATTCTGGATACCATTCCAAATGAATCTTTGCAATGTAACATTTATTTTATTTTGCATTTACTGGTAGCGGCTGTGAAATGTGGTTACCGGATTTGTTATGCTCAGCGCTTCTCATCGCAGACGAGGATGCTTCGTTCGGTTTTTCCGTCAGGTTGTTGCGGGTGACCGGAGTGCACTCTACATGAATGGTTTGTAAGTATTAACACCATGCATGTTTTTCTATTTTTTTTTTAACATCTTTATTCCTCTATTCCATTAACTTTAACAGGTAGAAGAGGTGTAAAAACACCAACATAAAAGCTCTCTATCCTGCAATGTGTACTCGAGCTACTATACACAAATTTTTAGATTTTAACTAATCTTTTCTTTACTGATTTCTTCATACATTTCTTCTCTATTGACCAGCTCCATCCACCTTTCCTTATTATTCCACCATTTTTCTGTATTATTTACTTCTTCCCAGTTTTCTCCTCGTACTTCGACGGCTCTTCTCACTTGGTCGATCCATCTCTCTCTTGGTCTCCCAACTCCCCGTTTTTCATACTTAATTTCCATTGCCTTCTTTGGTAATCTTGCCTCTTCCATTCTCATTACTCTTCCATAGAATTTCAATCTGTCTCTTCCCATCTTAAAACTTAACCTCTCTATTCCAACCTTTTCTCTCAATATCTTGCTCCGAATCTTGTCCATTTTTGTCACCCCTTGTATACTTCGTATAAATTTCATTTGCGCTGCTTCCATATTTCTTTCTTCCTTGCCCCCTATAGTCCATGTACAGGCACCGTACATTAAAATAGGTAAAAAATACAACTTATAAAATAAAAGTTTACATTTTTTTGGGAAATTTTCATCCCACAACAACTTTCTTACTTTTAGGTAGAAACCATCGCTTTGTTCAATTCTTCTTTTAACTTCTACTTCAGCAGTTGCAGTTTTATTTATAATACTGCCCAGATATTTAAACTCGCTTCTTTCTTCAATTTCTTCATTGCCGATTTTTAGTTTGCCCCACAGTTTTCTTTTATCCCTGTTCATTCCAACAGATTCACTCTTTGTTCTGCTCAACCGCATTCCATACTCTTCTGTCACATTATCCCATTTGGTCACCTTTTCTTGCACCTCTTCATGTGACTTGCCCCATATTACAATATCATCTGCATATATTGCAGTATTTGTATCGAAATCTTCACTTACCACTTTCCTCAACATCTCATCCATTACTATCAAAAATAATAATGGTGACAAAACACTTCCTTGTTTGACACCCGTTTCCACCTTAAACCATTCTGTATGTCCGTCTAATGTTTGCACTCTACTCTTGCATTCCTTATACATGCTTTGAATACTTTGCACCATTCCTTTATCTATTTCTTTACTAATTAGACATTTCCAAACCATATCTCGGGGTAAATGATCATAGGCTTTCTCTATATCTAAAAATGTGATAAACATGTCTTCTCTTTTCTCCCAATTTTTTTCCATCGTTTGTCGTATTGTAAAAATTAGATCAATTGTAGACCTTTCTTTCCGAAACCCATAACTTTCTTCTCTCATTTTCGGTTCCACATTTTCTCTTATTCTTTTTTCCAGTATTCGCTCGTATATTTTGGCACATTGACTGGTCAGTGTGATACCTCTATAATTTTTACACTCTTTCCGGTCCCCTTTCTTAAATATCGTAATAATCTCTACTTTAGTCCAATCGTCTGGTACAATTTTCTCACGCCATACTTTTTTAATTATTTGAAAAAGCCATTCAGTACACTTATCACCTCCGGCTCTTATCATTTCCACTGTGATTTCATCAATTCCCGGTGACCGTCCATTTTTCATCCTCGTTATAGCTAGCTCTACTGCACTTTTCGTAATTTCGTTTTGTTTGTCTTCTGTTTCCTCACCTTCTTCATATTCCTTTAAGAATATACTTTCATCCTTTTCTTCAATTTGACCATTTAGAAGGTTGTAAAAATATTCTTCCCACATCTGTTTAATAATTGTCGAATCTTTGGTAATTTCTCCGTTGTAATTCATGTGTCTTTGTTCCGTATTATCTTTTCTCTTCTTTTCTATGATTCCAAAAATCTTTTTTTTGTTTCCTTCATAATCTTTTTCTAGTTTTTCAGCCCACTCTATCATCGTTCTAGTTTTTTCTACCTTCACCACTTTTTTAACGTCGTACTTTGCTTTTCTATATTTAAATCCCAATTCATCCGTTTTTCTATGAAGCTAATAAATTCCTGTTTTAAATAATTGCCATAATACCTTTCGATACAACTAATGCTGCATTGATTGGCTGCTTGAGCATGTATGGTGTGTATTTGCTCCAGTCCGTCGCTTGGTGGACGGGGAGGATTTCTTCTTCCCACACATTCTCCATCGGATCATTCAACTAAAGGACCCCCCAAATATGATTATGTGTACCTAATATTTTTGTTCAATTCATAAATTTTATGAAATAAAATACATAAATGCTTTTGATTTTTACCCCGCAAGTTGGATTGTCAACTTCTTCCTCTTCAATCTCATCCAATTCGTCTGCAATCCCATTATCTTTAGGAGTTTTAAATGCATCCCTTTTTTGTTCTGTACGAGTTCAAACCAAAAAGTGTGTTGATGAGTGATAGCGCAGTTTCAATAAGTTGTAGGTAGCTACCTAATAAGTTATCGTAAGAGCAAAGGAACATTCTTACGTTTTAGAGCATCGCTGTCAAATTCAGCGACCAGTCCCTTTGCTGATAGCTCCACCAGCTTTTCCATTTCATCAGCAAAGGGATAGGGCGGTACTTCAATTTTTGGCCCACCGCCAGTAGCGTACAGAGATTGCCTTTCTTTGGCAACACAGGAACGATAATCCCGTTTCATATTCCGGAACTTTAACTGCAAGGCAGTAACTGTTTTGAAAGTTTTTGTTCCCGAGTTAAACTCGTCGGAAAGGTTTTTCCATGCATCCTCCTGTAATTGATATGTGAATCACTGTCAGACAGGAAAGGTTTCGTGCCAAACGATTTTTTGTACAACTATAAAGTACGGCTTCGAAGGTACAGGGTTAAATCACTTGGAAAAAGTAGGTAATGTTTGTGTTTTGTTTACCTTCTGCTTCCACGTGGTTTTATCTGTTTTCTTACACTCCATTATGGCTGCATATTTTACAACCAATTGCATCAATCTTTGATGATCTTCAAAAGTAAACGTTGCGCGACTATTGCCTTTCATATTCTCCGCCATTTTCGAGTTTGACAGTTAAAAATTTTTTGTTTATTACTAGATATTTAATACCAACATATGAAAATAATATGGGGCGAATATACTAAGTGCCAGTTGGAAAAACAGCAGATGAAAACTGGTGGTAAAACTCATATTTATCCAACTTGTAGTTGAGACTCAACTATGAGTTACCTAACCATTAGTTGGGAACAATTTTGGTAAAACCGGCCATAATAACTCTTTGACAGTTTTCTTGACATGCCTTATTAAAATGGCTTCCTTTAGGGTCTTTCATCAATTTGCTCAACTCCTCCATGAGTATAGAGCAATCTTCTATTGATTGAGAATGTGTAGTTTCATCATGTTGAATCAAAATGTTAGAGCTGGGGTATATCTGTTTTCGAGGGCTACAATGGATGAGATGACTGGCAATAATTACTAGGGGCAGAGAACGACACACCACGGACCGCACCTTGTGAATGTGCTTACAAAGTGCACTGTCGTCCAGACACGAGCAGCGATACATGTGGCTGCATGAGCCATGGCAAGATGGATCGATACATAATTGAAAGCAGAAATCACTGTTACATGAATTTACTAGACTACTTACTTCGTAGCTGGAGACTATTTTTGAACTTTGAGAAGTTACGTGCCACAAAATATCAGAATTTTGTTTTACACGCAGGTCGAGCACTGCCTTTCCTTTTTCATGCCGTTTAGTATAGGAAGCAGGCAAGTCAGAATGGGGTTCACCATT
The DNA here is from genome assembly GCA_921293005.1 of Nemoura dubitans. Taxonomy (NCBI): domain Eukaryota; kingdom Metazoa; phylum Arthropoda; class Insecta; order Plecoptera; family Nemouridae; genus Nemoura; species Nemoura dubitans. The sequence goes on along the minus strand of OV121078.1, from coordinate 14,164,427 downwards.
CATGATCATTTTTTCATGAGTTAAATGCCTGTCTTTTTCCATTATTAACAAAATTTCTACGAGTGAATCTACGCGCTTATTGTGCTTTCTTTCAAAATACACTGTTTTCAGCTTGTTATGGAATGACTCGCAATACATGTTTGTATTTGTGAGACCATGGGGGAAATTACGATAGCAAGTGGCCCAATTTTCTCAACGAGTAAGGTAATACTTTTGAAAATAATTAGTGAAACTTGGGTACTTGACACTGAATTTTAGAATAAAATGTTCTATGTAGCCTTCAAAAACACCCAATGATCGCTCCTTTAGTAGAATTCGCAAAGCACCATAAATGAGCTTCCGATCAGAGAGATCGTGAACATGATTCAAAATATTTTTCTGCCAAGCACGATCAACATGCCAATGACATAAAATGTGTTTCATATCGAAACCAAACACTTTCCGGGCAGCTTTAGAGATAGCTGGATCATCATCAGTCATTAAAACATTGATGTTTAAGTCAGGACATCTCAATTTAATAGCGTCTAGCATTAAAGCAAGGGTTGCCGAATCCTGCTTGTTTGAAATGAAGTGAGCTACTGGGTAGCCAACTCCAAACTCATCAGGCACAACCAGATTAATTAAGTAGAAACCATACTGAGTGGTGGAATGAGTTGAATCTATGCACAAAACTTTCTCACATTCTCGCTTCATGATATCTAGCTGAGCGTCCGTTTGAATGCCCAAAACAAATAACGTTTCACTCTCGTCAAGGTTATCAAATTTAGGGTTACCAATAACAGTTTTCCTATCCTGTGGTTTATAAACAATTATGTGGTTTGTTGTGTTGTCCTCCAGAGTAGAATGAACCAAATTGAAAATGGAGTTGGCATCATCTTATGACTTGCCTTTTCCTTGTAACGTAGCCCTCACTTGGTTTATTTCTCGACTGCTTATGTAATGCTTTTTTTGTTTAAAAAAACTTCCATCTCGATTACCGAGCTGCCCAGCCTCTCCTTGCAATTCTTTTTTAATGTTAGATGTTGATATGCCTAAACCTATGCTACCACGGATGAAATTACGAGTACTCTCAGGCAGTTGTTGATGCAACGTATTTTTAAAGACAAGTGGATGATTGTGTGATGATATGTATTCAACACTGACACTTTTATCAGGGGAAATACTGACAAACATCCGTGAAGGACAGTGCTCCTGAGGAATCGGTCCCTTCCTCCACTTTTTGGATGTTTTTTTTACGCTCTCCTGGGTAACCCGGCGATTGTGAAAATTGCACTTAAAATACAAATGATCTTTAGTATTGCAAGATTTTTTACCATTCAGTAAAATAAAAGTAGCGTAATTTGTATTGGATTCATTTTCCTTCCATGAATTGAATGCTTCCAATCTAGTAAAATCTAACTTTTTAGTGTCAAAATCCATTGAATGGACATCATTTACATGTTTGACCATGGTTTTAAGATGGAAAAATTTCTGCTGACAAACTGGAGAAAGACATAAGATATTGGACATTTTCTTTGTGCTACCACAATTTGGCAAGTGCTTGGAGAAAGTTTGCCTAGAGGAATAAATATTATTACACAGGTTACATTCTCTAGGATATACCATGGGAGCCCCACCATTGGGACTGCATGCTGCTGCTTGCCCTGCTAAGTTTCCTGTACCATTGATACAAGCATCTCTAGTCATTCCCATCTGGCTAAAAATTCAAAATGCCCCTTTCCAATCCACTTTTTTAGGCTTCTTGTTACTCTTTTCTACTTCTCTCGACTATGTTTGTTTTCTTTCCTTCCCTTACCAAACCTTAAAAAAAAATGCATCCGCCGTTTGCTTTGTACTAACACACACTCCCCAGAGTTACAATCCTGAATCTGTTTCTCTTCTTCTGCTACCCCTGGCACGGCATTCAAAATTGGCACAGCCCCGGGCTCGACCACTGGCCTCCGCTCCACCTTGCGGGCAGCCTCCTCTGCTGGCCTCCGCACAACCTTCCCAGTGTCACAAGCCAAGGCCTCGACCACAGGCTTCCGCTCCACCTTGCGGGCAGCCTTCTCTGCTGGCCTCCGCACAACCTTCCCAGTGGCACAAGCCAAGGCCTCGACCACTGGCTTCCGCTCCACCTTGCGGGCAGCCTCCTCTGCTGGCCTCCGCACAACCTTCCCAGTGGCACAAGCCAAGGCCTCGACCACTGGCTTCCGCTCCACCTTGCGGGCAGCCTTCTCTGCTGGCCTCCGCTCCACCTTCCCAGCGGCACAAGCCAAGGCCTCGACCACTGGCTTCCGCTCCACCTTGCGGGCAGCCTTCTCTGCTGGCCTCCGCTCCACCTTCCCAGCGGCACAAGCCAAGGCCTCGACCACTGGCTTCCGCTCCACCTTGCGGGCAGCCTTCTCTGCTGGCCTCCGCACAACCTTCCCAGTGGCACAAGCCAAGGCCTCGACCACTGGCTTCCGCTCCACCTTGCGGGCAGCCTCCTCTGCTGGCCTCCGCTCCACCTTCCCAGCGGCACAAGCCAAGGCCTCGACCACTGGCTTCCGCTCCACCTTGCGGGCAGCCTTCTCTGCTGGCCTCCGCACAACCTTCCCAGTGGCACAAGCCAAGGCCTCGACCTCTGGCTTCCGCTCCACCTTGCGGGCAGCCTCCTCTGCTGGCCTCCGCACAACGTTCCCAGTGGCACAAGCCAAGGCCTCGACCACTGGCTTCCGCTCCACCTTGCGGGCAGCCTTCTCTGCTGGCCTCCGCACAACCTTCCCAGCGGCACAAGCCAAGGCCTCGACCACTGGCTTCCGCTCCACCTTGCGGGCAGCCTTCTCTGCTGGCCTCCGTTCCACCTTCCCAGCGGCACAAGCCAAAGCCTCGACCACTGGCTTTCGCTCCACCTTGTGGGCAGCCTTCTCTGCTGGCCTCCGCACAACCTTCCCAGCGGCACAAGCCAAGGCCTCGACCACTGGCTTCCGCTCCACCTTGCGGGCAGCCTCCTCTGCTGGCCTCCGCTCCACCTTCCCAGCGGCACGAGCCAAGGTCTCGACCACTGGCTTCCGCTCCACCTTGCGGGCAGCATTCTCTGCTGGCCTCCGCACAACCTCCCCAGCGGCACAACCAAGGCCTCGACCACTGGCTTCCGCTCCACCGTGCGGGCAGCCTTCTCTGCTGGCCTCCGCACAACCTTCCCAGCGGCACAAGCCAAGGCCTCGACCACAGGCTTCCGCTCCACCTTGCGGGCAGCCTTCTCTGCTGGCCTCCGCACAACCTTCCCAGCGGCACAAGCCAAGGCCTCGACCACTGGCTTCCGATCCACCTTGCGGGCAGCCTTCTCTGCTGGCCTCCGCTCCACCTTCCCAGCGGCACAAGCCAAGGCCTCGACCACTGGCTTCCGCTCCACCTTGCGGGCAGCCTTCTCTGCTGGCCTCCGCTCCACCTTCCCAGCGGCACAAGCCAAGGCCTCGACCACTGGCTTCCGCTCCACCTTGCGGGAAGCCTTCTCTGCTGGCCTCCGCTCCACCTTCCCAGCGGCACAAGCCAAGGCCTCGACCACTGGCTTCCGCTCCACCTTGCGGGCAGCCTTCTCTGCTGGCCTCCGCTCCACCTTCCCAGCGGCACAAGCCAAGGCCTCGACCACAGGCTTCCGCTCCACCTTGCGGGCAGCCTTCTCTGCTGGCCTCCGCACAACCTTCCCAGTGGCACAAGCCAAGGCCTCGACCACTGGCTTCCGCTCCACCTAGCGGGCAGCCTCCTCTGCTGGCCTCCGCTCCACCTTCCCAGCGGCACAAGCCAAGGCCTCGACCACTGGCTTCCGCTCCACCTTGCGGGCAGCCTTCTCTGCTGGCCTCCGCTCCACCTTCCCAGCGGCACAAGCCAAGGCCTCGACCACTGGCTTCCGCTCCACCTTGCGGGCAGCCTTCTCTGCTGGCCTCCGCACAACCTTCCCAGTGGCACAAGCCAAGGCCTCGACCACTGGCTTCCGCTCCACCTTGCGGGCAGCCTCCTCTGCTGGCCTCCGCTCCACCTTCCCAGCGGCACAAGCCAAGGCCTCGACCACTGGCTTCCGCTCCACCTTGCGGGCAGCCTTCTCTGCTGGCCTCCGCACAACCTTCCCAGTGGCACAAGCCAAGGCCTCGACCTCTGGCTTCCGCTCCACCTTGCGGGCAGCCTCCTCTGCTGGCCTCCGCACAACGTTCCCAGTGGCACAAGCCAAGGCCTCGACCACTGGCTTCCGCTCCACCTTGCGGGCAGCCTTCTCTGCTGGCCTCCGCACAACCTTCCCAGCGGCACAAGCCAAGGCCTCGACCACTGGCTTCCGCTCCACCTTGCGGGCAGCCTTCTCTGCTGGCCTCCGTTCCACCTTCCCAGCGGCACAAGCCAAAGCCTCGACCACTGGCTTTCGCTCCACCTTGCGGGCAGCCTTCTCTGCTGGCCTCCGCACAACCTTCCCAGCGGCACAAGCCAAGGCCTCGACCACTGGCTTCCGCTCCACCTTGCGGGCAGCCTCCTCTGCTGGCCTCCGCTCCACCTTCCCAGCGGCACGAGCCAAGGTCTCGACCACTGGCTTCCGCTCCACCTTGCGGGCAGCATTCTCTGCTGGCCTCCGCACAACCTCCCCAGCGGCACAACCAAGGCCTCGACCACTGGCTTCCGCTCCACCGTGCGGGCAGCCTTCTCTGCTGGCCTCCGCACAACCTTCCCAGCGGCACAAGCCAAGGCCTCGACCACAGGCTTCCGCTCCACCTTGCGGGCAGCCTTCTCTGCTGGCCTCCGCACAACCTTCCCTGCGGCACAAGCCAAGGCCTCGACCACTGGCTTCCGCTCCACCTTGCGGGCAGCCTTCTCTGCTGGCCTCCGCTCCACCTTCCCAGCGGCACAAGCCAAGGCCTCGACCACTGGCTTCCGCTCCACCTAGCGGGCAGCCTCCTCTGCTGGCCTCCGCTCCACCTTCCCAGCGGCACAAGCCAAGGCCTCGACCACTGGCTTCCGCTCCACCTTGCGGGCAGCCTTCTCTGCTGGCCTCCGCACAACCTTCCCAGCGGCACAAGCCAAGGCCTCGACCACTGGCTTCCGATCCACCTTGCGGGCAGCCTTCTCTGCTGGCCTCCGCTCCACCTTCCCAGCGGCACAAGCCAAGGCCTCGACCACTGGCTTTCGCTCCACCTTGCGGGCAGCCTTCTCTGCTGGCCTCCGCACAACCTTCCCAGTGGCACAAGCCAAGGCCTCGACCACTGGCTTCCGATCCACCTTGCGGGCAGCCTTCTCTGCTGGCCTCCGCTCCACTTTCCCAGCGGCACAAGCCAAGGCCTCGACCACTGGCTTTCGCTCCACCTTGCGGGCAGCCTTCTCTGCTGGCCTCCGCACAAACTTCCCAGCGGCACAAGCCAAGGCCTCGACCACTGGCTTCCGCTCCACCTTGCGGGAAGCCTCCTCTGCTGGCCTCCGCTCCACCTTCCCAGCGGCACGAGCCAAGGTCTCGACCACTGGCTTCCGCTCCACCTTGCGGGCAGCATTCTCTGCTGGCCTCCGCACAACCTCCCCAGCGGCACAACCAAGGCCTCGACCACTGGCTTCCGCTCCACCGTGCGGGCAGCCTTCTCTGCTGGCCTCCGCACAACCTTCCCAGCGGCACAAGCCAAGGCCTCGACCACAGGCTTCCGCTCCACCTTGCGGGCAGCCTTCTCTGCTGGCCTCCGCACAACCTTCCCAGTGGCACAAGCCAAGGCCTCGACCACTGGCTTCCGCTCCACCTTGCGGGCAGCCTCCTCTGCTGGCCTCCGCACAACCTTCCCAGTGGCACAAGCCAAGGCCTTGACCACTGGCTTCCGCTCTACCTTGCGGGCAGCCTCCTCTGCTGGCCTCCGCTCCACCTTGCGGGCAGCCTTCTCTGCTGGCCTCCGCACAACCTTCCCAGCGGCCCAAGCCAAGGCCTCGACCACAGGCTTCCGCTCCGACTTGCGGGCAGCCTTCTCTGCTGGCCTCCGCACAACCTTCCCAGTGGCACAAGCCAAGGCCTAGACCACAGGCCTCCGCTTCCTTGCGGGCAGCCTTCTCTGCTGGCCTCCGCACAACGTTCCCAGTGGCACAAGCCAAGGCATCGACCACTGGCTTCCGCTCCACCTTGCGGGCAGCCTCCTCTGCTGGCCTCCGCTCCACCTTCCCAGCGGCACAAGCCAAGGCCTCGACCACTGGCTTCCGCTCCACCTTGCGGGCAGCCTTCTCTGCTGGCCCCCGCACAACCTTCCCAGCGGCACAAGCCAAGGCCCCGAACACTGGATTCCGCTCCACCTTGCGGGCAGCCTTCTCTGATGGCCTCCGCACAACCTTCCCAGTGGCACAAGCCAAGGCCTCGACCACTGGCTTCTGCTCCACCTTGCGGGCAGCCTCCTCTGCTGGCCTCCGTTCCACCTTCCCAGCGGCACAAGCCAAGGCCTCGACCACTGGCTTCCGCTCCACCTTGCGGGCAGCCTTCTCTGCTGGCCTCCGCTCCACCTTCCCAGCGGCACAAGCTAAGGCCTCGACCACTGGCTTCCGCTCCACCTTGCGGGCAGCCTTCACTGCTGGCCCCCGCACAACCTTCCCAGCGGCACAAGCCAAGGCCTCGACCACTGGCTTCCGCTCCACCTTGCGGGCAGCCTTCTCTGATGGCCTCCGCACAACCTTCCCAGTGGCACAAGCCAAGGCCTCGACCACTGGCTTTCGCTCCACCTTGCGGGCAGCCTTCTCTGCTGGCCTCCGCTCCACCTTCCCAGCGGCACAAGCCAAGGCCTCGACCACTGGCTTCCGCTCCACCTTGCGGGCAGCCTTCTCTGCTGGCCTCCGCTCCACCTTCCCAGCGGCACAAGCCAATGCCTCGACCACTGGGTTCCGCTCCACCTTGCGGGCAGCCTCCTCTGCTGGCCTCCGCACAACCTTCCCAGCGGCACAAGCCAAGGCCTCGACCACTGGCTTCCGCTCCACCTTGCGGGCAGCCTTCTCTGCTGGCCTCCGCACAACCTTCCCAGCGGCACAAGCCAAGGCCTCGACCACTGGCTTCCGCTCCACCTTGCGGGCAGCCTTCTCTGCTGGCCTCCGCACAACCTTCCCAGCGGCACAAGCCAAGGCATCGACCACTGGCTTCCGCTCCACCTTGCGGGCAGCCTTCTCTGCTGGCCTCCGCACAACCTTCCCAGCGGCACAAGCCAAATCCTCGACCACTGGCTTCCGCTCCACCTTGCGGTCAGCCTTCTCTGCTGGCCTCCGTTCCACCTTCCCAGCGGCACAAGCCAAAGCCTCGACCACTGGCTTCCGCTTCACCTTGCGGGCAGCATTCTCTGCTGGCCTCCGCACAACCTCCCCAGCGGCACAACCAAGGCCTCGACCACTGGCTTCCGCTCCACCGTGCGGGCAGCCTTCTCTGCTGGCCTCCGCACAACCTTCCCAGCGGCACAAGCCAAGGCCTCGACCACAGGCTTCCGCTCCACCTTGCGGGCAGCCTTCTCTGCTGGCCTCCGCACAACCTTCCCAGTGGCACAAGCCAAGGCCTCGACCACTGGCTTCCGCTCCACCTTGCGGGCAGCCTTCTCTGCTGGCCTCCGCACAACCTTCCCAGTGGCACAAGCCAAGGCCTTGACCACTGGCTTCCGCTCTACCTTGCGGGCAGCCTCCTCTGCTGGCCTCCGCTCCACCTTGCGGGCAGCCTTCTCTGCTGGCCTCCGCACAACCTTCCCAGCGGCACAAGCCAAGGCCTGGACCACAGGCTTCCGCTCCGACTTGCGGGCAGCCTTCTCTGCTGGCCTCCGCACAACCTTCCCAGTGGCACAAGCCAAGGCCTAGACCACAGGCTTCCGCTCCACCTTGCGGGCAGCCTTCTCTGCTGGCCTCCGCACAACCTTTCCAGCGGCACAAGCCAAGGCCTCGACCACTGGCTTCCGCTCCACCTTGCGGGCAGCCTTCTCTGCTGGCCTCCGCACAACCTTCCCAGTGGCACAAGCCAAGTCCTCGACGACTGGCTTCCGCTCCACCTTGCGGGCAGCCTCCTCTGCTGGCCTCCGCACAACGTACCCAGTGGCACAAGCCAAGGCATCGACCACTGGCTTCCGCTCCACCTTGCGGGCAGCCTCCTCTGCTGGCCTCCGCTCCACCTTCCCAGCGGCACAAGCCAAGGCCTCGACCACTGGCTTCCGCTCCACCTTGCGGGCAGCCTTCTCTGCTGGCCTCCGCACCACCTTCCCAGCGGCACAAGCCAAGGCCTCGACCACTGGCTTCCGCTCCACCTTGCGGGCAGCCTTCTCTGATGGCCTCCGCACAACCTTCCCAGTGGCACAAGCCAAGGCCTCGACCACTGGCTTCTGCTTCACCTTGCGGGCAGCCTTCTCTGCTGGCCTCCGCTCCACCTTCCCAGCGGCACAAGCCAAGGCCTCGACCACTGGCTTCCGCTCCACCTTGCGGGCAGCCTTCTCTGCTGGCCTCCGCTCCACCTTCCCAGCGGCACAAGCCAAGGCCTCGACCACTGGCTACCGCTCCACCTTGCGGGCAGCCTTCTCTGCTGGCCTCCGCACAACCTTCCCAGGGGCACAAGCCAAGGCCTCGACCACAGGCTTCCGATCCACCTTGCGGGCAGCCTTCTCTGCTGGCCTCCGCCCCACCTTCCCAGCGGCACAAGCCAAGGCCTCGACCACTGGCTTTCGCTCCATCTTGCGGGCAGCCTTCTCTGCTGGCCTCCGCACAACCTTCCCAGTGGCACAAGCCAAGGCCTCGACCACTGGCTTCCGATCCACCTTGCGGGCAGCCTTCTCTGCTGGCCTCCGCTCCACCTTCCCAGCGGCACAAGCCAAGGCCTCGACCACTGGCCTCCGCTCCACCTTGCGGGCAGCCTCCTCTGCTGGCCTCCGCACAACCTCCCCAGCGGCACAACCAAGGCCTCGACCACTGGCTTCCACTCCACCGTGCGGGCAGCCTTCTCTGCTGGCCTCCGCACAACCTTCCCAGCGGCACAAGCCAAGGCCTCGACCACAGGCTTCCGCTCCACCTTGCGGGCAGCCTTCTCTGCTGGCCTCCGCACAACCTTCCCAGTGGCACAAGCCAAGGCCTCGACCACTGGCTTCCGCTCCACCTTGCGGGCAGCCTCCTCTGCTGGCCTCCGCACAACCTTCCCAGTGGCACAAGCCAAGGCCTTGACCACTGGCTTCCGCTCTACCTTGCGGGCAGCCTCCTCTGCTGGCCTCCGCTCCACCTTGCGGGCAGCCTTCTCTGCTGGCCTCCGCACAACCTTCCCAGCGGCCCAAGCCAAGGCCTCGACCACAGGCTTCCGCTCCGACTTGCGGGCAGCCTTCTCTGCTGGCCTCCGCACAACCTTCCCAGTGGCACAAGCCAAGGCCTAGACCACAGGCCTCCGCTTCCTTGCGGGCAGCCTTCTCTGCTGGCCTCCGCACAACGTTCCCAGTGGCACACGCCAAGGCATCGACCACTGGCTTCCGCTCCACCTTGCGGGCAGCCTCCTTTGCTGGCCTCCGCTCCACCTTCCCAGCGGCACAAGCCAAGGCCTCGACCACTGGCTTCCGCTCCACCTTGCGGGCAGCCTTCTCTGCTGGCCCCCGCACAACCTTCCCAGCGGCACAAGCCAAGGCCTCGAACACTGGATTCCGCTCCACCTTGCGGGCAGCCTTCTCTGATGGCCTCCGCACAACCTTCCCAGTGGCACAAGCCAAGGCCTCGACCACTGGCTTCTGCTCCACCTTGCGGGCAGCCTCCTCTGCTGGCCTCCGTTCCACCTTCCCAGCGGCACAAGCCAAGGCCTCGACCACTGGCTTCCGCTCCACCTTGCGGGCAGCCTTCTCTGCTGGCCTCCGCTCCACCTTCCCAGCGGCACAAGCTAAGGCCTCGACCACTGGCTTCCGCTCCACCTTGCGGGCAGCCTTCTCTGCTGGCCCCCGCACAACCTTCCCAGCGGCACAAGCCAAGGCCTCGACCACTGGCTTCCGCTCCACCTTGCGGGCAGCCTTCTCTGATGGCCTCCGCACAACCTTCCCAGTGGCACAAGCCAAGGCCTCGACCACTAGCTTTCGCTCCACCTTGCGGGCAGCCTTCTCTGCTGGCCTCCGCTCCACCTTCCCAGCGGCACAAGCCAAGGCCTCGACCACTGGCTTCCGCTCCACCTTGCGGGCAGCCTTCTCTGCTGGCCTCCGCTCCACCTTCCCAGCGGCACAAGCCAATGCCTCGACCACTGGGTTCCGCTCCACCTTGCGGGCAGCCTCCTCTGCTGGCCTCCGCACAACCTTCCCAGCGGCACAAGCCAAGGCCTCGACCACTGGCTTCCGCTCCACCTTACGGGCAGCCTTCTCTGCTGGCCTCCGCACAACCTTCCCAGCGGCACAAGCCAAGGCATCGACCACTGGCTTCCGCTCCACCTTGCGGGCAGCCTTCTCTGCTGGCCTCCGCACAACCTTCCCAGCGGCACAAGCCAAATCCTCGACCACTGGCTTCCGCTCCACCTTGCGGTCAGCCTTCTCTGCTGGCCCCCGTTCCACCTTCCCAGCGGCACAAGCCAAAGCCTCGACCACTGGCTTCCGCTTCACCTTGCGGGCAGCATTCTCTGCTGGCCTCCGCACAACCTCCCCAGCGGCACAACCAAGGCCTCGACCACTGGCTTCCGCTCCACCGTGCGGGCAGCCTTCTCTGCTGGCCTCCGCACAACCTTCCCAGCGGCACAAGCCAAGGCCTCGACCACAGGCTTCCGCTCCACCTTGCGGGCAGCCTTCTCTGCTGGCCTCCGCACAACCTTCCCAGTGGCACAAGCCAAGGCCTCGACCACTGGCTTCCGCTCCACCTTGCGGGCAGCCTTCTCTGCTGGCCTCCGCACAACCTTCCCAGTGGCACAAGCCAAGGCCTTGACCACTGGCTTCCGCTCTACCTTGCGGGCAGCCTCCTCTGCTGGCCTCCGCTCCACCTTGCGGGCAGCCTTCTCTGCTGGCCTCCGCACAACCTTCCCAGCGGCACAAGCCAAGGCCTGGACCACAGGCTTCCGCTCCGACTTGCGGGCAGCCTTCTCTGCTGGCCTCCGCACAACCTTCCCAGTGGCACAAGCCAAGGCCTAGACCACAGGCTTCCGCTCCACCTTGCGGGCAGCCTTCTCTGCTGGCCTCCGCACAACCTTCCCAGTGGCACAAGCCAAGGCCTCGACCACTGGCTTCCGCTCCACCTTGCGGGCAGCCTCCTCTGCTGGCCTCCGCACAACGTACCCAGTGGCACAAGCCAAGGCATCGACCACTGGCTTCCGCTCCACCTTGCGGGCAGCCTCCTCTGCTGGCCTCCGCTCCACCTTCCCAGCGGCACAAGCCAAGGCCTCGACCACAGGCCTCCGCTTCCTTGCGGGCAGTCTTCTCTGCTGGCCTCCGCACAACGTTCCCAGTGGCACAAGCCAAGGCATCGACCACTGGCTTCCGCTCCACCTTGCGGGCAGCCTCCTCTGCTGGCCTCCGCTCCACCTTCCCAGCGGCACAAGCCAAGGCCTCGACCACTGGCTTCCGCTCCACCTTGCGGGCAGCCTTCTCTGCTGGCCCCCGCACAACCTTCCCAGCGGCACAAGCCAAGGCCTCGAACACTGGATTCCGCTCCACCTTGCGGGCAGCCTTCTCTGATGGCCTCCGCACAACCTTCCCAGTGGCACAAGCCAAGGCATCGACCACTAGCTTCCGCTCCACCTTGCGGGCAGCCTCCTCTGCTGGCCTCCGCTCCACCTTCCCAGCGGCACAAGCCAAGGCCTCGACCACTGGCTTCCGCTCCACCTTGCGGGCAGCCTTCTCTGCTGGCCCCCGCACAACCTTCCCAGCGGCACAAGCCAAAGCCTCGAACACTGGATTCCGCTCCACCTTGCGGGCAGCCTTCTCTGATGGCCTCCGCACAACCTTCCCAGTGGCACAAGCCAAGGCCTCGACCACTGGCTTCTGCTCCACCTTGCGGGCAGCCTCCTCTGCTGGCCTCCGTTCCACCTTCCCAGCGGCACAAGCCAAGGCCTCGACCACTGGCTTCCGCTCCACCTTGCGGGCAGCCTTCTCTGCTGGCCTCCGCTCCACCTTCCCAGCGGCACAAGCCAAGGCCTCGACCACTGGCTTCCGCTCCACCTTGCGGGCAGCCTGCTCTGCTGGCCCCCGCACAACCTTCCCAGCGGCACAAGCCAAGGCCTCGACCACTGGCTTCCGCTCCACCTTGCGGGCAGCCTTCTCTGATGGCCTCCGCACAACCTTCCCAGTGGCACAAGCCAAGGCCTCGACCACTGGCTTCCGCTCCACCTTGCGGGCAGCCTTCTCTGCTGGCCTCCGCTCCACCTTCCCAGCGGCACAAGCCAAGGCCTCGACCACTGGCTTCCGCTCCACCTTGCGGGCAGCCTTCTCTGCTGGCCTCCGCTCCACCTTCCCAGCGGCACAAGCCAATGCCTCGACCACTGGGTTCCGCTCCACCTTGCGGGCAGCCTCCTCTGCTGGCCTCCGCACAACCTTCCCAGCGGCACAAGCCAAGGCATCGACCACTGGCTTCCGCTCCACCTTGCGGGCAGCCTTCTCTGCTGGCCTCCGCACAACCTTCCCAGCGGCACAAGCCAAATCCTCGACCACTGGCTTCCGCTCCACCTTGCGGTCAGCCTTCTCTGCTGGCCTCCGTTCCACCTTCCCAGCGGCACAAGCCAAAGCCTCGACCACTGGCTTCCGCTTCACCTTGCGGGCAGCATTCTCTGCTGGCCTCCGCACAACCTCCCCAGCGGCACAACCAAGGCCTCGACCACTGGCTTCCGCTCCACCGTGCGGGCAGCCTTCTCTGCTGGCCTCCGCACAACCTTCCCAGCGGCACAAGCCAAGGCCTCGACCACAGGCTTCCGCTCCACCTTGCGGGCAGCCTTCTCTGCTGGCCTCCGCACAACCTTCCCAGTGGCACAAGCCAAGGCCTCGACCACTGGCTTCCGCTCCACCTTGCGGGCAGCCTTCTCTGCTGGCCTCCGCACAACCTTCCCAGTGGCACAAGCCAAGGCCTTGACCACTGGCTTCCGCTCTACCTTGCGGGCAGCCTCCTCTGCTGGCCTCCGCTCCACCTTGCGGGCAGCCTTCTCTGCTGGCCTCCGCACAACCTTCCCAGCGGCACAAGCCAAGGCCTGGACCACAGGCTTCCGCTCCGACTTGCGGGCAGCCTTCTCTGCTGGCCTCCGCACAACCTTCCCAGTGGCACAAGCCAAGGCCTAGACCACAGGCTTCCGCTCCACCTTGCGGGCAGCCTTCTCTGCTGGCCTCCGCACAACCTTCCCAGTGGCACAAGCCAAGGCCTCGACCACTGGCTTCCGCTCCACCTTGCGGGCAGCCTTCTCTGCTGGCCTCCGCACAACCTTCCCAGTGGCACAAGCCAAGGCCTCGACCACTGGCTTCCGCTCCACCTTGCGGGCAGCCTCCTCTGCTGGCCTCCGCACAACGTACCCAGTGGCACAAGCCAAGGCATCGACCACTGGCTTCCGCTCCACCTTGCGGGCAGCCTCCTCTGCTGGCCTCCGCTCCACCTTCCCAGCGGCACAAGCCAAGGCCTCGACCACTGGCTTCCGCTCCACCTTGCGGGCAGCCTTCTCTGCTGGCCTCCGCACAACCTTTCCAGCGGCACAAGCCAAGGCCTCGACCACTGGCTTCCGCTCCACCTTGCGGGCAGCCTTCTCTGATGGCCTCCGCACAACCTTCCCAGTGGCACAAGCCAAGGCCTTGACCACTGGCTTCTGCTTCACCTTGCGGGCAGCCTTCTCTGCTGGCCTCCGTTCCACCTTCCCAGCGGCACAAGCCAAGGCCTCGACCACTGGCTTCCGCTCCACCTTGCGGGCAGCCTCCTCTGCTGGCCTCCGCTCCACCTTCCCAGCGGCACAAGCCAAGGCCTCGACCACTGGCTACCGCTCCACCTTGCGGGCAGCCTTCTCTGCTGGCCTCCGCACAACCTTCCCAGTGGCACAAGCCAAGGCAGCGACCACTGGCTTCCGCTCCACCTTGCGGGCAGCCTTCTCTGCTGGCCTCCGCACAACCTTTCCAGTGTCACAAGCCAAGGCCTTGACCACAGGCTTCCGCTCCACCTTGCGGGCAGCCTTCTCTGCTGGCCTCCGCACAACCTTCCCTGTGGCACAAGCCAAGGCCTCGACCACTGGCTTCCGCTCCACCTTGCGGGCAGCCTTCTCTGCTGGCCTCCGCACAACCTACCCAGTGGCACAAGCCAAGGCCTCGACCACTGGCTTCCGCTCCACCTTGCGGGCAGCCTTCTCTGCTGGCCTCCGCACAACCTTCCCAGCGGCACAAGCCAAGGCCTCGACCACTGGCTTCCGCTCCACCTTGCGGGCAGCCTTCTCTGCTGGCCTCCGCACAACCTTCCCAGCGGCACAAGCCAAGGCCTCGACCACTG